>CM021735.1:52127757-52234529 GCA_011075105.1 Heteronetta atricapilla
TCTCCTCTCCTCTCCTCTCCTCTCCTCTCCTCTCCTCTCCTCTCCTCCCATAACAATATCATTGAAATGTGGGCAGCCAGAGACCCAGTATATGCCCAGCCCCTTTTCAGACCAGCTGTGTGCAACAACTTTGTACTTGCACATTTCCTATTTACCCAGTTATTCCCAGCTGTCTGTGCTAAATCACTTTTTTCCAGATGGTTTTTCCAGTTCGTCAAGATCACTGGGTTTCTGACCTCGCTGTCGGTGTTTGTGCAGCCCCTCCCAGGCTGCTGTAATCTGCGAAGGTCTGTCTTGTCCCTGCATGCTCAAGCTGTTTGTAATAATCTTCGTTTAATGCTACTGAACCCCACTAAGGCAGGCACGGATGTCAAGGTGCAGAGGGTGGGGGCACTCTATAAGTTAGCACAGGGAACATCGAGGGTTCATTGGTAAAAAGTTTGAGACCTCAAGAGTTGGTTGACCAAGGAACGAACATGGACTTAATCCCACAGGGGGGTTTCCTTTTCTTCATTTTTTTCTTCCTGGGATTTTTTTTTCCAAGGTGAGTTACATTTGTGAAGCAAAGTTTATGGATAAAGTGATTTTATTGAGCTTCTCTGTGGGGAGGACAACAGCTGTGAGCCCGTGTAGGTGCTTGCACTTGTGTGTGAGTCCCGTAGGAGCTCTGTGATAAAAGGGAGGAAGTTATCTAGCTCTCACCATTTGTCACTATTACTTAGGCCAGATGTTTTGCCTACTGATCCAGGGCCTTATGCATGCAGTAGAGATACAATTTTGCAGGAGAGAGCTTACTGATACTCCAGCAGACCCATATTTAATGGCTCTTTTCACTCACACAGTTTTTCTAGGCAGTTCAGCAGCTGTGTCTGATCCTGCGCCTGCCCCGCTGATGCGTGATGCCTCCGGCTCGTGGCGTGACTCAGGCGTTGGTGGGAGCTCTTGTGCCCTTCAGGCTCCATGGATCCCTCTCAGCTGTGGCCGTCTTCCTTTTCATTCTGCTGAGGCAGAGCCAAGCACAGTTCCCTGGAGAGCTGGGGTGAGGAAGGCTTGTGCTTTACCTGAATTCTTGTTGGGGAGGATTAGGCAACCTCACTGGACAGTGAAATGTGAACTCACCAAAGAGAGGGCCTACCAGCTTGCACAGCCTGAGAGAAAAGATTAGTTATAATTTAATGTAATCCTTAAAAAACCCTGTTCCCTTTGTCCCATTGCCTTTTTGTTCTGAACTGTGGCCATACAGGTGGAAGAGGCTTTGTGGCTGATGCTGGAGGGCAAGGCAGGAGCACAGCTTTCACTTGGTTCTCACGCAAGAAGCATCATTGTTGGCTTCGTTTTGACCTTGATGGCACCCAGGCAAAGATCTGGGAGAAGGTGAGCCCCGTGGACACCTGGAAATGGGAAGTGGGAGAGTAGGGAGAGGAAGAGATTTGGAGAGGAGGAGAAAAAAGAAGAACCAGGGCAGGACTAATGCTGCAGGTAAATGAAACACAGAGCAAGGGCAAAAGCAGAGAGTGTTAGGAATGGCACAGAAATGTGAAGTTATGATAAGCTTGTAAAAATCCTGGTGGCAATGGTGTGCAATAAAATATACATTGTTGATTTAGATGTTTTAAAGTCTTGAAATCTTGTTTGTGAGTTTGGCAACAACAACTGTCAGTGTCCCAGCAGACATCTCCCACTCTAATGTGGAGAGTAGTGGGACTGGGGGTCCCTGTTTTGCTCCCCAGAGTTTCACTGGGGCTTGGGCAGCTTTGGGACCAGCTGGCAGAAGAATTTCCTTTCGTACAGCCCTTTGCCCTTGGCTTTTTTTTTTTTTTTTCCCTAAGCTAAAGCATGACTGCATCATCACAACTTTAGTGCTCATCACACATCCAGAGCAACTCATCCAGTTCTCGCTTTATTTTGAGCTGGGGCTGTGCTTCTCCTTTCTAACACCTACTTTGGCTCCATGAATCAAGCTTCAAAGGCTGTCAGAGGCAGCATCTCTCTGTATCCTGCTTATGATGTGAACCTGGGTGGGTGGCCATGAGCATGCAGCCATGTGAGTGTTGCGTCTACACTAGCAAACTGCTTGCAAAGAAAATCTTTCATTTTCTGAAGTCTACAATTCCAACACAACCAGGTTTAAAGTTCAGCTAGTGCTTCGCCAAATGGCTGACCATCTAAAGCAACAACAAATAAACCAAAACAGTGAAATAAGAGAAAGACTGGGATGCAATGTTAAGTATGAAAGAAAACATTAGAAGCTGAGGTACTCTGTGGAAACACTGTTTGAAAAATGTTCTTTTCTGTGTAAAGTCAATGAGCTTGTGTGGATTCATGTCCATACTCTTAATTTTCCTAAATGCTGATGCATTCATTGCACCACTCAGTGTTATGGTACTGACTCAGGTCATTAGGATACTCCAAATCCTCAGGAAGCAGCTGCCTTTGAAGGCAGAGCAGCTATGGTGTTATTTGTAGTGAACTAAACGTCTTTATTATCCATTAACTTTATGACCTTGAATGGCTTTAGGGTCTTCTCTGATGTTACTATCCCACTGGCTTCAAAGGTACTGTATATCAAATGTTGAAACTTCCCGGCCTGATAAAATCCCTTGATAAGACAGGTATTTAAAAGCATGAGCTGCAACCGATCCATTTGTACAAGAGTCAAGTGTTGATGAAACAGCCGCTTTGCTTACAGACCTGCTGATGGGCAGGGTCTTGGAGATGCCCCCAGATGTCCTGCTCGGGATCCCAGACTGTGAGACCCCTCAGCTCCAGAGGAACTGAGCTCCAGAGAGGCAGAGATGGGGGTGGCTTGGCGTGCTGTGAGCCACAAACTGCCCTGAAAAGTTTGGTATAGCTCCAGATTTCCATGAGTTATCCCAGTGAAGTGGAAACACGTTTATTACTGAGCGCACGTGCCCTCTGGAAAGCAGGACCCTCGCAGCTCCAAGCAGCAGGGGCCAAGGTCTGACACGCCTCCTGTTCCTTGTGTCAGCCTCTGCAAAGCGTGCACGGTGTGTGCAGAGGGGTGGGCTTCGCTCACGGAGTTGGCTTCCAATATACCAGTCTGTTGGAAAGGTAGGGGAAAGAAACTGAATTTGCACTGAAATGGTCAGCATCCGGCCATCCTGAGGAAGAATCCATCCCTGCTCGCAGCCAGCTGTCTTGTCCCTTGTTTAAAGTATCAGTCCATAGCCATCCCCCTGGTGCTTCCGGGGAGCAGGTGAGAAATGAACAGGCCACAAAACAGGAAAAAGCTGCCCACAGACATTAGTCCAGAGTCCTTTCCTCGGCATTACCTTTAATTTCAAACATGAACATATACATTGAGTTCTGGGAAATAAACCACTGCAGCTTTTCCCCTTCTGTCATGTTTCCTTTAAGCAGTCAGCAAGGAAGCTAACGAGGGCAGGTGTTCCCACACAAACATCTTCCTCCACCCCTCATGCTGGGTCTTTTCTTCTTTCTTCATAGATCCCACCTGTGTACTCAGGCCTGTGCTGGTGCTAGGATGGCTTTCCAAGGCATGCTAATTATTTTTGCATGTATATTTGGGGAAGGAGTTAGGTCCAAAGCACCTGAGATGTAATGACGGCTATGTTCTTCGTTTGCTGCAGGTGGAACGAGTTTGTTTGCTTCTGGCCTCTCCTGGAGAAAGCACGGGACACTTTGCAACTGCATGCAGCCGGAGATATGAGAGCAGGGCTCCAGCAAGCGCTAAGGCATTTGGCAGCACAGTTTTAAGATGCCAGCCACCATGGAGAGGCACACTGAGATAAGTGGGTGTGCACAGAGCCCGTTACCTGAATTAGTAACTGCCAGCCAAGTAGCTTTGCCCATCTCTCCCCCTGTGTATTAGCCAGTCACTCAGCAAATACACTTGTTACTGGGGACAGTGAGCAAAACCAAAGCCTGTTGAGAAATCAATCAGAAAAAGAAGAGAAAACTCAGTAGCTGGCATCTTTATAGTATTTTCCAGTCTGGACTTACAAACAGTACAACCTAAGCCTCAAGCGGTTTTGGTGAAGTAGAAATGTGCAGTTGTGCCCATTTCACAGATAAGGAAACTGATTTGTCCTTGATTCCTAGGGGTCAAGGAGGCAGAGCTAGCTTCTGCCTGCCTCCTGTCTGTCTTTTTAAACCAGCCTGTTCTTACAGGAACCTTTCTGTGAGGCAAATGGTTTTTTGCTGCCAGCAGCTATACAAATACACTTGCAACACTGTGTACTTGAAATCCTCTGGCATGCTTTGTATCCACATGCAAAGTCAATTCTGGGAGACCAGGTCTCTGGCAGAAGCAAAATGTTAAATTATTTGACAGTGTAGATGCCCTCTATGATGCACCAGTCACTAACGCATGAGAAGAGAGAGCCAAAAAAGTGGGAATACGTTGTGAGGCAATACCACTAAGGTGTATGGACAGACAGACATATCTTGGCCTGTCTTCAAGACAGCTTCCTGCTGGGCTTCCAGCTCCATATAGAATATGTTTGTTGCATTCGCCGCACACAAAAGGCACCTACTTCTTAGAAACTGAAAGAACAGGCTTAACAGCATGACTAATGCACCTCTGTGGAAGCTTCCCAAGTACTCTGCATGATGGGCGCTCATATAGCTCCTGAACCCACGCCAAGGAAAAGACAAACAAAGGGTGATAAGTGAGGCTGTGAACTTCATGTGGTATTCAGAGACTAATGCTGTTAGCCCCAGTGTCTGAGTGTTCTTTGCTAATGCCGGGGGTGTTACTGAACAGGCTATGCAAACTGCTGGCTTAGTCTTCGATTTTTCTCCAGCTCAAGTCCATGGAAAATGTCAGATTAATATCAGAGGCACATAATTGAACGCTTGCTGATGAAATAGGTCAGTATTTCTACTTGGATTGTGTACTCTGCTGCAAAGATTTATGGCAGACATCCCTGAGTGAGTATCGATCGAGCTTGCCTGGTACCAGTAACTCATCACTCACATCTATATGGTGATCTTCACTGGCTCTAAACTTGCTTTGCAGCATAATTTTTAAGGGAGGTGCTTTATTTTTGCTTGAATGCAATAATTAATTCAGCATAATTTCTCTTGTTCTCTGTTCCTGCAAGATAAAAATCTTCTTAAATTCCTTTGTATATATCCCATCTTAACATAAGCTCATAATAATGCTGGTATTTAGAAAACGTTCTCTTTTCTGAACGCATTGGTGCCAGTTTTGGCAGTTAAGTATCTTTATAACAGTCTTTGCCATGTGACTTCAGCAGCTAAACTCCTAAACAATAATGGTTTATAGTTCTGGAGCTGGGGTTTCTTCCAAATTTCCAGGAAGTGTTGAGGTTGTTAAATCATATCAAATCAGGTAGTTCAGACAGGAAGAAAGGCTGCAGGCTAGTCAAAATAATACAGCATCCCGTATGGTTCTCACTGCTGTAAAGCAGAGGCCTGAGGTCTCTGTAGGGATGCACACATTGGGGAGAAGGCAAATCCACAGACACTGCAACAGCATCAGCAATGGATCTTGGTGCTTGTTACTGCTCCTACCAGAGATACGCTTTGCAGCCAAACCACTGAATGACTCCTGCTGCTCATGAAAGGTTTGAGAGCTGTGTATTAATATTGTCATGACAAATAAATAGTATGTTATTGCCAGGTGGGTAAAAGGAGACAGGAAATGGAGAGTCTCCCTGTGGTGGGAGCAGGGGGAGGGAGCTCCTGGCTTCCCAAACCTGCTGCCAGGTCACAGGCTACACCTTCTCTTCAAGTGCAGAAAATGTGCAAGAATTTGGAAGGTGGCACAGAATGCAATCAGAAGTCAATAACAGTCCTGCCATCCCCTTCCTCCATCACCGCCGTTCCAAAGTGCGATCGCTCTCAGCTGGCATAAAATCCTGTACAGGTGCTGGCTGAAATGGTGCACTGTCACTTTTCCTCCTTCTTATCATAAAGATTAGGATCTGAGAGGAGAATTTTTACAAAATTAAAAAGAACCATGAGAACCATGGGAGTTTGTGAAGGGTGGGTGCTAATGTTGGTATTTCCACCTTTTCCCATGATTTACTCCTGAATAGTGGCTGGCGGACGTCTGACAAGACTCTGAAATCCTTGCAGTGGCTTCATGGCAGCAGGCATAGAGCACACTGGTTGTGCTGATGAGAGGATTAGTTACAGAGAGATTGATTGACTTGCCCAAAGCCACGCAATAAATCTGTGTCACTTCTTAATCACTTGCAATCATCATCTTGGAAATGCGTCATCTTTCCTTCCCTGGGAAATGTGTGCAGAAACATTACATCCTTCTGTCAGCTTTCCGGAGGTGAAATCACCAATCATTTATACCTGGCTAAAAGTGATGCAGTGGGCCAATGCTCAGAGTGGCTTCTTTGCTGGTTTTATTTGTCTTGCTATAAAATCCTGCAGTAAATACATGAGTCCTTGGCATTGTTGGCTTTTCATTAATACCCGAGATAAAGCACAATGCGAAAATTTGATCTGAAGCGCAGCTGGAGCCAAGAGGTCCCACCCCCTTTTCCACCCATCAGCGCACAAGCCAAGTGCCAGGACCTGCAGCTCGTAGTGCTGGTGTCACTCTTCCCCCTCCTGCAATTTGCAAACAGCCCGGTGGCGTAGCAGAGCAGTGCTATTTGAACAGCCTCCACACTCAAGGATTTTCTGAAATGAATTGGAAAGGAGTTGCTGGGCATGCATGTGAGTGTGATACTAGGCAGTGCAAGGGGAAGAGAATACGCAGAGCATTATAATTCGTGGTAAGGCAGGAACGTTTTCTCAGCAGATCTGGCTCGATGAGCTAGCAGGCTGTTTCAGAGGCGAGAGGACTGGCTTCTCTTTCACTTTGCAGGGTAGATGGAGCTGGAAATGTCCTGTGAGAGGTCTGGGGAAGAAGGGTAAAGGGATGCTCCTGCTGTTATGTCTCACCTAAAAGATGCTCCTTAACATTGCTTTCCCACCTACAGCCTCCCCTATCCACCTTTGCCTTTGCTCCGTACACTTGTAGCAGCCCTCTAACCTGGGTGCTGCTTTGGCCGTGGTGCTGTTCTCTGTCTGGGTGGGCAGGCAGCTGCCTCCTCCTGTGAGCAAATGGAGTGTTTCATCCATCACGCACTGTGCAAAAACTAAGCTCTTCCTCACTTTTCTATCACTTCATTTCATAATTTCTTGCAGATTGCTTCATATCATCAGATCTGTCTTGTCATCTGACAGCACCTCCCATGCTCTGCTTTTTCAAAATCTCCTGTGAAATTCACCCATTTTGAAAAAATCACTCCTAAACACTTTGCTTCTGAAGAAAAGGCTTTTGAGTTATTTCTAGCAGAGTCCTGTCCCTTGTAAAGGATCACAGTGTTTGTGTTACGTATCAGATTTCCTAGGGCGTGCTTTGAGAAGACCGCCAGGGCTGAGACCAGGCACTTGCTCTTTGCATAGATGGGGCCCATGATGTTTAGTGCAGGATGGATTAGCAGTGATCTATGCCAGTACTTAGACATTGTGTTCCCTGCATGAAAGGACATCAGGAATGACTCACATGTGGTCTGCTGGAAGAGAACCTTGAAGATCTCCCTGAGAATTCAAGATCGCCTTGGGCTGGATTTTTGGGGCTGTCTTTGTTGACCCATGGTATTGAGAGGGCTGAACACTGATGTGTGTTTCTAACAAGGCTGGCATCTGGGAGCTGTATCTGATGTGTCTCTGAAACCTGGAGAAGAGGGGGGAAAAGGAGGAAGCTCCTTCATCAAGGTGTAGGGAACAGCAAGGTGTAGGGGACGTTTTAGGGGACGTCTCTAGGAGGGCTCCTGGTACGGGAGGCTGAATCGCTGCCTTAGGACCTTTCTCCTTAGAGAGGCTTTGGTCTGTACTGCGTGTCTGCAAGGGCAGGCTGGAGAACTGCTGTCCCCAGTACCCACCAGTGCAGGAACCTTGTGGGGACGAGAAGAGCCCTGGCTACACCACTGGGCTGTGGGGCTGGTGCCTTCCTACCTGCAGCCAGCAATTGTATCTCAAGAGGAAAGCAAGCAGCGGTCGGCTACCTGCTGTTCGGGGACTGCTATCAGGTGACAGCGTATACAATAACACAGGTTTCGTGTCTCTGATGGGATTTCCTTCACTGAATTACTTCCTCCGTACTTGCTGCTGTACGGATGCTTCAGCCCTTGTGTGGGGCTGCAGTTGCAGAGGGCTCTGCCCTCGTGTCCATCACATGGCTGCCGGGCTGCGTGACTCACACGGGGCTGAAGGGGACGGCAGCGGGTGTGGGTGGCCACACACCCAGGGAGAAGGAATGGAGACTACAGTAGCAGAGGCATTTTCCTGCTGTGACATTCCTCAGGGCTTGTATTACTCTGCTAAGTGCCCACAAGGTGAACGTCCATGACGGAGCTGCGTGCTCGTGTCCTCCCGGAGCCGGCTGCCCTCAGCGGCAGCCTCACAGGGTGAGGGGAAACGTCTCGAGCACCAAAATGTCCCTCTTCCAGATGGCCTTCTTCTGAGCCGCAGCTGTTTGTAGAGCAGTCCCAGGTACGTGGAAAATGACTTCTCCTGGTGCACTTCGCCAAAGTGACTGAAGGTTATCCAAGGGCTTGAATCTAGCGACTGTTTTGTGCTGTGCCCAAGCATTGGTGTCAGTGAAGGAAAACAACACAATTGGTTAAGTTATCTTTCTATTGGAAGGGAAAGGTTTTGTTTGTTTGTTTGTTTGATTTTCAGTCTCAGAAGTTTTCATAAGGAAGATTCCCTTTGAGCTCTTCAGCTTAGCTGAAGAAGGTGGAATTTTTTCTTGGCTCTTGCACTGTTTCACAGGAAGTATTTATTAGCCCTAATACTTCAGGCAGCCAGTCTCTATTTTCCTGCTGGTGTTGCGTCAGTCACTGCAGCATCTTGAAAAATCCCCGCCCCCACAGAGCCCCCAGACATGTGATGGGAGGAACACATGGTGGCACTTTTCACAGTGAGAACATCATGAGTTTCTTCACTTTGCCTGGAAGCAGCTCCCAGAAAAGCAACCCCAAGCACCCTTGTCTAACCGGTGGTCCTGAGGACGCTGCTCCCTGCAGGCATTGCGGGCTGCAGGCTCCCCGGCTGCCCACCTGCAGGGACCGTGTCCTTGTCCCCATGTGTCACTGAGATGCCAGGTCCTACACCCTGTCCGCTGCTGGAGGGGGGGCCACAGGGATGTAATACTCTGGTATGAGGAGCGGAAGCAGCACCTTTCCCCCCACTTGGCATGTACAGGCTGCTGATGCACCATGAACAGCTCCAGTATGGTCACCAGAAGTAACAAGGGAGGGCTACTGAATAACCCGGTGTGTTTCAGCAGCTACATTGCCCTCTCTCTAGGTAATATTTTACTTCTGCTTTTAATTTTTTGCTGTCCTCACATGACATTACACTGGAGAATAAAATCTGTTATATCAAGCGTAGCATGTGTGCAGGGAAAGATGCATAAAAAAATCACGGAAGACAAACTGATAAAAATCCTTTAATTTTTGGTTCCCAGAAAATCCAAGCTCTCATGGTAATTTGTGCTATATGTCACTGACACTTCCAAAGCATGCACTTCAGAGAGAAACGGGGTCTTGTGAAATGTGCGGGAGACTTAGCACTGGGGACAAAAGTCCTCAGCTCCTCTGTGAAGCCAACCCAGGGGGGCAGCAGCCGTGAAATTTTCTTTCCACTTTGCTGCCAAAGTGCCTTGGCTCTGACCCGGGGAAACCTCATCGAGAGAAGTACAATTCAGGTCACGGCTTGGCAAGCTCTTCACTGCATCAGGACTTTCAGGTTCATTCAGGGCAAAACTTAACCTCTTCTGCACACATGTGGCAGCCCTCCAGTGCAGGGCTCTTGCACAAAAAAGAAAAAAGAAAAGAAAAAAAAGGCAATATGGCATTGTCATGAGCTTCACGTGTGCTAGGATGCATTGCTGGATACATGCATCCACAATGGGTAGGTAATTGTTTATGGGGCTGTGGGTAGGGCTTTAGGGCCAGCTGTGCGGGCAGGACATCCAAGGAAAATTCTCTGGGGAGGGAGGGATTCCCTGATGGGAAGGGGGTCTGCTCCGTCAGGAGGGAGGGATGGGGGCACATCCCCTACACAGCCACGGTGCTGTCTCTCTGTGATGCAGGACGAGAGTGTCTTCTGTCAAACCCGAGCCAGGCTGGCTGCTGGGGTTAATGAGTGCAATGGGAAATGGCCCTTTCACAGCCAGCCTTACCCTGCAAGGCACCACCCCTTGTGATTTTCCAGGCAGAAAAGCTCTGGCGCAGCGTTGCAGGGTTCGGGGGATTACTTATTCACTGTGTTCCTGGAACAGCTCCAGCCTTCCTGTCCCTGCCTCCAGTGTACAAATTCATCAAGTATCCACAGGGCTCACAATCCCCCACGGCAAGAGAAGACAGCAGGGAGGTGATTCATATCGCAGAGCACACCGTCTCTGAAGGACCTGCAGGATTTGGGGAAGGCTGAGCCGGCATCCTCCTTTCTTCCACCTCCCTAACGCTTGTTCAGGGTAATTAAGGCAGCAGACTCGGTCCGGATGGATTTCATTGCCGGGGCCATCGGAGGTAAATAAATAAAGAGGTGCTTGTTGATGAAAGCGGGTAGCTGTGTTTCCTTGCTGCTAAGCCGGGAGTCTTTCCGTGGGGGCTGCTTGGTGAAACCCTCTCCTGCTTTAACAAGCAATCATAGCAATGTCATTAGGGCATAGAGCGTGCTGAGATTTCCTTGTCTGAGGTCATTGCCCTGCAATCTGCTCCCTGATGCCAGTGGGAGGAAACGAGAGACAAAGTGGGACGCGCTGCGTGCGGACACAAAGCAGCGGGTACAGCCTGGGCAGTAAATCCCAGCATGGCTGAGGGGGTCCTGGCAGGGGCTGGCTGCGGGTGCTGAGGACATGGGGGGACGCTGAGGACACGGCTGGCAAGGTGGGAGGGGTGGAGGCTTGGCTTTGTCGCAGCTGGGAAGGTCTGAGCGAATGGCATGTGCGTGGTCTCGGGCTGAGATGCGCTGGCAGCTGCTGTGGTTATTTCTGTGCGGGTGTGTTACGTAGCAGGCTTCAGTATGGGAGAAAATAGGTTAGCTGCACTTCAAAAAAGGAAAAGGAGAAATGTGCTATTTCATTTTAGACATTTTTAGAGCACATGCTGTTCAAGCCCAGCTTTATTTTAAACCGCAAAATATAGGCACTGGGCTCGTATCTCTTCTGAAATCTGCCTGCCAGATCTAGCCTGGCATCAAGTGCCAGGACAAGAGGCTTGGGGTCGCTGCTGCCAGGGGCCAGGTAACCCGGCCACGTGGCTGGGATGCCCAGCCCAAGCCTGCACGTCAGAGCTGCTGAACTGGGACGACTTTTGCCCTGCTGCCCTGTTTCGCTTCTTGGTGCAAGCAGGGTGAGGCTCAGTGTCTCAGCAGCATCCAGCCCTGGAGGTGCCGGCTGCTCCAGGCTTTGGCCTTCCCAGGGTGCTGGGGGACCCTGCTTGGGAAGGGCCCCTCCTCAGTGAGGGGGATACGGCCAACCCCTCCCCAACAGCTCGCCCCTCTCCTCTTCTTTCCTTGCTGACTTCAGAGCATGCAGAGGAGTTGGGAGCCCCGTGCTGGGGCTGGCAATGGGAAGCCCGTCCCAGAGGGATTCACCAAACCTCCTCTGATGGGTGATGTGAATGGCTGGGCTTGGCTGTGTTTGCTGGTTGGAGACCTTTGCTTGTGTTGGCACAGCTGTAACTGGCAGACGGGTGCTTTCTGCTGTGCTGTTCCCTGCTGGGAGCTTACACAAAGGCTTCTGCAAGGTAACCAAACTGCAAGGCCTACCCCAACATGGGACAGCTTCCAGGGCTGGGACATCTTTTCTGTGGGAACCGGGATGTTGTGGTGATGAGTTTACTTCACAGTTTGTGTTTGTTAGAGCTGAAGCAGTTTTTGTGTTCCCAAGGAGGCTGCAAACCCAACTGGAGTGCATCAAACTACTCAAGAGGCAACACAGATCACAACAGAATCACAGAATCACAGAATGGTTTGGGTTGGAAGGGACCTTACAGACCTCCTTATTCCAAACCCCTGCCATGGGCAGGGACACCTCCCACCAGACCAGGTTGCCCAAAGCCCCATCCAGCCTGGCCTTGAACACCTCCAGGGATGGGGTATCCACAGCTTCTCGGGGCAGCTTGTGCCAGTGCCTCACCACCCTCTGAGTGAACAATTTCTTCCTAGTATTTAATCTAGATGTACACTCTTTTAGTTAAAAGTCATTATCCCTTGTGCTATCACTACCCTTCCTGAAAAAGAGTCCCACCCTAGCTTTTCTGTAGGCCCCTTCAGGTACTGGAAGGCCTCTACAAGGTCTCACTGGAGCCTTCTCCAGGCTGAACAACCCCAACTCCCTCAGCCTGTCTTCATAGGAGAGGTGCTCCAGCCCCTTGATCATCTTTGTGGCCCTCCTCTGGACTTGTTCTAATACATCCATGTCCTTGAGCTGGGGGCCCCAGAGCTGGGTGCAGGGCTCCAGGTGGGGTCACACAAGAGCAGAGCAGAGGGGGACAATCACCTCCATCACCCTGCCGGCCATGCTTCTTTGATGCAGCCCAGGATACAGTTGGCTTTCTGGGCTGTAAGTGCACATTTCTTGCTCATGTCAGGCATCTCATCAACCACCATCCCCGGGTCCCTTTCCTCATGGTTGCTCCCAATCCATTCTCCGTTCAGCCTGTATTTGTGCTTGGGATTGCCCTGGCTCAGGTGCAGGACCTTGCACTTGGTCTTGTTGGCCACAGAGTTGTAACCCTGATCTGTTTGCAGAGTGTTTTGGACAAAGCATGGCTTAAGTATCTCAGAAAAGCAGCAGAGATGCTGCCCTTCCAAAACCCATGTAAGCACCCAGCCTGGCTCAGGCACCTGCACAAATGTTGTGCATCTCCTCTGAGATATTGCTTCTGTGTCCGTGGGACAGGGTCAGCATCTTCAGCCTGGAAAGCAGTGACCTGCTGAAGGTGCCTTCTGGTGCCTCCAGAAGACAACACCATGTGAGAAGCATGCCTAGTGTCTATGGAGACTTTCAATAACCACTGGATGCCCCAGAAAGCTGCTTATATGTAAGGATGTCCTTCCTGGCCAATACAGCCAGCTATGATTTGAGAAAGAGGTTGGACCAGAAATCTCCTGAGGTCCTTTCCAGCTTAAATTTCCCCGTGTGTGTTTTCTAGCCCTGCTCCTGCATCAGCCCACGCCTGGCAGAGGATGTGTACTGATGCCTGGGGCTACCGCTGACCTGGGGATGACCTGACCCTTGTCCCAGCAGCAGGGATTTGGGATGGGGCAGCTGAGTCACCCAGCACCGCCCCAACAGGGTGGCAGAGCTGCCAGGGCTGTGGCACACCCCGGCTTCCCTGCACCCTGCTGCGAGGTTACACAGCGGGCACACACAGCCCAAGGGCAGATAAAATAACCCACCTATGGAGGGAATGCGCTGTCTCTCTTGCTGGCCACAGCCAGGGTCACGTTACTGGAAGGAGCTCAGCTTCTTTAGGGTATGGGACAGTTCTTATGTTCCCAGCTCTTCACAACATAAGGGCCTTTGGAAATTGCTGTCTACCCACCCAAAGCACATGCCCATGATCCCTGCTGCTTCCAGGGTCTTGGAGCCAGGACTGTGCCCCTGCTGGGGATTGTTGCAGGCTGGTGGGCTCTGTGAGGGGCCACTGACTCTCTGCTGACCGCTATTGCTGTGACCAGGACCCCTCCTTATTTTAGTTGCTTGGCCAAAGTGGCCTGATTGTGAAGAGAAGGTGAGCTACCCGTTTTTGGGATGTGTGCATAGGGGATGCTGCAGCCCCTGCGCAGTACCTGAGAACATCCCAATGCAGTAGATGTGACAAACGTGTCCCTGCAGCCCATGGGGATCACTCACCTGGCTTTGCCATCTGTTTCCCTCACAGCCAAGGCAGTGTTACTCCCCGAGTGTCCCATAGGACCCTCTCCCTGTATGCATGCTATGCATAGCTGGCCTTGTTCGGTTCTGCCCTGCAGACAGTGCACGTATGGGTCATGCTATCTTTGTCCCAGGCTATTAATATCGGGTGACATTGTGTGGAGCCCTTCTTCCTCAGCCTTTGACAGACTTGGCTGGGCTCCTTGCCACTTAAAACTTAACTCTGTTGGCTCTTAGGGAGCACAGTTCACAGCAGGCCCTGGTTGCTCAGGGGTGTTGGGGCTCATGCCTCCACTTTGATGGAGGCAGTGACAAATTTGCCTTTATGCTCTCCCCCCACTTGGTCAGTCCTTGAACCAAGGTGTGCAGGAGCTCTTTGGGCTGAGCAGCAGAGTGAAGCAGGCTGGTTTGGGGCAAACAAACCTGGGTTTGCTGCCTGCTGCCGGCCAGGAAGCTGGCACAGGGCAGGTGGCCCCAGGTTACTCAGTGTGTTGTCACTGCCTGCGCAGCGCAGCCGCTTTGCTCCTTCCAGCTGGGTTACATGTGCCCCAACCCCCTTCCAACCTTCTCCCATTTTGATCCAGAAATACAGAAAGTCTTTTCTTGGCCTTTTTTTTTTTTTTTTTTTTTTTTAACCTTTGCTGTTATTTATCTGTGTACAGAGACTCCTAAAGAACAACCCTCATTTTCCTGCAAGCAGGGTGCTGTAGTTTTATTTTTATTTTTTTCTGAGCTGTGCACTTCAGGATTGCTTCCCAGTGACTCCCACCAGCAGCTGCTGCTTTTTCCCAAAACATGGCAGCATTTTCAGAGCTCCCAGGCAACCCTGTGCAGTCACAGATGAACGTGCCCAGTGAAACACCTACAGCAACTACTGTATTTTTAAATAACTTATTTTTTAAAAAAAGAAGGAGTCACCGGGAAGCTGTTTCCAGCTGCGCACTGTGTCTGTGACTGCCCTGATGGGCTCACTCATGAGTTTGATTGCTGTGTAAATGACTCTCGGGGGCACAGCTCTTCTGCTGCCCAGCCTGATCCCCTCTCAGCTCACTTGGCATCCACAGACCGGGAGGAATTCAGCCGCTCAGGCCCCGTGCCCTGTCCTGTGGCGGTGAGGCAGGGATGGAGGTTGAGCTACTTGTTGCCATATCCACACTGCAGCTCCTTCGCTCTCCTCATTTGCCACCGAGGCAGTAACGTTGTCTGATAGGATTAATGCGCTTCCAACGCTGATGGCTATTTTAAGGTCTCGAGCTGTGGCTGGGTGTCAATGCAGGGCTGACAAATCCACCTAGCAGGCTGGAAATGGTGCTGCTCTCCAAGGCAGCTGTGTGCAGGGTGTGCTGCCGGGCACACCAGCTTTGTGTATACCCTCCCTGTGCCTTCATCCTGCCCTGTCCCATGCCAACCTGGCCTCCTGCACAAGCTCTCTCCTCTCCAGCCTTCAAACCTTTACTTTTGTTCCTTGCTTTGCCTTTGCAGTGTACAGTGTTTGGTGTGCATGGGAGATGCTTTTCAGAAGCTTAACCCAGTGAATTAGTGCTAATGAAATAGGGTAAACCCAATGACGTCCTCACTCAGGGCTCCAGCTGTGCCCTGCGGAGTGCAGCCAGGATGTGTCCGGTCCCTGGCATGCAGGAGGTAGCAGGAGCCCTGTTGCTGTCCTCAAGGCAGAAGACAGGTTGCTGAGAGCCTGTAGTGCCAGGGGACCACCCCTCTCTAATAAGTGTCCTTGTGACTGTGACTTTTATTCCTTAATATTCCCAAGTTGAGCACAGAGAGCCAAAATTGTTCCAGAGCCCCCTCGTGCTTCACTCCTCATGCAAGGATGCTTGCTTATGGCTCAGAGAGGTTTCAGTGACAAAGCTGAGAGGGGGAACAGAAACAGCCCAGTATTGTGGATCACCCCCTCAGCCTTCCCACTGGGTCCCCTTTCTGTAGGGCCGCACAGAGCCCCCACAGCTGGTGTCATGCTTCAGCTAGCGAGGCTTTCAGTGCTTTTCCCAGCCCTGCCTTGCACCCTGGTATTACTGCTCCTGTCAGATTTCCTATGGTGCTCAGATTGACTCTTTTAGCATGCTTTGATCGCTCAGAGAAACCCACGTGTTTTGCTCTGTCACTGTTGGCTCAGGCATTGGAGCTGGAGAGTGACCTGCTGCCAGGAACTGGCGGGTTCTGCAGCTGCATTTTCTTGCTGTCCCCTTAATGACCTCCTGGGGAAAAGGGCCTGTCATGATGTGTGCTGGTAACCGTCTCCAAAAACCTCTCTGTTTCAGGTGGCCTCAGCACAGCAGTGGGGTATCCGCTGGACACAGTGAAGGTACCTGTTGAAACTATTTCTTGACCACAGACTGAAAACAAATAGGCCATCTGGATGTTTTTCACCTTTCAGAAAACAAGTCCCATGACTGAGTGCTTTCAGTTTTGTCACAGCAACATGTTTCGTTTTATTTGTGTTGGCTTTCTCTTTAAGATTTTTTTTAATTCTTTTTTACTTTTTTTTTTTTTTTTTTTTTTTTAGGGGGTTTGTGTGCTGGTTTATGTCTGATTAACTACTTTGCTATGGCATTTGTTGATGGTTTTTAAACCTGATGCCCGTATTTCTAAGTTGCCCCTGTATTTGTAGGTGAGAATTCAGACGGAGAGGCATTACAAAGGCATTTGGCACTGCATTCAAGAAACATACCAGACAGAAAAAGTAAGTACCTCTAACCAGCTGCTGATACATGTTATGGATGGCTTCTTGTTTCAGAGGAGCAGAGCTGCCTTAGCCTGGGGAGGACAGGCAGCAGTTGTACAAGCACTGGCTGGGAGGAGGGTTAGGATGAATTTTAGCTTTGCCACTGATCTGTAAGATGTAAATAAGCTTTGGCTCAGCAGTGAATGGACAGTGTTTTCAAGCAGATACGTTCCCTTGCCATTCTCTCTTAAAAGTCTTATTTTTTTCTCTGTTTCCAACCAGGTTCTGGGATTTTACAAAGGGGTGTCTGCATCGGTCTTCTCAGTGTCGCTGATTTCATCTGTTTCATTTGGTACCTACAGAAACTTCCTTTGTAACATCTGCAAGCTGCGATATGGCGCTGCTGACGCCAAGCCTTCCAAGCTGGATGTTTCCCTGGCTGGAGGTGCCGCTGGTGCCGTGCGGGTAGGCGAGCAGCCAAGCAGGAAAGCACAACCATGGGTCTTGTTCACAGACACACAGGGCTGGGAAAGCAGCAATGTGTTATGCCGGGGGCTCAGCAGGAGGCTGGCTTGTTTTCTTGTGGGGTCCTGCTCTGCGACCTTGGCAAATGCAAAACAAAACAGCAAGGAAGAAAAGCAACCCGGGCAGCAAACGTTCCCAGTGGCTCTAATTGCAGGTTTATGTAAGAAAGACGTAAATCAGTGTGCAAAGCACGGGCTGGTGTTGGCAGGGGCAGAAAGACCTGGCTGGTCACTGAGGGCTGCCAGCAGGTATTGCCTTCCTGCAAAAAGGCTGTCAGAAAAGGACAGAAAGACAACTCCTCACCTGCAGCTCTGTGGGGCTGGGGCAGCTGGAGCTGTCACCTAAAGGAATTAATGTGTGCCTGCAGTGGGCAGTGTCATGGTGTGGGGCAGCTCCAGAGTTTCCCGTAGGCAGAGGGGTGTTTCTGAGCATCTGCAGGCACCATGAAGCCCATTGCCCCAGGAGGAAACGCACACAGTCACAGGCAGGTGGAGGCAATCCTGGTGTTAGATAATAAACAATATTGCCTGCAAAGGTGGGAGACATAATCTGAGGGCTAGGCAGGATGCGCATCACAGTTTAAAAGTGAAGGTTTAAGTTACATCCTCTCATATTACAGGTTGTGCTGATGGCACCCAGTGAAGTGGCTAAAGTTCGGATGCAGACCCAGAGGAATCCCCATCCTTCTGCCACATCTGCCCAGCCCAACTCCAAGCCAAAATATCGAGGGTCTCTGCACTGTCTGAAGGTGATCGCCAAGGAGGAAGGCTTTGGGGGTCTCTATAAGGGCTGCTCTGCATTGCTCTGCAGGGACTGCTCTTCTTCTGCAATATATTTCCTTACCTATTCTACCCTTTGTGACTGGCTCACGCCAGCTGGGAAAAATAAACCAGGTAGGTATGGGAAAGCATCTGGCATCACCTGCAAAAATGGCTTATTTTGTACCACGCTAAGAGGGAAATAGAGCTTTCAGGCTGCTGGGGCCATGGTGGGTGTGCTGCAGGAAGGGCTCACAATGGGCCAGGTCTGAGGTCTCCCAGTTTTGATTTGGCTCCAAAAAACTACCATCCAGTTTCAGAAAAGACCACATAGGTGCCATTCCCCAGTGAACATCTTCCTGAGAGATGTAAAAAGAAGCAGAGCCAGCTGAAACGGGTGTGAGTGCTCTCAGCTGCTTCACACCTCTGTGTGTAGCGGTGAAGCGATATTGCCTCTGCGTCAGCCCCAGCGATGAACACAAAACCGAGCATGCTGTGAAACCAAGGGGCAGGTGGTCAGCATGAGATCACACAGCTGCAAGAGCTGGACAAAAAATAGCTTATGGAAAACAGGTTCAAAGGTTAAAAAAGCTTTTGTTTGCCATGAGCTTGAGGAAAGAATGCTCTCTTCCTCTTCCTCGTCTATCCCAGAAACACAGCTCGCTTTTTGAGTTGCAGCTCCTCCGTCCTGCACTTGTCTGGCTCCCTAAGAGGCTGCCAGCTCCCTTACACATCGTCCTGCAGGAGCAGGGCCAGCTGTGGCCACGGCTCAGAGCGCCCGGCCGTGGGGAGCCGCGACGTGTCCTGCTGGGATGGCAGCACGGTGTGAGGGGAGATGCAGGCCCAGCGCCTGAGAAGGCCAAGTCCTTCACACAGCGTGTGTGGCCTCACAGCTCCTTCTGTGTCTGCCCCCCTGCCCCTAAAATTGTAGCATGAGATTTGGAAAGAGTTAAAGTGTCTGGGGAAAACAAATCTGAGCTGCTTCTAGTCACACTGGTGCAAGGCCGGAGCTCACTGCTCCTCCCTCTGCTCTTTCCCACAGGTTTCCTGGTCGTGCTGCTTTCTGGTGGCTTTGCTGGAGTCCTGGCCTGGGGATTAGCTACCCCCATGGACGTCCTCAAATCGCGGATGCAAGTGGATGAATCGGGGCAGCACAAGTACAAGGGCCTCATCCACTGTGCGAGACAAAGCGTGAGAGAGGAGGGAGTGAAAGTACTTTTCAAGGGTCTGGGGCTGAACTGCATTCGGGCCTTTCCTGTGAACATGGTGGTGTTTGTCACATATGAAGCTGTACTGAGATTTACAGATCATTTTACAAACAAAAAGTAGCTCATGCAGCTCTGTTGTGAGGTGTATTTTGTTCAGGTTGTTTTATTTTTGTAGCACAACAAACACAACCGCTGAGCCCTGCTCTCTGCTGATGGACAGCGTAAGAAGCAGGGGCATTGCAACACAACTCCGGATGACTGACATCCTTGTTTTCTTCTTATAGGATTACAAACTCATCAGGGAGTCTTGCCTTTGTGTACAACATCCCTTTTATCTTGTTAATGTATTTATACTGTAGCTGCTGAGACATTTGCAAATATTTATGCTCTAAAAAGCTGCTAGTCTTAAAGATTTTGGGAAAGGTTTCATTTTCTTTTCTACCAGCAAACAACCTTCACTGCTGAAGTTGAAGGGACTTTGTGTACGATTTAACACTACACGGTGTGTCCTGTAAGGCATTCACTGAGTAATTTACAGATTTGTGCTTCAAGCCACAACTGGTGGACTGTTCATTCCCAGCTGTAATTCTGCCCAAGTTCTCTACAATTACATCCCTTCAGGAGCAGCTGAAATATGAATCTCCTTGCTTTTTCCTGGCATTTCTTCATGAGTGGCAGAGATAGTCTGCTTACATAATCGCTCTAATGGCCTCATTGGAAGCAAAAACAGGCATCAATTCTGGAAACCACGTGTTTTTTTCTCCCAGCACAGTCCCCAGCCACAGATCCTCAGTCCCCTTCTGGCAGCTGAGCGCACCGCATGCCTGGCGGTGGCCAGAGCTTCCACAACCCTCTCTGGTCCTGCAAGGAGGGCTGGGGTGGATGCAAGAAAGCTTTGCTCCTCAGAGGAGAGACTGCCATGAAATCTGTGCGTTGGGCGGCTAGGTAAGTTAAAGAAGAATTGCAGAACTGTATAGCTAAGATTTGCTGCTTAAATAAAAAAAAAGTACATACTCTTCATTTTAAAATGCATTATCAGGAGCAGCCAAATGTAGTGGCTTTTTTTTTTATTTTTTTTTATTTTTTTTTTTCCCAAAGTTACATTTTGATGGAATCTGTTTTTAATCTTAATTTGCTGGTCCTGGCTCAGGAGCAATGTAGATGTTTTCTTTCTCCATTTTTCTCTCTGGGTGGTGACCTCTGGAGTGCGCTGGATCTGTTCCCCCATCAGAACCTGCTGAAAATGTGCTTTTTTGGAGGGAAAGAGGAAGACCATTTTTAAAATGAGTTCTCTTAATCAGGTTTGGTGACCTGGTCCACATGCACTTTTAGCAGTTGATAGCACAGACCTGATTATACTAACAGCAATTTTGCAGCAGACAGGACTTGGCAGTCACCCTGGACATGGAAGAAAGGATCTTTGTACTAGAAGGAGAAGTTTAAAAATTTCAGATGCTACTAGGAAAGAATAAAGGCAATCTTTTTCAGATATAAACTAGTAAAAAGTTCCAGAACTGTCCTGAAATCTAAGCCTTCAACTTGTTATTTAGACATCTTCACAGCCATACTATTGAACAGTTATCAGAATTTTGGTCTGAGTCTGTCCGGATCTTGAAGCTGATTCAAGAGCAGGTTTAAGAGGGCAGATAGGTGCAGAATATGTCACCTTACAGGGGAGTGAAGTTAAAGACCAAAAACTGGATTTGACTCTATCCCAAAGTGTGCATGGCCTCAGCAAGCTACAGTCTTCACTTACGCCTTTAGGACACCAGCTCCAAACCTCCTTTATCTGAAAGTCCTTACAACAGAAGATTTAACTAAGTCCTCAAGGTTTGGAATTTCTCTTAAGACGGTTCCTAAGACACTACTACTTTCACCTCTTTCTACGAGGGATGCATCTAACTGAGTGCTGTCCCAGTAGGGCAGGGATTTATCCCAGCTCTGTTGGGATGTTTTCTGGAATCAAGTTTCTTTACACCATATTATTTTCAGCTGACCTTACTTCTCAGGCATTATATCCTGTGAACGGAGACAGGAAAATATGCCTGTATATCAGACAAAACAACCATTTATTATTAGGCAATGTTGATACCATCCATGGTCAGACTGAGGTTTGAAAATAAAGTCTAATCAAAACTAGCTCAGATTACCCAGTAAGTTCAAGCATTCAGATGACTAAAAATGCCTCTTCCTGTGGGTGTAACAGCCATACAGCTTGTTTCAAGAAGTGAGAATTACAGATGAATTACAAAATTAGTGGGAACAACCGTGGAAGCAAGTAAGAGGAGTTGAAATGTGAGCCCCCAGGTATTCAGTGTCATATAAAAGCAGGTTCTCATCTGGCCTGAACAAATACTGGATCAGAGGTAAGTTGTATCTTTATACAACTTATTTCAGGAAGCTAACTGCTTGGAATCCAGTGTCCCACAAGCCTTTACTGAAAAAAAATACACACACAGGGTATGGCTGACAACCTGCTGTACAGCAAGAACCCACAGTTAGTTCATGCTGATAT
Organism: Heteronetta atricapilla; assembly: GCA_011075105.1. NCBI lineage: Eukaryota > Metazoa > Chordata > Aves > Anseriformes > Anatidae > Heteronetta > Heteronetta atricapilla. The sequence goes on from CM021735.1 coordinate 52,149,353, forward strand.
AAACTACCCCCAGGCAAAGGTATTGTCCATGTAAACACTGTAAACCCAGGCACATTAATAAGAACTGACTTTTGTTTAATGACACAACACAGTGTACATATTGTGCAATTAACTACATATACAGCAAGCTGGGTGCTTGGCTTGTGGATTTCAGAACTTGGCTGCTTTATTTTCTAATTCCTTTGTATTACCTTGACCTTCAGTTACTCTGTTTGCCTCTCTGATAATCATAGAACCATTTCTTCTGATATCCAGTTGAAGGCCAGCCAGCAGAATGAAGATACCACATAGCTCTCTGCATAGACTATTTCTTTCAGTGACAAGCTTGCTGGCTGTGAATAAAGACAATTTTCTTTAGAAGTCACGTTCTGCTTCTTGTCGCTGGTAGTTCCTGTTTTCTCTGACAGTGTTTAACAATATCCAGACAGGTTTCAGTATTCCTCTTAGACTGTGGAAGAGCCAAGTGAAGCTATTCAGAATCTGTGCTCCCCAGACAGCTGGAGCCCATCTAAGCGCAAGTCTTTCACACCAAACCTACAGAAACATCATGGTAACAGGGCACATTGACCTCCCCTTGTTTCTGAGCTGGCTGCTGTACACAGGGAAATTCAACATCCAGTCTTCCTTGCAACCTGTTAGTCTCTGGCTGACCGACCTTCATTACCTTGCTCTGGGAGAAATTTGAGGTTTATCTGTTAAGACCAGATAGATTGGGTTACAAGCCCCCCCCTTTTCACTATTTGAAAGGCACTGGACATCAAAACAATGACCAACTCTATGGAGTGACTAAATCAACAACACAAGGAATAAAGGTCAAAAATATAGTAAATTAAGCCTGTTAAAAGTTAAAAAAAAAAAAAAAAAAACACACACAAAAAAACTAAAACCAACCACCAAACAAGTTTGATACAGACTTTTATCTACATTTTTATTACAGTGAGATAAACAAAATATTACAAGTTGAGCAAAATGTAATGAACATTGCCTGATAACGTCATTAGACATTTCACCCATGCATTTGAAGACTGCCTTGTCTTAACCTTTAAATACTTCTGGGACGTTTAATTATAATTGCAGCAGATTTAGGAACTTAGCAAGACGCCTCTGAGAAACTGTCATCTCAGAAGCACATTTTGTAAGCATATTGTTTGCTTAGTAAACAAGTATTAATTTTGCGATCACTTTCCTTTCCAAAACTTTTGGGACAGATTCTAACTCTGTGCTATAAAATTAATCCATATACCTAATTAGAATAGAACACACTACTATTTCTTCTACAGTGTACTTCCCCTTCCTGAGTAACTAAATGTTTAGTTAATGAAATAGATCTTGCAGGACAGTTCTGCATATAATGTTTTCAGGAATAAATTTGCATTATGAGTTTATAAAAGCCCTTAAAAAGTCACTTTAAGTTTTGTCTTCTATGCATAGCTTAAAAACAGCAGAAGGTCATCACTGAAGTCTACAGTTACCCCAGATTAGTTTATTTGCTACTGCATTTAAGAAGCTATTTTTCTTTTCTACACAACCACTAAAAAAATGCTTTTCTATTGATTGTTAAACACTTGTCAGCACTAAGATACTGTACCCATGGGTTATAGAGAGGCAGTGGCTGGTAAACATTTACTTTAATTTTTTAAAGTTCATGACATTAGATTAGTGATACCAGGTCATGTAAACTGTAATGCAAAAGACAAAACCTAGGCATTGATCTTTCCAGCACACATTTGGAACACATGCAGTAGGACTAAGCTTGCTTGGCATTTCTCTCTCCCCTCAGTCCCTTGCACAAATATGATGATAACACTAGCGGTGCTACTTCACATACAGCAGGCATTTCCACCTCAGATACGCAGGTCATTTTTGGGGAGGATGTGTGCATTGTGTTGCAGAACTGCTACAGCTAGGAAGGGGGCAGCACCAGCCCCACGCAGGGCAAATAATCCAACACATTCTCATGTGCTAACAGGCTGATGCAAGGCATCTCGAATCAGTGAACCTTTTCCCTCAACTCAAGTGTAATCAGCTGACTTCAAGGGTTTACAGACTGAAGTGTTTATTTTTTTATTAAAAAAAAGAATGCTGAAATCACTAAATGTCTACTAGCCCCCACACTGCAGAACCTGTTGAATTTTAAATCTTTCACACCTTATTCTAGTGCCTCATGTTTTAAATGATTTGCAAATACCATGCATCAATACCCACCTGTATTATCAAAGGTATGTTTATTTGATTTAGATAAGGCTGTCTGGGCTAGCAACTGTATGTTCTATATAAAGAGAAGACAGATCTAATAGTTTCCATTCAGCACTGTACATACAGAAACAAATTAGCAAATTATTTGATTTTTTTCATACATCATAGAAGACATTAAAATTCATTTTAAGAAAGGAGATACTGAGATATTACATGAGGTATTTTAACAAAGTATATTTTCTCTCTTAAATACATCTTAAAATGTAAGTACCCCTATCTTGACCTGGTACAGAAGAACAGGACAGGACAGCACTGTAAGTATCCCTGTGTCCAGCAGCAACTTCATATTCACAGTATGATTCAGCATTCAGTATTTTCATAACTGAAATTTGCATTTCTCTAATATCTTCCACTTGAGAATATCAAGGGACATTATAACCTTGTGATTACCTCTTCCCTTCAGAGGCATTCAGACCAGTTAAATAGCTGCAGAAACAGAAATACAGGGAAACTTCTGTGACTTGCCCCAGGTCAAAGAGGAAGAGGATTGCAAAACCAGCCTGATTTTCTTTCTCCCATGCTCAATTCACAGATCTCTATTCCTTTTACATTGATTCGAGGCCTAAATTACTGTGTAATCTGCTTTGTAACCTCCACTTTCTTTGTGTGTGCAGCATGCTCCCAGTAGCCCCAAAGGACACATAGTCTAGTAAACCAAGCTACACAAAAAACAATGGAACTACCAGTTATTAGTTTGAGATACAACCTCTTAACAACATATCTACAACAATTTACAAGACTTCATCATTAAAATGGCATTTTTATTTATATTTTCAACATGAAGTACAATAAAATACAGTCTTGTGCTGACAGACATGCCTCACTGCAAGATTGGGTAATTGTCTTGTACAGATTCAATGCCTTTATTAACACACTTTGATTTTAAGTAGATATGAGTCCAGTTTTCAATTTTTCATGTACTCTGATGTTCATGAGAAGTAACTCACTAAGAGCAATATTTATAAAGCAGTGATTGCAGGCTGTACATAACTAGGGAATGATCATATACAACAGAAGACAACAATTAATCAATTTTGGTTCATCAAATGATAAGTTACATAAGCATTACTTCAAAATTCAAAAGCTAGCTTCCGCGGAGTCATGAATTGCTTCACCACTTCATCTGTGACCTGCTTCCGTCTCTCTTGATGAGCTGCTATCATGGGCTGCAATGTTTCAATAAGCACCTTCTTCAGCTCCCCTGTGAGCAATTCCCCACTTGTGTATGCCTGTCAAGAAAGTGTTGCTTGCTAAGTATGGTGCTGTATGGAAAAGGACCTAGTGACAAATATTTCTTTAAAAGCCTGGTCATGGCAAATAAAGATCTGGATGTCTTAAAAACAAGCACATGCCTTAAAAAATCATGTGGTATCACTATGAAAATGTAACCTGTAAAAATTGCTTGTTGCCTTTTAAAAGATTTAAGGTAGTTGTGCAATTTAATGTATGACTAATTATATGGAATAAATAAAATACATTCACATGAATTTAACTGGGAAATCCTGTGATTATTTGCATGAAACTGTTTTTCTCCCTTACATACCATTTCAAATAAATAGTTACCTTAAGCTGGGTTCAAATTTTCGTATTGTTCTCTCATCTAGTTTGGGTAAGGTATTAGATGTGACAGAAGTATCCTTTTTACAGGAAAGAACTCAGAATCTCTGTTCACACTAGTGTTCATATTCACAGTGGGTAAGGCACGCAATTGTTCTGCTACTGAAAACACTTTAGCTGAACAGGTGACTGGGTTCAGATTTTAACTGCTGTGTTATAAAAACACGGCTGCAGCAGTTCAACTATGATTTGAAATGACAGTAAACATGATAAACTTACTTCCCCTTGTGATTAAGCCATTTGTAATACTGAATTGGTATTATAAAATAAATAACTAAAATATCATAACAAGAATGAACTGTTTTAATTTCAGATTTTATTTTTAATCTTTTTTTTTTTCCTCTTTCTCAATAACACTGATGTTGCTTTCTCTGAGTTCTGAAAGCTTCTCCCTGTGGTACCATAACTGAAACAGCTCCTCTATTGCCACTATAGGCACAAACTTCATGTTTTCTAATCTGATTCTCAGGCATCAGTGCTGTAAGCTGCTGGCTGTAGTACAGGCTTGTGCCCCTTGTAGCAGATTTGCACTGATTTTGTTTCAATGGTTGGAGACTAATAGAAAGCTCAGCGTGTCAAATGTACAGATTTCCATAAGGAATTTGCAACAGATTTCTAGGGGATTAGTAGCTATCCAACCCTGTCCTTGTGTGGGAAAAAGCAGAAGGTTAGAGAAGAATCTGTAGCTCTTGCCCTTCTTGCAGCTGTTTCTACCAGGAGAAAGCTGATAAACCAATATGACGTGGGTACTATTAACTAAATATACTGCCTTCCAAAGAAGGTGTGTTGCCTAGGATTGATATGACACCGAAGCTGAAGGCAGTGAAATGCCTTGCTACCATCCCTAGGGACAGATGTCCGCCAAACAGGTTTAGGGAAATGTAATGTATACAAAGCAGCTTGTGCTTGGGCTCACTTAACTCCTCATAGTTATTACCTTTCTTTTGATGATAAGAAAAAAAAGATCAGCAAGCTTTTGAAGCTGCAGAGTATTCAGGTACTTTATGGAACAGACAGAGTTTATTATACAATTAAAATAACATTAATCCTGAAGTAGAATAATTTAAAAAGTTGGGGAGGTACTGCTGTACAGTGTTAGAGATCTTTATGAAAATACTTGGAAATAAAAGTTTTCTTAAAAAAAAAAATAATGACTTGTGAGTAAGGTGAACATTGCAACAAAAATACAGAGGTCTTAATATAAAAACTTGGAAGGAATGGAGACTGTAAGAGTAACAACGCAATTGCCTTCCTGCAGAAGGTTCATAGGAGGACTTAGTTACAGCCTTGTCCTCACAGTAAGAAATGAATAATACTTCTTCAAGTTGGCTACTTACCTGCTTCAGTTGTTCAAGCCTGTCATCATCTTCGAGGAAGAAAGTCAGGTACATAAAAGACACATCGACATCGCAGTTACCTCCATACTTCCTGTGCTCTTCAATAGTATCTCTGCCTCCTGAGAAGGCATGCTTGTTAATCTGAAACAATGCAATGGTTTTATGGTATAATTTTTACTAAATTGCAGATTACTCTATTATAAAAAGAGGTACATCACAATCCTCCAAATCCTATATTAAGATGCTGAAGGGTGACTGGGACAAGTTAATGCAGAGCATCAAGACTGAAGCAGGATGGCAAAAGGCAGTCATGGAAGTCAGCAGAGAAAAATGCTACATACATACTCCAGAGGTTGTGGAGTATGCCAGACCAAAATAGAAGCAAAAATTAAGAAGAATCCACACCATATTTTGTGAAAAAAGTGCTTTTTGTTGAAGCTGTTGCCTGTTGGATGGACTTTGTACTTACAGCAAATGTGCTTTCTGTAAGAAGAATTAAGATATTCATCCCATTAAGAAGTTAATTTTGAAACAGATGAAGAAGGCCTGGAGAATTTTTGAAGAAATCCTAGAGAGAACCTAGCCTCTTTTTCAGGGAAAAGGAAAACAAAAGAAAGCAAGGCTAAACATTACAAAACCCTAGCTGGAATGGCCATCACTAGACAAATGCACAATTGCTCTGTCTAAAAATTGAATACTTGCTGACTCCCAACCTCCTACGTTTTCTTTTAAGCATAGCTTCCTATGGGCTGATGAACTGCACTGGTGAATATATTTACCTGCTAATCCAACTCCCAGCTAACGCAGAAGCCATGGCATATTTTAATTTTTTTAATATGTATAGAAATCTCAGAGGATGCAAACTGTGCCACAAATATAAACAAAGCTAATGGTCAGAAAGAGGAAAAAAACCTTCTTCAACCATAAGGTGGGCTTTCTTTGAATCTTGTATCTATTCAGACATCAACAACAACCAGCTAGGAGACACACGTGCTTATGAAGGAAGATTTTACTAGTTCTGGTACTTAGGAAGTGTTATATATTTACAATTTCAGAACATTCTTATTATCTGTATTATATAACACAAATAACATTTTTTTATTCTTTCTAACCACTGTATGATGATGACTTGTGGCACTGAATTACAAAAAATATGCAGCAATAAATACCTCAAGAAAATAAACTGCCACCTGTCACATTACATCTATTCTTATATTGTAGAACAATCTGAATAGCTATCTCAGAATCTGTAAAATTAAGATTTAAGATACTGTTTTGCACTTCCCCATACCTATTACTAGATTTTGAAAGTCTTTGTATATTTTTTTTTGTATATCCATATTTTTTACTGTTTCTCTTCTTACTGAGAGGGATTAAATACAATATGCCAGGTGAAGGCATATTATTGTTTTATACAAAATGTTTCCTACATTAATTTTGAACTTATTTCTTACATATTCTGGCATTGACTTGAGATTTGAATGATTCACCTGGTGATGCATTCATCTTTTCACTGAATTATTACAGATAAAACAGTGTATTATAATGTTGCTATTTATCTCCTTTGAATGGATTTCCCAGAAGCTTCTCAGCCTTTTCCAGTAGCTACTAATTCTTTACCTTATGTTACCTGGAAGTTTTGAATCTCAGTACTTAGCAACGTACTAATGATCTGAAAAATGCTGCAAGCAGTAATTCTTTTTGTACGGCAGCAGCACTCTGTTTTTAACCTTCATGCATCACCAGAAATCACCTTTCCTACTCTAATTTTCAATTTCTTGGCCATAAAAATATTTGGTCTTTCACTCAAGCACTATTTCCGTAGTTACTTTTTGATGGGCTTCAGAAGCTGAAATGAATCTCAGTTTGTCCTCCATTACTTGATGTTTTACAATGTGTTCATTGTAAATGTGTTCATTTATAGTTTTTATATTCCAAGTAATTAGAATTATTTTGTTATTTTTCCCCCATTTTTAAAGATAGCAGAAATAGGACTTGTTAATGGACATAAATCATCTTGGATCTCTTCACAGATTACCAATTTGCTACGAAAAATGGAAGAATATTATCAGTATTACCCCTAATAGTTCTCTGTTCTGAGATTATAATCTCTGTTCTGAGATTATAGGTGCTTTTTAAAAAGCAACTGTGTAACTGTACAAGTAATCTGGAATTCTTATAATCCAAACACATGAAGAATTCCAATTTTTCAAAAGAGCACTGTTTAATCAGTTTCTACATAAGATAATGAATTATTATGAAACGACTGCAGAAGAATCTGACCAATATATGGGTTTGTCAACCATAAAACAATGAATCCAAGCCCACTAGCAGAAACAACATATGCATCTTTTTTCTTTTGTGACTGATAGTTACTTCATGTCTGGTTATCTTGTCTATCTGTTTCCAAATCCTTTTTCTGATTTTTATTTTTTTAAATACTATAGAACATGTGAACTTTTGCAAAACCTAATTGTCTGACATGGGTTAAGAGAGATTTTCCTTTGAACTAAAAGGGGCACTAGGAATATACTCAGATAGGAAAAAATAGCTCTTCCAAAATTAGGTGAAAATCAAAATTTGCAAATTTGAGGATGAAGTGCATGGCAGCAGATCCCCGAACAGTAAGGAAAGTATGGCCTGTGTTCTAACTGCTACTGTGCAACACCTGGTGCTTTTGGCATGGAGAGGCAGGCAAAAGAAAGAGCTGTTTATTTGATTTACATCAAGGATTGTTAGATTCCAAAACTATGGCAACATAATATTTATTTCTAGAGCATGAGCCTCCACAGATCTTATTCTTATACCATTACTCAGACCTATCAGATGAACAAACATGATGTTTTGTACATTATTCTATTGAATGTTTGCACTGTTAGCTTAGTTGGCAATGCAAAAGATTACATCTGATAGTCAAGCTAAATTTGTGTAACTTGGTCAACTGCTAAAGATGCTTTCCAATGAAATGTATGGGAAAAAGAATGCAAATGTGTCCATGTGTTCAAAGGAAACATTAAAAATTTGCCATTGTAAACATGAACAGCACCACTTCTATTTGTTACAAAGCTCTGTGAGCTCAAGTTTTTAAGATCCTTACCTTTGTCTTGATTTGTTTGGGTGTATCAGTGAGGAAGATGGAGGAGTTGGGGTCACTAGCACTCATTTTTGTCTGTGCTCCTTGCAGGGCTGGGAAGAAGACTGAGTGTAGTAAGGCTGGTTTAGGATATCCAATTCTAGGTGCTACATCTCGGGTCATTCTAAAATAAGGATCCTGGAAAAAACATCAATAAAAGCACAGAATAAAGTTGAGAAATGTGTTTTAAAGGCTGATTAGTGTTGGATTATTCATGCCTTAACAGGTGGTCTCAAGAAAAGAAAAAAAGAAAGTCCCATAACCTATTTCCAATTCACAGACTCATAGAATCATTTTGGTTGGGAAAGACCTCTAAAATCATCTAGTCCAACCATTAACCTAGCACTACCAAGTCTACCCATAAACAATGTCCCTAATTCAGTCCACCCAGAAGAACAAACAAAACCCAAATCCCCCCCCTTTTTTTTTCCATTGTCTTAGTTTAACTGCACATTCTGCTTCCCTCACTTAACAGACACGTGTACAAGGATTTGTAGGTGGATACTGTGCAAGATGGCAAGCTTTCCCCCTTCAGATCTAGTTTAAAGCTCAATGCACTAGCCCTACTAACTCACGCGCAAAAGTCCTTTTCCTCCTCTGAGAAAGGTGCAACCCATCAGGTACCAGCAGGCCTACTGTTGTGTAAACCATCCCATGATAGAGAAACCCAGAATTCTGCTGGTGACACCAGCCTTGTGGCCATGTATTGATTACCTGGGGCCTGCCTGTTACTTTCAATATTGTTCCCCGGTAGTGGAAGGATAAACGAAATTGCTGCCCACGCATTTGGTCCTTTTTTAATCAATTGCGCCAAAACCTTAAAGTCCCTCTTGATAGTCCTTGTACTTCTCTTTGCTACTTCATGACTGGTGATGTGAAAAACCAGTAATGGATAATTATTTTTAATGGCCACATGTTCCTCCATCCTCTCTTTATAGATCTCAGTTGTTAAGGTTCTGCAGCCTTTCTGACAAATTATTCCAATGCTTCTTTACTTTTACTGATAGAAGGTTTTTCCCTAGGGTACAACATAAATCTCCGGTGCTGCAAGTTAAGGCCCACTATGATGAAAATATAATTTTCTTACTTGATCAATAGCACATGGAATAAGACACTGTAAGTCTTCCTTGCCATTGAAGATCTGTGGAAATGATGAACTGAAGGATGGAGCAGCTTGAATAGCAGGAAAACTGATCTTACCTAGAACACAGGAAGTTTGGAAAAGGTGAGAAGTCAATATATGTAATGATAAATAGAGAGAACCTTTTGAAATATGTAAAATGCACACGTGAGTCATTTGGATACTCATTTGAAAACCAATACCTGTCTTTATCAAGCAGTATTGCCTCAACTGAGGAAACCTTTTAATCTTTACCTTCTATGAGCTCAACAAACCATCAACTAAAACTAATTTAGGTACTAATGAAAAAGGGTAGAGGGCAGGCTGTGATCACAAAGATTCAGGACAAGGTTCAGCAACACATGCTTTTTATGCTTTTCCTTCATCATTGAATGATCTATCCTTCACAGAAATATACTTGACTGTATCATTAGTCTGAACTCTCTTTTTTTTTTCCCTCTCACATTCTCTTTGGGAGAGAATTAGTATAGAGATACTTATCAGGCGAAGTTTTCTCTAAGACCTTAGAATCACTGCTAAATGCATGCTGTTCAAAAATCTCAGGTGTGGTTAATTTTCTTTTTATTTAGTACTTACTCACAGAGTGACCAACCTACTTTCCTGATCAAAATACTCTCAGAACAGAAACCAAGTAGTAGATTTTTCCAAATTAGAATGAAGTCATTAATACCATACCAACATTTATTAGAAAACTGGTAAGGCAGAAATAGCAATCTGTTTTTCGGCTACAATTAAGTCTGAAAAGCTGACCAATTATTGGTCAGAGAATGATGTTAGCACTCAGGAACACCGATGTTTTAATGCCATGTTTGACACAGGTTCTTTCTTTGGCCAATGTGACAGAAACCTACAATCACATTGAAGTAAATGGAAGACAGAGTTACCTAGCACCATGACAATAAGGCTTTTGAGCATTCCTTATCTTTTCTCACATGTGTATGAAAAGTTGTCTACTTTTGCAGTAGAAATTTCTAGGAAGTATAGTTGACTATAGCTACAATAGTTCCAAAAATCAAGAATTGTTCTCTGTTTTGATCGTTTCAACTTTTGTGTTTTGCGCTTTGTTGTTATTAATGCTACACCCTAGGAATTTCACTGTCAAGTGTTTTCTATACTGAACAAACCACAGTAACACCCTGTTAGAATCAGCCTAGAAACAGGGATCTTGTTTTTTGCATCTGTTTCCTGAATGGCAGATACCAATCTCTTCAAATAGTTACTTAAATAGTGCCACAGACAGTGAAAGCAAGGATCACTTCCAGTAACGCATGTTATTTCCTACCAATGCAATCACTGTCTGTAAAGCCAAAGATTCCTTTCACTTGGTTAAATGTAACATGCTTCTGGACTTTGACGATGTTTCTGTAGAATCCTGTACTTGACCTGTGAAAAAGAAAGTGGTAAAATAAATTAAGAAGAGCACAGATAAAAAGATAAAAGCTTCCAAAAGCTGAGACTGTTACAAAACTTGCAGGATTATATCTCTGAAGGCATTATTTTGGTCTTTTTGTGGCCCATGGAGATGATAATGAGAGGATTTTCTAAGAAAGGAGCTCCAACAGAGGTTTCTTTTACTTAAATCTTCTTTAAAGTTTACTCAAAGTTCAAATGATAATCTTTCATGTTGTCTTAAATTAATTGACCATAACAGTTGATGAAATGCATTTAGTTAATGCAGATAAAGTACAAACACATCTCAAAGATTTTGATGCCATTTTAAAATCAACCTGCAGTTTTCTTGGTGGTTTAGGTATTTTTGCATTTTAGCAGCCTCAATATATTTTTGTAATTTAAAATTAAGTCCTGCACACACAAGTATTTGTTTATATATTATACAAAAGAATGACAAGAGGATATATGTAAGATGTTGAAGAGCACAAAAATGAATGTTTCTACTTCAAATATTGTAAAGCTTGTCTTGAAGCTTTCAAATATAGATACACTAGCTAAAACAGTGCTGACTGTCAAAGTAGAAGATAAAATACAGACAAATTTTTGGTTTCAATGCTCTAATGAAATTTATACTTACCCCAAGTAGTCTAAATCAGAAAAGATAAAGGTTTTATTGACATCAAAACCACATGCAATGATATCTTTTGCATTTTCTTTAGCATATTCATATGCCTTCTCAGTTGTCAGATCCTTCCAGAGGTACTTCTCATCATCGGTTAACTGTATAACTAAGGGAACATCAAATACTTCTTGCAACCACCTTATAAAAGCAGAAAAAAATTATCTCAGAATGGTTAAAAATAGACATTTTAGCCACACAGTTTAAAATATTTTTAAAGATTTAAACAAAACCACATACAAAGGACTGCACCATATGCACTTGCTTATGTTTAGCTGAGCAGAAATAAGCATTTTACACAAATTGTAATGACAACTTAACTGGAAAAAAAAAGACTCATTGTTTCCTGTACATATGTTAACAGTCACCATTTGCAATGACAGAAGAATTCAGAGATTTTTTGACTCAGAATCCAATTTTAGTGTCCTGGTGCTGCAGGCACCACCTCTCACAATGATGTTATTGAGTCTCATCACAAACTTGTGTTTAAGAAAAACAAAAATTCTAAGGAGTGCCATCAAGCTTCAGGTGCGAAGAAGATGGCTTTATGCTAATACACAGATTGTGATCATGTTAATGAAATGTTAATAATGCATTGTTCATCAATATTCACCTCAAAGAACTAAAACTCATTGCAATGTATCCTTTAGTTCCATAAGCAGCATTCAACATATCCTTAGAAAAAATATTTTGATTCATGAAAATTGTAGAAATAGCTTACTTTGTGAATATAAATGGGATTAGATGACCAACATGCATTGCCTGAGAGGATGGCCCTCTGCCTGTATAAAGGTAAAAGGACTTCTTATTTTCATAAGCATGAAGGATTTGGTCCATATCCCTGAAGAAGAAAAAGCAATCAAAGGAAAACATGAGACAATTCAAAGAATTTATGAAGAAATATCTTCTGCAATTCTTTTCTATTCAAAATTCAAGTGCTTTTAAAGCCAAATGTATTAATAAGTGAAATATAGTATCTTAAGTGTCCTAGAAATACATATATTTTTAATTACTTTTCTGATTTAAGAAAATGATTGTCTCCTTCAGCCAGCTTATGAAGAAAAACAAAGAAAATTTTACTTAATTGGATAATAATTTCTAAAGCCTTGTAAAACAGAGCTGGAGATTATTTCCCAAATAAGGTGTTATGTTAAAGCAACCTGGTTGGAATGGTCTGTGGTGGAGACCATTCTCAGTCATGCTCAGGCACTTACTTAAAAAGTGCTAGCTGCCATGGGCCAAAAGTTGATGCATGCTAACAATGAAATAGTGCAGATGACTGTCAGGCTGGTGCTTAAGATTATTCCCTGAGCCTTTTTTATGTAACAGTAAAGAAGTATAGGTTCACAAGTCATGTGGACCCCTGCTGAAATCAGCAATGCCAGCATATGAGACTTGGGGTTCTTTGCCAGGCCAAGTTCTCCACCTGGCTGTTTACATACTGGCTTAAAATGGAACCTGTACAAAGCAAAAATTCCCAGCACATTTCTCCTTCTATTTAGGATTAGCCTGTGAGCCCAGGTAATGCTCACAGAAAGTCTACCTAATCTGGCCTTTTTGATTTTTAATGAGAAAAACTCACCTGTGAGAAAAAAAGATTCCTCTACGTAGAAAGCGGTGAGGTTTTTGCCCAATAGCTCTTTCTATTCGATTGATCAGATCCGTGTCAATTTTAGTGCTGCCAAATCGAACTATGATAATAAAATATTAAAAAATAAAGTAAAATAAAGCATAGCATAGCTATGAAGAGATCTTGCATTTACCAAGAACATTCCAATGCAGCCTAGATCAAAAAGAACATCTTTAAGTTTTAAGTCATCTTTAAGAAAAATGTAAAATGGCTAGATTTCCTGATTCTTCCATGGAGTCCCAGCAGTAGTCCCTGATATTAACTCTATGCTAGCAGGCTCAGTCTATTCGCTACATCTCCATTTTGCTCCATCTATGATTATAATAGCCGTTTCCTTAAACAAGGAGTATGCTTATTCAGAACAAAAAGTATTCTAGAGAAACATATCGAGGTCAATAACTTGGCCTCCATAAATCAAAGAATAAGAATGGCTGCAAGGCTCTAAATATTCCTTTCTTGATGTCTGAATTTTCAGCCCTCAAATCATGTTTTCCTCTTTTCAACTCTGAATGCTCTGCTCCAAACTTCGTTTTTCATTTATATTGCCATGATTACAGACACTGCTCCCCTCAAGAGGCTTGAAAAGGTAATGCATAATACCCTTCATTGCATTCAAGTAACACTTATTACTTGGAAAACAGTTTTGGAATCAGCTGATTAAAATAAAACAATATTTTCAGAGGAAGTGATTTCATTCAAGAAGGGTTTTGTCAGATTGAAACAGCGGCATTTTTTTCCCATTGCAGATGAAACTGAACTGGGAAAATCTTTTATTTCTTCATTAAAGCTTCCTATACTCCAATCCCAATTCTTGGACCCTAATAATCATGTCCATTCTCCATTATTTTAACACATTAAACATAATCTAGACAGAATTCTACTCTTTGCTACTATTCTGCTCTACTCAGAATTAAAACAACCTGCAGTACTAGCTATTAGGATTGTCAAACTAATCAAGAGAACAAAATAGATAAAAAAGTACATTTTTATGTATATAATAATATATATCTATCTATAAAAAAATCAACACAAAAAACAAGCCCTTCTGTGGGGATGCAGTAATTCACTGAAATGTCCTTCCAAAGACTGTGACTTCCTACTAGAGCAGGTAGACTTCTAATGTTACATCATGGTAATGATCCTTAGCTGGACAGTCTAACAGTTTAGACCACTGGATAACATACCAGAAAGAGGTTGATTCCAACTGGAGGCAGAACTCTTTACCTGTGCTGTCTACCCAATGCTCTGCCTTGGGAATACAACTCATTTTACACATGAAATTAATCTACAGGGGCATCAAGGAATATTGAATACACTTGGGGTAATTTGGAAAGCCAAATATTCAGATTCCCTTGTCTTATTATACAGCCAGACTGCACCAATCTCTTTCCCAGAGGAGGAAAAGAAGCTTTCAACCCTTTACAGCACAGGTTCTCAGAGCACAGCATGGAGGCAAATTTTAGTCAATCATGACTTTGTATACATCTCAAAAAGGATTATTTCAGACCATGGCCATCCTAATGCTTGAGACTGCAGTGCTCAAAATGGATGGGACAGAAGACTAAGACCAACATGCACCCTTGAGCACTGGGATGCTGAGAAGCACCGAGTACAGGGAGTACCCCTTCCACAGTTTGGCTGAAAATTGGGATGTATGCTTAAGTTTGATGCTGTACTTTGTAAGGTGGACTATTAACTGAACAGCCTTGCACAGACAAAAATCAGAAATCCCCACTGAAGGAAAAGCAGGAAAAACTACTGACAGGAAAGAAGAATAGTAATGCATCCAGTCTGAGCATCTACTTGACTATGTTTCTGCAGCTTCAGCCCCTCTCCACCTATTCCATTTTCTTCTAGAATTACTGGTTATGCACAGTATTAATACAAGGCTTTTTATATAGTCAGTACACTTAAAGTTACATGAATCCTTTACTAAATGGGAGGGAAAACAAGACCTCTTATTCCCACTAGATAATGGTGAAAAAGTTCCTATTTGCAACTGTTCATTCACTGGAGGTGACCCAGGAGGGATAGCACACAAAGGAAGCACCAGGCCTATCCACTGACTCATTAAAATAAGTGCCACTAAAAAAGATAAATGCTGGTTCATGATTCAGCAAACACCACTTTAATCCATATGTCTTCTGAGTGTTTCCAAATGTGCTTGTCCCAAGCAGACCTTAATTACTGATTTAATTTCTGCCTAGCAAAAAAGATGCATTACAAAATGCCAAAGTAATTGTAATTTGGATGGATGCTAAATAGAGACCAAATGAACATGAAAAACGTTTGATTCAGCAGAACAGTAACAAATAGCAAGAGGCTAATCTTATAGAGAGAGATTCTGGAGTCTCCCTCCTTTGTTATCTTCCAAAGCCACATGGACCTGGTCCTGTGCGACCTGCCACAGGTGGCCCTGCTTGAGCAGAGGGGTTGGACAAGATGACCTCCACAAGTCCCTTCCAACCTCCACCATTCTGTGATTTCGTTATCAAGAAATCATGAGAAAGCTGAAGACTAACTGAGGCTAGCCACCTCAGAAATACTGTCACATAAATGATTAAAAGCTCTCATGTTACAGAATCATAGAATGGTTTGGCTTGGAAGGAACCTTGAAGATCACTAATCCCCTTGCCATGGACAGGGACACCTCCCACCAGACCAGGTTGCCCAAAGCCCCATCCAGCCTGGCCTTGAACACTTTTGGGGATGGGGCAACCAGATCTTCTCAGGGCAACCTGTGCCAGTGCCTTACCGCCCTCTGAGTAAAGAATTACTTCCTAACAGCTAATCAAAATCTCCCCACATATAGTTTAAAACCATTCCTCTTTGTCCTGTCACTATCTATCTGTAAAAAGTTGCTCTTCACCCGTGCTCTTCAGCCTTCCTAACCAGCTTCTGACAAGGACACAGAGCCCTTTTCTTAGATCCTGCTCTTGATCTCTAGTGTTCTATCTTTTACCAAAAGACGGCTTTACTCTTGCTATATATAAGGGGTCCTGAGAGCTGCCATTTTCAAGAGCAAATTTACATTTGCTGAAAATTTAATGCGTACTTTTCCTTTTTGCCATTGCCTGGTTATATTTGCATACAAATAGTAAATTATTAGTTTTTTGTTATTACACTAACTTTACTGACCAGGCCAGTCTTGATAATCTTTGAATGGCCACGGAAACTGGGAGAGGCTCCTGTGGACTGCAAGAAAGAATATACCACTCCCGCCATGAAGAATGGCAAGAAGAAGAATCTGCAGTACTGGAGGCCAATCAGCCTCACTTCAACCTCCAGGCATGTGATGGAGCAAATAAACCTGGAAATTATTTCCAAACATTATTAAAGATGTGAAGGTGACTGGGAGTAGTCAGCATGGATTTATGAAAAGGAAATTGTGCCAGTCCAACTTATCAGCCTTCTGTGATGATATGACAAGCCTAGCAGAAGAGGCGAGAACAATGGATGTTGTTTATCTCAATTTCAGAAAGGCTTTTTAGACCATCTCCCATCTTATTCCCATAGTCAACTGATGAAGACTGGACTAGGTATGTGAGGTAAACGGGCTGAATTGCCAGGCTCAACCAGTTCTAACCAGCAGCATGAGATCCAGCTGGAGCTATGATGTTAGTCATGTAGTCCTGAGGGTTAATACTGGGGCCAATACTGTTTAACAACTTTGTTAATGATGTGGACGAGGAGACAGAGTGCACTTGCAGCAAGTTTTTGGATGATGCACTACTGGGAGGGGTAGCTGATACACCAGATAGTTGCACTGCCATTCAGAAGGACCTCACCAGGCTGAAGAAATGGACTGACAAGAATCTCCTGAAGTTCAACAAAAGGGGATGTAAAGTCATGAATCTGGAGAGCAGTACCTCTGTGTGCTGGTACAGGCTGGAAAGCAGCCTGGAAGAGAATGACCCTAGGCTCCTGGTGGGCAAGGAGTTGAAAACAAGCCAGCAATGTGTCCCTGTGGCACTGGAAGCTCAATGGCCTCATGGGATGCATCAGGAACGGTGCTGCCAGAAGGTTTAGGGAGGTAATCCTTCCCCTCTGTCACCACTGGTGAAAAACACCTGGAGTGCTGGGTCCAGTTCTGGGCTCCTCAATACAAAAAGAATCCAGATGTACTAAAATGAATCCAGCAAAGGGCCAGGAAGGTGAAGGACTTGGACCATCTGTCGTATGAGGAGGTGCTGAGAGAGCTGGGATTGCTTACTCTGGGGAAGAGAAGGCTCGGGGGTGGGTCTTATCAATGAATATAAATATCTGAGCAGAGGAGGTGGGGGGAGTAAAGGAGATATATTTCATACTGTGTATGGTCAAATGGAGGAACAGAATGGCCAAGAAGGCTGTGGGATCTCCATCCTTGAGGATGCTCAAAATCCTACTGGACAAGGTCCTGAGCAATGTACTCTCATTGACTTTGTTTTAAGCATGGAGGTTGACTAGATGATCTCCCACCAACTGCAAACGTTCTGTATCACTTGTAATATTGATCTCACTGAAGTATTAACATTGCTAAAATACAGAGCTCCTTCTGACTTACCCCTCTGCTCTTTTCTCATGCTCTAAACACAAATTTTACACATTCTCTAGGGATGTTCACCTCTAATACTTAGCTAACAGAACCTTTCTTCTCAGAATATCTGGTTTGGTGCACAAGCAGGCACTTAAGTGTACATCCAAGACAACCATTTGAGAATAATACTCCTTTCAATCACACCATGCTCTTAGCACTTTCATTTCTTACATGCCTGAGTTAAAAATAAACACACTGACAAGCTCTTGGACAATACTTTGTATTACCTTTTTTAAAAGAAAAGTAGGAAGTTTATAAAGAGCAAACAGTAACTGTTGCATTTCCTGGAGTGGCTAGCATTCTTCTCTGAATAATTTTCAGTGTCTCCCTTAGAATAACCTAAATGACTCATCCACCAAATTCCCCAATCCGTTAGCAGTGTAAATAAAGAAGAACTGGTCTAACCCTCCATTGTTGAATAGGTGAAAATGACATACACACATATACAAATGGGTACTGGAAAATACCTGACTGCTGTCAGGTAGAATAATAGCATTACTTTAGCTAATTGATTTACAGTGAAGTCATACTAGCCATTCTCAGAAAGACTTTGAGATTGTGCCAACACAAGTATTCTACTCTTTCCACTATTATAAAAGATTTACCCCTCCCCAAGAGAACAAAAAAGCCTTCTCCACATAGGTAATGAGACGAGAGATCTTGTCCATTTCTAGATTCTAACAACTATCTTTCTTCCTTCCCCCCCACTGACATGTACCTTTCTCTGCACGCTTTTCCCTTTCCAACTTTTCATTTCTCCTATTGCCTTCTGCAGACTAAGTCAACAAACACATACATCTGATGTAATCATCCAGTAACATCACACTGAGTTAAAAGAATGCTGACACTAACAACTGAGCTCCCCAAAGCAAATATATGGTTACCACCACATAAAGGTGTATGCTCTGTGGTCTGCTTAATAGCTTGTTTCTCACACCAGCCACGTACAACTGGTACAGAATTTTCACTGAGGTACAAACATTTCATTAAAAAGCAAAGATAGAAATTAATGAATAGTTCTTTCACCTATTTCTATGCTATGCACTTGAACTGTAAAAATAGACTATAAAACAAGTAACAAAGTTAACTAACACCCTGTTTCTTAAATTACAGAACTTTTCAAGTTTTGTAGCTTCCTTATCTGAAATATTTTCCATTACATCCTTTTTTTTTCTGGCACGAGTTTTACCTTGTCCATCCCAGCCAGCACCAGTGTTTAATAGAGTATCTTGTGAAGGTGTCATTACACTTACGGATTTGTATATTACTTTTGGGCCATCCCTGCTCTCCCTAATGCATAAGTCAAGTTAGATGCAGAGAGATGGTAGGAAGAATCCTACAGCCTGGCCAGAACACGCTGGACTCTAGCTGTTCTGCACCACAAACACTGAAGATACATATACCCATTCACAATGTCCTCATTAATGCACCTTTTAATAACAGTCCTTATGCTAAAAACAAACTGAATTACATTTATCTTAAACTGAAAAGTTGTTTACAACACATTTAAGTCTTCCATAGGAAATCCCTACCTAGGACACTTCCAAGTTTTACAGCAAATTCTTCAGACATGAATGCTAACATTAAACATACATTGTCCTTAGTTATGGTGTTGATCAAGATTTGCTATAATATGCTGTTTCTGTGGTCATTATGACCACTCTGCATAAATTCCTTAGAAGCAATGAAGAAGGAGTTGTACCTATGAGTTTGTCATAATCCACGCCTTTAGCATTTGACGTCTGCACTGTCCAGGGGTCCACAAAATCCTCATCCTCTTCTTTAGTTGTACCGTTGTTTATTAATGTGAGGTCTGTTGGAGGTAAGCCTGCCTGATAATCTTGCCCTGTTGTTGTTTTATAGGACAGTTTTAACGATAACAGCATCCTCACTGCTGTATCTATTTCATCCTGAATAAAGGAAAAACAGCTGTTTAATGACAGAAATGAGATAGACAATTACACGAATGTCTCAGTTCTCCAAAATTCTGTATCCACGGTTTGACTTGAAAAGCATTACTCCTAAGCTCTAAGCTTTTATTTATATGTTTGCATCATCACTGCCAAAGGTAAAAGTAAGGAAAATAGCAGGTGACACAGTTTCCTAACCAGAAAAACACCACTGGCAAGGTATTTAAAGTACCTCTGTTTCACTTCTCTATTTTTGCCTGAGGGGAAAAAAAAAGCCTTTTTTTTGGAGGAATAACAAGCTCAACATTTTAAGCACAGATTTCTAAGATACATGGATACAGTAAAATACAAAATTTCCTATACAATGAATGTTCTTTTTGTAGTTTACCTTAAAATAACATATTTATTACAATTCAATGACAGACTTGAAGACAAAGAAGAACATTAAGTTCTTTACTTTCATTGCTATGACTTTTTTAATACAAAGCTACATCTCATGCAAGCAACAAATACATCAAGCTTTATACAATGCCTAGTTTTCAAGGCTTACTCCCACACGCAATCCACAAAGAGAGACCACATGAAACCTGAGCTCTCTTTGCCAACATAGTGATGACAGAGCTGAAAATTAATGGCAAATTACTACAGGAAGATTAAACAGGGACCGTTATAGGAAGACATATTTGTTAATGTGTACAATAATGCCCCCCGAAAGACTTTAACAGAGAATCTAAAACCAGGGCAGAATGAAAATGACAAAAACTTCATCTGAAAACCAAATACCTTGGATCCCATTATGTAGCACAGCGAGTGGCTGTAGCAGCCTGCCAGGCCGACAACTCTCTGTTCTTACTTCACAACTTTGCTCTTACTAATAACTATCTTGCTCCAGATATGTCCACCAAATGGACATACATATTTTAAACAAAGATTTTTTCATACTGTAATACAAAATAGATCTCAGAACAATAATTCTTCAGCACTCTTAAAGATGGACCTAGTCTGAAAAATTATGAGTGCAGCACATGGAATGGAAATACCTTTGGTGCTTTTCCTGCTTTCAGTGCTCTGACTTTCTCTCCTTGTTCAGTTACTCTTTCAAACAGCTGAAGCGGACTCAGGGATTTCAAATCACAGTTTGGACTATCAGCCATTTTGCTGGAGTGTAAAAGATCTTTTTTATTTACAATTCAACTAAATCCAAGTTCCAATTTTTTGGCTTGTAGATTCAAAAGTGAAGTAGCGAAAATCAGGAGAACTGTAGAGCAAAAAAAAAATGTGTGTTTTATTCTTTCATATATATCTTGAGGGTTAGTTGAACAGAATAAGAACATAAAAAAACTTCACTGACCCCATACTTAATTCTATTCATACCAGATTGATAAATGTAGAGACTTCAGCACAGTGAACTTCAGAGAGCAAACAAGTTTTATATTGACAAGTAAACAAAACTGATATTGACAAGAGCATCAAATAAATTTACAGATCATTCCAATGTTGTTTCTTAGTATCCCATTTAACACTAGAACATCTTTTCAAAAAGGTGTCAAAGTAATTACAAATATTTAACTCAGAGCATCTGAATCCTGATTAATTTGTTTGTACTACTCGATACCCTGTTAAATTTTGTTTCATAAAAGCTGAATGATCAAGAGATTCTCGTAACCATTATAAAGAATTTTGTCTTAATATATGCAATCTAATCTTTCAACTCATAAAAAAGCATACAAGAGAAAAGCCTGGTCTTTACTGCTTTCCTCCACAGGTGACAAAATTGATGATTAGTGAGAAATGCTGCTTTCTATGAAACAATCAATTCTCCACTAAGGAATAGTCTGTAAATTTACGGAACTATTTGTTTCTCAGCAGTACACAAGAAAAATAATGCTGGAAGATGGCTTAAGTCTGAGAATAACAACACAGCAGCCTTTCTTATGTCCAACATATACCTTAACCACAGAACCTTTCTAGCACTGAGCGTGCCCTTGATCCACAAACGGGCTTCTCTCCCAGGCTAACACAGATAATAAATATTGTAATGATTAACAACAGCATAGTCTGAAAGTTTCTTAACACTCTTTTAAAAAAAAGTAATTAATAGCATACAAGACTCTGGAAAATTACAACTGCACAGTTTACAGTACGCTAACAAAGAAAGTAAGAAAGTTAAATAATGCTGTTAAGAAAGTGTGCAGTTTTGGTTATCAAAGGCATTAAAATTAAGGTTATTTTCACTCTACATCAGAAACACCTTGATCTTTATCCCTTCAGTTTTAATCTAAAACATGTTACAAGTAAGCTCTCATGTACTTAATTTTAATGAGTACAAGGAACACCTCTTAGTAGTTTCCAAGAGTGGAAAACTCCTGTAATATGGACTGCATTGAATTAACTTTTATTTTACTATATATGGCTTCCACAGAAGTGCCCCAGCAATCTCTTACTCCAACTTTTCCACAATTACCTGATATATTGCTTTTAACTACTCTCTGATCTGAAAAACAGACTTTTATTGCTGTCTAAGAAATCTGGTGAATTTGTTACTATGCTGCCATGAGTGAAAACCCATTTCAACTACAGAAACAGGACACTTTATTTTAAGAAATCCTTATTTAAAAAAATATTCATGCTCAGCAGCTTCCTGTACAAAATGATATGCTCTTTAGCAGTACACAGGCTAAATTACCATTTTTTGGGGTCATAATTCAAACATCTGAATATTTAAATATACAGAACTGTGGATAAACAAGCATTAACATAATAAGATAAGAGAGAATTTAAAAACCATTATGATTGTGATTTTGTCATACTTACATACAAGAAAGTAAGTATTAAAAGAGAATAGGGAAGAAGCCTATCTGAAAAATAACACTGAAAGTCAAACTGCAGCTATCTTAAAGTGATGAATATGCTACAACAACAAGGTACACAGAGATGCATAAAAAGAATTTAATAAGACCTGGGGCTGATAAAAGGAGATACCAGTACAAACTCTAATGAGAAGAGCAAACTGAGGGAAAACAAAATCTATGGAAAATATCACTGCAATTTGGCCAGGGTGGCAAAGTGCTGCATCACAGCCTGATGTGGTTCATTATGCAACCACCGAAGCTATTGCATGGGCTTTTTCTTGAGAGGAAAATGATGTCATCTTAGCTCACACCGATTCTTAATTTACCTGCACTATAATCAGAGCGGACAGTGACAAGTGCAATGAAAGTTAAAATAGTACATTAACCTCACAGTGAGCTGCCAACAGCTGTATGTTGGAAATAGCATCCGCCCTGGGTGCTCTCTATCACACCATGCCCCTGAGTGAAGAGCTCTGTGCCCACGTAGAACCCTGATGACTTTCAAAGGATTTTGTACATCCAAAGGGAGCTAGCTGAACGTTCAGAGACTAAAACACATGTTAAAACTTTCTTCCTCACTAGAGGAACATGCCTCTCAAATATACTTTTACCCATTAACGATTTTGTAAGAAATGGAGCTGTAAGCTTAGTGCCTTGTCATCTCCCACTTTCAGAATGGAACCTAGAGAGCCTCCCCAGCACATGTTGGTCCATTGCTGAGCATATTCAGCCACAGTGAATCACAAAAGCTGATAAAAAAACACAAGCATTTGCCCCCCATTTCTCATAATTAAAAAACCTTAAAAAATAAGCAGGTAACAGTTGTATTAGCTGTTGAGCGTGCCTTCAAAGCGGCCCTCCCACAACACAACCAGCCCTGCACGCATTTACACCTCGTGTGGTTAAAATGCCGCCGGGCAAAGCCTCCCTGGGCGACTTACGAGGGTCTCGCTGGTAACTAAGCCGCGCTCTGGCCGAGGCGCCGCGTCCTGCACAGCTGCACCATTCCCAGCGCCAGCTCCGTGCAGCCCCGAGAGGAAGGGGAACCGCAGACCCCACCGGCTGCTGGGCGCTACCGGTCACTCACGTACAGACCGGGGGCAGCGGGCTGCTCCCCTCTGCGCGCCCGGAGCTCCCCGATCCCGTCAGATTCGAACCCGTCAGACCCGACCCGGTTCTGTCAGACGCGATCGTGTCAGAGCCGCTCCCGCCCGGCCCCTCGCGGCCCGTGCGCCACCTCCCCAGCTCCACGCGTCCCGTTCCGGCTGGGAAACGCGCTCCTCCCGGAACCGTCGTTTCCTCCCTCATTGTCCCCACCCGCATCCAGCAACCCCTCCTGCCCCCAGCAGCCTCCGCAGAAGGACTCGCCATCGCTCGGCGAGCCGCGGCCTCAGCACTGCCCGCCGCAACGCGCTGTGCCTGCGCGGGAACGGCGAGAGGCCGGCCTGTTAGAGCGAGGGGAGCGGTTTCTGCCCGGCGCGTTTATAAACGGCGGAGCTGATGCGGGAGGCTGGTTCCGGGGCCGCCCCTCAGGTACCGGGGGGCCGCGGCCGGGGCCTGGCTGGGGGGAGCGGCCGGGGCCTGGCTGGGGGGGCGGCGGGCGGGAGCCTGCCTCGGGGTCTCCTTGGCTCCCAACTCAGGGCAACAAAGCTCTGTTAAAACGTTTTCAGGCGATTTAAGCAAACATGCTTAAATCAAGCCGTTATTAAGTTGGCAGGTGTACTTCTGACGAAGCACATCTGGTCTTTTTTCTTTAGGGCAGCATAAGAAACTTCTAGCTGGGGTTTTTCTTTAGGAACAGGAGTTCCATGGCAAGGCTTGATGATGAATGCATTGCTTTTACCAAAATACTGGGGCCTGTGGGTGTTCTGTGTTGTGCTGGGATGAGTTTATGTTGACCAATGTAATTTAGCTGTTTCATTTCAGTCTTCTACAGTAACACGTTTATTTCTTATCCTGATGCCTGCAAGGAAATGCCTTCTGCTTACCCCAGAACCTCAACGTTGCATTGCCTCTCTTCTCTGCGTGTTTAAAAACAAAATAAAGTGGTTTTTGAAAGTTTAACCCACTTTACTTGTATGTCTTCATTCATAGCTTTCAGCCAGAGGTCAGCTTCTTAAAATGTTTGTTCATTGTGAATCTTGGTTAGAATCTGTTTCCAACCTTATGATACAAATAATAACCACTTACTGCCATTTTGTGAAGTGTAGTCCTTCAGTGTTACTACGTATTTGGTGAGAGTTTTCAAATAAAGTTGACTTGAGGGAAGAAGGACACTTATTACTACTTTTACTGTTTTTTAAATGAGTTGTTCTGGAACACTTCTTAATTATTTTTCCTTTCCTTTGACATTGCCTAAGTGCAATGATGTTTTAACAAATGAAGCTGTATTACCAAAAAAACAAAACAAAAAAAACAAAACTCTTGCAATTGTAAGTTGCTGAAATTTACAACTATCATAAACCACAGATAAAGACAAAATGCCCTCTAGAGGGAGATCTTGATGCTTTTATGTGGTAGAACGTTAGTAGCTGTGTTCCGGTTAAGCATTTTGATCACTTGGAAAGGGTCTGATGTTGATGAATGTGTATGTCTGAATAGGGTTTGTGCTTACCAACTTTGTTACAGAATGCAGACCGCAGCCTGTGATGAAACTGTGCTGTAGGTTAAATAAAACCTGCTCATTTTAATTCAAATAAATCTCATTCTGAAGTAGTAATCCTTACAAGTTCCAGCATACTACTCCAGCAGTAGTGTTTGTAGGGCTATCACTTGTGGCATCAACCCTGCAAATGCTTATGGACAACTGCCTTTCCGACAGCGATCTCAGTCCAGATGCTTTGGAGGGTAGCTTCTCTGACCTAAATTGAAGATTTCAGAAACTGATTTGGAAGTCTTGTAGATCAAATCATTGTAGCATGATGAGTGCTCACAGCTGAGCAAGAAAGCAAAGCAGAAATAGTTTCCCATTTAACCAGTCTTAGTAATTGAAGGGTAGCCGTACGTTTTGATCTCAAATAGCAGAGGTTAAACATTATTTTTGCAGGCACCATTTATGATTTGAATGTAGCTAAACCTATAGTCCAGATGTGCCAAATAGCTTTTGAAGAAAGATTTTTTGGGGATTGTTACAGTTGTAAATTATTCCAGGTTACACAGACAATCTCAGTGTGTGACTTCTCTTTCATAGAAGTTCTGAAAAAGTTAGCTCCACAGTAAACTTTATTTTCTGTAAGTAAATGTGAGCAGTGAATTCAGTGTGGCTTCTGGCCTATGCCTGTTACATTAAAGGCTGTGTAGAGCTACCTCTGGCAGGAGGTAGAAAAATTCTTCATCCTGTAAGACTACCAAGTGAATCAAAAAAACATTTACTGTTTTTAGTAGCAAATTGAACTCCTTCATGCCTAACAGCAGGGAGGAGCTGAAAGAAACCGTTACTGTTACTTTCACTCCAAAGTACTTGTAGTAATTGTATTATTATAAATGAACATCCTAAACCACTGCATAATTACACTGCCCTCTTGTTCACGTCTGAGGAGGAGGGAGTCCTACTGCAAGTAAGGTGGGAGTGATTTGCAGTACTCATGCTGGAAGTTTGTTTTCCTTTTCACACTCATTTTTTCCTTGTCTTGCGATATGCAAATGCATCTCTGCAATGCATTAAAAATGTATGCAAAGTGCTTGGAGGCAACTGATGTTGTATAATTGAATGTACAGATGTGCTATAATAGAGGAATACATTCCAGGAATAAACGGGAGTAAAATACTTAAGGATTTTGTTAAGAGAAGCTTATATCTTTAAGTTACACATAGTGTAGTGTCCATAATAAATTGTGCTCTGAATGGTCATTTTTTTTTTTTTTTTTTTTTAATTGTAGATCATTGTTTTGGAGGATTCTAGCACTGAGGTTTCTGGAGTCTGCTATATCAAGCCATAATGAGTTCCTCACTGGTTGCTTATGATGATTCAGACCCCGAGGCAGAAACTGAAAAGACTGAAGTCCCCGGTACTTCTAACAGACAAACAAGCCTTCTGAGTTCTGTGAAGCCTGTTCAATACTTTGCACCTGGTAGTTTGAGAACAAAATCTACATATGAAATGCAGCCTACTGAGAGCACTGACAATTTTGGCATAAGTATTGTTTGTGAAGATCTTCCCGAGCATTATGCACCAAATAATAACACTGATTTGACATCTCCTTACTGTAGGAGAGTATACTCTAGCCATACTGCATTATGTATGCCCTACAAAAACTATGACCAGGCATCGAGCTCTTCAAGAAGCTCTGGAAATGGCACTTCCCAAAAGCGAATACATAAAGACAGTCCTACCACTATAAAAGGAATTAGACCATATATCCCCAAAAGACTGCGACAAGAAAATTCCATTATCTGTGGAAAAAAAGAGTCTGAACAGGGTGAAAGCTCAAATTGTGATGTGAAGCTAGATGTATCAGGAGAGCAGACTATGAGAAAGATATCTGAAATAATTAAGCCATATTTGGGATCCAAATATAAATTAACTGAAATCCCCAAAAGCTTAGTATTTCATATGTTTAAACACAGCAGTCCTGTTAATGAAATCCAGTGGTGTCCAGTACGAGAACAAAGTCACATGCTTCTCTCAGCTTCTATGGATAAAACAATCAAGGTAATGTAGAACAAGATGTTTTTTGGACTGATCAACTAGCTTAAAAATACTGTATTAAATAATGATCTTCTGAGATTAGTATCTTTTTGGCAGTGTGTTTGGCAGTTCCACCATGTTCAGAATTGGAGGAGATGCTTTTCCGTACTAGAGCTGTTATGAACTCTCAGCCTAATGCTTTAATGTACCTACAATCCTGTTATTTCATAATGTGCTTTTTTATTAGATGTGTTTTAGATCTTAATTTAAGAATTTGGATTTCTACTGGGTTGTATCTTGTAATTTGTGTTAACGTTAGGTTGTCGTTACTTCCTGTCTAAGGTCCCAGTGGCTGTAAGCACTGTGGTACAGGTTCTGCCTTCAGTCACTTAACAGATGACTGCCAGCACTTTGCGAGGCCCAAGTGACTACGGCTGCAGGTGCTATGCTGGGTCTTGTGCATCTTTCCTCTGAACTAGGATGACATTTTACATTGCAGGAAGGTGTCCTCTCATATCTAAGGAGTCTTTCCACTTTGTTTCAGGGGTTAACTACTCAAAGTGTATTTTCCTTCGAACTTTAGTGCATCTGGTTTCAGTTCTTTGTTAATTTAGTCAATCCAGTAAGTCTTATTTTTACTTGCATAATCATAGGATATCCTGAGTTGGTAGAGACCCACAAGGATCATTGGGTCCATCTCCTGGCTCCACGCAGGACCACCCAAAAATCAAACCATGTGTGAGAGCTTCTTGAACTCCGTCAGGCTCGTGCTGTGACCACTGCCCTGGGGAGCCTGTCCCAGTGCCTGAACACCCTCTGGGTGCAGAGCCTTTTCCTAACACCCAGCCGGACCCTCTGTCACAGTTCCTTGGCATTCCCTAAAACTTTCATCTCAAATTCAGGGCTTTTAATCTTAGTGCTTAAGAGGTCGGCAGAACAACCTTTACATTAGCATATTTCTAAAAAAAAAAATAGAGAAGGGAACTTTAAGATATAATTTGAATTCTTATTTGATGTTGGTCTGCCATTCTGATCCCCCAACCCCAATAAATTCTAACTAAAATTGAAATTTCTTTGCCCTTTTGCTGTTTTATACTAGAGAATTGAGTTTCATTTAGTTTTTCTTTTATATGATTCTTCTTATCTTAGTGATGTTTCTTTTCTTTTCCTTTTTCCCAGTTTTGTCATGGGGCCTTGTGAAATAAGAGCTGACTTCACATCTTTGAAGCAGTGGTGTTTGTGAATTTCAGACATAGCTCTAGTTTTTTTTTTCTTTCCTTCCTTAATGTCTGTTAAAGCACTGGTGTTCACAGAAAAGAAAAATCAGGACTTATAGTATGAAAAAACTTCCTCCTCTCAAATGCTTATCTTTTAAAACTCTTATTTTCTTAATTTCACTTCTAGCCAGCATAACCTGTCATATTAGTGAATTTTGAATACTTTGACCTGTAAGGTAATTCTTTCCAAAGTATTTTTGTCCATCTTTTTCATAAAGATGAAACAGAAGAAAAAAGTACACTTGTTTTTCTTTGCAAGTCTTCCTTTATATACTGAATAGGTTAAATCTTGATTGCTATCTGAAGAACAATCTGAGACAGAAAATATGGTATGCAAAAAGACCTATTGGATGTTTTTGGCAAGCTGCATTGTATATTCGGGTTGTACAAAATTATATGTACCTTTTGACTTCTATATGTCTCAATTTGACTTTTAAGCATGTTTATGACATTTTAAGATACTGCTTGTTTACCATCCCAGAGCCTTATTTCAGTGACAAGTGAAAGTAATTATAGATGTACTAAACTTGGTAAAACAACATAGATGAAAGTTGTCATTGCTATGTAAAATTATTAAAAAAAAAAAAGGGAGTAATAGCCTGTCTGCTTTTTTATTTTGTAAACAAGAAGGTTTATTCTTGTATTTACTAAAGCAATATTTCCACCTCTGTTTGGAGGCAATCTTTAACAGTAAAGCTGTTATTTGATGGAATCTATTTGCTTTAGGTGCCCCAAACTATGGAAATTAAGTGTAAATGGAATATGTTAATGTTCACCACACGTCAGAGTATAGGAATCTATAAAGTAAAGTGACAACGTAACTGTTATGAAGCCTACTAAAGTGCATCTCAGTATTTTGAAAGGTAAGCTGTAGAGAAATACCTAGAAAGAAATGCTTCTTACTGCTATTTCTTAATGAGATTGAAGACTTAAGGTATGAGCAGTAGCATCTTTCAAGTTTGTGCCTTTATACAAATACCTTTCGAGCCAGTAGAGGGCAGAGTTAGATTAAACATTTTCTGGATGTTACAGAACTAATTTGTCCAACTTTCAAGGGTCATGAGCCCATAAATCTCTAATGACTATGACAGCAGTGGTTTCTTTTCTGGAATTTTTTTTGGCTGTCTGCCATTGCCTGGAGTTGTCCATTTTCTGGTGTAAACATAAAACAAGCAATTGAAAACACAGATGTAAATGTACTATTTTATTTATTTATTTATTTATTTCAATCTTGTAACTTCTTTCAGCTTTTCCTTTTGTTGTTTTCTTCCAAAAACACCTGCTTGGAATTAAGAGTTTAAATCCAGGCAGTGGAAGCTTGTTCTTCTTTCCTTTTAATGGGAATATCCATGGTAACAGACACTCAGGATGTCTGCAGTATTTACTTTGAGCATCTGATTTGGATAACACTCAAAGAACAGTTAGAAGCCTAAAATCCTCATAGAATTAAGGCAAGTAGGCAATCCAGAGCCACAAAATGTGTGCTTTCCGTTAATTGTGAATTATTGAAAATTAATATTTTTTGTGTAAGTATCCTGGATTCAGTCCTTAACTTCAGCCTATGCAGCATGATATTTATCATTTTAAGATATCAGTCCAATATCAGTGGAGATTTCTCAGAACTGAGAGCTCTGTCTAAGCAGATCAGACTGTGGTGCTCATAGATCTTTTCATTTAATCAACACTGAACTATAGTCATAAGCAATTTTTGTATTATTTAGCCAAACAGTTTTGCATCTTTATGTTCTTCTGTGTTTAAATATTTTCCTCTTAAATTTTTCATTACAAACTAAGAACTTTCCTTTCTGGGAAAGGATTTTTTTAATTTTTATTTTTTTTTTTTTTTTTTTTAAACATACAGAAGAAGAAAGCTAAACCCAGGTATTTGTCTTAATTTAGAAATCTTAATTTCTTTATTCCCATCTAAGCTATTATGAATAAATCATTATTGTATATTTTATATTCCATATCACACAGGGATATATCTGAAATATATAAATGGAACTGATTATGTTTTTTGTATTATGTATGTATCCTGTTTAAATCTGGGAAGATAAGTCTTCCTTTTATGTTTGCCAAGTTTAACTAGCGTGCACTTTACCATCTTCTTTATGAATCGCTGTAAGTCATACTGAGTTGATATTTTCAGTCTGACTGAAGAGTATGCCAGCGTTGGGTAAGATCATCTGGAGCACTTTGTGTAAATGTCTTACATATCTAGGAAAAGATGTTTCATAGAATTTTGTTTTTCCATAATAAGTGTTTGTTCTTAATGATTTTTCTTTTTCGGTGTGTATGGTTGCATTTAGGAAAACAAATGGAACAGTTATCAACTGGTACTGTTGGAAAAAATCCGTTACCAGCTCAGCAGTGTGATACTCCGGAGTAACACTCCTACCAGCAGATGGGGCCCTTCAGTATCTTAGGAAGGGATGGTAACTTCTAAGGGATGATAATTATTCTTTTAAAGAATGGGAGGCTTTAGTGTTTGCCTCCATTTTGTGTGTTGAAAGACATTAAATTTAAAGCTTATGCACGTGTTGCTAAAGATACAAGTAAACTTTGTACGGACTTGAAAGTAAGATGCAACTTCATATGGGAAGCTATAGGTGTTGCAGGTTAATTACTCACATTTCTTTTAGTCCAGAAGATTTAGGAGAAATCTTCATGCTTTTTTAAAAAAAAAAATCTGTAAGGAATGGAAAATAAAGTTATATTTAGGTTTTGGCAATAGTCCTTTATCCTCAATTTTCTTTGATTTTTGAGCTTCCCCTTTCAAAGGTAGGAAGGGGAAGCTGATAAGTTTCCTGCCTCTTTTGCCAGCTGCCTTGGGTTGGAAGCACTGATTCAAATGAGTGTGGTAGTGCTCTTCTTCGCTAATGCATTCTAACTGCATTTTTAGTGGCTTTTGTTTCTAGTTTAAGTATACGTTTTAAGGATTCTGAACATGATTGTCTGTGTGTTTGTATAAACTGATTTGATTCTTGGCATAATACTTTTTTCCCTATACCTTTTGTTTCAAAGACTGCTCTAACTGAAACTTAGAAATTTGCTACTGCCACTTTTGGTTTCGTCAACTTAAACAGAGGTTGTGATTTTAATATCTTGGCTAGTAATTTTTTAATAAATTTTGAGACAACGCAGTTATTAAAGGTACCTAAATCTTGTAGTGTGGCTACTGAGAACTTTCTGAAAATCAACCCTGTTCAGGTATTTCTGGTTTAGAACCCCAAATATAGAATCCTAAATCACAGGTTGTCATTGAATACAGCAATTTGTCTTAAGTAGCAGGGTCTTGCCCAGCGGTCAGTCTCTAGTAGGGTCAGTATGCCAAGAGAAAATGAACTTGGCAAAGATTTATAGTGCCTTTAAGTCCTCCTCTAGCCAATGCTCATTTGAAAGTCAGGGGATTTCTGAGCTCCAAAGCATTTAATCTTTGTATCTTCCTAACTCAGTAGATCTCTACCAGATACTTCTCTGGTGTTATGAGACTATCTTGTCTAAGGGTGTTAGCTCCAGGGTGTTATAAAACTTATACTGGTCAAATCTAATGTATGGATTTTGCTTTCTGGGGTGAATCAAATACTAATAGAACTATTATTATTATTATTATTATTCAGAATTTCACAATCTTTTATTCTTTTGTGGTTGTGTGTTCTGCAGGACAAAGATGGCATAATAGTATATTCTGTGAATTTGTTATTCTCTATCCTGCTAAATCAGGCTGGAAGCAATGGAATATGATAGCCTCTATTCCTCCATAAAACATGTGTGACACTCATGATAGCAATAGAGATTTCCTACGCATTACTGTTAACCCTGTGTCAGAGTAACAAGTTCTGACATTTGTTTTCAAACCTTCTGCAAGCAATTCATTGGTAGGAGCCTGTATAGGTACTGTTCCTCATTGTTCTGCTACATGCCTGTCTGTTAATAAGGGACTGAACTTAGGATGTCAGCTTGGTTCCTATGAACTCACATGTAGCTGTCAGATGGTTATAGCCTTGTCACCACTAGGCTAGATTCAAGCTGTTCACTGAGCAGGGTTAGATGCCATGCGACTAGTACCCCAAACATTCTGATTTTTAGATTGATTTTAAAATCTGTGACAATGCTCATTTAACTGTAGCTGGTGCACAAAATGAGATTTTGGGGAGACTTTCTCTTAAATGCACGCATTACACTTTAATTGAAAGAACTTTCAAAGTGATCTGCTCGATGTCAGTGCACTTCTAATACTGTATTGTAAAAGTAACAAGAAGTTCTTCCCATTATCTTGGAAGTGGCAAAGAAACTCATTTTGGAGAATGTACTGCTTACCTAGGTGTGAGGGGAAAAAAGCATTGTCCTCTTGTTGAAGAGGCCACTAAATAGGTTATTCTGAAATACTGAAGCTGACTTGCTGACTTCTCTTAATGGTGCCTTCTTCCCTTTTCTATTTAGAACTATGTATATTTTTTTCCAAGGATTTTGAGCTCGCTGATTATTAGGATGAAAGTATGCTTATTTGATACATGTGTGTGTAGTAATACTAGTTTCTTGAGTGCTGAAAGCCTTTCTCTATATACCTTGGTCTTTTTCTAAGGAAATTATTTCATATATTTTTTTTCCACAAAATGCTTATTTTATAAGAAAAGGAACATCATGCAGGAAGGAGTGTGCTTGACCATGAACAAAAGCTTCTGGCTGTGATTCTGTCTGGATGATAATACAGGTCAGGAGGTAAGAGCCAGCTCTTACCCGACCATTCTGCAAAAGCCATTAATGCAAGTTGATAAAGAACAATTCGGGAGGGTGGTGGATTTTGGTCTCTTCATCACAAAAATGTTGGTGGGATTGTTACATGTTTTGGTATGTTAATACCTAGATATGTTTGGAGATCGTTGTTACGTGGAGATTTATTTTTTTAATTATTTTCTTGTTTCCAGCAATGCTGTTGTCAAGGAAACGGAAATCCTTGTAATGCCTTTGTTCACTTTCTCAGAATCCACAGCTGGAGATGGCTTATATAGTTTTTATTATGTTCTTAGTAGTTGACACACTCTTGTGCCTCAAAGGATTTTTCAAAGGAGTATGTTTCTTTGAGTATAAACAGCAGCATCCTGATCTCTACACTGTTTGGTAGGCCACTGTTCTCTTTCCTTTTTCATTAACAAGAACTAAATTCAGTACTCCTTTAGACTGGAATTTATCCCAATGCTTGCACAAGAATTGGTGTTAAACAAACAAAAAAGCAGTGAATATCTCAGCTTCTGGGTTATGTTTTCAGTTTTGTAAGGGCATTTGTTTTACTTGTGTGCTGGGTCTGGCTGGGATAGAGTTAACTTTCCCTGCAATGGCCCATGCAGTGCTGTGCTCTGCATGTGTAGCTAGAACAGCATTGGTTTCACACCAGTGTTTTGTCCATTGCTGAGGAATACTGGCACAGCATCAGGACTTTTTCTAATCCCCCCCCCCCCCCAAGAGCCAGCAGGCTGGGGGCAGGCGAGAGGTGAGGAGGGAAGATCACCAGGGCAGCTGACCTAAACTGGCCAAGGGGATGTTCCGTGCCATATGGTGTCATGCTCAGCAATAATGGTGGGAAAAGGAAGAAAAGGGGAGGGGGTGGGCTCTCGTTGTGAAAATGTCTGTTCTCCTGAACAACGGCTACGTGCATTGAGGCCCTCCTTCAAGGACGTCGTCAAGCATCACTTGGTGTGAAGTAGAGTGTAATTTATTTCCTCTGCACTTCCACATGGCCTTTGCTTTTTTCCCCTTTTTCCTTTAGTTACATTATTTAATTAATAATAATTTTCTCTTAATATTTTTTTCCTTTAATTAAATTATCCTTATCTCAACCCATGAGTTGTTTTTTCCTTTTCATCTTCTGAGGAGGAGAGGGAGTGAGGGAGCGGTTGTGGGTGGAGCTCAGCTCAACAGCATCACAACATCACGCGTGGAAATGGCTCCTGAATTAGGGTCTCTGTGTGGAATACTAGAGGAGTACCCCATGCTGGAAGTGGTCTCCCAGTGAGATTTTCCTGTTTTATGGCCATGTTTAAAGATGTAGCTTTGGGGAAGAGGAGCAGGGGAAGAAGGATACTTCATGGTACAGCTAATATACCTGTGTTTTCCAGAAGTGGGAATTACTTAAAGTTCAGAAAATAAAGCTCTTCTGAAAGCAGTAGAACTGACAGAGTCTGGCTGTGTCTTGAGGCTGGCTAGCTGTGGATTTTCTTCAACTTCTCTGTCCTTCAGGGCTCCTGCAATGTCTTTCATTTTTTATTCAGCTGCCCAGTTTGATTAAATCTTGAGGGGCAATAAAGTCCTTCTCAGACCTGTGAAATTTAGTTGAGAGTGAGCAAAGTGACAATGGGTGAGACGCACCAGACATACAGCTCTTGTGACAGTGTTATTTCACAAGCCTTTCTTTCTCCAGGAATCCAAAAGGATGGGGTATGACTCTTGAATATACTTAAAATGTTGTGGAAGAAGACATTCTGTTTCTTAATGTTATATAGGAGGATGTTTTTGGTCACTCATTAGTTACAGAAATATCAAAGATATTAAATGTTTGCCTGGCTTTTTCTTAGAAACCTGTCTGTCCTGAATTGCTGAGCTTTGCACTTCCTTTCTGCAAAGAGCTCTTCCAACTGTTTACTGTCTTTCTCTTATGTGGGTTTTAGCAGACAAGCAAGCAACCTTCTCCTCCCTCCAGCATAGCCAACCCATTAGCAGAGGAAAATGTCGGTGCCAGAGATGGCAACGGAGCAGTGTCCCTAATGAAGCTTAGCTTATAATGTCATAAATTAAGCCCTCCAATTACATGTAGAATCTCTGTGGACAGCTCTATGGAGCAGAACATCATCTGAGATGGGAAAAGCATATTGAGGAGTTATCTCCCTTACAGATGCTTCAGTAATATTCCTGGTTAAAATGTTGTGATTTCTGGAGCTTGTAAAAAACAGAGGTAGGATAGTTTTATGTTCTCAAGTTACTTTAATGGGTTGTGAGAGTATCAACCTTATCACTGGTAGAGAAATTTCAAATGTTTCTATTGTTTAAAAACATAAATAACACCAGTGTAAGTTTGCTTCTTTTCTAGAAGTCTTGCTTTATAGATGCCTCTTACATACTGCTATATATATATATATTTTAAAAATCTGCTAACAAAACTACAAGACATCTTATGACTTGGATTCCCTACCTTTCTTGGTCTGTCAATGTCGTCAAGGAAACAGATCTTTGAGAAGCTTTGCTCTACTTTTTCTGGTTCTATAGAGAGATTACTTGTGTTGGATTTATCCAGCATCAGGAGCATAGGCAATTTGCCTGAAGTTTCTATCACTTATAATATGTTTTTGTTCTTGTCTTTTTTTTTTTCTTTTTAAAAGAGTTTATTTTTAGCACATGTAAAATTGCTGCATCTTTAAGCTTATAATATCAGTAAATGTACCAAAGGTTGTTGCCTTTTGATTTTTAGATGAAGCCCAGTAGAACTTTAATGATAATCTTATATGTTTATGCTGTAAAGACAAGTGTTAGTTATAGATTCCCTTTAAATTAAAGGGAAAAAGAAACATTAATAAAAACTTTGTTCTTCAGAGATCTTGCTTCACTACTGTGGAACTAATGACTTACCATCTCCTATCATACACATCATGTTTCGTTGCAGTAATCCTCCATCTTCAAAGAGAAATGCATTATGTGGCTGGTCTGGAAGTGTTTGATTTGTTTTCCAGTACATGCATGACAGAACGTGCAGACTTATTTATTTTTTAACTTTAAACCTAGCTGCTGTTTTTAATCCCAGGACATATCTAAAATGCAGTTATAGAAACTTTCTACCTTTCTTAAATGTTTCAGTTGGCTAATAGACTAAAGACAATGGGGTGGGAGAGAATGACAAATAATAAAGACTGCACGTGTTTGTATGTTGTACACATGCCAGCTGTGTAGCACCTTGCTTTATAAAGTAAGATTTTTGAATTCACTCTGTTCTGTAGGCTTGTTGCCTTTTTCTACATTAGCATTTCCTCACTAAAATAATTTTTCTTATTCTGAATGTTGTGATTAGTGGCTAGAATATAATTTTTGCCATGTGAGCAATATGTCTTCCTTAATGATAAGCTTAAGGTTGTTGGTGGAGAAATAGCATGCTGCAGATTAAGTTAGTGGTGTTACTGACTGGTTATTGAGGTTTCTGCATGCTATATATAGAACTGGCCTGGAGCTGCTCAGCGAAAAATATAGTTTGTAACTACAAACTATAAGCAGGTAAAGCTATAAGGCTGTTATAGTCCTACACTTAATCGTCTCATATACAGATAATTGAAAAAGTCCTCCTCAAAGTGCTTACTTTTCATAAGGAAATTTCTCTAATAGTGTTGAGTCAGCATTTAAATTTGAGAACAATAGTTTTTTTTTTTTTTAAGAATGTTTTTATATTTGTGAGGAGAAATAAGTGGCTAATGTAAGGGCACTAATTTAGATAAGAATCAGCGTGATAAGGTACGTTACTAGTTTGTATGTTTCCGATGACTTATTTCCTTGCTTTCTTGTTTGTTCACTTTCTTTTCCATGACTCTGTTAGACTCCCTAGCCAGACTTTTCATGTCTTCTCTTTCTTGACAATGTTTCTTGCTTCTCATTTCCTCCTAGTTTTCTCTGGAGCTTCTAGCTGCTTTCTGCCCCAGCTTGGTGTTTGTGATACCAGCATAATCAGCAAACGTATCTGGAACACGTTTGTGTAATGTTGCGTACACAAGTGACTTTTTTTGTATCTCATTTAACCTTTACATGTACCGTGGTGTCTAAACTCATGTAGTGAACCTGGCTGTAAGCAGGACTTGTTATCTGTAGTTTCTTCTGTAATCTTGCTGCTTTGTGATGGATTTGGGGTGTACCATTGGGTGCAGCTGGCTTTTGTTACTGAAAAAAATAATAGTTGTAATGGAAAAAGTGACTTGAGCAAGCCAACTGATACATGGATGGAAGTTGGCTTTCAGATGGTTATTTTAAATCATTATCTGCACACTGTCCCTCATAGTTAGATATTACTTCAAATCAGCATGAGCAATAAGGATGAAGCAACTGCTTCTTGAAATAAGAGTCAACCCGTTAATGTTGGTGATGGGACAGAATTTGCTCATAAATTGGGATTAGGTTATTTCTCGTGGGTAGAGATTTGTACTCAAGTACAACATTATTTTTAGAACTGTTGTAGCAATGCATCATCGTGTACTGCTGTAGAAATACACTAAGCATGTGCATTGTTAGCAGTATCTGGCAGGACTGTGCTGTAGAACAGCTGCCTTTCATCTGATGGTTAGGTTTGACAGAGCTTGGCCATAGCCGTTGTCCCTGCTGTGGATCATGTGCCAGAAGGAGACAGCTTAAATTGCTGCTTTTAGTTTCTTGTGTTCATGCTTATTTGTTTTATTGACTGCATTAATAGAAAAGATGGTTATCTGATCATATTGATCAGCTGTATGAAAAGCTGTAGAGTGGCCTTTGGTGAATCACAAGTTTAATATAAACACAGTAGCATAATACAGAAATACAGTCCAAACAGGTATGTTTTGAACTTGATAGTCACTGTTTAACTGAAGCTTAACGTAAAAACAAACAACACCCCCAAAGGGTTGGTAAATGGCAGTTTTCTCCCTCTGTTTTCTGAAATAGCTTACATGTCAACAGCAAATATATATGCCGTGTTTCAGAAGCTAGGAGTGTAGTTGCTAAGACTATACTTATTCTCTGAATAGAGCATCATTTCTTACTCTAGTAATGGATGTACAAAATCTGCAGGGTGCAAGTAAGTCTTTGAATGTATCTATCCAGGCCTTAATTACCCTGCAGGAATCGAGGATGCTTACCACGATGTACAATTTGCCTCTGAAGCACTCTAAGTCTGAAATTGAGGTGTTTTAACACTTATAAGGAATCCCCACTTTTAATAGAGCATAGATGTATGTGACTTGGAAGTGATTGATGCTAATGAATATGATACATTGAGGCGAAAGGAAAATCAGATTATTTAATAAATGGCTATAGCAATTTAGCTAATCATCTCCTGGGGAGTTATAATACATGTACTCTTTTCGTGGAGTTTGGGGAGTAATAATACATGTACTCTTTTCGTGGAGTTCTTCTCCTTTGCCTGCTGGCAAGATATTGATTGCTTAAGTGTTTTGGGCACAATTATTAACTGCTAGTGACCACTACTGTGACTGTGCTTTTAGGTATTTTGAATCTGTTATCATTCTTAATGTGCTATTATTACTGTGACATTGATGAGAAACAGCCAAATGCATGCCATGTTATTCTTCTATAGAGTACAGCAATCAAAAATTTGGTGTTCTGAAGTCATTTATCATAGTTACTTGCCATTATATATTAATTTCCCTTGTGTTACTTCATTTATGTGCATCAAATGCTCTGCTTTAACTGTGTCATCCCAAATATGCCTAATATTGTGTGTAAAGTAGTTTATCTGAAGTGAATTTTTGTATTCTTTCTCAAGCCAGAAACTTAGTATACATGGTATATGGTCGGGGATGCGGATTTAAGTGCTGTTGCTGTACTTGGCTTCTCCTTCTGCCAAAATACTTCCCACTTTTCATTCTATACAACAAACCGTAGCTTAAATTGCTAACTGATTTGCAAGTATATTGTAATTTCTGCTTTTCTCTTAATAGTTTTCCAGGAACTTTTCATTTGAGATGCATCTACAGGGTTAGCTGTATTACAGTGATTAGGTAACTGCAGAATAGGTGGGAATTCTTCCCTTTATTTTGGTGTGTGAGGGGAAGTTACTTCTCTTGTGCTGTTTGCCCAGCATAGATGTATAATTGCTATATTACTTTTAGGTGGCTGAAAAATTAATCTGCATGAGCGTCTTCCACAGAGTTAATCATCTATGGAGAATCTGTGGTTCACTTCAGGTGTGATTATCCCAGAATCCTTCTGCACAGTAAAGAACAAACAATGTTAAAAGATGGCGGTCAATGGCAGAAATACTTTGTTGTGAAAAGCAGAATTTTCATCAAGCAATATTTTAAGTATCCTTTACTGGAAAGGTACTTATTTACAGATTGTCTTTTATGTGAGCTTTGTAATGTAAAGGTTGCCTGTTTTCTAAGGGGAAACAGAAAAAAAATCTCTCTAGCTTGTGGTGCTTTTTTCTTGACTTCTTGCCTTATTCAGTATTTGGTAAGAATACTTTTGCAAATAGTGGAATTTAGCTAAAACAGATTGTTTGGCACAGATAATTAAAATATCACATGAAGTCTGATCATATGAATCTTACTGATTGGTCTGCTTTGCCTCAACTGTTCTTGCAACTTTTGTTTTATATTCTGGCTGAAAATTTCTGGTGTTTCATTCAGAGTGCCTAATACCTAGTGTTAGACTCCAGGCTCCTTCAGTATCAATTTCCATATTACTTCAGAGATTACTTGATGTGGATTTTTAAATGATTTAAGTAAGTAGCACGTGTAGTCTGCACACTGGGTTATGATCTGCATGGTACAATACTGTCATGCCATCTGTGTAGAGGGGATGAATTTCCATAGTGAAAAACATGTTTTTAAATGTTATTTTCCTCTTAATTTGCTGTAACTTCTGTTTTGAGTATCAGAAATTTACACACTTATTGCACTGCAATGTCAAAAGTTGTTATCTTGCCATAGTTCTACAGAAATAAAACAGGAGAACAATACTAGTAATGTACTTTAGCTTCTTATTTATCCCTTCTATTTCCTAGCTGGATTGTTCTAAAAAGCAATACCCCTTGGAGAGCACCCAGCTTCTCTGAGGGGACTAAAATCTTCAGTATCTTTACAGACGTGTACCGTAGCAGCTGGCCCTCTGTTAATGCCTGCTTGGATGACCTGACTTGCTTCAGGCTAACATTTGCTTGGTAATGTTGGTGTAATGTAACCTCCTGCTTCTGGTTTTATTCTGCTGACCGCTTTGTGTGGGACTAGAAGTGGTTCATGCATAACTTTCCAAAAGTGTTACTGAATTTTGACCAAGTATTTCAGCAATATTTTTTGGAGTTCCTACACAGAATGCAGAGGGGCAAGAAAGATCTATACTAAGTCTTACTCCTCCGCTGCATTTCTTTTCCTGGATAAGCCTGAGTAGGTTGAGCTTTTTTTCCCCCTGAAACGTGCCTTTAGCACTGTTTATTGGAGAACTACAGTTGTGATTTTATTGACTACTTTGGCTGAAGATCACTTTTATCTGAACTTGTGTCTTCAGTAGGAATATGGCAACATGGTCATAATTCTTACAGTTGTTAATGTCCAGAGACTTTTCTTGCTTTCTCAATCCATTTACAGCTTAAGTAAACAGATATTGGGGAGGGTAGGTAACAGTTGGATCTCTTGAGGAAACCCTTCTCAGGTACAGAACTGGGAATTTGAGGTATATGTATTGGTTTGGGTGAGGTGTTGTCCCTTCACTGATGAGGAAAAGACCACTGCTTTCTTGGAGCATAACACCCTCCTGAGCAAAAATCCAGCTGGTTGCTGTTAAAAGCAGGGTGCAGAGTCAGGGTTTAATGACCTGCAGCATGGAGCATCTCATAGTCTTGTCTGTTCTTCAGGCAGTTGGTGCTGCCAACACTTCTAATGAACCTTTGAAACAGAACACTAAATGTGTGTTTGTTCATGTAGGCAGCAGCAGTAACTATCTTTTGGACAATGAACAAGGTCAGGAGTTTCTTGGCATTACACGTTTTTTTCAGAACACTTTTTAAAGAAACTTTTCACTTCTATTTTCTCTCCAAACATCATTCTTGACTTTTTTTTTTTTTTTTTTTTTTTTTTTTTTTTGTCAGAGTTGATATTTCAGTTACAGAATGAAGTTGCTAGTCAAACTGGATTGAGAGATACAGACCCATAGGACGTCCTTAAAACATGCAATTATTCACACTGTTATTTTGACTGATTAAATCCTCTATGACAAATAACTGGTGAGCAATAGGGGAAACAATCTATTGCACTTTAGAATACTGCCAAAATGTTTCTTCTACATCTTGGAGAACATTATTCATTAATCTCTTTTCTAGTGGAAGGAGGCTTTCTTTACTCTTAGAAGAATAAAGGATAAAATGTCAAGGCATTACTGACACCCTGTTCCTGGGGTCAGTTCTTTTCCCCTATTTTCAGGTTTCTTCTCTTCCTGGAAGTGTTGATTATGGCCAAGATCAATGTTGATGGTCAAAAGCTCCTTCCTTCTCTGAAGACAGTAACAGTTATGACTTTCTTCTTCAACAGAATCATGTCAATGCACTATCTGATGTTAACATTCTTGTGCTATACATCATATTTCATCCCTGTAGTTTGACAAAATTTATGTTTTCCTAATGACCTTGACTCAGCTGTAATCAAGATAGAAGAAAATATACAACCTAACGTGGATGGTATCCTTAGTATGCGCAGTAGCGTACTCCTGGCTTCACAACAAGTATTTTCAAATAACTATCGCACACATCAGTCTTATGAATGTGTGTGTAATTAGGGGAGCTTAA
Organism: Heteronetta atricapilla; assembly: GCA_011075105.1. NCBI lineage: Eukaryota > Metazoa > Chordata > Aves > Anseriformes > Anatidae > Heteronetta > Heteronetta atricapilla. Next base: position 52,191,299 of record CM021735.1, read on the forward strand.
TCATTTTTATTTTTATTTTCATTTCCATCTGATGGTGTGAGGAACTTATTTTTAACTATATCTTCTGAGAAAACAATCTAAATTAGTGTTTTTATCAGCTTTAGCCTGAAGAGGAGTTTCTTAACAAAAGCCTTGTACTTGCATTTGAACACATATTCCCTACATTAGCAGGCATTAGCAGGTAAGCAAAGGTATCCAATTTTCCTAAGCAACAAAATACTTGATTACAGGTCTAATGATAGTTTAAGAGGTGTTTTCAGATGTGCTGAAATCAAGGACTTGAAGCAGATGAACTTAATTATCTTTGTGAATATTCACAATCACATTATGTACTTTAAATGTCACATTTGGAAATAGTGCCTCATTGCTAGTTAATTAACAATAATTACTCAAGGTAGTACTTACATTTCTGGAATTTCTTACTGACTGTGAAAAATGTTTTGCTTCTAAAGGTTTAACAGTATAAGAATTAGATTTTACTTAATGCATTCTTAAAGTGTTACTCTTGCTTAGCCCCTCTGTTCTTTTTACATCTCATACTGATGCATGGAGAATCAGTTGGTCCATTCTCTTTGCTACATCTGGACAATGAGTTTAACACATGAACCATGGTGTATATAACTTTTTTAAGCAAGCAGTTAAACTCTTAGTAGAAGAAGAGGAGAGAAGCAATAGAAAATTAGACTGGCAGTGTAGCAATCCATCATAAAGTGTTACAAAGGTGTATTGACACCTTCAACTAAAGAAATATGGTTTATGATAATACCAGAAGGTTTTTCCAGTCATTGTGCCTATGCTCAGTATGTCGTTCTCTGTAAGAACTGCTTTTCTTGGCAAAGAACATCATGCAATACAAGTTAGCTTACACTGCAGCCAAAAAAACCCCTACCTCTTAGATCCTACAAAATCCTCCCTATGTTCCTGTTCCCATCTTCTCTCTTCCATCTTTTTCTGCCTTTAGAAATGTAGAAATTTAATTGAAATGTGAAAGAATTCCCTTTATGTCTTTTCCCTTCCAAAATAAATCTATCTTCAGCAGTGATAGTTTCCTTGTTTGCAGCTGCACACTTCACATGTGCGTGTGTGTGTGCGTGTATAATTTTTAAAGAGCTTAAATTAACAGAAAGCCTCTATTGTCAATTAGGCTTATACTTACAAACTGGATGTTCTCTTTGCCTGAAGACTTGAGCACTGTGTGAATGTGGTGTCCCTTGAAATCCTGGCATACTTCACATAATCATCTTTTTTCTTTCCTTCTTTCTTTCTTTCTTTCTTTCTTTCTTTCTTTCTTTCTTTCTTTCTTTCTTTCTTTCTTTCTTTTTTTTTCTTTTTTTTTTTCTTTTTTTTTTTTTTTCTTCTGTGAAGTACATAAAATGCTTTATTATTAAGTTTTAAATTCATGGCAGCATCTATAATGTGGAAAGCAAATGTTTGAAATCTCAGGCATCAATTTAAAGCTAATTCTGAGAACAGGAAGAGAAGCTACTAAAATTTAGAAACAGTTATGTAGATTAATTAACCTAATTATGTATGCATTGTGTGTGGGGAATGGAGATGCCTTCATGTACCTGTAGTTATATTCAATGAAGCAATGAACATTATTTGGGGTGTTATTATTACAAAAAAAAAAAGGTAACACATGAACAAGAATATGAGTTACAGGAAGCTGAAATGATAAAAATGAATCAGATTGTGGAGGGGTCCAACATGTTATGTGAAAATAATAGTGACAGTAGTGGAAGTGCTAACACTTCACTGAGGAAACTTCCCAATAGTATTTTTTCAGTTGTAGAATGACCTGGAGGTTAGTTGTTTTCACAACTAACAGTTTTTGGAGAATATCATATACTATGTCTAACTTAATGGTAGTGTTCTGAATGTCGAAGGACTTACTATATTTATATTTCCATGTCAAATAGGTTGAAGCAAAAAAAATACTTACTGTTCCCCAACTCCTTCTGTCCTTTATACATGAGGGACTCTTTTCTTTGCTTTTTAAGACTGGTGATAAATCTATTCGTGAGTTAAGTACAAAGCCTGGATTATCAAAACAACAGCTAATGTAAATTATTTTTTGTTCTATTTTAATCTTTCAGTTATTCTTTCTGTAGTTCTACTGTGATAGTGAAGTAAATACAATGAAATACTCCTCATGGTGAAATAACAGTCCCTAAGCATGTCATATTGTAGTGAGAATCTAATCCTGCTTGATGTCAGGTTGTATTCCTTAAATGTTTGTTTCTGTAGTATCAAGGAGTTGAGCACTCTGGGACCTGTGGTGGAGGCTGCTATGGGTGTATCTGTACCGCTTGGCTGGATCTCTGTGTACTCTGCTAGGACAACATATGGGAACATGCAAAGACAGCTTTGCTGACTAAGCATGCATTTGGTTTGCAAATCATCTGTCAGTGCCCTTTAGGATAAAGGGCTTCATGAAATCTCTGTCGATAACTTTCTGTTGGGCTGACTCTGTAATAGCTTGCTTTTCAACATTTAGCAGGAGAGAGATTAAATTGTCCCTGTGACAACATGCAGAAGCACCACAGGGCAAACAAAATGATTTTATAGTAACTAAGCTATATTACAAAGAGGAATATTAAACATATGCCTCATAACAGAAGATAAGATTGCAAATATGAGTATCAGGCCTCTTTCTGTCTAATGGGTTGCATAGATATGCAAAGGAGAAATAACAAAAGCTAATCAGTTTTGTTTTGTGTAAAGATGTTAATATGTAGATACTTGAATTTCCTCCAAAAAAAAAAAAAAAATGAGTAATCTAATGATGCATGTTGACGTTGTGTAAATTGCTTGGAGGAGCTGCAGTAATCACTTCACTTGAAAAGAGAACAGGCTTAAAAAGAAAGTAGGATGGCACAGCTGATGTTGTACATCTGTGCTAAAATTCCTGTGAATTAGTCAAGTCTAAGTTAACCTGAGAGTTACCTAAGTAAGGTTACCTTAAGTAACCCAAGTTAACCAGTGCAAGGCTGGTCTGGGCTGTACCAACTGGAGAAACCAGCGACAATGGTACCTTTCTCTTGCACGGGGATACACACAGATGTGAAGAGCAGGAAACTGTGCAATGGCCCCAGTATGCTGGAGATAAATGTGGCAATGAAGTGTATTTGTTGGTGACAAGCTGGAAGGGCTGGTGAGGTGAGGTGCCTTTCAGTCACAGGAAGGCTCCTGGCCCCATGCTGCATGGTGCCCTACCAGTAGGCCAGGCCACAGTTGTGGTGGTCTGTGCTGGGTGAGGAAAATTGAGTTGAGTGGTGTATGTTTGGAGAGAAATCAGGGGAAAAAAGAAGAAATTCCAGTCAGCAGTGTCTCTACAGCATCTAAATGGCAGGAATGTGCTGAGGGAATTCCTCTTCTGTGCGCACATTTAAGGAAAATGCAGGCTCTGGAAGACAGCCATTCCCATCTGTGGTGCAGACTGTTTACTTCAAGTCAGCAGATCTTATAGCAGGCACTGATTCAGTGCCTGCTATATCCCAGGAGCCAAATGTAAGCCTCTGAGAAATCCCAAGGTCTTTAGAGCATCTACACTTCCCAATGCTACAGACGCTTCTCATAAGTGACAAGGAAAGCCAAACATCTGTAGACGATGCCTTGTATCTCAGTGTGTTCTGTAATACTCTCCTTTCAGGATGTAACAGTATTTTTACAGACTAAATTCTGAACAAAAGCTGTCTTCAGCCATTCAGTAGAGAGTCACCCAAGCAGGAATTCCTGCCATAGAGAGATTTGTCTCTTGTCTTGATCTCTGTAAGAGGAGCATCAGCAAGGACTCTGGAAATTAATTCAGTGCTGTGTGGTGTTGTCTAGAGGCTCTTTAATTTACATAGAAAGCAAATGCATCTGACTGACATACTGCCATTAACTGTGGGTGTTGGATGGCAATAACTTTCATCAGGACATATCAACTTGTTCCAGGGGAGGTGGGAGACCGAACCTGATGCCAGAGGCCTTTGTTCCTGTGACAGTGCAGTCACAGGTGTATTCTTCAGAGCAGCTTATAGTTATCCTCTGTTGTTTTAAGTAAGCTATCAAAACAAATCACCTTTTTCAGCACTCTTGTTGTCCTGGCTAATTTGATTCTAGTGCCAAAGCCGGCTGAGGTCCCTGCTACAACTGCAGTTCAGTCTGACCCCCACTGTCACTCAAACAACCCTCCTGCCTGTCATCACGCAACGTTGTGCCCTGGGAGATGAACAAATCTGCTCTTACTTGAAGACCTTTACTGCAAGAACTTAATCAAACAATGAGCATCTCTATGAAAAGTCACCTTTTCATAGCTGTTTCTGAACTCTGGCAGGATAAGGCTAAAAAACCAAAAAACTAAGCTGCTTTTTCACACCACCCTGTATTCCTCTGCCCTTTGGTTATAGTTTAAATAAATGATAAAAATGTATAATTTTCTGGTTATTCAATGTCTTCTCCATTTTTAGTTTGTTTCCCCTGGGATGGCAGCCATTTCAATTCATATGATGTCTAAGGAATACTGGGTTGCATAGTTCTTCTCTCCATTACTCACTTCCCTGAAAGTATTTTAGTATGTATATATATATATATATATTTAAGCATGTTTAATGTTTAAAGCATGTTTTAAGCATGTTTAATGTTTAAAGAAACATTATGGGATACACTTGTGAAAATGAGATTCTTGTCTGTTCTTTCATGATATCGTTGTCACTATCAGAGCATGGTTTGGGTTGGAAGGGACCTTAAGGATCACCCAGTTCCAGCCCCCTGCCTTTGTGCCATTCTTCCATAATTTCCAACCTCCTCTATCAAAGGCTTCCATTTCGTGAATGACAAGAATTTTTTTTGCAATATACATTTTTTCCAATATATATTAAACCAAATATGATGGTATTTAAGAAACAGCCTTATGCAAGGATGATCCTAGAATCATAGAGTGGTTTGGGTTGGAAGAGACCTTAATGGTCATCCAGTTCCAGCCCCCTGCCACAGGCAGGGACACCGCCCACCAGACCAGGTTGCCCAAACCCCATCCAGCCTGGCCTGGAATACCTCCAGGGATGGGGCAGCCACAGCTTTTCTGGGCAGCCTGTGCCAGTGCCTCACCACCCTCTGAGTGAATAATTTCTTCTTAATATCTAAACCTACCTTCTTTTACTTTAAAGTCATTATCCCTTGTCCTATCACTCCACTCCCTGATATACAGTCCAAACTCATAATTAGTTTTAAGTGTATAATTGGTTCCAAGTATTCAGGTGGTGTTTAAACAGTGTTTGTATAAATCTTTAGGTTTTTTTTTTTTTTTTTTTTTTTTTTTTCCTGTTTGAAACACATCATTGGGGTTGGATGAGATTTTTTTTTCTTAACTTACAAGTAGTACAGAATAATTTTTCCCAAACAAGGTGCACTGGTTCCAAGTTGCACCCTGCTCCAGCCTTCAACCTGTAATTAACTGAGTTGAAAAATTAACTGTTGTTGAAATTGGTCAATATTTATTTTGGGTTAGAGGTTCAAAACTGAAGTGCTTCTATAACACATGATAGGTGAAAGCTTGCACAGCAGTGATTGTATTTCAATAAGGTAATGATACTCTAAAAGTACCATTCAATAGTAGTAGTAATGGCTTAAGCCTGTGATTACTGGACCCTTGGGAACACAGATCACTCCTAAAGAATCCATAAAAAGTAATTAAGAAAAGCAAGTTGCTTGACAGTTAGCTTAAGGTAGCTGCATATTGTGTGTCCCCACCAGGGGTGCCTTTTATTTCTGGAAACAGATTGAAAACCACTTAAGTATTGCTTTTTTTTTTTTTTTTTTCTCCTCTCTCTTTTCTTCTCAGAGAAAAAGAGATGTGGTTGGTTATGCATGTTCCCTAACAGTACCCTTTAAAATTACATTCAGTAAGAAACTGTCTGGTTACTGTTCTGCTGCTCTTTGAACATTGTGTGTTCCTGCAGTGTCACACTGTTGGTGCCCAGAAAGTGTGCTCTGCTGGCATTTCTCCCACCACTGAAACCATCAATTGGGCAGTTCACCACAACAGAGCTACATTGGAATAACTACTTGATTAGCCTTGGAAGTGCAGCTGAGGTAACCCAAGCTTACTACAAGGATGACTCATTCTGATTTTGAGGGAAATGATCTTTCAGATGAAAAGTGAAGCAAAGGTTATGGAATCTGTAGTCTTAAAAGAGAAACATTTCCAGTGCCTGAAGATGAAGAATCAGTATGCATTTAATGAATGTGTTAGTCATTCTGCAATATTTTTCCTATCCAACTGCTCATCAGGTGGATGTAAATACGCTGTTCTTAATGGTACACTTATGTGATGTATATATAAAACTGCTTAATCAGAAATGATTTATATTGTTGTTTCCTCAGCTAGGAGGGTAAGTTATAGTAGATACTGTAATACTGAGAGATTAAAATCCAGATTTTCGAATGTAACCAGAAACTTGCTGTTTAGTATAACAACCCCCTACCCTCAGATTCCATTGACAGTCACGACTCTTGTGAGTGCTAGTACATCTGAATTCAGACCGCTTGAAGATTAATACTTACATAAGCAAGCAGAAGATTAACAAACTTTAAAATTGCACATAGAAAATCCAAAATGAGGATGACGTAGTTATTTTGGCTTAGAGTACCTCTTATGGTGAGAACTCATACTTAGTCTGTCTGTTTCTAGTAGACCTTTTTGTGTTCCTCAGTTTAAAATGATAGTATGACTTGTAATGAAGTAATTTTGCTGTTGAAGTTAAACACTATAATGGTCTTTTAATGGCACCTTAATGGCATCTCTAAGGACTTGCACTGAAATAATTTTACCTTCTCATAATTGCATTTCATAATGGACTGTAGCAATACATCTAAGGTCTCCTTATTTTTTTTTTTCCCATTGGTTTGTTAAATATAACAAATGCTCTAAGTTACCATTCTGTCAAATAAAGGAAGTATTAGATTTTTTTCTTGTTGTTGTGCATGATATATCTCTCATACCTAAATATTTTGTCTCTCAGCAATAATAAGGTACTCTCAGCAATAATAAAGTAGCAACTGATTTTCATAAAACTTTATATTGCTTAATAACAATAATATGTGTATTGAATTGTTTTGGCTTCCAGTCTGGAAGAAAAACATTTGTCACGTTTATTTCTTGTGTATATGTGACTCTGAAGATAGGTGTTGTGAAGCAGATTATTGCATATCCAGTGCTTGTATTAATCTGTGTAAAAAGTCTTAATGTGCCTACTCAGCTTTGTTATTTTTGGTGAAGCCCCAGGTGTTGAATGGAAATAGTTTGTTATAAATCCGGCCTGACTTAAAATCAACAGTCACATCTACAAATATGTCATAATAAAAATAAAATTTTACAATGGATTGCCATGTCATGAAAACAGTCAGATATAGCAGCTGGTATTGAATAATGCTGAAACTTTTATCTGTGTTGTTATGTAAAATATCTGACAGTCCAGGTTTTCATCCTGAACTTGTTCATACCTTGACTACTTTATTTCATTTTCATCACAGTTTTACTGTGTGAAGGCTGTTACTTTTGAGCAAACAACCTTTATTAAAAGATAATAATAATAATAATAAAAAACTTTTAAAAAGGAAGTGGTCACAGCACTGCTCCTGCTGGAGCTCAAGAAGCATTTGGACAGTGCTCTCAGACATGTGGTCTGAGTTTTGGGTGGTCCTGTGTGGAGCTAGAAGTTGGACTCAGTCCTTGTGGGTCCCTTCCAATTTGGGATATTCTGTAATTCTAATTCTAATCTGCAGCTTCAATTTATAAAGTCAACAGGGCCTAGAGGGCCTATTTCTAAAAAACTATGTAGACCTCTACCACTTTTTTTTTTTTTTTTTTTTTTTTTTTTTACACTTTAGTCAAGAGTTTAAATATAGTATCAGTATTCCCATTTCATGTTGCAACATGTAGGCATGCGTTACTTGTGTTTAGCAGCATTTCACCTGGACAAGAAATGTGTGTGTGTGTGTGCTATCAAAAAGTCCTTCAAGTGAAGGACTGGCTAGGAGAGGGCTGTAAGAACTTGGAGGATTGAGCTTATTTGTCCAGGAGCTACATATAATTAATGCATATGATTAATATTGCAAACACTAAGTGGAAGAAATGTCTTATCCCAGCTTCCCATCTTGTCTGTCATTCTGTAATTACAGGCACAGATCCTGTCCAAGAATAGGAAATCAGTAGTTGCAATGCTTTCTTTACTTTTCCATTTCTAAATCAAGAAGATGGAAAAAAATGTTATTTGCAGGTAAAATTAATTTATTCTGACAAAAATACAGCACATAGGATTACAGTTTTGTTTTTGGAACAATTGCAACATAAGATTTAATTTGCAAAGTAAATTAAATATGTAATGCTTATATTAATCTTGTTCAGTCTCCTACCATTACACATTTTTGATTTACAACTTTCTTAAGAGCTCTGTTTGCCAGTTTTGACTTTAAAGGCTCCCATTGAGGCTGTATTAATTATACATAGTGACAAAATCTCAGCCAGTTTATATATTTTAAAATTATTTATGTTTTCAGTTTCAATCAGTTGGTCAAATTTTCCTTGTGCTGCAAGTCTGTTTTTGCAGTATGGAATTTTTAAGTATATCTTCAAAAGCAGAGGGACAATGAACAAACTCAGGATAAGTGTAGTAGCTCTTATTATTAAGGCTTTACCAAGAACATTCCCATGTTGTGTACGAAAAGATAAATAATTCTTGACATAGCAGCTTGGGGGTTTGGTTGTGTTTTGTTTTTACAGAATTCTACTTAATTCTTTTGTCTGTTCACTTGCCAGCTGAAAATGTCAATGTTTTATCTTAGTCTATTTGTAATTTCTTAAATTAATTTTACAAAATACAGGCAGCTCATAGCATGCTTTTGATTAAGTTTTTATTTTCCTGCTAATGGCAAAAATGCCTGAATGAAGCTTAGTGACTAGCAGTTATGGAAACTTCTTTGGGGAAAGGGCTGCTGAGTTTCTGTGGGAGGGAAGATTAAAAGAAAACACAATAAATAGTTGGAAATGTATTTCATGGGCACGTTTAGTAAGTCATGATGAAGGTTGTAGCGTAACAACTTCTGTCTTTGTCAGTTCATAAGTGCTGAGGTAACACTGTCTGTGGCTGGAGTCTCCCATTTCTGATGCAACCTAAAGGAAAGTGATTGGAATATGCAACAGGAATGAAAAATGTTTTTTAGTTGTTGTCCATCATGGACTGTTAGGAGAACATTAAAAGGAACAACAAAAAACACAACAACAACAACAACCATCATTTTTTCCTCCTCATGGTGTGGAATTTAAATATGGAGGAAAAAAGTTTCAGGTGCAAGCAGTATTTCACAAGATGTTAAATACCTGTAATGTAAATGACTTCTCATGACTGAAGGTAGCAGAATCTGAACTAATGTGAGCTAGTGGCTGAGCGAACTACAGAACACAGGAGATGAAATAAAACAGTGTTGCAGTGGTGACTTTCTCAGTGGAAAGCTATGCCTGAACTGTTGTCATTAGTTGCTACAGCAATTCACGTTTCATGTGTTTCTCTTAAGATGTTTTGCAGTTACGTATGGCAGTGCTGGGCATTCTTGATCAAAGGTTTAATCATTTTATGAAATTTGTGGTGAGTTTGAATTCCTGTGATAGTAATTTCCACAACTGAATTGCATGTTATGTGAAAGCGCCTATTTTTATCAATTTCGACTCTGCATTTTGTTCTCTGTTATGATGCTGCAGCTAGTAGCATGTGTTTCAATAATGCTTCATAAATATGATGTCTTCTCTAAAACTATTTCTAATAATTCTTAAAAGATGCAACCAAATCTTTGAAGTGGACAGCTTTTTATCACCTTGTTTCATTCCAACTATAGTTTTTCTCTCTTTCTTCTGTTCTTTTCTAATTTTTCTCTTTTCTGTGTACAGTTTCTTTCAGAATTCCTCTTGTTATCCCTCTTCTACTTTTTTCTTCATTATTTAATCCTATTAGGTCTTTAAGAGTTAACCAAAACCAATTTTTTCCTTTGCAGTTAAGAGGAATTGAATGTTTTTTTTTTTCTTTTTTTTCTCCGGGGGGGGGGGTAGGTGGAGACTGTTTATTTGTTTTTATTCATTTTCCTAGAATGTATAGAACATGCTTTATCAAATGCAGGAGAGGTACCAAGAACAGGAGACACTTTTAATACCAATAAATCACTTTCAGCCTTGATCCAAAAGCTTCCGTGTGTTTAGTGTCCATGCTTCTGTGGCTGAGGCATTTAAACCTTTCTAGTTTTCTCTTCCCTTCACGTACAAGTATTTCTATTAAGTGCAAACAGTGACACTGTTCATCCAGGTAACAGTTCTGTGATCAAAATGGATATCCTTAATCTAGACAGTGATGAGTAATTTTTGGGTTGTTTGCCAGGTTTCTTGTATTTAACCCAAATGAAATGCAGTTGTAACACATTCACCAACTTCAGTAAGATGTAACTTTGCCTCTGATTTAACTTTCTTATGCTTTGAGTTCTTTTGTTCTTTCTGGTCTGTTAGGAGATAAGACTCCATCATTTCCAAATTGCTCATGTATGTCTTTGGACTGCGTGGGGGCTGTAATCTCATCAGTGGTGCCCTGAAGGTTAGGATAGCCAGAGCTTCAGGAAGGATGCTGGCAGTTCCTGGGTGAACTGAATGCTTTCTGGAAATCTTTATATATCTCACTGTTCTGATGAAATTATCATTGAATTGCTGGCAAGTTTGTAGAACAATAAATCATGGCTTTATGTTATTGGCATCAATAGTGTAAGTTTAAATACTTCTTTTTAAAAATAGATTCTAAAGTTCCAAAGAAGAAAGCTAGTGTAACAAAACTAAACATACTAGAAGTAAAGACAGGAATGGGGATTTTTTTTCATATTTTTATATGTGTATATATATAATATTTGCAGATACATGCATACATATTTTATATGTGCAAAATAGTCTTTGCAGCTCTTATTTTGTATGATTTTGTCTAAATCAATTTTTTTGTTTTAAATTATGAGATCTGGAGAATCTGCAACACTACAGTTCTCTAATTCTGGGTGTTCTGGGTGTTGTAACCAGGGTATGCAGAAGGATCTTTTTCTACCTCCTGAAGCTAAATATATTGCTTGTACCTAACTCTGCCCATGTTGGATATTCACCATGATTAAAACTTGTTGACAAGTTGGCAAATCAGTTTTCATACCACTGACTAGTTTCTAACAGCACTGCTAACCACGTTAGCAATGTGCAACTTTTATGGTAACTAAAAATGCTTCTGACTGAATAAAATCTTCTGCAGAGTAAGGCCTATACTGATATCTAATGTATTGCTCCATTTTCTTGTAAGGAGAAAGTGTTCCAACTCAACGATTTGATAAATGTATTTGAAACACTTTAATATTAAACTTTTTGTTGAAAAATGATGTGGGACCTTATGGTAGCTGTCTCAGCTAATTTAATTTGTCATATTTTGCTACTTTCCATTCTCCTTATTTCTACAATAGTGAGGGTGCTCCAGAAATAAACTATCCAAACACAAACTCTTAATCAGATATCAAAACAATAAGAAAGTTGTCTCTTTTTTATCAGCCACTAGTCCTATACATTTAATTTATAAGGGAATTGTCTTTTGAATTTCATCTGCTGCAAGAATAATGCTAGTAAAATTTGCTAAGTGCTTGCTCAAATGACAACACTGATATATACTTCTTACACCATGTCTAGATTAGGAAAATGGATGTCATCTAAAATATGTTCCCTAGCACACTTGTAAAACATTGCTGGAGTAAGTGTTCATCACATCTGAAAATGTGCTAGCTTTCTCTAGCTCTACAGAATTCTGCTGAAAAGCTCTTTTTTTCTGGGACCCTTGGCTTACACGTTAAGCTGGTATACCCTTAAATGACATAAATCAGATTCTGTATAACAATCTGAACATCTATTTGCATCCTACTTAATTGAAAATAAGTTTATTAACTTACTAGTTATATACTAAGCTGGACATTGGCTCTTAGTTTTTCCTGGACCTTTTTCCTTAGCTCTTAGTTTTTGCACAGTTGGACAAGTTTAGACATGAATGCAAAAAAATAGTGATCCATTCTGTTCTCCTTTCAAGCAGTTAACAAATTTTAACTTCTACTAAAACTATAATATTTAGTTAATTATTAGTTAATAATTAGTTAATTATTTAGTTAATAATTAGTTAATTATTTTAAAGATGACACTAACTGAAACAAAAAATGAAACATGCTAAGCCTCAGCTTTGCAGGTCTGTGAAGCAACCTGAGCCTGCTTTGTAAGGGAGCAGCATACCTTCTAATTGAAGCACAGTACTTCTTCGTGCTTCCTGTAGGTTAGTACTTCTACACTACTACTACCCTGGGAGACCTCATTGCAGCTTTCCAGTACCTAAAGGGGGCCTAAAGGAAATCTGGGGAGGGACTCTTTGTCAGGAAGTGGAATGACAGGACAAGGAGTAATGGCTTTAAACTAAAAGAGGGTAGGTTTAGATATGAGGAAAAAATTGTTTACTCGGAGGTGAGGCCCTGGCACAGGCTGCCCAGTGAAGCTGTGGATGCCCCAACCCTGGAGGTGTTCAAGGCCAGGCTGGATGGGGTTTGGGCAACCTGGTCTGGTGGGAGGTGTCCCTGCCTGTGGAAGGGGGCTGGAACTGGATGACCATTAAGGTCTCTTCCAACCCAAACCACTCTATGATTCTAGGATCATCCTTGCATAAGGCTGTTTCTTAAATACCATCATATTTGGTTTAATATATATTGGAAAAAATGTATATTGGAAAAAAATTCTTGTCATTCACGAAATGGAAGCCTTTGATAGAGGAGGTTGGAAATTATGGAAGAATGGCACAAAGTGGTTAAAGTGGAGGAGGAAAAGTTTTATTATTTCAACGTGGATTATCTGCTGAAATTATTTTGACTCAATCCATTAAAAGCTTTACATTTTATTATACGTGGTCCAGAAATTAATTTATTATTTAGTATTCCTGATTGACTCTGTTGTTTGACTTTATGCATACAAATTTAAAATGCGTACAACTTAATACTTGGTACTGGCTTCCAACCTCTAATTTATCACAATTGAATCATTGTTCATGGGTTCATCATGCAATTAATGACTGTCTATTTGAATAGATGTACTTTTCCCTTTCTAAAAATAAGGTGACAATGTTTTATTTTTGGCAATCCGATTTCCCTGGTGGCCAGCACATTATAATCATAGAGCAGCAATGAAAGGGGCATGCTCAATTCCTAATTCATCAATCTTCATATGCTAGATTAGTTCTCACTTTATTTTATTTTTTTTACTCTGCTTATGATGTGCGGCCCCCCCCCCGCCCCCCAAGAAAAGCCTAGTTTGTCAGTGAGACAAAAGCCTCTTTTCTGTGTTCCAGTTGATAGTAAAGCAGAACCCTTCACGTTCTTCTGTCCCTGCTATTTAGTTGTGTATCAAATGCTTACCCTCTCATGCTTTCTTTTGTGATTTACCAAGAGAATTTTTATCTTCAGCCCAAAGTGCTTTATTTTCAGGGACTATTTTACTGAAATATTTCAGGTAGAAAACAGGATCTGGAAACATACCATCTGTAATAAATCTCTTCTGTTATATTGTTTAGTTGCTTATATGATTTGCGACTTATATGACTCTTGATCTTGAGTGTGAGGAGGTCTGGTTATATTACCTAAAATGCTGGTTGCAGCATTTTCACAATGTTCCTAAATGATACAGGAAAGCAAGCAACTTCCAATGCATTTATTTCCAAATATGATGAAGAATGTGAAAGAGCAATTATAATAGAACATGCCTCAGAGAAAGTAAAAAGAAAATTGCTTTTTAAAAGAAATCACTACTATAATTTTGTCACTTGGCTGTTTGTACCTGCCATTTTGGCCCCATATATTAATCCTAGCAGATAAGCATGTAATCACTGTGCTCTCTATAATAGAAAAGGAAAAGAAATGAAAGCAGTCCATGGAAAAGAAATGAAAACACAGTTATAAATAGCAAAGTAGAAAAGAGAAAGCTAATACTGAAATATGAACCAGTTTGACACATTAAAGCCAATTTTAATAAAATTAGAAAAAAAATGCAATTAAAGTGTTCATGATTCCTTAATGCCAGAAATGCATTGAAGAAAATCTTTGAAAATAACTAGCTAATTTCAAAGCTTTGACTCTTGGCTGTTACTCTCAAATATTCTTTCAAATATTGGAGAATTCATTTGTTAATAACCATAGATTTGAAGGAGATAATAGCTGTGTGCCTTTTTCCTCGTAGCAGTTGCATATATCACTGTTTTGGGGATTCTTGGCTAAGCGGAAGGATTGTCTGGTTTCTGTATATAATGTAAAACATTGCTTGAAAATGTGGCAATAAGCAGTGTTTTCAGAGTAGCAGGCTGAAATGTGTACTTTCAACTTTTTAGCTCAGCAATTAAAATGACATCTGACATCACAACATAAAAAGCAACTTCAGATTTGATGCGAATTTAATATTTTATCTAGAAACCATGCTGACAGTAAGAACTGAGTTTTGGAGGCAAGCATCAATAGTTAAAATGACTGATCTCTTGGTAAAAATAATTGAGTATAAATCTGTCCTTCCAGACAGATGCATGGTAACGTCTAGTCTTATAATACTTAATACACATGTTTAAATGCCTGTGAAGGAAGATGTATATCTCAGCCTGTGTATTTTAATGAGCTACATCCCTCCACCTGAGTAATTTATTATGTACTGAATATGTGAGCCTATAGACCTATGTGTTTATTTTATAAACTTTATTTTAAAGGTTCATATTACTAGGTTTGCCTAAAAGTCAGCAAACTTTGGTATTTAAAATACAACTTTCTAAATAATTCTAAGATGCTTAAAACTTCTTAGAAACAATTTAAGATTAAAACTGTAGTTCTACAATAATATTTTTAAAAATTATAGTTACACTTATATGACTGTTCTTGAATACAAATCCTTTTTCTGAGCTTGTATGTAGATGTAATTTAGAGTGAGTTTGGGATCTTTTGGGAAAGAGTCTGTAATTCATGTTCCTTTTTGGCAGAGAAGGAGGGTTTGTCTTCAACTTCATTCGCTCAGAAGAGGAAGTTTTTAATACCCCTTATTCCTGGGGGTCTCTCTTGTACTCGTACTAGGCCCTGAAATAAAACTGACACTGAACTCTATATTTTGTCTATATTGTAATCTAGTTCTATATTCCTTGCAGAATTGTCACACTCTACACTGGTTTGTGGTTATTACACTGGTGTGTGGTTATTATTACTGTGGTAATTTAGAGAATGTGCTTCCAAGTTCAGGCTTCATATGCTGGATTTTCTCTGTTACCAGCTCTGTAACCAGCTCTGTTGGTTATGTTCACGTGGTCTTTCTGAAGTTCATTCCAGGCTTATTGCTCCATCGTGTCAGAGCCAGTATATCAAGAAAGTCTAGGAAAAAATGTACACACAAGTTATTCTTGAATCACTCAAGTATATCTTAGATTGTTGAAAGAAAAAACCTAAAATGCTCTTCATCCTGTTCGTCTGTTAATCTAGCATTTGAGTGTTTGGCAAAGAGAGCTGAACTTGCATGCAAAAGACTCATCCCTTTGCAGTCCCCCTTCTTTTTTAATGATGGTGGCTGCCTATACAGAATATGCACCAGCTACAGAGCAAGCCTTCATCTGAAGCTTGTGATGGGGTATGTGGTATACTCCCTCTAGCCACAATTTTTTCCTTTTTGTGATAAAGCAGTAGAAATACTATACCACAGGAATGGAGAAGTACTTAAGAGATGTGCTAAGAATGCAAATTTGTTGGCTTCCTTGTGATGATCCTTGATGGGATTTGAAGCATCTTTCCTTTGTAATGAAATGCAGTAGATTCTCCATTTATGGACACAATATGGTTAACATCTCTATCACTTCTAGGCGCAGAAGAGTTTTTGTCACTTGGGACAGACATATTCTGTTACAGTTGAGCACTCATAGCTCCTGTGTTTTAGTAATCTCTTATTTGTACAGAAAGTGCAGAGCTTGTTCTTTAATTGTCTTGTTTTCAGTGCTACACACACTTGTTTCTTGATATTCAATGACTCACCTTTTGAGGGAGGCCTTCCCATTGATTCATGAGGTTCAGGAAGGACCTCCTTGCTTTCTAAACTTCTTGGAGAGGAGCTTAGGTGCAGCTGGACCCAATCCTAGTCCCAGATTTGGTCAATGGTTTATATATAAAGGATTATGTATATAGCCACTTATTACACTGGAAGAGGCTTCCTAGTGAGTTGTTTGATGGCTCATGTCTGTCAGTGTTCAAGAGCCATTTGGACAATGCCCTCAACTTTTGCTTCAATGCTTTAGTCCCTTAGTGGTCAGGCAGTTGGACTTGATGATCTCTGTAGGTCTCTTCTGATTCAGCTATTCTAATTCTAGAATCAACTTTTGCCTGTTTCAGAGCTCTACCAATAATTTTTACTGAGGCAGTTTCATAAATTTGAAAAGATAGGTAATTTATTAAGGCAACAGATATTACAGACATTACATATGTTGACACTTACTGCAAAGACTGAGCTTGAGTTAATTGTTCAGCGCTTTAGTTATCCATATTTTCCCAGGTAACATTTGCAGAGTTGGAGGTGAGTCTTAGCAAAGAGGCATCCCTGCTTGAGAGAGAGAGAAGTCCAGGCCTGTTGACCTGTCTGATAATTGGAGTTATCATCCTCAAAAAACAGAGGTTTCTGAATACCAGTTTTATACTTCTGGTCTAAGTCATTTATTGTGTGCTGATCAGCTCTCACCAAGGCTTCTTGTGTTGTTTGGTCAAGAAGAAAAGAGGAGGAGGGGGTGTTCCTTACAGAGACAGGTTGCTTTCCCAGCTTTACTTGAAATGTCAGGCTGTGAGGCTCCTGTCTCATCCCTGACATCACTTAATTGCTATATTTGCTGGGCTTGTTGTTCAGCTGCAGACCTCCAACATCTGTCTTGCTCTTTGACTAGATGAGCAAGATATGCATGTTAATCAACTCATGTTCCTGCTCAAGACCAGTTTCAGCAATTCTCTGCTGATTTAGGTATTTTGACATCAATGAGCCTGGCAATATCCCACACCTTTATGTGACATTCTGTGAGCATGGCTGTGTCCCTTATGTGACTGCTGAGGATCTAACTGTAAATATCAAATATCACTTCTCGCAAATAGCAAGTAGAGCTTCCCTTTTCCTGTGGAAGATGGATGTTGAAACTTAAAATACTGGAATTGTTCTGGGGATATGGTACACACTGTCCTTGCAGCAGGGCACATGCTAAGTTCATCAGACAAAAGACTTGAAGGGAAATCCTTGGAGGGAAATGTGGAGCTTTAGAGCGTTCACTTTTTCCATTTACACAGCTTTTTAAAAATCAAGCTGGAATAAGAAGTGCTGTTGATCTTGCTTTACTTCATCCTTCTTGTAAAAATTGAGTTTTCATACTTAATCACTAAAACATGACAGAAAAATATCTGAAGCATGTACCACCTGTTTTTCCTTTCATCTTGATTCATTCGCTTTCTCATATTAAAACCCCTCCAAGACACAAGTAACCCTTTTTTAATACCGTGAAGCTTGAAATAATCATTAAAACTCATTAAAGGGGAAAAACTTGCTTTCAAAAGCAGCTTAATATTACATTTCCCTGATTTCTTTTCTTATGCTTAGGGTATGGCCATCATGCTTACAGACTTAACTGACCATTCATGTAATTAATGGTAATTGGTTGCTTTGCATTGCAGAATTATGCTCTGTGCTAGAAGATCCTTTGATGAAATAATTCTCTGTAATGTAATGTTGTCTTCTGAGTATGGACTATCCAATTATGATATTGTCAGCAAGTCCTTTTTGTCCAGTAAAAAGAAATTTTAATTCAAAATAAAAATACATTACCAGAAGTCTTGATTATTTTACCTTTCCTGCTTATGTTCTCCTGTACTGTGAATTGTGTTGTTGCCACAAAGTACACACCTACTTACTTTTTTTTTTCCTCATTTAGTGAATTATTTTTGTTTTTAACATCTTCTAAAGCACAGACATGCAGTCAATTGTATTTTAATACTGACTTCATTTCTCCGTGTATACATATGTAAAGGTTGAATTTGATCTCACTATTTTTTTTCTCCGTAAATTGCCTAGTGTGTTCCCAGCATTATATGAACAATCTTAAAATTTATTTATTTAGAATAGGTAAAATTCTGAATAGCCTTCTAATCTCATAAGCAGTGTTATTTAAACTTTGCTAGTTTTTGAAGGATGAAAATGACTGATCACCAAGACAAGAACAGTGAACTAAAATGGTGACTTCTAAGCAATAAATTGCCTTGGGTTTTACTTTCTGACAGATATGGCAATAAGCTTGTCATGAAGCACTATAAAAGAATTGATTTATTTGTACTACTAATATTGGAAGTAATATAGTGGAAGATTTGCCAGTATGGTTGTAACATTTGTTATGTATTTTATTAAACAATTCAAATAATAGGTATTATAGGGTATCACACAATTATAAGATATTTTATGACCTACCTTTTACTGAAATAGAGTATTCTTCAGTAAAATGGTGTGGTTATTTAGCTTATTTCTCACAAAGGTGAATATACTGAATCTTTATTTGGGCCATTTTTTGCTAAACTTCAATTTTTTTTTCTTAAAGCTATGACATAAAGAGCACTGCAAAAATGATGCACTGTTGATTATTGCAAACCAGATTTGGTAATTTAAATTAAAATTAATGCTAGTATCTGTTTTCTAAAATATCCTAGTTGGAAACAATTGCTTTTCTCTTAAAAAATGTTTTAAAAATGATCTGAACTATTTATATGCTGCAAACATTAGTTGTTACATACTTATGTAGATAACTAGTAGAAATGTATTTTCAGAATTGCTGAGCATTGACCTATTTCAGTTCAAAAGAAACTGAAAAATGATAGTACTCAGACCAGTTCTTTAAATGTAGCTATGTGATGATATTCTTATCTGACTCCTCAGTGAAGTCAAGGTAAAATTCTACTTAAAATTACAAACTGCAAGATTGAGAGACATGATAATAGCCTATCTATAGGCAGATGGGAAAGCTGTAATCAGCTGGGATTCCTTTTTGGTGATAGAAAGGAAGTACTGACAGAGGCAAATATTTTGGAAGAAAAAGTGATTTAAAGAGAAAGGATATTTGATGCATCCCTGCACAGAAGCATGGCAGAAATATGAATGGAAAAGTTTAACATCAATTGCCATTGAGAGGAAAGTAGTTATTTCAAGAAATAATACACGTCATGAAAATGTATTACTGATTTGTGCCTTGTTAATAAAATGCCCTAATTCTAATCAACCACGCAATTATTTCAGATATTTACAGCTTAGCAGATATGCATTCAGAATGCAAAGCTTTCTCAGCTAGACAATGATTAGCTCTAACTACTTATCAGTACATTGAAAAAATTATTCTCATTCTTTATGATTAAAGTTGTTCTTATCCTTCTTTTTAAGATATGGGATGCTGTAGACACAGGCTGTTGTCTGAAAACATTTTCCTGTCACTCCTGTGCTGTCCGAGCTGCTCAGTGGTCATCTTGTGGACGAAAGATCCTCAGTGGGGGTTTTGACTCCATGCTGCATTTAACAGATGTGGAGACAGGTAAAGGCCACACTCCGGTACATTTCAGCCCTATTTGTTACCTTTGTTGAATACCATTAACTTTGGATCTCATTAACATTATTTTTCTTTTGAAACTACAGATACAATCTATAGATCAAAGTTAGAATTCTTGTAATGTCCTCACTAAAAATTACTCAGCAATTAAGGGTAGTTTGAGATACTTAAGAAGACTGAAATATCTTTAACCTAATGATTACATGCAATTTCTGTTGTCAGATACTGCACAAATGAAAAGAATGAAACTTGCATATTTTTTATGCTCTGTTATTCATTAAAGTGTTTGCAGAACCTCTTTGGGTTGACTTCAGTAACTTTTATACATATGGCTAACTTATAGAATTATAGAGTAAAGGAACTTAAATTACGATTTGAGTTCAACATTCCCATTCACAGTTCAAGGTCAACACCACCACTCATAGTGGTGTTGGTAACAGCATCACTCACAGTTCAAGGACTGCGTTCATAGAATCATAGAATGGCTTGGATTGGAAGGGACCTTAAAAACTACCTAATTCCAACCACCCTGCCATGGGCAGGGACACCTCCCACCAGACCAGGTTGCCCAAAGCCCCATCCAGCCTGGCCTTGAACACCTCCAGGGATGGGGCATCCACAGCTTCTCTGGGCAGCCTGTGCCAGTGCTTCACCACCCTCTGAGTGAAAAATATCCTTCTAACAGCTAATCTAAATCTTCCCTCTTTTAGTTTAAAACCATTCCCCCTTTTCCTATAGTAATCTGCCCAAGTAAAAGTTGCTCTCCACCTTTTCTATAAGTCCCCTTTAAGTACTGAAAGGCTGCAACGAGGTTTTCCTAGCCTTCTCTTCTCCTGGCTGAACGTCCCAACCTCTCTCAGCCTGTCTTCAAAGGAGAGGTGCTCTGGCCCTCTGATGGCCCATCTCTTGACCTGCTATAACAGGTCCACATCTTTCTAGTGCTGGAGGCCACAGACCTGGACGCAGGACTCCAAGGGGGGCCTCACGAGGGCAGAGTAGAGGGGCACCATACCCTCCCTCTACCTGCTGGCCACCCCTCTGTTGATGCAGCCCCAGGACGCAGTTGGCCTTCTGGGTTGCATGCACACACTGCTTGGTCATGTCGAGCCTTTCATCCCCCAGAGCCCCCAAGTCCTTCTCTGCAGGACTGCTCCTGATGGGTTCTCCCAGTCTGTGCTCATGTCTGGGAGTGCCAGCACCCAGGTGCAGCACTTTGCACATGGACTTGTTGAACCTCATTTGGTTCACAAAGGCCCACTTCTCAAGCTTGTCCAGGTGTTCTCAGTCCCTGAGACTGAACTTGCATTGTTTTGATGCAGTTGTGAATTTCATTTAGGATTTGATTGTTGTGACCTCAATGAGTCTCATCCTGGATGTTCTATCTCTCCACCTGTCCTTCACAAGGCAAAACAATTCTATCAGCATTACTTATCTTCTCCTTTATCTATGCTATCAGCATTCAGCCAGTGGAGTTCTTTGGGGCCATTCATAACAGAACACCTTTCTGTGTCTATAAATACAGGATTAGGCCTCAAATGATTCAGCAGCAAGTGAAGAGATGACATTTTATTTTTTTCTACTTATTTTTAAAAATAGTTAATTCCTGCAAACATTATATATATATATGTGTGTGTGTGTGTGTATATATATATATATATATATATCTCGAGTATATATATAAATATGCACACCTTCACACACAGGAATACTGCAAAAGAAATCCTTAAGTACCTGTAAGGAGTTTTTGTCTAGGAGGATTTTCTCTTACATAATATTAAGTAAGTTGTATGCAAATATCCAGAGCCGAAATCCTATTCAGATAGACTGGGAAAGTGGCCAAGGAAATTTGTGAATATTGTTCACATCAATACAGGATTCTTTGCCATGTTCTAGGAATTTTTTGCAAGATTTGTCATACCAGAAGTATTTAAATTCAATAATGTCTGGAAGGAAAATGTTGTAATTTGAGAATGTAAAACATGTGACACAGTTATGGAATATTGATGTTTTCAGAATATTCAGGCTTTGTAACAGTGAGAAGAACTTTATGTATGTTGCGTAGTAGTGTTACATGAGGTTAATACACTCAGCCATTACTTTTATTAGACTTTTTATCTTTTTTATTTTCAGTCTTCATTGTAGCAATCTTCTTATTTCTAGTCTCATATATAACTGAAACTTACTAATCTAAGTGGAGTTAATTTTTGACTCAAGTGGTTATGAATTCTAAACAGAGTGGCTATTGAGGGGATTAGTAGTGATAGAATACATTTTATGTGTCTGAGCCATTTGAAAGGAGTGCTGGGGAAAAGTCTTGCTTTATAAAACTAGAACAAGTTCCAGAAGTAATAGCAGTATTATTTTAATTTATATATTTTAATTTTGAAAGTTTCTCAGACATAATTGTCCAGTAATGGAATAGTAGCCTTTGTTTGTAGTGCTTCATTTGAAAAAAGTATTTCTAGTATTTGAGGCAGTGACAGCAATAACAAATTTTATTTACCAAGTTTCAAAGCAGAGAAGCTTGTAAATGGCTCTTTCCTTACTGACCTCTGAGCTATGTAGTATTTCTAACTGCTTACGTAAACTCTATGTGCAAAGGCAAAAAGAATTCTTGGAATCCTTGAAAATACGAGGTATTCATTATTGACTTATTTTAAGGACACGAGCGTCCTTTTAACTCCTGTGAACTGCATTTGTATTTTTGATTCTTAGATCTGACTTTCAGTGATATTCACCTGATTTGGAAAAGTATGATATGAGCAATAAGAATTTTATTGTGATTTCATACACATCCAGACCATTTTATTTTGTGTTGTAAAGTTACTCTCTTTTTTTTTTCTTCATAATTTCAGTCAATTCTTTCCAGAGAAACAGGGCAAGCAGTTTGCCTCTGGAATTCAAATCAATTTGATATAAAAAGACTCATTTCCATTTGAAAAACACTAAGGCAGCTATAAGATTTTGATTTACATTAGTTCACTGAATCATTCATTCGTCCTCACTCTTCATCAGTGCTGAGATGATTTCTTCTTTGATTACCTTCAGATAGATGTTAGAACTGTTCCTGCACAGAAGACTTTTACATGCTTTTTTGGACTTTGGTCTTAATTACTTCCCATTGCTAGACTGAACTAACTAGCAATGTGTTTAAGTGCAGTAAATGCATGCTGATGGGATTTTATAAATAATTCTGTCTTTAAGGCTCTGTGCTCATCTCTTGTGTACATTGTTTTGGTTCAACAGTTTTCTACTTGTTTGCTGAGGTTTAATCTTTCTCATCTTAGTTTTCAGTGTATTTTTTTCTATATTACATTTGTGTCACAAAAATCGCTATGTCTTCATCATCCAAAGAAACCAAACAATCTGAAGAAAATGACTTCTAAAAGCTTAGGAACAGTTGCAAATACAGCTAGGTATGTTATTATTATGCATAGAGAAGACAGTGCCAGAATCTTCCCAGAGATGCACAATGAAAGGGTGGGAGACAAAGAACAAACGTAGGAACACAGAAAACAGGCTCAACTCAAGGGTCATCAAGCACTAAAATGGGCTCTCCAGAGAGGCCATGAAGTTTCTGTACTTGGAGGTACTCAGAACTGCAGTGAACACCAGTGACTCTAATATAAAGTCACCCTAAGTAACCTGCTGCAACTGGACCTGCTTTGAGTAAGGGATGATCCCTGGAGGTCCAGCCTGCATAATTCAGTGATGCCATAATGAAGGACCGGGAAAGAAAAGAA
Source organism: Heteronetta atricapilla (assembly GCA_011075105.1). NCBI lineage: Eukaryota > Metazoa > Chordata > Aves > Anseriformes > Anatidae > Heteronetta > Heteronetta atricapilla. Next base: position 52,214,736 of record CM021735.1, read on the forward strand.
TTCAAATGCTGAGATACAAGGAGTTAACTTGCCCTGGTTTAGTGAATATGAAATTAGGTGTTGTTGTCAAGTCTTCTAAACTCTGTTTTTATAGATCATCATTTATTATCATAAATGATTTTCCATTATCCTAACATCAGGTTGTCAAGGTAAGATTTTCCATACATACAGTCTTCTTGGAAAAATGTTATACCTATTCTGCAGAGTGTATGCATAAAATATTTAAGGAATTCACGTGTTATTCATGTGAGTAGTTCTATGGCTACAGTTAGCATGAGGCAAGTTCAGAGCTGCAATATGGAGTTCTGTAAATATTAGTAGATCCAAAAATGTGATTTCCCTGTAAGGATTAATAATTGATATTTTTTATCATCCTATTTCATATATATTTTTCATTTTAAAATTAAAACCTTTTGAAAGGTTTCAATATAATACGAATGATACTAATATAGCAGTCTGTGAGCCACTGAGACTCCCTGGGTTTGTTCATCTTGCACTACACTCACATTCATTTTCTACTAGTGACAGTTCAGATAGTTTGTTGTTCATAGAGTAACAAGTAGAGCTGTATTCAGAGAGCACTGAGCATTTTGTTCCAAGAAAATTTGCTTTAAAAACAATTCTAGATCAAGTCCATTTGATATTTACCATCTGTTATATCCAGATGTAACTGAGAATCTCTACCAACTTTAGAAGGGGAAATATATTTTTAAAATTTATTTATAACTGTTTTATTCTTGGAATATATTTTATTCATCAGTGGACTTTTCATTAGTCACAAATGAATTGGTACAACAACATAGGCAGAACATTGGCTGGATTAATATTATTTGCATATTATAGACACTTTTCATTCTTTAATATTATGACAGAGGGAATGTTCCAACAAATGTTGGCACTTTTCCTAAGTTGCCAAATGCTGCAGTTGTATTTTTGTTCATAGACTGAGCTTGGTTTCAAATATAACATCCTCAAAACTATATTGGGGAATTTAAATTATTCTGAAAGATTTCACATTGCCATAAGCATGAAATGAAGATGTTGACTTGGAAAGGAGTTTCATATGTATATATATACATATATTTGTATATGTATATATATACAAATATATATATACACATATGTATATATATAATATACATATATGTATATAATGTATATATATATGTGTATATAATATACATATGTGTATATTATGTATATATATACATAATATATGTATATATATAATATATACATATGTGTATATGTGTATATGTGTATACACATATATGTGTATATGTGTATATGTGTATGTGTATATACACATATGTATATATATAATATATACATATGTGTATATATATATGAATATGAATATATATATATACATATATTCGTATATATACATGAAACTCCTTTCCAAGTCAACATCTTTATATATATATAGTGTGGCGACTTAATTTTTTTTTCTTTCATATGTTTTATTTTAAATTATTTTGAGAGTTTGTTAATGGCACATTTTGTGTCTGCAAGAGGATGGCCTACATTTGCTTTTCTATTTTATTTTCCATTTTAATTTATTAGTTCTATACATATAACAAGATTATTGTTAATGTAATTCTGTTTGTTCAAATAGAAATTTTAGTGCTCATACATAAACATCACCTTAGGAGAGCTGTGGCTTTCTCCTCCTCTTCCTAACTTGCTCTCCCAGTACTTTGTAGATATTGCATGAATATTCACTAATGCATATATTTTATATGACACATCAGAAAAAAAGACCAGTGGATTGATCATTTAATTTAATTTAATTTCATTCTTTTGAATGCACATGGTTATCTTTGTGAGGTCAAAAGAGCCTCCCCCAATCCCCAATCTAGCAGTTACATGTTGAACATAGTTTAATGGTTACCCTACAGCTAGGAGTTAACAGAATTTTAATTTTTTATATTCACTAGTATGAAGTCCTTGCAATAAAAAGAGACAAAGATTACTTTTGAAATGTTTTCAAGGGTCAAAGATAAAAGAATTTAATATTTTAATCATCTGAAAATTGTGACTATGTAGTGGAAAAAATTAATAAATGCATGTAGTTTGTATAACTTACATTCTTGGAGATAAAACCAAAGAATTTGTAAGCATGTCAAGATAAAAGAGACAAGTAACAACCAACATCAATTTGTTAAGAACAAATAACACCTGATCAATCTAATTTTCTTCTCACTGTTGCATATGAGAAAGGGATTGTGACTGAGGGTGATTTTTTAAATTGTTTCATGTCTTTTTGTAAACACAGTAGGGAAATCCAATCTACTCTGCAAGATTACTCTTATGTCCTTGTAAGTTTTAGGCTTCACTTTTCTTTACTGATCAATATAAGTAAGTGAATGTTTTGGATTATACATGTAGGGGTGTGAACCTTAGGACCACTAAACACAGTTACAGAAGCATCCAGTCCTCATTAACTGTGCTGATGTTCTGTGAAAAATTCACAATGTTAAATAGCCTTTAAAATATTTGATTTCATAGTTGAGCAGTTTCACAGTAGGTTGCAGCATGAAATGAGCAAAAACATATGTTCAACATCTCTTTAAAGACTTTTTTCATACTGTGTATGTTACTGGTGGGCCTTTAATGAGTGAAGAATTGAATTAAAGCACTTTAAGAATATAAAACACAAAGCAAAGATGTAGTAGGTATTGTTATTGAAATTGTGAAAATTAAAGATTGAGAGAAACATTTGCTCTCTTCTTTAGAATAACAACCTCTCACAGAGGAAAATGATCCATGACATGTTTTTTTCCCTCAATTAGCCAAATCAATTTTCAGAAAATACAATTTTCTACAGTCTGTGTGTTGGTTGAGTCTTTGTTATGCTACCTGTAGGAACTAAAATGCAATGAACACATACACAAGCAGATATATACAAGCTTGTTGATTTACACCCATTGTTTTCTCCTATGGATATGGGAGTTTTCTACTAGAAGGACATCTTTTGCAATATATAAAATAAGGCTCCAAAACATTGAATATGTATTTAATGTTAACAAACTTACAAAAATATGTGTAATTGCAACTACAGATTACTAGAAATGTGTAGCAGGATCTCCAGAAACTGTTAAAGGTGAACTTCCTAAGTTGTGGAGCTGGTTTCCATCACAACACAGTTACACGTATAGCTCATAGTAGTAAAACACACTACAGGAAATTTGTACAGAAAAAGGACTAAGAGTTGAATTCAGTTTTCAACTATTGAATTGTGTGAGCTATATTCTACCACATCATCTTCCAAAGCGATGTATTCCATCTCTTGGAGGGTTGTTTTTCCTGTTGTTGACGTTTTGAAAAATTTCTGGGAGCAGAGATTTCATTACTGTAGAGACTGTGCCTCAGCAGTTCAGCCCTGGTGATCTAAGAACTAAAAGGAAAGAGTTTGAGGAATGTAGTCACATAAATGTTAGGAAAGTTTGTGTTGCAGGATTCAGGCATATTTGTGTGACAAGCAGTCCTGTGTATTGGGCATAAATTTCAGTTTCAACAATAGGAGAATTTCCTTTCTCTAATGTTGTGTTTCTCCCCTTTTGAGTATGCTGTCATTTGCTCCCATGCTTTTCTTTTCTACATTCCAGTCTTTTTCTCATTTTCTGTGACATAGCAGTAGAATGAAATTCATGTATGCACGTAACAGTGACAGACTTTTCAGAATGCTGTTCACTGTGCTTCCAGAAAAAGAGATTTGATTAAATTTCACTTTGAGGGGAGAAAGAATGAGACTGAGAGGTGTAATTTGGATGATTAATTAGAGAGCCTGAGCTTTTAAAATTAATATATCACAATTCATCCTCAGACCAGTGGAAAAGGTAGCATGGTTGATATCTGCATCAAACAGTAAGGTACAATCACAAAATCAGAAACAGAAGGAGCTTAAAGAGTGTTGAGGAGAATAAGATGGTCATGTTGTTTGCATGAATTCTGTTTGTACAATTACACCGTAATGTGGAATTCATACAATTGCACTGTAATGATCTCAGGACTGTCATTGAGAGCTTTTGGGTAAATAACCAGATGATGACAAGATGACAAGAAAAGGGCAAACACAGCAACTGCATCTATCTTTAAAATGGGGGAAAATTAAGTAGGGATCAGAGAATTTAAGTTTCTGCAGAAAATGTTGGGCAAATGACCAAATTACTTGGAAGTAGCTGGGGATGAGATTGAAAGATGGACTAATTAATAACATATCGTGTCAAATCAATCTTATTTCTTTCTACAGAAAGGCAACTGGATCTTGTAGTCAGTAGATGAAATGCATCTTACATTTAATGCAGATTCTTTTTGGTTCTGTCTTACTTGACTTTCTCATGCCTTAGGCTAGAGAAAATGCTAGAAAAGAGCAAAATAGTGAGAGAAATGTATCCATTATAGATAGAAAATGCAGTTTTCATAAGTCTTGTGGAGGTAAAACCAGATCTTAGTAAAGTCAGGTAAACAATTAATGTTTCTCAGAATGTGAAGTGGTGAGTTCTACTGGATCTCTTATGTCTGTATCTAGCACCATTTGGACAACGTGCTTTCTGGAGAGTTGTGACTGCTTGTTCTGATGCTGTATGATTAGAGTTGACAAGATTACAGGTAGGCTGTTGCTTTTCCAATTTCTGGCTGCAGTACCATAAAAACATATTGGTTATACTCCCAGAGAGTTTATTAAACTAGGTACTTGTAAGAGCCAAATTCTTTTGAAGCAGAGTGCTATTAAATCGACCAGGGAGCCTCTGTGTGCATATTCAGTGTTTTCTCAAGAGTTCTAGATGACAGAGTAAGATGCATGCACATGTGGCTTTTCTGTAGCCTTCAAATGATGCACAGATGAGAGCAATATCTTGTTGCTCCTATTACTGATGATTTTAATATCTTCTTCATTCCCTGTGGAGTCTTTGTTTTTTTCTGCCGTAACTGTTACGATGCTGAAAGCTCCCATGATGAAAGATGGTCACTGCTGAATGACTTGTAAGAAGGGTCTCTGTTTCCCTTGTGACTTTTTTTCCTTTTGGGGAAGGAACTTTGGGGTCTGAATTAAGTCTTCCCCTCAGTTGTGACAAAGAGGCCCTTTAGATATTGTATGGGTAATCAGTGGATAATCCATAAAAAAAAAAAAAAGAAAAAAGAACCTAAAAAACCTTATGTTCATGTAGAACAAGTTGCCTCTCCCCCCCTTACATTCCCTGCAATCTGTTTTTGCCTGCCAATGCTAGCTCAAAGTGTACATGCATAAAGTACAATCTTTCTCTGCTTTCCTTTACAATGAATAAATAAATAATTTGACAAGTCTATTCTCTTGACTATGTAAGCTTATTTCAGCAGAAGGGGAAAATGGAACTGATGTTGAAACCAAATAAATTGCTTCCAAATCATGAAGTAAGCGGGAAAAATTCTATATGAATGCTTATCAGTATTATCCACCTAACAGAAAGTATTTATACCTGTCACTATTTTTTTTTAAGTATTTTCAGTAGTTTAAGACAACTCTCATTTGCTGAAAATCTAGATTAATATTTTAAGAAATTTCTGTCATAGTATGTTTGTGTTGTTTTTTATTTTTTATTTCTGTAGCACTTCTTCATTGTGGCTTGGGCAATAGTTTTATTTAAAGTAGATCTTTACATGTAATATGTAAAATATAAAAGACATTGAGATTATGAAATAAATTTATTTATCTTGGTCCATGTTGCTATTTCAAAACAGTATTTCAGTGAACTTATGTTAATGTCATGAATTTGTTAGCACAAAATCAGTAGACTGTGGAAAAGTCCTATAAATTGATGTAGCTGAATTCTGTTGCCTTTGAAAGTGTCTAAAATGCAATTGATACTAACTGCATGATCCTGTGGAGATTAGTGTGCACAATTAAATGTTGGGAACAGAGTAGCCATGGGAACAGCTATTGCCTTCATGTGATGGTATACAAGTTATTTCCTTCTTTCAAGATGAAGGTTCACTCCTCCCTTCACAGAAATATAAGTAAACCACCCAAAAGCTGTAGAATAGTTTGGGATTTGGGATTTCTATACAGACAGTAGTCTTCTAGTTGTTATTTTCATCCCACTGACAAAAGACTATGGCTTCTCTTAGGAAAACATTCATATGTTAGATTTGAAAATTGAGCCCTGCCTGTCAACCTAACTGGGACCTTGGTGGTGCTCCTCTCCTTCATGTGCAAAACCACTAGTCTCCTCTCAGTAGGAAGCAATCAGTGGTGCAGAAGCCCATGATCAGGATTGATTTAATGTGGGTGGAAATTAGTGCGTTCCATCTTGTGTTTTCAGGAAACCAGAGTAGTCTCAGGCACTTGAAATGTGTTAATAGAAACATGTTCACTTTTGACCAGCTAGGTATTTTTGAAACTTGGTTGAAATTAATAATGATTTTCATTTTCTGATCAAATTCTAATCTTCAATTCTCACTTTATTTTAGGGAAGCAGATATTTAGCAGCAAAAGTGAATTTAGGATCAGCGCACTGAAGTTCCACCCTACAGATTCAAATATTTTCATTTGTGGAGGGTTCAGCCCAGAAGTTAAAGCTTGGGATATAAGGACTTGTAAGGTAATTCTTTTTTTTTTTTTTTTTTTTTTTTTCTCTTGTAGGATGTTTCCTAGGTTGAAAGTGCTATGTATTACTAAGCTGCTATATGGTCTTTCAGTGAAATGTTATTCATAAGCATTTTGCATTTGTCATTGATTGTATTGCCATATGTTGATATGAACCTTTGTAATGTTTTTGAAGCACAAAGAGGAACATTGTACACACAACAAACATGATTTTTTTTGGCTTTATAAGTATGGGTAATGTATAGTTGAATTAATAAGCCAACAGTGTGCTTTTTTATTAATATATATATATATATTTTTTTTTTTAAAAAAAAGGCAATTTTGTAATTAGGAAGCTCTATAAGCTGTTACACATAGGTCAGGGTGTGTGCACCTGTATCTGTTGCATAGAAACCTGGAGTAATTTTCCATGCATGAAAGGCCACACAGAGGCATATATGGTCTTTGCCTTTACTTTATGCTGAACCACGCAGAACAGCATGCTGCCATCTGTCCTTCAGAGTTCAGGTAAGACCAGAAATGTATTGTTGACCAAAAATGGAAGCCTAAGCCAGGCAGACATCCTGATTGTGACTGTAAAGTGAGTAGTTCTTTGTTTTCCTTTGTTTTTTCTATGTGGGTAGAGCCTGCTTGTCATAGTTAGCCATCTGTTTGCTCTTGAGGATGGCAGAAGGGATCTGAAGAAGATAATATTGCTTAACCGAACACTGTTTCTCACCTTGATGCACTAAACAGCATAACAGGTGAGGGATGCAGGTTGATATTTCAGGTATGAGAGCTCTAACGTGAGCTGTTAGGGGAGTTGTTCTATTAAGGAAATACAGTGTTGTACAATCAGCAGCTTGGTTCCTGTGCTGCAATTGTTGCTTTGGATTTATCTCTGGTGTTTGAGAAACAATTCAGGCTGTGTGGTGTGACTTTTTATTAATAATTGTGTAGGTTCTACACTTCAGGCTTCCGTTACATGAATAAGTTATTAAAAGAACATTAGTATGTACATATCCAGAGTGCCAAGTCTGAGGCTACTCTGAAAATAAATTTAATGAGAGTTTCAGAGTTACACCATCAATGGGAAAACCTTTGTAAAAAGTGTGATGGGATTTATTCCATGCATACTTGTATGATGAGCCATTTTCCTTGATAAAGAATATGAAGAAATACTTGAAGCGCAGTTCCATGACAAAAGATACAGTTTTATTTTGCAAAATCGTAAATACGTATTAGAAAGAATAGCTATGTAACTTTTAAAAAGTTATGAGACTTTTCATAGTAATTCTTCTTTCTTCCTGTCTTTCACTGGTATACAGTATTCTGGTATTGCCACTAAAGTGATTTTGGGGTGCTGTGTTTATCATAGGCAATTTATGGAACATTGGAGTATGTATCACACAAATGGAAAATAATGCCAGTTCAAAGGGTGTTGATTTCAAATGGTCAGAGGTCACTGTGTAAATTTAATGTAGGAAAAAATCATTATTTATTTTCCTGTCTGGGTGCTGGAAAAGAGAGACTAGAGGAAGTCTTGTCTATGGAACAGCAGTGCTATTGGTTTCATAGTGTGCACATGAAGTATGTGCAATTTTTGTACATACATTTTGTACAAATGTACCATTTTTATTTCCTGAGACTCTTACAACAGTAGATTTTAATTGTGGGGAGGAGTTGCAGTCTGCAATTGAAACCTTAGCTGTCCTTTTTAACATGGAGAAGCCATTGAATGTCATGTTAGGATGAATTTTCTTTAAAAAGTATTTCAACCAAATGGATATAATCTTTTTAAAGCTTAAAGATTGCTGACTATAGTGTTGAATTTGAGATATTTTATCCTAGTCAAGTAGAAGATGGCAGATATTGGTGACAAAGTATTCCTTACGAAATTTTCTAACTTGATGCAACAAACTTTCCGATAAATTACATTGTAGTTATACACAAAGTCAAATGACAGTGTGGCTGTCTACAAAGCTAGAGACATTCTTTACTTCACCACCTGTTGTTTCTTTATGACTGTCTGAAAATCCTGCAAAGGTGATTTTTCTCTAGATTTGAAATCAGCTGTGATTGATGAGCATGTTCCTGCCAAAAAATGGCAATACTTCCAGCTTGCGTGTGTCTATGGTGCCCAGTCTCTACAAATGGAAAATGGTAACTGCTTGTTTCTACAGTACAAACAGTACAAATGGCCAACATGGTATGTTGCAAAAATGTGCCTGTCTGGAAGATAGCTCCCTGGTGGAGACAGCTATGGAGGAATATGGTGAGAAATCTTTCACAGATGGTAGGGGACAGTCTCAAATAACGATAGTTGAGAAGGCACTTCACTTTCAAGGAAATAAATAGAAGAATCTTTTACAATGGATATTGACAGCTCAAGGGTTATGTTTAAATACTTTTTACAGCAATTCTGATGCCAGAGATTGTGATGAAAATACTTGAGCCTATGCTGAAAGACTATGCAAAATTGGCATTGGCTCAAGTAGAAGTAAAGTTGCAGATGTAAATGCTTGTGCTGGTTCTGAGTCATCTCTTGAGTCTGATGCTATCCTATTGTCAATATCTCTGCCAATTCTTGGTATTCTGGTTTTGTCTTTGAATGGTGTAGTGTTGTTGCCAAGACAAATAGCTTGAAAAATTATTTTCTTATTGGGTCCTTTTTCCTCTTTGTGAAAGTTCAGAGTGTCAATACTTTCTCATGGTACCTTGCAAAGTATCAAGCAGTATTTTATTCCAAGCAATGAAGACACTAGTTGTGTTAATCACTTAAATAAAGCTGCTCCTTCCTGTTAGGATTTAAATTCCAGTGCTTCAGCTCAGCCACAGCCCAGACTGTGCATTTATGTCTGTCAGTCCTGCTTCTAGTTCAGGATTGTGTAAACGTAAGCTCACAAAGCAGTTCTTCGTGAACAGGAGCAGGTACAGGACAGTGTGTACTTCTTAACCCATGAAGAGGCTGCAGAGCAGCATGTTTACCAAGCTGTAGTTGCTGTATGTTGCCAACCAGCTTATCTTGCTGTCCCCTAGAAGACGCCCCCATCAGATGTATGCATCTCCTTGCTACAAGACTGCAGGTTGCTGATTGGCAAGGGGCAGTTTGATTGCCTGGGAGTCTTCTCAGTGAAACTGTTCCTGGAAAGCAACAGGAGATGGGAAATGTAATCATGTTCCTCACTGAAGAACAGCATTGCTAGAACAGAGAGAAGGCAAGTGGAGAAGTGTATGACATGGTTTACATGAGAGATGATTGCAGTAAGAAGCAGACAGATGAGATGGAGAGCTGGAGATTACAGTAGAAGATGAAGAGATAGGGGCTGATGTGCAATTTGTGAGGTATTGACTTATTGAAGGCAAAGAAGGCAAAGTAGCAAACCCATACTGATAAACTGTAGACTTCAAAATCATTTATATCTTTTGTAATTCTGAAAACAAGCAACAGGAAAAAAACAACTAGTAGCCTGGTTTGAAATAATGTTCTGATATATTTTAATTCTGGTAACTACTGTGTAAACTACATCTGGCAAAACTGTGGAGGAAAACTGCATTTTTCAGTACTTTACCACTGTCTAGTTATGAGAAATGAGATATGGCTGGAATCACCTTTGTGTGGCTTGAGGAGGATGTGGAGGATGTCATCATATAAGGTGCATGCATATCTGTGTTCAGAGCTAGGAGTGAACATCTTGGGTGACAGCATCTATAATTTATCTCCAGAGGATGAACAGACACTTAAAGCCATTTCTGTTCATATAGACTAGTAGAAGTAAAACGTGAATACTTAACATTTTATCAATTTGACTATATGTTCACTCTCAAACAGCCCACAAGTTTGCTGCTGATTAGGGTGTCTTTATGCTCTACTGCCCAACTGTTTTTTTTTTTTTTCTCTTTTTTTTTTTTTTTTTCACCTCCTTACTTACTGATTTAGGTATGGGTATGATGCCTGTTTGAAATGGGTACAATGAGATAAGATATTTGTCTTTCCATGGGCCATCCCATTTCCACATTTTAATGCTGTTGGCCAAGTAGAGGGTGTAGTCCTGGTTGTTGTATTATGAATTTTTCTTTTTGACTGCGAGCATTGCTGTTGTCATATACCTGGTTGCATGCTGTGAAGTCTTTCGATCCAATTTTATAATGTGATTTCTGAGAAATCTGTGGCCATGCTACTATGTACGACAAAATTAAAACTAGTAGAATAATGCATTTTTTTTTCTCAATGGCTAACTGTACATTTGTGTTTATAATGCTTAAGCTCCTGCTTTAGAACCTGCTGTAAAGAACTGGTGAACTCTGGAATGAAAACCTTATTTGCCTCTGTAACTGCAGGACGCTGCAGTGCTCAGCTTCTGTAAGCTAGTGCTAATGAAGAGATAAAAGTAACATCCCACCATGCTACAAGGAAATATTTTACTTTCCAAGAAGACAAACAAGTGAATAAATGTTTATTTCCATAGGTAAAACAGAAAAGCTTTAAGCTTGCTAAAACAACACAAAACAAAACAACTTTTTTTCTTTTGTACAGAGCCTGTACTTGTTGTTCCTTGGAAGTTTTAAAAAGCTGTTACCTGCTTTGTTCACTAGTAAACAATTATATTATTGCAGAACATCATTAGTCAGAAAACTAACCAATTAAGCAGTGCACTAGGAGTATTAATTTTAATAAATAATAGCAGTGTTTAAGCACCTTAGAAAGTGAATGCTGTGGGTTTAGCTTGGTAACAGATATTGATGTATTTTTTAACATGTCACTTTGAAAACAATGAAGTTCTGTGTGTACTGTGCATGACTAAAGCAGCAGCGTAGCCTACCCTCATACTATGAAATATTTCCAAAGGAGGGAGGGAGCTTCTCTTGCCCTTTGTTTTCCCTATTTAAGGTCTCTGTAGCTCAGCAGAGGGTGTAGACTGTTAGGCATTGAGTTTTGTATTGGCTCTAAAAATATGTTTGGATTTGAAGAACTTTGATTTGAAGAACTGGGTTTGTATGCATACTGAGTGAACGTCAAAGATCTGAACTGAGTAGAGAAAAGGGGAAAAACATCAAACTCTGATTTTGTTGGTTTTGGCTTCCTCTTGCAGAATGGTGAGTATTGCGTATGCATCATTACTAAAACATAATGTAGTTAGATTTCAAACTCTCAGCTGCAGAACAGTATGTTGGTTAGGCATGAATCATCACTCATCAGTATCTCCTGTCTGCTTCTTTTTGTGGTATTTCAATAGATTCTTCAGGTATTCCTGTTTCTATTGTTACCTTTATTCACAAACTGCAAACAGCTTGCTTTCATTCTTTTCCATCTTACACACCTAAGGTCATGTTCAAGATTGGATAAAGTGTACTGCCCAATATGTTGAAGTTTATCCTGTTCTAATGAGTGCATTTTGCTCATAGCTAAAATAGATGTCTGAGGTGTCTTGCCACTTAGTTTCTGTCTTGATGCAAAAATCCTTAATATCTTTCATGTTCTTTCACCCTAATTTGTTAAAAGATTTTCTTTGGTATTCTTACCGTTAAAAGTTTCCAGTAGCTTTCGTCCTGTTTTGCATCTTTTTTTTCACAAGTGTTTAACCTTTAGCTTGGAACAATGGTGTGGATGAAGTCAATTCTCTTTGTTCCCATCATCATACTCCTGATAGCAATAGCCTTTTTAGGCCTTGCAGCATATTTTGTCAATACAATAAGCATCCTAAACTCATTGCATGTTGAAAACTCAATTTCACCATTTGTTGGTAATTCAGTTCCAGAGGCCATCCTTTAGAATGCACTCCTGTGTTTTGACAGGCTGTCTTCTTGCAGCCTATGTATAGCAAAACAATAATATTTCAGGAAAAGGGGGAGTTTTTGTTGGAAATTCAAATAAAAGTATAAAGCAGCATAGAGACGGACTAAAAAACTATTGTCCAATTACAGACACACACATATATGTATATATATATATATATATGCAGTGATTCAGATGAGCTCTCCTATGCCATTGTACCACATCAAAGATTTCTGCTGATGGAAAATGAAATAGAATAACTGATAGTGGTATATTGCCAATTTAGTAATTCTGATACCTCATTTTGATTTTGGCTGGCAACTGATTTTTAACAGGAATGTAAATTTATGAGCATAAATAGCTAGTATTTATTCATGTATTGAATGTGCTATAAAATTTGATTTTTAAGTCTCAATGAAAATGTATGAACATCGACTTGAGGCTTTCTTTCAGCTACTAAAACATCAAGAAATGTAGAGTAGGCTATTAATCAGAAACAGATATAAAAAAGACTGTTATTGCTATCCTTGTTCTGTTGAGCAAATAGGCAAAATGATTTCAAATGTAACTTTGGGTATTGAGCAAGATAAAGAATGGAAGAACAATAAGAAAGTCAAAATCTTCAAGATAAAGCTAAGCATAGAAATGAATGGCTGGAACAGCTTGTTAACTGCTCAGTGAAATGTAAAGTATACAGGCATCTCAAAATCATAGAGACAAGTATTCAAAGCCTGAAAAAAAAAAAAAAGAATAAAGAAGAATAAAGGAGGCACTTGAACAGAAAGTAGAAATTTATTATAGTGGTATTTGTTTATATTAAATCTAGTTTTGTCTCTCTGAAGATGAGATTAATCTATAGGCCTTATATTGCTGTATAATGGATTGATTATGTTTATGGAATACTTGGAAAATGTTTTTAGAAGCTTTATGAAAAGACTGGAAAACTTGGAAGTGTGTGTTAAAAAATGTATAAATAAAAATAATAGAACAATGCAGAACTCTGCAGTGCCAACTAAGGAGGAAGCATCATATTGGACAGCCTCCATAGGACCTCTGGACTTGAGATCTGAACTTAGAAAAGCCCTGTAAAAGGAACCATACAGTAACACTGAGACCTTAAAGTACTTATATATTTTAAAGGTATTTGTTTTCACATAGCTGTAGAAGAATGTCTTAAGATGTTCAGCACAAGCCCGTTGCATTACACAGTCACTCTGTTTTGACTGCTCTACATTAGCTTTTCAGTCTGGAGACAATATATATTCCAACATTTCACTCTACCTGAAATTTTAATGTTCCTTGAAATACCAAGGAGAGCAAAAGGTTGCGACGTATATCATTTAACTTAGCATTTAAGGACTTTTTTGTGTTCACAAAAGAAAATAAGATTACATATATATTTTTTTTTTAATTTGGGTTCTTAGATTACACAGTTGTAATATCAGAACAAGACTACAACTGCAGTTGTACTGATACTACTTTTAAAGGAGCTAAAATTCCTTATAACATGAGTGAATTGTCAGACTGAATAGAAAGGATTAATTTACATGTGCCAGCAAACATGTATATAATAAAGCAAGGATGCTGTTAGCTCTTCTGAAAGGAACTCATATCTGAATGCATTAATTTAATTTTTCTGAATGTATCAATTCAGAAACACTTTGGGGATTTTTCAAATTTTACCTTTTAAGTGTCAAAATACTGTTTCAAAAGGATAAACCCATTTTTTGATTAATTTACTCTGACATAGTCAAAATGGTGGAAATTTTGATTTTGAGCTTCAAAAATTAGCCTGGAACTGTACTGCAGAGTTTTTATTATTAACAAAGGCCGAGGTAGATGTTGTTATTTTTTTTTTTTTTTTTTTCCTCTGGATTAAGCACTGCTTAGCCACAAAATTGCAACTATCATCTACAGCTTTATGCCAAAAAAAAGGAAAAAAGATTCTCTTTAGTTTTGTTGATCTATTTCTTGATACTTGAGTTTATAAAGAGATAAGCCTGAGTCATTAAAGCATAGTTTAAAAATCTAATAAATATAGAGTGCAAGTGCAGTGCATTTGTTTCCTTGGAAACATTCTATTGCAACTTCTTTAAGATGAGATGCAGTCATTTTAAGTAGCTTGTATTTAGGAGACCTAATGAATTTGTCTCTGGATAGCATATAAATATGAAAAAAGGCTGTAGAAATTGGTGGAACAACTTGTACTTCTGGTTTCTATAGAAACAACTAATATATTGTCATGTACTGATGGTATTATGAAGAACAATGTAATTAAAATAAGATCATTTATTTGCTGCATTAGAAAACTGAAGTTATTCTTTCACTGTCAGAGAAAAATCTTTACTGAATCTATGGATAAAAAGTTCAAAGAAAGATGATGTTGGTACATTTTTACAAGCATAATTGCGTGTGCTTTTAAATGTTAATATTCAACGGTCCTTTCTTGAGTATGCAGGCACATTTTATGTGGCTATAACACATACATGAGCACTGCTGCTCTGTTTACTCCTGTTGTGGTGCTGTCATGGATCAGAACTGTAGACTTGTCTGTGCATGCAATCTCTTTGGCACAACTGCTCCTTACGAGACTGAAATGGGCCAAGAACTGGCCAAGAACAACAAATGCTTCTTTCTAGAGATTAAGTATTCACATCATTGGGAAATTCTGGTTCTGGTTTTAGTCCATTTCTAGACAAATTTTAAACAAGCTGGGCTGGGCATTGAAGAAAAAGTAGAGAGAGATAGAGTATGAAAGCACTGCAGACTTATTTATCAAGATTTCCAGTAATGGTTACCCAGGACTTTAAAATTTGTGGTTTTGGGACTTCCTACACCACCAATGTGGTCTTTGTTTTTCATAGCTTGCTTTGAGTTTTCACACTTTTAAATTTTGTTTTTGATTTCTTTATTTTTTATGTTGTCCACATAAACATGGCACATTGTTTGCATGGGACCACCTCTCATGTTATACACCAGTCTTATGTTAAAATACTTTAAAGAACATAAAACTACAACAAGTTTGATTTTCCTGTCTATGCTATTACCATGGATTTTGATTAAAACAGCCACTGTAGCTTTTAGATGGAGATCAGAAACATAAATTGTGTTTGTCAATAGTCATGGCTTTGTTTTGAATTTGTTACTGTAAAGCAAATAGAAGTTATGTGGCTCAACACCTTACTCTTATCACTGTTTAACTGATTATTTTGTAATGAGTATTATTTCCTCTCAACACAACGCCTTTCAATGCAGTGGAAGAAATGCTGTTTTTTCTGTGCAAAATGAGCTTTCTTTTTAGTTGAAACATGTTTTTTATTCCTTGTATTGTGGTAGTATGGTTTCACAAATGAAACTTAAATCAGTTACTCATTGCATTACCCAACAAGCCAGTAGGAAGAGGCAGTTTTGTGCCAAAGCACTCAATCTAAGAAGCTAAGCCAAGAAGAAGAGTAAGCAAAAAAAAAAATGGTCATTTTACCGGTTGGAAACCACTGCGCTGGCTGATCAATGACATTTTCTGTGACCTTCCAGATTGCCTGTAGTCCTCTTAGATTTGTTATGAGACCTTATTTCCAGATTCTCAGGGCAGTGGATGTGCAGGTGCATTTCTTTCATGTCTAAAGCCAGAGGGGACTTGAGGGAAGTGAAATGCTGGTGGGTGACCAGTGGTACTGAGGAAAACGCCAGGTGCTGAAGTGCTCGTATGGATGCTCCGAGCTTTCCTGAGAAGCAAAAGGCACTGCCTATACTTTGTGCAGAGAAGTATTATAGGACATCCACACGAAATATGTACCTTGAATTCAGCATCACAGCATGCCTCTCAAATCACCAGAGCCATAGGAATCAATTTGAAACTGATTTAATTTGCCCAAATTACCTTTCTCGTTGCATGCCTGCAGCCATGAACTCTTGCTGTTGTAAAGAAGCTTTATTATTATATTTGCTTTTGTTGACACCAGAAACTATTAGGCCTTCTTTTTGAAAGGATTTCATTTATGTCCAGAAAGTGCTTCAATTGAACAAGTGGATTGTGGTTTTCCAGTGCTTACGGGTGATAAATCTGCAAATAGAAAAAGAGCAAAAGCTGTTATTAACAAACTAAAGCCAGCAGGGTAGGAAAACTCATGCTTTCCCAAAGTGAGTCCCTCAGGCATGTCATGAATTAATTGTCTAAGGTAGAACAAAACAGGTTTAATTATGAGTACTTTTCAGAGCGGGGTGTTGCAATTAGTTATTTTTGAAAGCCATCTTTATGGAGGAATTTAAATACTATGTATGCCAAGTTCCCAGCTGCTTTTCAAAGTGTTAATTTATTGTTCTCTGAGTCAGTTCTTACTATGTGGTTTGGTGATTAAACAGCATAGTTTTTCTGAGGAACATGTCAAAGGTATAGAAAAAGATAGTATTTTATACTAATTAGTATTTTATACTAATTATTTTATACTAATTTTTGTAGACGTTTTTCTGAAACAGTGCTAAGTTGTACAGGGTGAGTTGGTTGGGTATCTTACTGACTAGCAGACAAGCAGATATATTTAATAGCAGTGAAAATGTTTATATTCATAGTGGCAGTTTAGGTAAAGGCCCTACAGAATTTCATCAAAACTTAAAAAGTATGTTTACATTGCCATCTTCACAATCTCTTCCTGCTCCAACAATGTGTTAAAGAAGCCCCCAAACTAACCGCTAACAATGCTGGACCGCGTGTATAGGGGTTATACATACATATGTTTCACAAGGTTTTTTCTAGAGCCTTCACGTAGCTGAGGACCCAAGCAGTATGTCTGAGTTTGTTCCATCTTTAAATTAAGGAAATACTAAAGAATCACTACCTTGAATCACTGTTTGGGACTTTTTAATCTTTTATTACTCTATTTTGTTCTTTTACATTTCCTGGAATGAACTGACCTTCATTTCTGTCTCTGTGTTCCCATTGCTACATATGTCTGTTCTTATCTGCTCTCTGAACTTCCCAGCTGGAACTTGTCATCTCTGTGAAGGTACTTCACAGAGTAGCTACTTCCTCTGTATAGGGGTAGTAAAGCACCCCTCTGCCTTTGTGTCCCATCCTCACGGTTTACATTTATTTCAGTTCTCCTGCAATTCCTACAGCTGTCAAATTTTTGTATGGTATTCCATTTCATGTTCCAGGCAGCCATCATAAATCAGGTATATTTGCCTTTTTTTTTTTGACTCCTATGAAACAGCTTAATTTTCTACTTTTCTAATGAACTATGTGCTTCTTTTTATAACTCAGTGAAGAAATAGATACGCATGGTGTTTTCTCCATACACAAAGTGGAGACTATAAATATGCAAATATCAATTTTGGCTTTACAAAGTTGAATTGCTTTGTTTATTATGCAGATTCCTAGGATGAAAAATATGACTTATGCAATAACACAGTTGTATATTCTGTATCTTAAAAATGCAGGCAGATTGCTGAAAAGTGTGCCAGTTTTTTTCAGTCTGCAGGTTTACATCTTATTGATGTTATTGCTGTGTGTGTAGAGTGCTTGCATGACCAAGGTTCTTCACTGAGTGCAAACATTATGTTTCCAAACTACATTTCACAAAGCCTGTGAAAAGCACTTGGAACAGCTGCTGCCATACTTCTGCATGCTGAGATCACAGGAAGCAGAGCTGGAAGGGACCTCAGGAGATCATCTAGTATCTCTGTACCCTACAGCAGGATCAGCTAGTTCTGAACATTTCCAAACACTCAGATTTTGAGCTCGAGGCAAGGAATTGAGAAGTTCTGACACTGTGTTTGATATTGTAAATTATTTTTATTTTATTGTTTAAAGTATAAAACAGAGTTATAATCCAGGTTATTTCATTGCAGTACCTGATTTTTTTTTTTTTTTTAAATTTTTTTTCTCAAAAAATGTCTGTGCTTACAGTATCTATGCAAGCTCAGTAGCCATGAACTCAGTAGCCACGTGCTGTTACGGGTATAAGGCAGGCACTGAAATGCCTCACAAGTTAAGAACCATTTCAGTATAATACTCCATGCAGTCTCTCTGCTCAGTTGATATATCTGTGAGATTGTAAGAAGGACTAACCTCTGAACACCCTGTTGGAAGTGCAGGCTGCTCTGTTTTAGCTATCTTGGAGAGAAAGATTTAGATATGAATAACTAAGAGTCTTTTGGTGTCC
Organism: Heteronetta atricapilla; assembly: GCA_011075105.1. Classification (NCBI taxonomy): domain Eukaryota; kingdom Metazoa; phylum Chordata; class Aves; order Anseriformes; family Anatidae; genus Heteronetta; species Heteronetta atricapilla. Next base: position 52,233,241 of record CM021735.1, read on the forward strand.
TAGTTTTAAGGATCAGAATATTCAGAGATGGACTGCTTTGATCTGGCCACTTGCCTTGAAGTCTCACTTCGTTGGAGGTAAATCAGAGAAAAGGAAGCAAAGGTATTGATTTGTAAGACTCAAAGTAGACAACACAGATGCAGAATTTCATGAAGAAAGGTAGAAAGAAAGAAAATTCAAATTATTCATATATTCCTTAGAATACTTCAAAATCTGTCTCACATCTTAGGATCCAACTCACAAGCTGTTAAAATATTCAGAGTCCTGTGGCTGAGGATACATTTCTGCATGCATCCAGGACTCTGTGGTATAAGTCCTAAAAGAGAATTTCAGCATGGGAACTCTGATATTTTTGATTTGGAAAGTGGATTTGGGAACTTTGGTATGTGTTCTTACAGTACAAACTTTAGAGACTGACCAAGTGCATTAATTACAAAGTTGGAGCTAGTGCATGAGGCACATTATTTACTGCTGAGCTCAGATGTACTTTGAAGTGTTGATGACTCTTTCTTTCCCCGCTGCCCTCTGTTCTTGGCAGAGTGGCAGTGAAAGTAGCAGCAGAGGCTGCCTCATGCCAGAGCCTTCGGTGGGTGGATGAGGTAGGAGTCACAGAATCACAGAATCACAGAATTTCTAAGTTGGAAGAGACCTCAAGATCATCGAGTCCAACCTCTGACCTAACACTAACAGTCCCCACTAAACCATATCCCTAAGCTCTACATCTGAATGTCTTTTAAAGACCTCCAGGGATGGTGACTCCACAACTTCCCTGGGCAGCCCGTTCCAATGTCTAACTACCCTTTCGGTAAAGAAGTTCTTCCTAACATCCAACCTAAAACTCCCCTGGCGCAACTTAAGCCCATTCCCCCTCGTCCTGTCACCAGGTACGTGGGAGAACAGACCAACCCCCACCTCGCTACAGCCTCCCTTGAGGTACCTGTAGAGAGCGATAAGGTCACCCCTGAGCCTCCTTTTCTCCAGGCTGAACAAGCCCAGCTCCGTCAGCCGCTCCTCATAGGACTTGTTCTCCAGGCCCCTCACCAGCTTCGTCGCCCTTCTCTGGACTCGCTCAAGCACCTCGATGTCCTTCTTGTAGCGAGGGGCCCAAAACTGAACACAATACTCGAAGTGCGGCCTCACCAGTGCCGAGTACAGGGGGACAATCACCTCCCTAACCCTGCTGGCCACACTGTTTCTTATACAGGCCAGGTTGCTGTTGGCCTTCTTGGCCACCTGGGCACACTGCTGGCTCATATTCAGCCGACTGTCCACCATCACTCCCAGGTCCT
>CM021735.1:52234539-52299508 GCA_011075105.1 Heteronetta atricapilla
CTGCTGGCTCATATTCAGCCGACTGTCCACCATCACTCCCAGGTCCTTCTCTGCCTAGCAGCTCTCCAACCACTCATCTCCCAGCCTGTAGCTCTGCTTGGGGTTATTGCACCCCAGGTGCAGGACCCAGCACTTGGCCTTGTTGAACTTGCCTCGTTGAACTGAGTCCCTACAGACAAAGACAGCAGGCTTGCTGAGTCCTTAAAGCACTGAACTGCTTGACAGCAGCACTCTTGTCACCACCATCCCCTCCTCTGGCAGCACTTTAGAAGTGTAGTTTTTGCTTGGGTTTCGTTTTTTTTTTTTTTTTTTCAGGAGGGGGTGTCAGATTGAGCACTTCATGGAGTGAGCTGTCCTCTGCAGTGGTGAAGAAGGTGCTTCTGCAGAGCATGTCTGCAGGTGCCTCCTGGGCAGTTTCTCATCCAGTGCGTGAGCTTCCTTGTACAGCAGCATGGGACTGGGATAACATCCCGAATCATCCAGTTTACTTGTCCCCTGTGATTTATAATTAAGTCTAGGATGACCCACAAGAGTATTCACTTCCTGCCATGTCCTTTAGGTTGCAAATCCCCACTAACCTATTTGCTTTCCTTTCCCTTGCTCTATAACTAGCTGAAGATTTTGAGGACAAATGGACTGAAAACATAAACTTCTGACATTTCCTGGAAGGAGAGCTCCTCAGATTCATCCTCAGAGTGCACTGAGTTCGTAAAATAGAACAGAGCTTGTGTAGACCCAGCTCCACAGCATTGTGTTAGCTAAAACTCTTTTTGGATCCAACTCTAATTCCTTAAGAATTTATAACAATCTTAAGTGTATATATATATATATATATATATATATATATATGTAATATGTAAATTATGCAGACTGCTTTCTTTTGTATCTCATGCAATTTTTCAGTGTGAACTATTTACATACATTACCAAACTATTTAATGTGCTACTACTTCAACCCTTAAAAATGATTTTTTTCCACATACTAAAGTAACATATTATTAGTTGGAGATAGCTATTAATATGAAGAACATAGACTATCATGCTCTTCTAATCTGTCCAAAAATGACAAACTTTCTTGTCTACTAGGTGACAAGAGTTTACAAAGCTGCAGTACAACAGACATTGGATATACTCTTTCTCGCTGAAGGAAAAGAATTTCTCACAAGCACAGATGCAGTAAGCCGGGACTCAGCTGATCGTACCATTATTGCATGGGACTTCCAAAGTGCTGCCAAAATCTCCAATCAGATTTTTCATGTAAGATTAACAGCTGTTATTGTTTGGGTCATGATGTAGTATTTCATGCTTGTCAATATTGTAGAAAATAAAGCTGGAATGAGGGCTATTGACTGAGTTTTATATTTGCATAGTAATAGCAACCTGATACATGCATATTGATATCTTGTATGGCATAATCACAGAGGCAAATTTTACTTTTATCAATACAGATACAGTGTTTCTCTCCGTAATCTGTCCAGACAAGATATTTAATGGACTAAATTGTCTAGAAAGGCTGACAGCTTCAAAGGAGATTACCAAGGAAGTTAACAGATAATTCCAACTCCCTGGATCTTTTCTGAAAACCCAAGTCTAATATCCTATGTAATATAATATGATTGAATTGTATACAGATGCCTGTTGGCTGGAATGAACAGTTCTCTGCTGACAAGGACGTGCAGTAGATGATCTAATGGGTTTGTTTCATGTTTAATTTCCACAATTATGTCTTTGTCTAATATTAGATCTTCTATCTTCCTGAATAGGCAATAGGGAAAAAACAAAAACAAAAAACCACCCATGAATAAATACAGTACAGAACAGTCAGGTTCAGTATCAAGGCTGTTTTTCAAACAACCAGCCTTTCCCTCCCTGTCCTCTTCCAACCAAACAAAAAACAAAACCCCACAGCCTACCTTCTCTGGACTACAGTATCTCTGAACTGGACAATTTTCCCTCTTCTGCACTGAAAGTAAACAGAAAATGACAATGATTTTAGTGAACTCTACTTCAGTTTTCTGAATGTCACATTTGAACCCTCCACGGTGGGAGAGAACTTGTGGACTCAGACAGATAAGGTTCTGACAGGACTTCATCTATTGCTTATCTGCATTACCAAGTGAGTAGTTGAGCCCCAAAATAACCCACTACTACTGAATACCCAGCATAACAGCACAATGCTCCTGCAGATTGTGTGATGCTATCTGATACCTTCCTCTTTGACCCAGTTTCCCCCCAGAAGTATGCAGTTCCCTGCCACAGAGTGCACTCCTAACCAAGCATGGTGTCTAGGGCAGTTTTGGTTACTGTGCCCAACACTTTATACCCAGAACTGCCTTCCCAGTTCATCACTTCCGAACCACATAACAAAATCAGTCTGATGCTCTTCCCATCTTGCTGCATAGCCCATTGTGTCCAGTGGTCATTGTCAGCCTGATGTCCTTCATGTGCAGGTATTCTACAGCCAAAGCCCACTTAATTTATATTCAGAGCGTCAAAATTCAGCACTTTGTCTTTTGTTTAGACTGAAAATAGAAGAGGAGTTCTTTCATGATTGGTTTGGACCTAGCTGAAATCTTCCAAAACAGGATAGATATTTGATTTAATATTTGACATGATGTAAAACTTTCAGTGGATTATAACGAGTTAAGCATATTTTCTTAATTGTAATGAGTTTATATATATGCATAGATATAACGTACACCATGGAGATGACTTTTACCCCATCTTCTATGGTCTTTTGAATACGTCAAAAGTTAATTCATTTGAGCAAAACATTTGTTTCATGCAACAGAACTTTTTTTTTTTTTTTTTTTTTTTTTTAATTACTTTCAGGAGCGTTACACTTGCCCTAGTCTGGCTCTGCACCCAAGAGAGTCTGTGTTTGTTGCTCAGACAAATGGGAACTACATGGCATTGTTTTCTTCCCAGCGACCTTACCGAATCAACAAAAAGAAAAGATATGAAGGACATAAGGTATTCTTTTTCACCAGAAAGATCATATCCAAGACTAGAAGCAAGACAGAAAAGCAACTGCTTTTTAATAAGTCTGCTAATAGTGTTTGATGATAAATCAGTGATAGGTATTAATTGCCTTCCTTTGCTTTCCCGTATGCTATTTTGAATCATATACACTCTGAAGAAGATCATTTTTAGAAGACTTTGTGAATACTTAATAGCTTGATTAAATAAGTTTGTGTTATAGTTGTTTCTTAATAAACACCTGGAGAAGTCTTTAGTGCATATTTATTTAAAGATTATTTTTTTTGGTACCATATTCATTTTCAGTATTATCACAATGAATTTCTCTAATCAGCAACAGGAATTATGCTGTTACTATTTTTTTACAGGTGGAAGGATTTGCAGTGTGCTGTGAATTTTCTCCTGATGGAACACTTTTGGTGACAGGAAGTTCCGATGGCAAAGTGTTTTTCTACAACTACCATACTGCCAGGATTATTCGCACTCTGTCTGCCCATAAAGAAGCTTGTGTGAGTGCAAAATTTCACCCAGTCTTGCCATCACTCCTTGCAACATGTGATTGGACTGGAGAAATCAAGATCTGGCAATAACAGGCAGAAAGACTTTTCAGAATAACTTTCCTCTTTGACAAAGGTTTTGGTGTTTCAGACTGAATGAACCATGATATACAATGTGAAATTTTGTTGTGATGTGTTGTAGGCAGGGGAGACTGTAATCTTTCCTTCTGTCTGATAGATATATGCTTTCCTAATGTAGTTAAGATGATCTTGTTAGCTGCTGAGCAAAGAAGTGGTCTTCCTCTCTCCCTGAGCCCTGGTGAAGTATTTCTGCTTCTTGTGCCAATGTTCTGGTGCTCATCTAACTCAACCCAGGTGTGAGAAGCTAAACTTGAAGAAAAATATTGCTCTTTTTATGTAGCTTTTTACTGCAGCTTTCTTAGACCAGATTTTCACTAGTTTAGCTCCTTGCCCTGGTCACTAATGTGGTAGACAAGCAATAGTATAGGTCCAGGCAAAACAACTTCTACTTGCAAGAAAGGGGATGATCACAGGGCAGGGGGGACTGCCTCTCTTGGAAACAGGAAGGCATTACCAGCCCAGCTTATTGTAAAATGCTTTCTGAGAGGTCTAGGGAAAGAACTTGGAGCTAATTTTGAAGTCAATAAATCTGTGTTCTCTACATTCCCATCTTTACATTTATGAATTTTTAACCTGAATTTATCACTGTATATAAACAAAGCAAAACTACATGTAAATGTTTTTAATTTTTTTTTTTTTTTTTTTTTTTTTTTTACATATGGTGTCTGTATTTCACTGTTTTCCTCCTCTTATTCTTCACAAGTTCATACTCAAGATTACCATGGAATTGATGCTTGTTGGGAGGGTGGGACAATTAATATGCTAACTTAATTAATTCAAGCGCACATGCATTTGTCCATACTTCTTTATGTCATTTGCACATAGAAAACTGTCATCATGGTATTCTGTACAGGGGATGTGCTTTGACATTCAGACTGTAGATGGCTATTCTGCAGCAAGTAGAAAGTCTGTTAGATCGTAACTGTGTATTTACATTCTCATGTATAACTTCATATATTCTTCTGGTTTGTTCTGACTGACACAAATACAAAGTAATTTTTTTATATGCTATTTTACACATGCTCAATTAAAATGGCTTTTTCAAGGAAAAAAATTCAGAAGTCTTGCAAATGGCATGTTCCAACTAAGAAATATGTACAATGTGCTCCATTGGTTTGTGGTCTGTGTTCCTTATAGGTTGTAGTAAGAAAAAAGCCTGTACCAAAATTATGGACCCAATTATCCTCTGATTTTCATATAGTTTGAAATCTGTATCAAAATATTGTGGCTGCATTATTTTAATAGCTATTCAACAGTTATGATAGATTTTAACACAGGGTATTACAGTTTAGTGATCCATGTGAGGTGGTGCATTTTTTTTTCTGAGACTGTTCTCAGTTTTGGCTTCCTTGTTTGGCAATTACATATTTGACATAAGCCTGAATTTTGCATTTCTCCTGACTGTCCCTCTAACACACAAGCCAGCTGGACCCTTTGATAGACAACTTGCTCAGTAATTTGAGGGGCTACTGGTAATTAAAGCTGCAGTACTGGTGTTTATGGAATTATTCTAGAACATCTTCATAAATTCAGAAGGAGTTTAGCTGAAAATGAAGTAGTAGTTGCAGGTATTTGAGTAGACTGAATCAGAACTGCATGGCATTAGCTAAGAGGTGGCTTTGTTTCCTTCTCTCCAGGTATTTCAATTCTAAAGATGCTCTTGCCATTTTAAAACTTCTGGCAATCAATTGTGTTAATATGAAGGATGGGCAGCCAATGCAGCCACATGATACATGCTATTATTCTCTACAATAGATTGTCTTGGGATGTGATATGGTTAAATACAACAAAGAGAAATGCATCTGAAATAAATGTGAGCTCATGGTAGCCTACTTGATGACTTACATATCTGAATGAGCTCTCAGCTCATTCAGCTTCAGCTGAGAGCACCTCTGGATGGAGTGAAAGATCTTGAGATGGCAGTATTTGAAAATCACTGAGCATATTGTACAGAAAAGTAACTTCATCTTGTAATTCCACTCATGTTGTTGCTTGTTTAATTTATGTCCTGAGGTATGATTCTAGTGTCTGGCATATATCCTTCCTGAAATTATTTTATAAGTATAATTTTAGCCCATTTATAGGGGAAGAAAATAAAAAGAAGCTTAATTTTGATTAAAGGTAGTTGAGGAAAATAAAATAAATTTGATACTGTATAATCTTAAAGAATATTAAAATTGGAATTGCATTTATGTTAGATTTCCAAGATGGTAGGAGTTTTAATTACTTATGAGATCCAGCCAACAGTTTTATAATGCAGTGAAATTATGTTCACAGCATTATCTTGTTAAAATCTCTTTCTAATATAAAACTGATTAAGACAGAGACTGAAATTTAATCATTTGAAATATTTTAGCATAGTGGTGTCAATTAAGTTTTCATTATGATTCAAAGACAAATTCTTCATTGTAATCTTATGTAATGAACTGTAATCAAAAAATATCCACATTGCTCCATCATTCTGCAATTACCAAATACTGTTTGGGCTGCAAACAAGGATCATTATGGTCAGATGAAGCTTTTAGAATGTAATGAATTGTTGGTTAATTAATTTTATTCATAAAATTGTAATCTAGAAATGTTTGAATATTGCTTTAGGAGTAATTCTTCAAGCTTTATATAGAGCTTTCTAGGGCATTGTGTGTTAGAGCTAAGCTGGAGATCACCATTTTGAAATGGTTAGGCTCTTTGCGTAAACAAGCTGGGTTCATTTTAATCTATTTTGTACTGTATCAAAAAGTGATAATGCCATTCTCTACCACATTATTATTTGGTACTGAAGCGTTATTAATTTGGGGTGTCAGAGGATGCAAGCTATTCTACTGTGTCTTTATCTCAAAAACCTGCTAATTAGCAGCCAGTTATTAGAATCATTGTGTTCACTGGGATGAAATGCTGTTGGTGAGTCACTATATACCTCAACTATAGGCCTAATCACGAAAATAGGGTATGGCATTACAATGGGATGACTCTTTTTGTAAATTTTTATTCTCTCAGGAAAATTTTTAGCAATAAGACTAAATTTAAAGCTGTAAGACTATGGCAGAACAGAGCAAAATTGGAAGATCAAAAAATTGTGGGATCTCGAGTTTTCCACTATGCTGACTTGGACTGCATTCAACCAAAAATATTTGTTCTGCTTTTGTCTACTCTTAATTTTGAACAATCCTTGCTCCTCCTAGACACTTCTTGCATCCTCACAATTTAATTTTCAGTTTTTCTGTCTTAATTTCAGCACCTTAACTGAAATATGCAACAGTCTATACGCTTACACTATATTTGTCCTCTCTTTGAGAAATCTCATTTTGCTGTGCTCTCTGACTTGTGGCTTTAAGGCTTTCATTCCAGCTGTCCTTAGAAAGGAAGCCAGAAATCCCAGGATACTGCACCTCTGTTCATGCTTTTCTCTCTTCCAGCTTTAATGAGGTTTCCTCCTTCTGCAGACCCCCCCCCCCCCCCCCTTATCCTCTTTTCTGTCTGCTTCTGTCTGCTTCTCTTTCTGCCTTTGATTACTGATTACTTTGATTTACTGTCTTGAAGATTCCCTCTATTACAGCTGCACCTACAAGGTGTACCCACTTAGTTTGTCAGGAGTGCACTATTTGGAAAAAGAAAGCAAACAACATCTCACGGTTGTTGCCACTTATCAATGCTTTGGCTCACGGAACACACAAACTGCATTTCTTTTGAATGAATTTGAGATGAGCTCCAAGAGCATATTGAACAACTCCCAGCTGCTGGAATGCGACTAGAGATGGTCCAAAGTACCTTTGTGCCCCCCATGCCCCCAAATGCATGTAGTTAGCATGGGGCGTTTTCAGAAGTAAATGAAACAAACTTACTCTTGTAGGGTCATACTGCGTGCTAATGTAAATAGCCGGTAATTTGAGAGTCTTGTGGAACAAAACCCAGCCACATTTTTAGAAGCATTTGATCTCCAGCGGTAATAAAACTTTGCAATAAAGCCAGCTGACCATGTCCCAGACATGATGGATTCTGCTGCAAGTGCAAATGGCTGAGTTAGGGCAGAGCACTCTAGTCCATAACAGGAATGATGGGTCCATAGAAGGGAATTTTTCTCCCTTTGTTGGCTTTATACAGAGGTTTAAAGGAATTAGGCTCATTCACCTCCCTTTGCCAGTGCCTGGATATCCTTCTGCACAGGCTTATTTAGAAGCCTGCCCCAAAATACCTACTTACTGTGTAGAAATGATAAAGTTTCATCCAAATGTAATTCAGACTATATTTTCTCATTTTTGTATAAGTGCTTCTTAAAATCAATCTAAAAATTCTCATAGGAGCTCATTGGAGAAGGCTGAAAATCCGTGAGGTAGAAAATGCCTGAAGTGGCAGTCCAGACAGCCTCAGGTCAGTTCCATTCGTCTCCAGTTTTCATCAGGCAGGGCCACAAAACTCAGGTAATGTTTCCACTTCTGAGTAAGATTTATACCAGCGTGCTGTTGGAAGTGTGTCCTTAGAAGAGCAATTTGTGTAACTTGTGCCTAAGCATACTGTCCCTGGTACAGACCTGGTTACCTTGAGAGATCAATTTTCTTGTGTTCAGGTTGCTACTACCCTTTTACAAACAAGCAGTGAAGAATTGCCTCACAATATCAATTGGATTTATCTTCACCTGTGAACTGTTGTTTTTCACGTTTCACTGTATAACTACCTCCTTTATTACTTTCCTATTATGTGGTACAAGTAAATTGCAGAGTCCTTCTACCTCAAAGTGCATAAGGAATTATCTAAGGTGAATATTCGGTAAAGAATATAATATCTTATAAAACACATGAGTTATTTTGATTCTTTCCCTTTCCTTATTTTGTTTTTCTTTCTTGTTCTCAAAGATAATTTCTTATAAAGAAAGACAAAAGATGTGGTAGCCCCATCTAGTCTGGGTAGTTAATTTGCAAATCTTTGCTATTTGTTTTAATAGCAAACATGCAATTACTTGAAAGGCAATAACCATCTCAAATTATGTACTGCTTTGAGTACAGAAAATGAAGGTGCTCTTATGCAATTAATATGAAGCATGTGGTCTGTGAATTCCGATATGTTTTTTTTTTTTTTTTCTTTTTTCTTGTTACAGCCTCAAGCAGATAATATTTTGACCAGGTACCCAGGCAAAAACTGTTCAGTGAAAGCATAAACATACCCCACACCCCAAAACTCATCCACAGATCTTTCTTTTTTAAAAACATCTTTTTAGTTCTCTGATTCAACAAGGTTTTGTGAGAGATTTTAAAATTATTTTCCTAGAAGACTGTAATGCCAGTGAGGGAAAAAGACATGGGTTTCCTTCTGCAAGTACGCAAGGAAAGGACATTTCTGCTCAGATCACTAATACTAATCTCAAATTCTGTTCATTTTTTTTCCTGCTTTTTAATGCCTTAAGAACTAAATGGCTGTTAGTAAGCAGGCAGGTGAATCACATCCTAACGTAAAAATATGAGTCATTGCATATCCTCTGTAGGATGCACGCATGGTATGCACAGATCTGAAAATACACAGAAATTCCTTTTTTTTTTTTCTTTTTAAAATGTGATGTCATTTGTATATCACACATTATAAAACAAAGATTAATACCAACCCCCTAAATCCTACACTCGGACTCAATTCTGCAATGCTTTAAATAGTGCTTAAATAGAGCATGTGCTTGGCTTTCTTCAGAGGTTCACACCTAGAGCGGGAGGAATGGCTGACAGCACACAGTAAGGAGCACAGCCTGTGGAAGCTTTGTAGAATAATAGGAGATTAGAGGGAAAAGGAGGATGAGTGGTAGTGTCACGTGAAAGGTAGCATAAAACAAGATACAACAAAGGGGAGATGAGAGCAGAGCAGAATGGATGGTAACTCATCCCAGAAAATGAGAAGGAGATGTGAAGAGCTTAATGCTATTCACAGCTGGGTATGCAGCACAGCTGTAACAGACACCAGCCCATGAAAGTGAGGAGACATACGAGATGTGACAACATCAAGCTGGGAAGTCTGAGAATACATTTATATTTCACAAGTGGTGTCTGCTAGGGAAGGATCTGTTGTGTCCTTCACCAGGAGGGAAGCTGTTGAGGAAGCTTGAGCAGTCTGTGGCTGTGCAAGCCGAAGTTGGTAACGCTGGGCAAGTGAACACCATGAATTAGGAGCTCTTTGACCCTGGTCTCTCTACATTTTCATTCTTGTCAAAGTCTCAAGCTGCTACAAGTAGGGATAACTCCATGGTCCTTTTCAGATTTTGCCATGTTTATGCTGTGAGTTTGCTAGACCTGTGGAGCAGCAGTAACCTGGTGACAGCCTCTGGGTAATTTATCTGCCTCTCAGCTGGTGTTGTTGCTCAGGCTGCATTGCCACAATAGCCAGAATGGAGGGCTTTTCTTCAGCCCATGCTGCACCTATCTGCAAAACACAATGTAAATTTGTCATAAGTTTGGGTCTGTCCTTGAAGGACAGCCCAGCAGCTGCTTAGTTTTCAATTAGTGAACTCTGTCACTGCTATCACAGTCTGGTCTTGGCTGCTTTAACATTAAGTGAATTGCTGAACTCACCTCAGGAACTGTGTACTGCCTTGGGTAATTGGTGTTTGAGAGCTTTATGGGGAAGGCAGCAGAGGCAAGCATTGCATCATTAAAGTAAAGACAATGCTTTTGGGATTCAAACTTCTGATATAATTTACATTAGAACCTCAGGTCTCTACTTCAGAAACTCAATTTTTAATAATCTTTTTATTAATGATGTATAGAATATTTTCCTTGTTTATTGAACATGCCAAACTGCCACATTAATTATGTACCTTTATGGGTTTTTGCTGATTAGTTTCTAAACGCCCTTCAGAGAGAGGGAGATTCAGAACTGACAAGGTCTGACAAGGTCTCTTTAAGGGAATCCGCATTTTCTCCTCTTACTTTTACATTTGCTTATGCTAAGATGAATGTTCTCTTTGGTTCAAATGAATTAAATGCCACTAGAATAACTGCAGATGTGTTCTTTTTAACAAAATTAAAATGTGGCACAATGTAAATTCTTGGCTTAAATTTTCATCAATTCTTTAGCATTATTACAAAATTCTTCAGATTTAGATGAGCTCATGCACATACTCAACATGCAAAGTGGCCTTCTGAATGATATTTCACCTAGTGAAAAATCCTGCTTTCTTGTTCTAGTATGGGTTTTTGGTGAATTTGGGCCTAAGCACTGGAAAGAGAGACAAAATAAAGGTATAAATAGTGGGTAGCACTGAGATGACTTCCTTTTCTCTACCCTCCCCTTTTCAGTATACTCTAAAGAATGCTGAAGCCTTCCCTCAAGGAGTACAGTCCTAAAATGCCCGGGATGTTAACCTTTGCAATATGTTTTAACATGCTTTTTACCTAGGTATCTGTCAAGGGAGAGCTGTGAGTGAAATTGTATGCTTCACAATCTGAACCAAAATCTTCCAATAGCAACTTTATTTAATAGGGTAATAATTGTACTTGATGATCTCAGAGGCATTTTCCAACCTAACCGATTCTATGATTCTATGATTTTATTCAGGTTAGAGGGCTTTTCTCAACATAGCTAGTGACCAAATTCCTCTAGCTTAATAAATTCCCATTAGTCTTGCATTAGTTATTACTGAATCTGGGACCTTCATTGAAAGTGGCCACTGTATAAAACAATACAGAAGAGTTTCATAACAAAATTTGTCAGAGGAAAATTTTGGCAGTAACTTGAGTAAATTTTGGTGAAAATATCAATGGACTCTTCAAATATTTTCTAGAGGGCTGTTATTTTTCTTCATATCATAAGAGCTCATCATTTGCTCCTGAAATTAATAGCTCTGTTTTTATTTTTAGCATTCATAATTAGACATTAATTTGCTCTCTGAATGCTTACGTTTCAAATTCTGCAATCATTCCCTTTTGAGTAAGTACTACTCTAAATCTCTCCGAGAAAAAATCATGACGATTAAGTATATTTGAAGTGTTACTACATTATCTGGGAAATTTATTTTTATGTTCACGCAGAGCACAGTCCAATCCATGCTGAAGTCACTGTCAGTCAGAGATGACTCAAGAGGAATTCCAATAAAGGCTTCTACACAACGTCATTGTGCAGGTCTAACCATTACAAACTCCTACACATCTTTTTTCTTTTTGCTTTTAAATATATCTTTTGCCATATATCTCAGTATCTCAAGAATTGTTTTATATTGCTCTGTTTTGATTTTTTTTTTCTCTTATCTGCTTCTAATATTTCTCTGCTAGTCCATCTTTAATTGCTCCTCAGAAAAAGGACTACCGTGTGAATGTCTGTAAAGCACACTCTTCCCATCGTGTGGGAAGAGCCCTGATGTTGGAGGACTCTCAGCTGTCAGTTTTATCTGTCCTCTAGAGAACAAGCTAAACATGGTGGCAGTGGCTGTGTCTGGGAAGCTATTAAGTATGTATCAACACAACAGTGGCATCGTTAATCTTTCCATTTTGAGTGTCATTATTCATCAGCTAAATAATACGATGATTTGTCAAAAAGGCAAACATGAAGCAAATTATTTTCTGCTCACCCAGTTGTGGTGCTTAGTTTTCCAGAAACTAGTCTTCAGAACAGCCTTTCATTCAGGCAGCAATTTATAAACATCTAGTGTTATGACATGTGCAACCAGTGAAATGATAAAGCTTGTTTCTCTTTAATACCTCTTTGACCTTATGAAGCATGTAGGACATTCATGGTAGCCTGAACTTTTGTTTTCTTGTAAACACACTGTAAAGGTAAAAAGCTTATGTTTTGTATATTACACTGGTATAGAACAGATGAGGTCATGAAGTCTTGTTGCAGGGGACCACTTCCCAGGAGGACACAGGAGGGTGAGAAGTACATGATGCACTTGTCCCTTCTCTCTAATTTCCTAAGAGATCCCCAGCTGTGGGACTTCATGTCATGTCCCTTGAGCTCGAAGGCTGTGTGTTAGAGTGGGATTCTCTCAAGAGCAGACCCAGCTGGGTCTGAGCAAAGCGTTGTCTGGAAGAGACAGCTCTTGCGTGGCTCCTTGCCATGTGCAGAGCCCTGCAAAGGGAAGGGGGAACTAGAGGAAGTTGGAAGATGCAGCGACAATGATTTATGCTCCAGAAAGGCTGATGCCTTTGGGTGTTGAGCATTTACTTGCTTCCTCATGCAGGTAAGGCATCTCTGTGACTGCCACAGGGGAAACAACCTCCACTGGGCTGGTGGAAGATATCCATAATAAAAACCCTCTCCTATTTGCATAGGAGTTCTCAGTCTGTACACTGGAAATTGTTCCTACAGGGTTTTGGAGGATTTGGTAATGGATCATTTCAAAGGGTGTGCAAAGCCCTATACTAAACATTTGGCACATGTTCACTTGCAATTGCAGTGATAAGTCTTGGTGTCGCTGGCAATCCCCACTGGCAATGTAGTCTACAGGGTCCCAAAGTATATGCACATGGTGAGGTATTTACTTACAGCACCTCTACCTGAGAGGTTGAGGCCCCTCTAAGCCTGTGACAAAACTGTCCTTTTGCAGAAGTGCTGGGGAACAGAAGAAACATAGTATTTGAGGAAGGAAAGCAAACTGCTATGTGCTTTTGTATCTCAGAAATATTTTTAGAATGAGTTTTGAATGCTTTAGTGGAATAAACAAAAAAAGGAGAACTAACAAGTTGTCTTACACCTTTAATATGAAGAGGAGAATATTCTTTAGATCCTCAAATCCAGGAAGCCAAACACATCAAATTTCTGCCTGACATTGTGAAATTTTTGCTCTGGGCTGCATGAGACCTGCTCTGCCTAGGGCAACTGTCACAGCTAAGTCTTCTACAAGGAGAATGTTTCAGGAGAACAAGTTCCTCATTTTTCAGGAATTATGCTGTTTAACTGCAAGATTTGTTCCTTGCTGTAAAGGTATTGCAGTGTTTTGCTTACTGATTATATTCTATCTTTAAATTAGTCTTTTATTTGTGTGCTAGGGGTCTGTTGTGCATTTAATGTCTCCTTTGTATCTGGGGTTATAAATGTATATCTAGCTTTTATGATACAGATTTGTTTCTCAGGTTTCAGATTAAATGTTCTTTCTATGTGGCTGAAACTCATCTAAATTATTAATAGAAAGTTTTTAAGGTAAGAAAATTGTCATAATTTCATTATTAGGAATAATTCATGTAAGTTAGCAAGCATTATGGTAGAAAATATCTTCCTCTTAATCAGAATGTGCGTATACATGCAAGGATAAACAAGCAGCCCAGCAAAAATCTCTATTTGTCTGGGAAAACAATATAATACAGCAGTCAAATGGAAATTCATTTGTTAAAGAAAATTCAGAGCAGGTTGCTGTAGCTACTGGGGGGTTATGCTGACAAGGATCAAGGTGGGTAGTTTATCTGCAGTTTGTATTCTAATTTGTCTAAATTCCCAAATAATTCTAATGTGATTCAGATGTGTAAGGCAATTAAATGTGATGGTCCACAGCCAGATAGCACACTCTGTGCATCATCAGTATGTTTAAAATGAGTTCTACATCCTTTATAAGATGTGGTGTGTGGGATGTCCCTAGAATGGCTAGAGGCATGAATTGAATGTGCTGTAAATAAACTATGGCATGAAAACTTTCACTAGTGCCAAGAGAGGAGAGAAAATGCTGACGAAAGTTGAAATTATAACATTTGAATGCAGTGGGTAACTTCTGCTTGAAATACATATGGCTGGAACAGAGAAAAATTGATTAATTCAGCCAGCATAAGACAGACAGAGAGAAGCATGATTCTGACCCTACCATCATTTTGGAAAAATTTTGAGAGGGAAGTCAAGTTGTGTTATGTTTTCACATCTATGTTTCCAAGGAGCTACTGCCCTTGTGTTCTCTCTGCAGATGTGGGTCTACAACACAGAGACACAACAATTTTTGTGGGGTTGCCCTGTGAGTCTGTGGGAAAATTTAGAACTGAATAATTCTAATAATTCACAACTGATCATCTCTCCTCATTTCCATTCTCTATTGCTTGGATAATAGGCAGCAGGGTCAGCATGATAATGGTAAATGTAATGGTAGCCTAGATCCTGAGGATCTGTGAGGTCCACAGATTTGGCTGCTGTTTTCTCCCTTGTTCTCTGGATGTGTCTCATTTTGTTACGTTGTTTGTCACTATGCAGTCCAAGGCTAGGATTACATGTATACCCAAAGATATCAGATGTAAGCATGCCTTTTTTTCTCTTTTGTTCCTGTGATTTTTTTTTTTTTAATTTTTTTAAAAATCTTTTTTTCTTCAGTGAGTTTTGTTTTGTTTTGTTTTGTTCATTGTTTATAGCTGTGCACTATGCATATCACAAATGCATGTCACAAATGTCAAAACCTGCCCAGACAGCCTATATTACCTTTATACTTGATGTAAAGGGCAAATGTTGCTGTGTGGAGTACAACTAATGCTGCAGTATCTGTATAGCAACTGAGAGCCTAAAAGTAATTATCCTAGATTAAAGTGATAAAAATGTGACTGCCACCAACCTCTGAAATGGTTACTGGGAAAGAGGCTTTGCTTGTTGTCATTTGTTAGCAGTATTACAGTCGTGTAAATAAACTATGGCATCTTTAAGACCTGGGCTTAAATAAACTTAATAAAGTTTATATATATACATTGGCATAAATAAACTTAATAAACTAGGGCTTCTTCAAGACTCTTGCATACTAGCCACCCACTGGAGACAGGGAGTGTAGCATGCTTTGCAATAAATGGGGTGCCTCTGGAGTTTCTCTCATGATGGATGATTCCTTCTTGCCTTGTTAACAGCTGCACACGTCCAGTGAACTATCTGCACAGCCCTGCCTCTTTGTAGCCTTCCTTTTTTATTTTTATTTTTTATTTTTTTTATTTTTTAGGAAACGCTATTTCTTGTAATGGTTGTGGGAAGCAATATTCACTCAGCAGAATAATATTCAAAAGGTTCAGAGCAATCCATAAATATTGATGTTTAGCTAGTTTGGATGGCACTAATGGAAGAAGGGGCAGGTGTGTCAAGGTAGTTTGTGAAAATGCCCTTTTTTTAATAGATCTCTTGTATGGGTTGATAAATAGTTTTGGCTTACAAGCAAGTATATATAAATTGAGCACTTAAGAAATGTCATACATGTAATGTCAATGACTGTAGAAATATGAGGTAGAACCCAGTAATTTCTGAATACTGTATGCTGAGATGTTCGCTCCACTAATGTAATGTTTCAGTGTAAGAGGGCTTTGTAAGGAGAAATAACTGGGAAGAGAGAGGGATGGGTAGCAGTCATGGACTTTCTGCAGACCCTGGAGAGATGTCAAAAGGCAGTGCCATGTCCCCTGGCTCTAAGAGCTCTAGCCAAAGTCTGCCATATTTGCTCTCCATCTCAGAGAAATAGAGGAAACTATTTGAACCTTATCATGCATGAAGTATGCATGTGTCTGTGGTAAGGTACCGTAGCCCAGGTCCGGCCTATGAACAGGACATTTCAGATTTCACATTCAAAGTGATAAAAAGTAAAGGGTAAGAAAACATGATATTTGGTAAAGGTAGGCAGGTAATGCAATATGCATGGTCTATGCAATTACAATCAAGAGACTATTATGTCAAGTACTGTATAATCAAGTGATAAGAGACAATCCATCATTCATAACCATATATTATACAAATATAGAAAAATGATCCTAACTTTTTTTAGAAATAAAACACAAATGTTGGACAATAACTTTTCGGCAGGGATTGGGATTTGTGTGTATATTTTCATGAATTGCAAGTTAGGTTGTTTGAGTGGGAGCAATACTTTCTCTCTGAACAAAACAGAAATTTAAAACTCAAAACAGAATTGGCTTAGAAGTGAGAGACAAGTGGAGTTTTGAGGATCTCAAGCAAGAAATCAAGTTTAATTGGTGCTGTCTGGAGTGCCAAGAAGTGCATTTCATCTTCATCATCAATAGGGCATGAAAGAAAAGTAAAAGACAGTCTAAATCTATTTTAAATAGAGTACTTGTTCATGTTATTTTCAAAGTCTGACTTCAGTGGATTTGTTGTGTTTCCACACCTTGGCTTCCTGGGCTCTGAGGTCTCAGTAATGAGCTGTTTACCAACACCTGTTTCAATTAGATAATTTGTCTCATAGTTCTTTTGTTGAACTGATTTAGTCTCTGGATTGTTTTTCTGCAATGACACGAGTCAGGTCATTGTAAGCAGGACTAACAGTTCTAGCAAAAACTCCATATCACTGTAGCTTGCACTACACAATCTTTGTCTCCTTAAAAAGAGAGGAAAAAAAAAGTCAAAATGAGAATGAAAGAAAATAGTCTTTTTTTCCTGGGACTTTTTCATAATATACCCTGAAGATCATGGGAACGCATTAAAAGTTGTGAGTGGAATGTCTTAGTGCATTTTTATTGTGCTGACACATCAAGCTTTCTTGCCTTGTCTCTGTACCCTTATCTGTCATGCACCTCATCAGGGAAACTCAAGGTGGTCCAAAACAACAAGCCATGAGTTCTCACCTCAGCTACATATTTGTCTGGACAGCTCAGTTAGCAAAATAAGAAAAAAAAAATGTGTTTTATTGTACATGAACACTAACATCTTAGAAATGATTTGGCATTTTAATAGTTTTGATGTAAGGATTAATATTTGCATTTTCCTTCTTCCAATTTCAGGTCTAGTCTTCATCACCTTCAGACTACTGTGGGCTCTGAAAGCACAGGTAAGGGGGGTGAATCAGAAACTATGATTTAGTTCTTGTGCTAAGTCTGGGCTTGAGAAATCAAGCTTTAATTCTTTATTTCCCAATTAATAACAAAACCAGTAGAAATTAGGCCAAGATTAAAGCCAAATTAATCCAAAAGAATCTAACCTCCCAAGAATCTTGCTGGGATTAGCCATCTCATCCTACTGTAAGTCTCTGGACTTTGTGGACAAGAGCATTTCCTTAAACTGTGGAAGATAAAGTCTGCGAGGTGCTGAAGGTCCATTGAAGTAAATTGTCAAATTACAGTCAAGTGAATCATAACGCCTGAATTTATGTCCCTGACAGAAAGAAAGAATCCCACTAGAGTCAGTGCTCATTTCTCCAAACTGCTGCTGCTGCTGCTGTCCGCATCTCACCAGGACAGTGGCACAATAAGGTCCCCCCAGTGAGAGGTCGCATGCTGTCTCTTTATTTAGTACAAGGCTTTCTCCTCATACCATGCTGCACAACTGGTGTCCAGAATAAGAGGTTTTCTACCATAGGAATGAAGCTAAGAGAGGGATTGACTGGGAGCCCACTGAAATTCATAACTCATATGTACTGAAAATACTTTTTATTCCTCCTAATCTGTTTTGGTGTGTCACATGTTGTTGGGGTTTAACCCGGCCAGCAGCTAAACACCACACAGCCGTTCACTCACCCTCCCCCCTCCCTCTCTGGGACAGGGGAGAGAAACAGGAAAGTGAAGCCTGTGGGCTGAGATAAAGACAGTTTATTAAGATAGGAAATAATAATAATAATAATAATAGTAATAATAATAATAATAATAATAATAGTGTGTATGAAACAAGTGATGCACAATGCAATTGCTCACCACCCGCTGACCGATGCCCAGCCCAACCCCAAGCAGCCGGCCCCCCACCCTGGCTAGCCACCCCTATATATTGTTCAGCATGCCGCCAGATGGTATGGAATACCCCTTTGGCCAGTTTGGGTCAGCTGTCCTGGGTCTGTCCCCTCCCAGCTCTTGCTGCCCCCCCAGCCTGCCCGCTGGCAGGACAGAGTGAGGAGCTAAAAAGTCCTTGGCTTGGTGTAAGCATTGCTCTGCCTGCAGCAATTAAAACATCAGCATGTTATCAGCACCTCATCCTAATGCAAGACATAACAACCTACCAGCTACTAGGAGGAAAAATAACTCTGTCCTAACTGAAACCAGGACACATGTGAAGAAGTGGAATGGGAAAGGATGCTGACTGGCACTGGTATTACAAATGCAATTAATCTGGGTCTTCACTTCTTTTAAATCACAGAGCTGTTGTTGCTCAGCTTGGTATAGTAAATATTGCTGTGGCTCGTGTGAGCTCTGATTCAGAAATTATGATGAAAAAATCTAGATGGGTGGATAAATTTAAATATGAATTCATTAGAGCAGACTTCAAAAATAAGATTTTTCTGAAGAACCACAGAGTATTAATGTATATATATCTGCATTGAGCATGCTGCTGAGAAGGTATCCCTCCCATCAGGGATCTTTTTCAGTGATTGCATCTTGTATCAGTTACACTTTTGGCCCTTGCAGACAAAGACATTCTCCCTACTCTGGGATGTAATAATTTTCTGCAGGGATAATCTCTCCTCTTGGGGGCTGGAGGGACCTTGTCACTTCCCACAGGTATAGGATGTGAGTCTACAGGCAGCCTTGAGAAACTCTCATCTGGCGGAAGGCAGAGTGCATTTCTCTGCAGCATGGGTGCTGCAGAAGCTTGCAGAACCCCAGATCAGGGTGCTCTAAATAGCAGCTTTCTGCAACCTGCAAGAAGGTTATCATGGTACAAAGCTGGGCTCTTCACAGTGGTGCCTTAAACACCAAACTGGTGTCCAACCAGATGTTGTGAAGTAAAAAGCTGTCCAGAGGCAAGTGAGGGCTGGTCACCATCTGAGCCTACTGCTCACTTCTGTTGCAGATTGTCACTTTATTCTGGGATCTCACTGCATCTCTGACCTGTATGGCTAGCAGAAGTTTAACTCAATCTTTTCAAGGCTTTAGGAAACATTGTTCCAGTGTTACATGGCAGTAAATGTGACATTAAAATCACGTTTCCCTTGTGATTCCTAGGAAGGGTGGAATCCCTATCTGTTCTTTCCTACTAATCAGGAGCTTGTAGTAGTTGGCTTTGTGTGTATTTGGGGATACTTTATAGGAGAAGTTGCTGCAAAAAAGGAGTTTATAAAAAAAATAAATTTATATGCATTTTAAAACCTAATTTGAAGTACTGTTTTTTAAAATTACTTTACTATGGGGAAGTGTCATTTTAACTATTTTGGAGCAAGTTAAAGCTCAACATCAGTGTATTTTCCATTCTGTAATTTGTCATGAAAATGATTAGTAGCTATTGAGACAACATATATACACTTAACTACCATTGTAAAGGATTATGGTATATGGCTCATATTAGGAAAATTCTCATGGCACATAGAAGATCTTCAGATAATGGTATATCCTCTCCAATCACATAATATAGAGCATTTTTTTTCAGCAGAGAACTTAAGTACACACTCAAATAATCCTGAGGTTAAGTTTCTCCTCGACCATTTATTAATTCATTTAGAAAGCAAATCTAGAGGAATTAGGATAGACTGGGAAGTGATAAATATGGCTTTGTAAGGTAGGCAGCCCTCGTATTTGAGGGTTATAAAAGATCCTACAATGAAAGTGGAGAAGAATTGTGATAGAAGCTTTCTTAAGAGGGAGAAGGGAAAAAAAAAAGGACATATTTCTGCAAAGAGAAAATATTAAACAAGCAAGTGAGAAGGGCAAGACAGAACTTCACTGGAAGTGCATCCACTGCACAAGCAGCAGAGCCCTTTATTGCATAAGAATTCAAGTTATTCTGTTTAGCTTCAGCTGAACAAAAACACATAGTGACTAAGAACAGCTTTGCTAATACAGTCACAGGAAAATACAAAGAGAAAGCTTTGAGAGAAGTAGAGTGGAGCTGGAATGAGTGATAGGCTATTAAGAATGACTGAATTGCTAAAGTTGTTTTATAACAATGAGGTTTTTAAAGAAGACGTGGAGGAATGATTAGGAAAACAATGAAAATCTGATAATGTTGATGTTAACACCGTGCAGACAGGAATAAATCAAGATTTAATGAATGCAGATCAACATGTCTGGCTCATGGTCACCATTACGCTGAGGACTGTTAAACCCTGGCCACTTTTGAAACTCAGTCCTTTTCTAAAAAGTTATGTAGATATTTAAGGCTGGAAATTAAATCACAATATGGGAATAGCAGGCTAAGAAAACTTGGTACTAAGGAGCCTCAGATACACTGACTTCAGGACAGATGAGTCTGACAAACATGCAAGTGAAAATGTAAAACCTGAGAACATAGGAATTGAAACCAGCACTGCTCGCCAGTGATGGGAGAAGGATAATACAAATCAACTCCACAGTGTTCAAATCCATCTTTAAACCGAAAGCTTTTTGAGAGCACCCATCATATTACTATAGAAGTGCTGAAGAAACTGCATCAGACACAATAGGGAAGTACATGAAAAATCCTTGCCTTTCAAATGCACTGATTTCCAGGAGACAAGCTCGCACTCCAGAAACATGGCCAGGCATTCTTTGCATCAAAATGCAAACTTGCAATTTTGGTTATGTGAAAATACATTTCATTTGAGTGAGACTTTGCTTGTGAATATCTTGGACCAACTGCCTATTTCAGTGCCAGGAACAGAATGCATGCAGTCACTCTCATCTGTATAGTCCCCTCCTTTCCTTCCACTGTCTTGGCATTACCAAATATTCAACCCAACTTAGTGTACATATTAAAATGCTCTGGGATTCAGCAGCAGAAAAGTGAAGAGGATGTTTCTTGAAAAGATCTAGGAACAGTTAGAGTCCTGAAGAGAGTGTCTTCCAAAGAAAAAGTGAGTGGACTGCATCTGCACAATTTAAGCAGTATTTAAGGAGAAGTATCACAACAGTCTGTAAGAATTACAAGGCCGTAAACATCAATGGGGGAGAAGCATTTTATGAGAAAGTCCAAAGTCTTTAAATTAGTACATTAAAATTAAACAAAGGGAAATTAATCTAAGTAGCTGTCTAATAGTGCTCTGTGATAGATTTTGGAGTGGAAATTCTTTTTAATTAAAAGTGCTGGAAGGAGAATGGATTAACTTGATAGATTTCATAGTTTGGGAGCAGAAGTTAGAAACTGTTGAACTGAAAACTACCTAGTTTGGGGTTTGCATGACTTAAACTTAAAAATTTCAGCTATTTATAGACTTCTAAAAAGTTTGAAAGGAAGTGATATGTGTTATTCAAATTTATTGAGACTGACTTTTTTTAGCTTTAATTTTTGAGAAAAATATTTTCATATCTTAAAAAGGTATTTGCTCTTCATGACTTCATAATACTTCTGCAACATTTTTCCTAGTGAATTATATACTCTTTCCCAGGTATCTTTTTGTATTCTTGTCTGTTTTGATACGCGATTTGGTATGCCTCACTCTGATCTTTCAGCCTGGTTTTCTGCGACCAATGTTCTGTGTCATGTACGCTTTGGTTTCACTTTTCATTCATTAATATGACATTTCTCATCTTCTGCTTCACTGCACTGTTGAGAACTTGCCACATATTTTCTTCACCCTTTCTGTTCTTACTCATGGCAAATGAAATAGTTGATCAAAGCAAATATCCTGTTTTAGGTACCTACAAACCCTGCATATAGAATTTGACTACTTTGGTCATCACTTGGAAAAGTGAGGTTTTGTGGCAACATGGAGACACCTTGGCAGTTTTATACTGTTTGAGAGGAAGTCAGGCTTTTATGTCCTTGGGAAAAGCTATTTCAGGGCAAATTCTCAGACACTGGAACTGGGTCTGAGGCACTTGTCTTTGTCTGAAGGTCTCTTGTTCTGTATTTCTGGCGTCACTTGTCATTAAGTGAACGTCACTTAACAGATCACTTAATGATGAAAGTGATGTTCATCAAACCACGCCTGCTTGAATGAAAAATGGAAGTAAGATGTTCTGAGAACAATGATTTAGATGTTTCTCTCCATTGTAAATGGAGAAAAGAAACCACTTACCTGCAGAAGGTAAATGCTCTGAGAAACGCTGTGGCAGTCAGCTCCATTTCACTCGGACCAAAGAACATCATCTCCTTCTTTTGCTAACTTGCCCTCCCATTTTTTTTTTTTTTTTTTTTTTTTTTTTTTTTTTTTAACCAAGATTAGTCTAAAACTTCAGTGACTGTTAAAAGCATACTTAGACCAAGTACTTTTTCTTGTGGTACTCCACCCTCCTAAAGCCACAAGGCACCATGGTGAGTGGAGAACTTTGTCTGGGGAGTCCAAGAAAATTCAGTAGCTGGTCTAAAATATCTCTAACTATATATTCCTGAAATCAAAGTCATAACAGGATTATTAGATGACTTTCTCTAAGTGTGAAAACTAAAGGTAAGCAAAAAAATAAAGCCCTACCACAAAGAAAATTGAAATCAACTGTGAAAACACATTCCTAGCCTTAAACCTCAGGTCTCTGTGGTAGTCTCAAGAAATCAAAACAATTCATGAAAAAAAAAGGAGAAAATCTCTTATTATAATCTTTCAAAATTTCTTGTACAGAAAATAAAAGAAAACAAATCTTGGTTAAACCAGTGAACCTAAGAAAAATTGTGTGATTTATTAATTTTTTTCTAACGTTCATAGAAAATGCTCAAACTTACTGACAGTTTTTCTGATTAAAGAGTTTTTGTTTTGTTTTGTTTTGTTTTGTTTTGCTTTTTTAATCAATACATTAAAGTTGAATAACTTTTCTAGACATTTTGATTAATTCAGTTGAAATTCTTTGCAGGTCACATACTGTTCAGTAATGAAATTCAATACAGAAAAATGTTAAAGGGTTATAGGCTATTTTACAAAAAAGCCCAGTACTAATTGGCTGAAAAGTCAGGTTTCAATCTCCGTATTAGTGCACAAAAACTGAGAGAAAGAGTCAAGTGAAGCATAGAAGCATACTTTGAAACTTCATTGGAAGGAAAGAACATAATACAACAGGATATTAAATAATCAGATCTAAAATAGCTAAAAGAAACTTAATTTTGTATAATTGCCAAAATAGCAGTTTTGTGTCAAATAATGAATGATATCATAATAGGATTGCTCTGATACTGTGTTCTAGTTCATAAATATCAGGATTTATTGTTCCATAGTGTATACACTTTAAGGTGATATAAAACTTAATTTTCACCTCTTGCATATAAATCTTTGTATTCATTGACAAAAGAAGTGAATATCTCATTGTAGACTGCCTACATTTTATGTGCCCGAATAAGTCAACAATAAGATTTTTTTTTTTTTTTTTTTTCTTGTCTGTTTTCTCTTAGTGAGGTAGGGGGAGATAAATTTTCTGGATCTGCAAGTCTATTTAGTGCAGGTCAGATTCTGCCATAGAACCAGTTTGCTTTTGGGAACATTTTTTTTTTTTTTTTTTCTAGTGGACTTGGTGCAATTGTTTGTGACACAGACTCCCACTAGCTGTATGTGTGGGAGCATAAAAGCACGAGGTGCATAATAGTTTTTGTACTGAAGTAAGGCTCACTTTAGCCTTCTGTTGTGTCTTACCTGTATGATATTATTAGCTACCATTGTTCTCCTCAGTGCTAGTACAGCTCTCTGAGGAACTGTAGGGATGCAATGCCAGATCTTCAAAACAGCACAGCAAGTACTTGCATGCATTAATAATCATCAAATTTTTATATTATCCAAGAAGAATGTGAAGAACAGTATGAAAAGCAGTGGGAATTATTGATGCCAAATGCATTGAATGTGTGGCTTCACAATTTAAGATACTTATGTGGGAATTGAGCAGTTCTATAGTCCTGGTTCACATTAACTTTCCAAATGACAATTTTCAGACATTTGGTAGAAAATATACATTTTTGAATATATAACGAATGATATGTCATTGTTCTAGCTTTATAGGAACTATTTTAGATTTCCACAGTGATCTCACTGATTTACTACCACATATTGCACTAAGGAAGGTCTTTCCCTATGTATGAGCCTGTCAGAAACTGTATGTCAAGTACAGAATATGTGTTCAATGAACATGACTTAAAAGAATGATTTAGTATTTATTGCTGTATTCTGCCTGTTACCAAGAAACAATACTGAAACCAAGAAGGCAATCCACAGGATTTTCCCTTCTCTCTGCTTTTCTCTTCTTTTGCTCTCTCCCTCTGCTCCTGTCCAAGTTGTACACTTCTGGTGGAATGATGAGAAACAGAAAACAGTTGGAGGAGGAAGTGCAAAAACTACAGGTTAAACTACGTGCAAAGTGCAAAAGCTACAGGTTAAACTAAACTAAATGCAAAAACTACAGATTAAACTATGGATTCTCAGTGCCAAGGGCAAAACTGCCATAGGCTACAGAAGTCCGGCCTTTCCTTAAATCTTAGAAAAATGTCTGTGAAATACATATGAGAAAGTACAATTTTGGAAGATCCATAAAGACCTAAAGGGTTGTGTCAAGTACATGTGTAATAGAGGAAGAGTTTATGTCACAAGTTTTCAAGTAGATTTCAAGCTTCTTTTCAGTGTGCAGAGCCTTTCCTAGTGAATTTAAGGCTGTTGATTAATGGTTTATTTCCTTGTTTTCCTTTCACAGGCTGATGAGAAGCAGTCCTTCCACTCCCTCAGGCCACAGGCTGAGAACTGCTGCTTTGTGGTTTATACAGACTCCTTTGGAAAGCAATGTAAAACAGTAGGTTTGCTCAATAACTTTTGCTGCACTGATACTACCCAGAGCAATCCCATATTCTATTGTCCAGAGAATGTTTTAATGAAGGAAAAAAAAAAAAAAAAAAAAAAAAAAAAACATAAAATATCTCCACTGGTGTCTTTTATTAAGTAATGCAAAATACAGTATTAATTATGACACTGCATGCATTTTAGACAATATAAATGCAAGCCTACAGAAAATGTGACAAAGAAACCCTCAATTACTTTTGAGGTAGTATACAAGGAAAAATAGGAAAGCAGAAACACAGTGGATTAAAAGAACAAAATATTGGTATCACTTTGTGCATACATTAGTCACTCATAAATACATTTGTATGAAATAACTGAAGATACAATTCCATTCTTTTTAAAAAATATACTTCAAATTCACCATTCTTGTTAGTCTTGTTTTCATATGACATTTTATGGTATTTTATCAGATGGATTTATTTATTTTTTTTGTCACTGCTGTCATGATTGTACCCTTTTCCTCCAAGAGTTTAGGCACAGATGGCCTCATGCACAAAAATAAATAAGAAACCTGCTTGAAGGGAAAAGAATCCTGTTCAAATAGCTTAGGATAGTATAATAAATACCATTTTGTTTATAAAAATATTTCAGGTTTATAAAAGAGGGGAGGGGATGATCTCCCATGTGGAAAGGATGTTAAGTGAAAAGTGCTTTATAACATTTTTGGAGAGATTTTGTTTTAAACATATAGTACCATTATGAATATATATTTTATAATAATCCTGTTTCTGAGAACCTTATGTTCACTAGAAATATCAAACACTGTTTGCTTCCTTTTGTGTGTTGTCTTATTGCAGTTCTGGAAGATGCCTAGTTCAGAAGGGTTCCGTATAGTTGTGCTTTTGTAAGGCTGTCCTTCCGACTCAAACCAGTACTTCCAGTCCGTTGAAACTGTTGCTGTTTGCTGTGAATACCCGAATGGCTTCCTTGCTCCATGGAAGACTGGTGGATTTCTGAAGCCTCCATCGAACTCTGATTGAGGGACTCTGCCGAGCTGTTGGGGCTCACGTCCACGTATTCTCTTTTCAACACTGGGCTATTTTCAATGTTTTTGCTACTGCATAACTGGACAGTGATCCTTTCATTTTTTTGGTCTCTTGATTCTTTTGTTTTGTAAGTGGGCAACTTGTCCTGCTTACAGCTAGTGCTGATGTTCAGGCCACTGTCTGTTCTCAGGAAGCAAGAATCCACAAGTCTGCTTTGGCAGATATCATCTCCCTCTGAGCAGCTATCTGCTTTGTAGCTGGCGTAGATGGGGCTTGTTCGACTGTCTCCCTTTTTAATCGGGCTGCTGTAGTACTGCTCTGAAAAACTGCAGGGCGATAGCCTGCCAGCGTTCCTGTAAGAGTATGCACCAATGTCCTCCACGCTCAATTGCCTCCATCGCCCGGGCAAGTCTTCTTCTGAAAGGTGGGTGCTCATTTTCTGATTTGCTAAAGCCTGCTGTGGTGTCATGGCTGAGAAATGAAAGGGTTCGTTTGCATAAGGAGGCAGAGTCCTAGTGAAAGTGGGTGAGTTCTCATTGTGGTCAGCAAGCTCCATGTGCTGTGCAGGTTTGGACTTGGTGAACCTGGGGCTTCCCTGATGTTCATAACCTGCAGGTGACTTTCTTTCAAAGAGTTCGTCTCGGTTGCTCATGTAGATTGCTTGCTGAGAGGCTGTCATTGTGTTGGCTTGGGCATTCTCCTTCTCCTCAGATGTGACACTGAAGCTGGAGTAAGAGCTGGAGGTCGGCAAAGAGGTAATATACTCTGGGAAAGCTTCGTGAGAGAAGCTGGAATGGAAACCATCTTCTTCAACAGTACTGTCAGTGGAGTTTTGGGACTGCAGGAACCCCACGTCTTTCACTTGCGTGTCCACACTCTGCCTCCTCTCCCTCCTCCTCTCCTCAGGGCAGTAAAGTGCAGTGTCACTGCAGTAGATGTCTGACTTGTACTGGGGCCTTTGCCCAAGTTTTCCAGCAGAGTCCTGAAATTCCCTCGTAGAGGGGCTTGACAAGTGTGAAGACAAGCTGTTTGGGTCTGGTTTTTCCAGTACTTTGGCAATGACGCAAGTGGGTATGGTGTCTGCGTAAGATGTGTGGCACAAGGGGACAGAAAGGCTGCACCCATGTTTTTCCAGATGGATGCTGACTCTTTCCTGAAAGTCAGATGGCAACTGCAATACAAAGAGATGGCAGAGGGAGGGGATAGGAGAAAAAAGTGCATATCAGTTCTGATGTCTGCTTGGGCTTATGCAACATTGATAGAGGAGTGCAGTTTATGACATTACATAGCTCACCATATACGGCTCTTTGACTAATGTGATGGCCACAATCTCTGTGCATTTCTGAAAACAAATGTAATCAAATTAATTTTATTTATTTACTTAATTTTTGGAAGTCTTCATTTGCTTCCTCTCATGGAAAACACTGAAACTGAAAGGATTGCTTCCTAATTAATTCAAGTTGGATAGAAATGAACTAAGGAACGTGGTAAACAATGGCCTTCAGAAGGCAAGTAGGGAATTACAGCTACAGCAACACTTTCCAGACAGTGTGCATGTATGTGATTTGAAATTGGGGTGTGGAGGTCTCTGCTGGGGTGAGAAAATTAGAGGAAGAGCTCAGATGTATTCTGTTCTTTTGCCTTTCTTTGAGCTTCTCTTGCATCCAGTCCAGAGCCAAATTGTCTCCTGCCCTTCAGTGTTGTGATTTATAAATAACATTATTTGAAGAAGCAGGATAGCTGTTTTCACTGACACTTAAAGTCATGGTACTGGTTGCTGTGAGAGGAGTGTTTCTGTGCAGGGAGGATGCAAATGAAACCAGCTACCTTGGCCCAGAACTTGGACCCTGCTTATCAGGTTGACCATCCTTATAAGCCTCTCAACATACCCTCCTCTTCCAGCAGCTGCAAGTGGCTGCTTTTCTAGTTTCTTACTGCACCAACAGAAACAAGAGCTAAGACCCACAGATGCATTTTGATTCCTGTGGTGGACCACTCAAAATTAACCCATAAATCTATTATGCATCAAAAATCATATAGTTTCTGGGGAAAGATGGGATTGGCTCTGGGGGCAGTGATTCCACCTGCCATCCTCTCATGTGGACCAGAAGAGGTTGAAAGACTGCATTCTGTGGTGCAGCCCAGTGGGTGAAACTTACATAGGTATAACCAAGCATGATACTGACCATATTTTTTCTGCTTGGCTCACTTCTAATCTTTACTGATAATCCTGCAGGAATACAAGTGACTGCTGCATGTGATCTCTCCCTCAGTATTTCTTGCTGGAAATCAAAGAACTCATGTTTGAGCTAAGTTTGTAACTGGATTTGTGACTTTGTGACAAGGTTAGCTCTCTTGATATCCATGTTGATTTGTGCCACTTAAGAATATAGCCCTGGAATTCTTGGCTGCACAGCACTTGGCTCTGATTTATTATTATTATTACTAATAATAATAATATCTAGAAATCAATTTGCTCTTTACCAAATAGATAATGGTTAGTCTTCTATCCCCAGTTATCACACTCCCACCTTAAGTTTGTTTCTCTAGAGGAGACAGCCCTTTAAATATTGAGGCAGTCCCCCTCAGCCCCTCTCTTTAGGCAAGAATAATTCAAGATGTCTATTGCCTCTAATGATCTAATATTATATAAAGTGTGAAGTCTCTCTTTTAGCTTCACTGGGAAGAGATTAAAGTTGGTTTAATCCCCAAAATTCAGTGTATTCAGTATGGCATGCTGTGAAATAGCACTCTTGTTAGTCTGGAGTAGGATGAGAGCTTTTTCAACCAACAGAACTTCTATGTTATTTTAGAATAATCATTAGGTTGATAATTATCTCATATATCTTCCACTGGAAATAAAGAATATGATATTGCCAATCTGCTGGCAGACAGCAATATTAGTCAGAGTAAGTACAGATGGAACAAAGATTGAATAAATGGTTTGTAAAATAGGGCTGCTGTGAATTGCCACAAAAGTGACAAAATGAAATATGGTTCATTTAATATGAAATTGCTGTATGGGTCAACTATCATTTAGTATCCTGTAACATCACTCTTCAGTCTGTTTTGTATACATTATTAGATCATGAAATGCATTAAGAAAAAGTTTTTTTTTTTTTTTTTTTTGTTATTATACTGGAAACTGGAATTACTAAAATGATATTGCTATCACATTACTATGTTTTACTATAGTTTAGGTTTCTGGATAATATACAATACTTCAACAGGCAATAATTGTGCTTGTAAGGAATTTAGTGACTGTGAAAATGCATTCACACTTGTAACACTAATAAAAACTTGGAGTTAGGAGTGGAGTCTGCCCATTTAACTGAGTGTATGACAGTCTGTGAAATTATGGGAGGTCCCATTTCTGATGGTTTTCTGCCGGTGAACAACTAAGTAACTTTAAGGTCTTAATTCTTGCTAATAGGCAAGGTACTTTTGGTATGAATAACGTGATGATGACTCCTGGATATGAGTTGCTAAGGAAAGTCAGTTATTAGGAAAAAATAACAGGATGATGGTTAATCTGGAAGTTTTATCTCAGTTCCAGGAAATCATTGCCCATTTGATTGAAGAGTATTGATCCATCTTTGTCAGTTTTGTTTAGTGCTCTTAAGCAGTCTACTAGCTTAGAGAAGCTAGTCACATGCAATTTTGACATAATTCTGTCACAGAATCGCACAGGAGAGGCCATTTGGGGGGGAACACTAACCTGATGGAACTGATAAAAGGTAGGCTTTTCTCTGTGACCTTCAACAAGCAAATATACATGAGTAAGGAGCTGCTGATTTGAGTAGGGTCCTACTTCACTAAAAAAGCCTTGTTCATGGAGATAACATTTGCTTCCCTTTTAAGGAGTTTGTTTCTCATGCCTAGCTTCCTTGGAAGTGAAGATTATTAATTAAAGCTTACACCTTGGAAATCAATAATCCAGAGCTCTGGTTGCTTTACAAAAAGATATTTGTTCTGTAAGTCTATTTTAAAATTCAGGTTTATAAATTAGCTGGACTGGAAAATAGCTTCAGGAGGAAAACTGGTTATATCAGATTCTCTGATGCCTACAGGTTGTAATTTCCCCCCTCCTCCCAATCCTCCCCAACACCAACATTTTGCAGTCCAGAGTTCTCAACACTTTAGTTTTAATAAAACCTTTAATTTTCAACATGGTCAGGAGAGACCCCATTCTATTGTATAGCAAAGTTGTGGGAAAAAGAGTACCATGAATTTACATTACCAGCTGTGATTTTGTCAGCACCCTCCCCGGCTACACAGAATAGCAGCACCCTTCCACTTGCTTAAAGAACGAAAAAAAATTAAAATGAAAACCCTTAAGGGCAAAAAAGTTCTGGAATTGATATATGTAAAATAACCTATTTTCCATAAAATATTTATTTATTTATTTAAATATTCATCAGTTTTAGTCACATTACCTCAGAAAGTTTATGTGCCCTGTCATAATTCTTGCTGCACTGGAGCAATTGAGCAGCTAAATTGCAATCCTTCCTATAGAGCTCCTAAAAAAAAAGATAAAGAAAAAAAAAGAAAAAGATAAAGCCTGTTTTAGAATTTGATGGGGGACTTTGAAGCATACTTTAACTTTTAAAACCATTAAGATTCTGTGTTTCTTGTGTGGTTCAGAGAAGTTTGTCCCTTTGCTCCATGAGGGTTGATAAAATTACCAGAAATTAAAAACTGTAGCTATAGAACAATAATCTGCGTTTCAAAAGATGCGTACTTACCATTAGGAACTTGACTATACTGTTAACATGCATGGAGCTATGAAGGCTAAAATAAGCATGATATTTTAAGCAAAAAGGAAAATTTAAGAATTGTCAATTTTTAATGAGTGTTATCAAAATCAGCACTGAGATAATAGTTTACAAAATTATGAAAAAATCTTATGAGACTGTGGGAGAAGTTCACTGCAGAAATATAAATTTTATATATTTTTTAATGTCCTTTGTCTCCCTATGACATTTTCTGGCTGGTTCTTGGCTCCTTTCTTATCTTCCAGAATGTAACTATATAAATACATTAAATCTCTCTGCAAACGCTTGATGCTAAAGAACAGCATATTTTCCTTGGGTAAGAAAGTATTATGAGAATTTTACAAAGGGAAAAAGAAAATTTAGCAGGCTATTTAAACTATTTTTGTAATGAATGGGTCCCACAGCGTACCTAATGTGAAAATGTAGTACAGGGATTTGCCCTTAACTCATTTTTCACCTTAATTTAATTGAATATACATGACTGTTACTGTGTCCTTCAACCAGTTTCTTTGGGTCCCTGGAGGTAAGTTATATGTTGCTTCTGATCAAGGTGCCATTAAAAATTAAGTTGGCATCACAAGTTGACTTTATAGGTGGGATCAAATTAGAAAGACAAAGCATAAATGACTGTGGACACTAAGCCATGTTAATCTGTAAAAATTAGAAAATATTTATAAGAAAAAAGTGTTAAATATGGATTTTTTTGTGGTGCTAATATTACTTCATCGCATGCGCATTTTTACAGTTTTACTTGCTCCTTTATGGATACATTTTCTTTGAAAAGGACAGGAAGAAATTCTCTCTGTTTAGAAATACAATTTTAAATGTATTCTGCCATAATAGGCTCAACAAGACATTCTTGGGAGTCTGTGAGGTATGTGGGTTAATGTATTTTTCTCATGAACTTTAGTTTATTTAGGTCTTCATCTTCAAGGAAACTTAGAAACTTTTTCAGTGCATGTGTGTCTGTCTGTGTCTGTGTGAGCATTAAACATGCTACCTTCTGCTTTAAATGTACTGGGGAGATAGATTTCACTTATGTAGATTTAAATTTTATGTTAGTACACATTATCTGTATTCCTTAAAATAGATGCAGTAGAAATCTAGGAATTCAATTTAGAAGCAAAATCTGTTGCACATGCATGTGATTCTGACATGTTACATGCACATTAAATGCATAATACATTGCTGTGGAATGGGTAGCATAGACAAGTACCCCAGGTCCCTTATGGCACACAAAAATGAAATCACTCCAAAATCCAATCCTTTCTTTAAAAGCTTTGAGGCTCTGTTTCTGTGAAGTGGTTGTCATGGAGAGTACAAAAAGCATTTCTGGCACTTTATTTTTAGCTACTTTAAAAATTACTACCAAAAAAATTACATGTGATTTGGATGTACCACATGTACATTGTTCTCAACATGTTAGGGCACACTGTGTGGCTGGACGGACTTTGTGTCTTAAATATTTACCTGGGTGGTAACTAGCCACATCTGTGGCAAGCAAAACAATAATCAGATCCTAATTCCAAAGTGTTTTCCATTCTCTAAAATATAGTTTTGCATCAAAAGCATCATTTTATGTGTGCACCAATGGAATAGGGGGAAATAAAAAGTTGGAGGAAGAAATACTGGCAGGATAAAAACATATACTCCCCAGGTGGGAGTCTTCAGTTTAACACCCTCTCTTCTTTGCTGGTGGAAGGGGATGGGGGGCAGGATGTGGCCCTCACCATCCATGAAGAACTGGTTGGTGACCTGCTACGGCACTTGGATGTGCGCAAGTCGATGGGGCCGGATGGGATCCACCCAAGGGTACTGAGAGAACTGGCAGAGGAGCTGGCCAAGCCCCTATCCATCATTTATCAGCAGTCCTGGCTATCGGGGGAGGTCCCAGCTGACTGGCGGCTAGCAAATGTGACGCCCATCTACAAGAAGGGCCAGAGGGCAGACCCGGGGAACTATAGGCCTGTCAGTTTGACCTCAGTGCCAGGGAAGCTCATGGAGCAGATCCTCTTGAGAGTCATCAGGTGGCACTTGAAGGGCAAGCAGGTGATCAGGCCCAGTGAGCATGGGTTTATGGAAGGCAAATCCTGCTTGACGAACCTGATCTCCTTCTATGACAAAGTGACGCGCTGGGTGGATGAGGGAAAGGCTGTGGATGTGGTCTACCTTGACTTCAGCAAGGCTTTTGACACCGTATCCCACAGCATTCTCCTCAAGAAACTGGCTGCTCTTGGCTTGGACTGGCGCACGCTTCGTTGGGTTAGAAACTGGCTGGATAGCCGGGCCCAAAGAGTCGTGGTGAATGGAGTCAAGTCCAGTTGGAGGCCAGTCACTAGTGGCGTCCTCCAGGGCTCAGTGCTGGGGCCGATCCTCTTTAATATCTTCATCAATGATCTGGACGAGGGCATTGAGTGCACCCTCAGTAAGTTTGCAGATGACACCAAGTTAGGTGCGTGTGTCGATCTGCTCGAGGGTAGGAAGGCTCTGCAGGAGGATCTGGATAGGCTGCACCGATGGGCTGAGGTCAACTACATGAAGTTCAACAAGGCCAAGTGCTGGGTCCTGCACCTGGGGCGCAATAACCCCAAGCAGAGCTACAGGCTGGGAGATGAGTGGTTGGAGAGCTGCCAGGCAGAGAAGGACCTGGGAGTGATGGTGGACAGTCGGCTGAATATGAGCCAGCAGTGTGCTCAGGTGGCCAAGAAGGCCAACGGCATCCTGGCTTGTATCAGAAACAGTGTGACCAGCAGGGCTAGGGAAGTGATTGTCCCCCTGTACTCGGCACTGGTGAGGCTGCACCTCGAGTATTGTGTTCAGTTTTGGGCCCCTCACTACAAGAAGGACATCGAGGTGCTTGAGCGGGTCCAGAGAAGGGCGACGAAGCTGGTGAGGGGCCTGGAGAACAAGTCCTACGAGGAGCGGCTGAAGGAGGTGGGCTTGTTCAGCCTGGAGAAGAGGAGGCTCAGGGGCGACCTTATAGCTCTCTACAGATACCTCAAGGGAGGCTGTAGCGAGGTGGGGGTTGGTCTGTTCTCCCACGTGCCTGGTGACAGGACGAGGGGGAATGGGCTTAAGTTGTGCCAGGGGAGTTTTAGGTTAGATGTTAGGAAGAACTTCTTCACTGAAAGGGTTGTTAGGCACTGGAACAGGCTGCCCAGGGAGGTGGTGGAGTCACCATCCCTGGAAGTCTTTAAAAGACATTTAGATGTAGAGCTTAGGGATATGGTTTAGTGGGGACTGTTAGTGTTAGGTTAGAGGTTGGACTCGATGATCTTGAGGTCTCTTCCAACTTAGAAATTCTGTGATTCTGTGTGATTCTGTGATTCTTGTTAGACATAATATTAATGGATTGTTTCATAGTTTTTTTATTTTAAAATTTGGAATTTATCCTTTACTTTTATTAGTAAAGGATAACCAACTTAAGGGCAGAATTTTGTCTGTGAATTGACATCAAGTGTGAAGCAGTAGTACTTGTGTTTGAGGCTTCTGTAATCTAATGTAATATTCAGCATGGTTCACTATAATTCTGATGTCTTGGAAGAGTACTCTGTATCCCAGGTCAGTCTAATCTGCCTTTAAAAAACTATCAATATTGAAAACAATTCTTCAGATGTGGGCTCAAACCTGACCTCATGAAGTAGATATAATGCATGAATTCTTATTATGAAAGCTTTACCATTTCTTTCACTTCCATTTTAAATATGAAATAACTCTACTGATTTCAGCTGTAATTAGTCTGGATTTATAGGTGTGCTTCTAAAACCCAAAATTAGCCCACTGAATTTACCAGGTTCATTAGTTACAGATAGTGGAATTATGAGGGATCTATTGTTTCAACAGTTTCTGTAGAGATGAAAGTTCATACTTTGGACTCTGCTTGCATTGGAAAATGGTTAATCACATAGGCACAATTCACATCAACAGACATGTTAATTGCATCAGATGACCCCTGCTTTGATTTTGTGTGTTATTTAAAGAATAAGCATTAACAGAAACACATCTTCTGTAGGTGATTTTTTTACTAAGTGTGTAAGGAATGGCACAACAATGAACTAAATGTCTGCAACTTTCCTTTCTTTGCTCTCTATATTAAGTTTGTCCCTGGAAGGATTTCATGAGCTCAGTTGCCAGTTGCAGAATACATGCCAAGTTCCAGCACTGTTTAATGAGAAGCAGGGTGACAATCACAAAATATGTACCATTTCATTTCACAGAGATAGGTAAAGTGTTAAATGTGAACCATAGCTGAGGAAAACCTGACTCCCTCTGTGATAATCTGAGTGACCAGGTTGGGTCAATCTTATTCATTGCTAGCAGAGCTCTCTCATGCTGGGCAACATGTGTCAGTGAGCAAATACTGAAAGATTAGAGGAACTGTGAGAAATGTCGGGTTGCACACCGTGCCTACAAGCCTTATGATGAATCCCCATTTGAGACATGTTCATGCAGTAGCTTGGAGCACGTGCTTCTAATTGTCTGCTGTACTAGACCAAAACCAATGGCAAATTCATTGTGGAAATATTTCAATTTCTTAGAATATATTTTTATTCAGGTTTTGGTTAGACATAAGGAAAAAAAGTATCAATGAAAAGCTTCACTCCAGCCCATTAACTTTAGAAGAGTCAAAATTACAAAATGATGGGAACATCAAGCATGAACTTTAACTGTAGGTAATGTTACATTTAATGTAAACAAAAAGAAATTATTCTATAATTACATAGGAAGTGTATTGCCTAATTTACTTCTGAGTATAACCTCAAGATGTATCCATAATTAAATACTTACATTGTCTTCTGACAACTTATCTATCGTCACCTTGGCCTCTATTAAGTGATTGTTGAGTGCAATTATTTCATGGCTCAAAGCCCGTTTTTCCTCTTCGTAATGTTGACCCTATGAAGAAAATGGAGTAGTCAGTATTTTTTATACTGTCAGAATATTTCAGTAAAATGCCCAAAGCTTGATGTCATTCTCAAACCTAGGGAAAAGCACAACAGATCAATATCTTTTTATTATTATTATTATTATTTTTATATATTTTTGCTATTTTCTCTCAGCAGAGAAGGTGATGTGCTTTGAAAACATGGAGGTCAAATTAAACTCACACTAGGTTCCTTCACAACAGGCTGTAGCTAGCCTGTGAAAAAGGATTCAGTTCAGCTTGTTGGAAGTTCCTTGTTGGAAGCCAGGGTTTCTAACTTAGAAAGTGACTTAGGCTGCTCTTGGCTTTTGCTACAACAATGTTTCAGTTATGCCATTAGCTGCCATTCCCATTGGGATGGAAGAACAATGTTTTAAAAGTAGCTGTGCCTCAGCCAATTTCTTTTTAGCTGCTGACTGTTCTGGCTGCTTTTAAAGTCCTGAATGTGGTTGTTCATTTCTCAAGATGAATGTTTGCCTGATTGCGGGGTTAGCACAGGCACTAGCAGAATGTGACCCACTGCAGGATAATAGGAAAATAATCTGATTCAAGCTTCTTTCTGCCCACCAATTTAATCTTGTTACCATAAAGCTGTAACTCTTTATTATAAATGCAAAGAATTCAGCAGGAAAAGTAAAGTGCCACTGGCCCTTCCCCCTTGTGTCCCAGTTTCATATTGCAGTGTTTGTTGCACAACCTAATATACATATATATATAGTAATGATCATTTGTAAACCTGCCTCCTGCTTTACATTAGTAGTAAAAAGTATGGTAGATTCTGCGTACTGTATCTAAGATCAAGGTTCCTTCTTGTGCTCCGTGCTCTGTGAGACCATGATAAAAAGGAGGCTTGCCAATTATGTGGAGTGATATTTTAGAAAGCAGCTTCTCAATAACAGAAAGTAGGGTAAACTTCAATGTTTTGTTTTGTGAAACTACTCCAGTGACAAATTCACAATCTCACTTTCCATTCTAAAATTGTTAGAGTAATTTGTGAAGGATTTTCTCCAGCAGGCTGATCATGCTAGCTACTGAAATTTCCCAAATGCCATATTGTCGGGGTCACACAAAAATCTTCCATCAACACATGCTCGGCATTGTCAGCTAATTGACAGGGATGGGAGCATTATATCTTGAAGTCTGAACGAATATCAAGGTTAATTATCCAGCTGCAAAGCACCAGGCTATATTATATAAAAAAGGGTTATTAAATCGGAAGTGGCAACTCATCCTGAATCGCTGTTTAAAGAAAAACACGTTCTAAAATGGTCTAAATGAACCCATATCTTGCTTTAAACAGTGAAGGTTGGGGGGTCACTGGCCTAGACTGTTTAATATCAGCTTTTCTAGGGACTGGCTGCTCCCCGCTGTTACAAGCCTGGAGCCTGGTGTAGGCTCAAAATTCTTCTGTTTTCTTCCCCTTTGATCAGTTTGCCAGTGCTCTTGCTGGCTGCCTGGGGATTCTGTCATGGAAAGCCGAAGTGTAGCTTGGAGAGCTTGCAGGAGCGGCAACCTCACTGGTTTGAACAAGACACATGATCTTATGGGCTATGTTTTTTAATTAGGCAGATTGACATGGTTTTATACAAGGCCCTTAACTCTCATTGACTTTAATGGGAACTAAACAGCTAGGCACTTGGTAAACCTCCTGGACATCTGTGCACCTCTAGAAATCTGTCTCCTTTGAGAGCGTGACTGAAGATTACATTTTCAAAGGTATTTAGCTGCGTAATGAGGTAGACGAGCTATATTGGCATCTCCAACTACCTAAATACCCAGGGAAAATGTATCCCCTCAGTTTTCTAAATTGTTTCATGCTTTTGAAGGATCCAGGTCTCCTGAGTACAGACTTAATCTTCCATACAACGTTGTATTGAACATTTTATCAGTCCTTGCATGACAAGTTGTCGTGAATGCCAGGGGAGCTGATTTGTAGGACCCCTTTTTGCTCTAAGTCTGATTTCAATGAGTATTGCTCTTGCCTAACCAAATTGAACTTGGCTTAATATATTCTGCAGTTCAGGCAAGATTGTCCAATCTAGGATTTATGGGCTTCAGCACAGACAGGAACTCATAAAAAGGCGACAGATTCAGGCTTTGGAAACAGTATTTTCCATTGCATTAAGTAATGCTGAATTGACTGAATTACAGTTTTCTTTTATTTTAGTTGCTGAAGCTTTTGGGCTGATAATTTCCAGACTTTGTATCTGACCAAGTAAGACTTAAAAATATATTTTGGATTTGTTGAAATGTAGAATTCACCTCAGTCCAAATTTATATTACATAGGCCAGGAGCTTGACACCAAAGTTACAGCCATCTCACCCATGCTGTGGAGGATTGGGAATGAGAAAGAAAGGCTAGTTTCAGTTTTCTTCACCAGTTACTGTTAGCATCTTTGAAAATCAGTGTTGTTGACATGAGCAAGGAACAGTCTGCCCCACTGTGGCAAAACGAGGTGGACAGGACCCTGAAAGGCTTTTCTGTATTGACCATATATTCTGTGTCCTCATCTTTGAAAGTTCAGGGCTTCAGCCAGATATGATCGTGGTGCAGTTTTGGCAACAACGGAGCAGAGGTTTAACCCTGAGACCAGCTTGGGAAAAAAAGTGCAGCTGGAAGATGTGGCATGGTAGTGCTGGATAACTGCATTAAAAGGATTGCTGGGTACTGGCAAGTGCAACTTTGAGCTCTCCAGTTGCAGCCAGGCAATCATTTTTCCAGCAGTGAGTATAAATGACGGAGTGGACTGGAAGGAGGACAGCCATCATATCAATGCTACGATTACAAGTTACAAATAGAGATGCTTATTTTACTTATAGCCACCTTCTGCAGACCCCTCTGTGCCTGGCATCTCTTGGATGCTTTATTCTCTTCCACAGTGCTGGTGGCCTCTCCTCTCCTTTTGGCACAGCTTTCTGTTCTGCAGGTGCTAAAAACCTACTTCCTAAAACACAGTAACAGATCAAGTTAATGGGGTTATTGATATGCCAACAGCTTGCAGCTGGGCTGAGGGCCCCTGAAGCTTGATCCAAAATGCTGTGCATCTTTGTTCAGAAATTTTTGTTGAGTCAGCTCAATGCATCTTGCCCTGGCCTCCTCCCTTGGCACAGAGCCAACCTAAAAGAGTACAGTGTCTGACTAATTCGCCAGAACGGTAGTCATGCGCCCATGTCTGAGTCAGACCAAATTAGTACTGCTGGGTGACTCCAGTGGTGCACAGTGCTGATATTAACGTTGAGGGAAGCAAGCGCTCATGGTTGTTGCTCCTAGCCTGATTTTAGCACGAGTCTCATTACTCAGATCCCTCCTGATGAATTTGATACCTACTCTTTCCAAGGGGATCTGGAATGTACCTATTTTGTACCTATGACAGTTACAATATCCCTCATATCTTCACAGATTCACAAAAATGTAAGGTGTGACCTTCAAATCTCTCTGGTATTGTCTGGTCCCTGTGTCTGTTATTAATGGTATGAGTGGGGTGAAAAGAGTTTTGATAGGTTGATATAGCATGAAAATAGTTTTTGATAGGTTGATATAGCATGAAATAATAAAATAGTGCATTTTGGTATGTAACAAAATCTGGATGATAAGATCTGCTCGAAGCTTTTCTTATGCCTTAGGGCATCAGCGAAGACTCTTACTCTAGTCCTTCAGCACAGTTGGATAAAATGTAATAGAGTTGGTTGTCTCTCTGGTAATGTTTTACTTTCCCTTCAGTGCTTTCCTGTGTTCCAGCAGCTGGAGGGGGTCCTACTGTAAAGCGGTGTCAGCTTCTCAGTCAGGGCTAGTTTGCATACTTTGCTGTCCTGTGGGAGATCTGAGATGTGTACAGACCTTTAGAAATTGGTCTCTGTTTTGCAAATGAGCAGTGCTGCTCTGTGGAAATGTCAGCCTTCTCAAACATGGCAAAGTAAATCTGTTCTTGATGTTCCTGGAAGGAACATTTCAACAGATAGCATTTCAATGCTGTCATGAGAATAACGTCATGGTAGCAGTGACCATCAAGACAAACCAGCAACAGTCCTTTGGAAATGGCATATCTTAATAAATGACATCTGAATGAAAGAAAGAAAGAGGGAGAGAGACTTGTTCTGTTACAAATACCACCAAAGTGGCACTCTTATCCCATCCCAAGTGCCTGGACAGAAGTTTACCCCAACTTTTATTGATACAGAATACAGGCAAAACCTTGTTCTCTCTCTCTCTCTTTTCCCTCTCTGGTTTTTTTTTTTTTTTTTTTTTTTTTTTTCTTTTTTTCTTTTTTTTTTTCTCCCTCACTGCTGTGCTTTTCCAGCAGGAAGACAGCACTTACACAGGAGAAATTCCCCACCTTCAACACTGTTATCTCACTGTTTTTCAGAGCGCCAGTCATATTCTTTTCATTATAAATATTAATAGGTGCTGTAAGGTATCTGCTAAGCATGTACAATGTATTTCCTGTTACTCCGTTGATCTTAGTTGGTGGACAAGTGTTTTGGGGATATATTTTCAAAACAAGGTCTGTATATTTTATGGCCTTATTTTATATTCCCTTTGAAATCATCCCATGAAGAACAAAACAGAGCAGTAGCTGAGACACAAAACTGGTAGGAGTGGCTGACACTCCAGGCTGGAGAAATGGGCTGTAACCACATGAAGTCCAACAAGGGGAAATATAAGGTTCTGCACTGGGGCAGGAACAAGACCAGGTAACCATGCTGGGGGCCACCCAGATAGAAAGCAGCTCTGCAGAAAAGGACTTGGTGGTCCTACTGGGCACCAAGATGAACATGGTTCAGTAATGTGTCCTTGCCATAAAAGAGACTAAAATTATCCTTGGTTGTGAGCAGCTCAAGAGAGGTGATCCTTCCCCTCTGCTCAGTACTGGTGAGGCCACACCTGGAGTCCTGTGCTTAATTCTGCCCTCCCCCAGCACAAGAAAGACGTGGAGCTACCAGGAGTCCAGCAAAGGGCCACAAAGATGACTAAGGGCCTGGAGAATCTCTCCTATGAGAAAAGGCTGAGAGAGCTGTGACTGCTCAGCCTAGATGTGAGAAATCTTGGGGGGAATTTATCCATGTGTATGAATATCTGAAGGGACCCAGGCTCATTTTAGTGGTGCCCAGTGATAGGACAAGAGGAAATGGGCAGAAACTGAAATACAAGAGATTCCTTCTGAAGAATGGGAAGCACT
Source organism: Heteronetta atricapilla (assembly GCA_011075105.1). Classification (NCBI taxonomy): domain Eukaryota; kingdom Metazoa; phylum Chordata; class Aves; order Anseriformes; family Anatidae; genus Heteronetta; species Heteronetta atricapilla. The sequence continues at coordinate 52,275,523 of CM021735.1, forward strand.
TCTGTACTGTGTGGGTGATGGAGTACTGACACAGGCTTCCCAGAGAGGTTGTGCAGTCTCCTTCCTTGGAGATTTCCAAAAGCTGCCTGGAAGCGGACCTGGGCAGCCTGCTCTGGGTGGCCCTGCTCGAGCAGGGAGCTGGACAGACGGCCTCTGGAAGTCTCTTCCAACCTCAACCATTCTTTTATTTCAGTAAACAGTTATGGCTACCATTACCTCACATGTATGCTGTGATAACCACCATACAGCATTTGCGGTTTTTATAATATTAGGTATTTTAATATCCTATTAGAGGCAAATACTGACATCTGACATAGAAGAAAATGCTTCTGTTGTTATGCAAAGGAGATTTAATATATAATTAATACATCCTTAGGTCCTGATGAAATAGTGAATATGTATGTATTGAATATGATACAAAGTCACTTTCTCTCTGCTATTCTGTCAAGACTTCAAAGAGACCTCAGGTTAGACTTGGTGCATGTGAATGCATGTCTTCTGGAGTCAGTGGAACAGCATCTACTTATTATTAATAATTACGCTAATAATGAAGGATGAGAGTGTGCTACCTATCAAAAAGAAAGGACACCTAGATGCTCAGTACATTCTCAGTGATTGTTCAGTGACAGTATCTCAATGAAGAGTGTGGATGAATTTGCTTTATAGCATCTGTCTGTTTACCTCTTATATCATAGTGAGTTATAAAAGCAGTCATCCCTTGGACAACTGAAGACTGGGAGAGTACACAACAGTCTCTCCCACCAGCTGTGGAAATTTTTCACTGTTGCAGAAGATAATCGTGTAACTTAGTTAAAGCTCATATGAACTCTTCTTTCCATCCAGGTGTGTCATAGTTCCTTCTGAGCAAAGCACAATTTGAAATACAGTGTTTGAACCAAGGGGCCTCTTAGCTTGCTGGCAGGCAGTTTTAAATAGAAACCAGGGTGGTGGTGGGGATGACTAGTCCAGGGGCATATCTGACAAAGTAAACAAAACAAGAATGAGAAAATTGTGGTGGAATTGAACTTTTTTGTTGTTGTTCTTTTTTTTTTTTTTTTTTTTTCCTATTATAACTCCTTAAGTTAGCAGCTGTTCTATTTGCAATGCTTCCCCATAGACCATATGCATGACATATGTTTTATCAATTGACTCATAAAAAAAGCAAAATATGGTTTAGATTTGCAGATATGACTGGATATTCTCTGCAGCAATTCATGATGTTAAGCACTACTGCATGTTAGTTTCTGCTCTGCAGATCTTGTTGTTATGGCAGATTACATGTTTGTGTACCTGCATGTTTATTGATGCTTTGGAGCTATGAGAGTTTGTATGTAAGTTCAGAGCCCAGCTGTGGATATCCCCTACTCACACGCACTTGCACCCAGGGGCAAAAACTGTAATGAAAACTGTGAGCTGACAAGATGAGAACAAGAATTAAGAATAATGAAATAATTTTCAAAATGATAAAACAATTCCAGCTAAAGCCAGTTCATGACTTGAACCTCGGGGTGTAGGTATTTTGGTACTGTCCATTCCTTGATAACACCATTCAATGCCTCTTGCATTTTGCATTTTTTTTTTTTTTTTACTTCTTTGCAAAACAAAATAATCTTATTTTGTTTTAATGGCAAAATAAGTATCCAAGGAGCTATTTTCTTACAGACTCACTGAATCCACTAGTCTGTTTAAGAATGTGCATGTTTATGAGCAAGTAGAGAAAAAAAGCCAAATGTTTTGCTAATTTATTAGGTAATTCTTTGTCAAGTTACAAACAAAACTGCAGGAATCCGTAGGGTCTTATGCAGAGTCAGTGGCAGCACCCTGACTGCATTTCAGGATGTGCCACTGCTTCATCTTTGCTTCCTACTACAATAATCCCCAGAACACTCATCCTTGTCTCAACACCTCTTCATAATGCTAATAAAGCCTGGCTTTTGGGAAAGCTGTTACATTATGGTAAGGAGTAATGACTAATTCATTATATTTATTCTATGGTATATTAGATATTTATTGAAAGTGATTTTCTGTTTCGAAGCACAGGCAAGGCTGCATTCTTCAGAGACAAATTTATGACATTAAGGGTTTTAAAATTCTCACTTTCCTGGGAAGGACAGAAAAAATACATTGTTGACGTATCTCATGCCTGAGGCCTTACCTGTTGCAGAAATGTATGTCATGTTGGAGTTCTTCCACTCAGAGAAGATAGTGGCAAGAGCATTCCAGCATGACAGGCCCTTCTTATGATGAACACACAAGAAAAGGGAAACAGCTTAAGTTGGCTCAGAAAGGTTCTAGATTGTATGCTGCTGCCATAGCTTAGATTATTTTGATTTTGTAATTTTATGTACTAGATAATCAACATAGTTAAAAAGGACTATATAATCATAGTGAAATGAAAGGGAATGGAAGATTCAGCTGAGCAACTGGTAAGGAACAAAACAACTTGCAAAGAGAAAAAGAATTGTTATGTGAATGGGTAGAAAAGGAGAAGTACCATAACTTCAGATCACACCAGGTAGGCTCACCAGGCTTGGAGCTTGAAGCTGTCACTCTAATGACTGTTTAGTGCTCAAAGTTTCTAGCCACACAGGTTCATCTGTGGAAAGGGAGAAATTACTGGAGACAGGATATTGCTTAGACTCTACTTAAATGGACTAGGAAGGGAAAGATGTGTTAATGTCTCTGAGTAAAATGTAAAATGGCCTTGGAAAGAACATAGGGAATGGGGAATTCTGGAATTTGGTATCTTATATGTATTTATATTATTTGCAGATAATTTTAATATGTAAATAATTTTAATTGGAGCAATTTCCCACCCTAGCAACAAAACTAAGGCTAGATTATTTACAGTACATTGCTCTTTAACACTTTGTTCTGCTCTAGGAATTTTTAAATTTACATTTCCTGTCACCTTTTGGTATCTTTTCTTAATAATTAGGTAGGTAAAAGAAAAATGAATGTAATTGCTGTCTTAAAATAACTGTTTAGCTAAATGCTCTCTCTTGGGAGTTAACATAATTCCCTCTCAGAAAAGCTTGCTCTGACTGATCACGCTCCTGTGGCAAGGCTGAATAGGCTCTGTAGGTTTATACTTGAGCTTGAGTGCTCAAGATCTGTTCTTGTAGTGCAGATCCAGATTTGCATCCAAGCCCTGCTTGGTGGTGCCTGGCCGGCTCATAGCCAGCCACAACAGGCTGCTTGGCTGCTAGCAGGCTGCCTCCTGCTCTCCCTGAAGTGCTTGCATGAGAGGAAATCATGGTAATCAGGGTACTGGTCTTATTGCTGTGTTAATTTTTTTATTTTTATTTTTATTTTTTTTTTAGGACAGAAACATTTAGGTTTCTGTCTCTCAAATACCCCAGTTCACGTTTAGGGCTGTCTCTCTTTTTGATCCTTATAAACATGTCAACATACAATATGTGTATGTCCTATATAATCTGCTCTTTTAATCTTTTAAAATTATTTAACCTACATTGAAACATCAGCTGAGATATTGATTGGAAAGATTTAGTAAACTGGGTGAAAAATTGCAAATACAGTACAGGGAATGGTGGTAATGTACTTGAGTCTCTTCAGTGTGAATTAGCCCCTTATGTTTTATTTAAAAAATCCCTCTGCTATTTACTATCTTAAGTCTCATGTTGCATAAAGATATTTATTTATTTATTTATGTTTCCTCCAATCATCCCCAGCTCCTTGATAACATGAGAAAATCCCCATAATGTGTTTTCAAGGCAGAGGAGGGGAAGTTTATTAAAGTAAAATGTTCTGTTCAAATATCCAACACCTCAGACCTTGCTAAAGAGGTCTTTTTGGCAGCATCCCAATTTGAACTGCCATAACCAAGTATAATGACTATATTATACTTGGCAGGGACTCTTTATCAGGGAGTGTAGCAACTGGACAAGGAGTAATGGCTTTAAACTAAAAGAGGGTAGGTTTAGATTAGATATTCAGAAGAAATTCTTTACTCAAAGGTTTGTGAGGCACTGGGACAGGTTGCCCAGGGAAGTTCTGGCTGCCCCATCCCTGGAAGTGTTCAAGGCCAGATTGGATGGGGTTTTGGGCAGCCTGGTCTGGTGGGAGGTGTCTCTGCCCATGGCAGGGGGTTGGAACTAGATGATCTTTAAGGTCCCTTCCAACCCAAACCATTCTATGATTCTATTAAATAAATAATGTGAATAAAGGTCTAAAAGATAAAAGAGTCATAATATAAATTGCCTGAGCATAGCTTTCTGCACAAACCACCACATTCTGCAAAACCAGCACTGTTTAGGTGGTGGTTGATTGTAGTGCTTTCTGACATGGTTTTAGCTGCAGAATTGCTGAGAAACCCTGGCTGGAGGGACAGGCAGGTGCGTACAAGAGGACCCAAGGGAAGTTTGCTTCATGGTGTGGTGACATGAGACTTTGCCAGCTAAAGTCACATCTGATCCTTGTAGCAGGGCCGCTTTTTTGCTGCCTTGTTTTTCAGGAATAAATTCTACTTATATAAGGAAAGACTGCAGAATGGACCATTCAGAGTACTGATAAAGGTTTACTATAAAGGAAGTGCAACATTTCCTCCCCATCTGACTGCTGGAACAAAATCCAAAGAAAATTAAGTAAGGATACATCTTTATGAAAGGATCTGCTCCTACAAGCAGACAGGAAACCCACTGTTATATGCTTTTAAAACTGCTGTTCAGGATGGTCACTTGAACTGTTGTCCTCCAGAGTTTGTATAGATAAGTGAGACTCTACTTTTTGGTCAAAAGAGATGTCACACCATTCTTCCATGTCATAAGGGGATCACCACATGGATCATCTTTCTTAATTGAGTTGACTGTACTGTCCTCTGCCATTTCAGAGCTATGCACTGCCCCATCCAACTCTGCTGGCACAACTTTGTTGCCATACTGCAAGCAAGAGTGGTGAAAAATTACCATTTGAAATGGAATACAAACCAAAAAAAATCCCCACTTTGTTTCAGAGGGAGGTCTTTTAAGCTGTCTTTGCCACCAAGGAAGGAGTACATGGAGTCAATATAGTCAGTACTTATTTGTGGCATTCAGAAACCTGGCCCACTCTCTGAATATTTTTCTTAGTATCTCAAGATTAAATTTTCTTTTTATCCTAGAGCTTTGCAAAAATTTAAACACTGTGATTTTTTGATGTCATTTATCATAGCTATTCGTATAGCTCCTAATAATGTTGTCTCTAAGGTATTATTTTTACAGCAGCTTATAAATATTAATATCCTCTTCAGGGAGGCTAAGGCAGGCCTTCCCTTATTTATATGTCTAGAATGCTATTGTCCAAGTACAAGCCAGTCACCTGCCTGTCTTCCTTTGATCAGCTCAGAGATTTCTTCAAAGCATGATTTCCTCATTGTGTAGTGATTGTTTTGAGAACTGTCAGAGAACAGCTCTCCAACTGTGCCTGCTTCTCTCCCATGGCTGTTGGAGTTGCTAAGGGTGAAAATGGTTCAGACATGTACATGCTAAATAGACATTTAGCTTTTAGATACATAAAACTAGGTAAAATGAAGCTTTAATAGCTAGGTGCCGTACAAATGCTGTTTGATAGAGGTGATAGCTGAGTCCTTATCTCCCAAGAGGTAACTCCTTTAGCTCATGGCAGGATCACTTCTCTGGGTCTGTAAATGCCCTTCGGGGGCAGTGTGAGGGCAACGTGCACCTCATGTGAATTTAGACGAGACAGGTTTTTAGAAAGTTGATTTGAAGTGACTTGTTGCCATATTGGTTTTGGTGAGAAAACTTGAAGAAATGGAGCATGCGCTACTTCCCTGGAAAACAGCAGCTTTGTGCCTCTGCATTTGCAAACACATTGCTCTTCCCCAATTGAATCAGTCAAATTGGCTAAAATCAGTGTAGTCATCCTTCTTGTTTAGTCTGATTAAAAGCTGTCTGGTATATTGCCTCCATGTGAAGACATTTATAAAAGTCAGTCTCTTTTTGCCACACTAGTGAGCCTCTTTAGTCTGTTGCTGAACCAGCTTCTTTACTTCTCAATCTTACTTTTCAGTTGTCAGTCAGCTTGAGTGATTTTCAACACCCTTTTAATAAATTTAAATAGCCAAACTTCATCCGCTGTCTTCAAACTGGATTTCCTATGTTTTTTATATATATATATGTATATATATATATATTTGTCTCAGCCATGGCATGCTGCTGGGACCTCATGTTGAATTGTTCAACCAGTCTGATTTTCAGAGTTACTGACCTTTCCTGTCACTGCTTTCCAGAATATAGTGCCCTCCTTTTGACTCCCCTTCCCTGTTTTTTGGATATGGCCTGCAGAGAAATTTCACAGATTTTACGCTTCTGATTGTCCATGGAAAACATATTTTGACTGAATGGGCACAGCGTATGTTAAAGATACAGGTCATTCTGCATTATTTACTTATCACTATTTAATGATGCATTTAATCCTTATCTCACTTTATCTACCATTATAACATTTTTACTTTTAGGATGCAGTTGAAAATATTGATTAATTCTGAGAACTCTTAAAAGACTTTATCATAATGAAAATACCCCAGTGCTTGCTATTCTTTGAGATGGCTTTTAAACATTTTGCAACCCAGCTACTGATGGCTTTTGCTGTTGCATGATGTAGTTTTTAGTGAGATTCCTGTAAGTGGTACTTGCCGTGTCTTACTCAAGTTCAAATATATCTACTTGATTGACTTTGCTAAAGAAAGCATGGTTTATTTAACATTTTTTCATATAAAACATCTGGGCTTCCATTATTTATACCCTCGTGATTTAATTTTCCAGTAGCTGAACCTCATAAAAAATCACTTTATATTTTGTTTAACCTCTATTTAGCTTGTTCTGCACTTGACCTCTTAGATGTTGGTACAGACAAACATTTTATTTTTTTTTTCAACTACTCAGAATTATCCCAACATTCAAGACTCATTTAAAATAAACATCAGCTGAAGACATTAATATGTATTTTTAAATTCAGCTTGGAATAAAAAGCTGAGAATCTGTTCAGACAGTTGTTTTAGGACTCTTATGTGGAAGCTTGTATAGGCTGCTATTTTTAAAAAATGTATCTTTTTGTGAGCATTCCCTAAGATGTATTGTTCAACATTGTCTGTAGTTTCCATTGAATTTGGAAGTTGGATTTCAATCAGCTTAAAACAAAGAATGGCACAAGAGTTCTGCCTCCTGCTGAGCGCAGCTGAGTGAAGAGGGGAAGATGCTCACTCTTTGGCCCATGTCCCAAGGCAAAGACTTGAAGTGGCGTGAAATGCCCCACTCTGTCAGAAGGAGAGATCTTCTGCCACAGGCAGCAAAAGCCCCAGGGAACCTGTGATAGGTTCCTTGCAGGGAACCTTGCAAGGTTGGTGTAGGAAGCACCTGACAGTGATTGTGAAGTCAGCAGGGAGCTGAGTCACATTTGGACACCACAGGGTGACTGGGACAAAATGATGTGGGGAGGGATGGGATGGACTCTGCTCAGGATTACTCTAGCAGCAGAAGGATTTAGTACATCTCTGTGTTGTATACACAGTGATTTTGAAAAATTATTTTTCATCAGAGACAGAAACTTTGTAATAAGTGTTCAGTCTCAACACATGACATCTCTTTTTTCAACTGTGCTGTTTGTCTAGTGACATCTCTCTGAAAGTTAATTAGTGTTTATAACTGATTATTTTACTTTCAGAAACAACTCTCTGGGGAAAAAAAAGCCCCCCCCCCAATAAACAAACAAACAGACACCAAATAGGAACCATATTAAAACAAATTGTTTTCAATGTGTTCTTTTGGTAATTTGTTTTTCCCTTCTCTAAGGGATGGTCCTTCAGTCATGGATGCTGAAATATTGGACAGCAATGTCCTTCCTGCCAAGGGAGTACCAAAGACCCTCAGAGGATGTAAACTGTCCTCTGGCACTTAGAAAATGAGATTTAGTTGCCCTAACCAAATCCTCTCTCACCGTGAAGAATAAGGTCTTATTGGCTTATGTGAAAGGTTGAAACTGGGCAGGAAGTTTTTCTGAACCAGTCAGAAAAAGAAGAAAAATGAATTGACTTGTGCTTAGGATCAGTGCTGCTTGATCTTAGAAAAAAACTTTAGGGGAGCTCTTTTTTTTTTTTTTTTTTTTTTTTTTTTTTTTTTTAATCACAAAGTTTGGGAAAGGAAATATTATCAGAGAATTCCCCCACAAAATTGAAGGCTGGAGGTAAGGCCCAATAGCACCACTCCAGACAACTCCCTATCCTCCTCCAGTCTCTATCCTGATCTATCCTGCTTTCATTCCCATTCCTTTCACCTTCCACCTCACACGTTGGACAAAAGTCTTTCTATGGGAATAATTTTAAAGATTTAAAAAATCTAATTAGTCTGACTTCATCTTAAAGTTTTGGTTTGTGAATATTGGCTTTTGTTTTCCTTGCAAACAATTTTCACATTGTTCTACTTGAAGGATGGATGTATCATCTACACATCCTGGTACATTGCATGTACTACTTGTCTTCAAAATTGACATCTAATTTACTGGTTCTTTTCAAAGACTTCCTGTCATATTTTATTTTAGTTATTTATTTTGCTTTAAGAGTAGGGATATAATTTGGCTTTCAGCTACCAAGGTCTGTTTATTGGTTTATTGAGAGAAATGGTGCTAATGTGGAAGGACATTGAAGAGCTGTGATGACTCTCATTAGTGATAATCAATTTGTGTCTTTTTTTTTGTTTGTTTTTTAGCTCTAGCTTTTAATCTTAACAAACCTCCTGTTCTGCTCTGCCACTCTAGAAAAAGAAAATGAATACTGTCCCCATTCATTTGAGGCAAATAAGAGGCCTCCAGGTAACCTGACAGATATACAACAATGTTGGATGCCTCTGCTCTAGACCCAAGGTTCAGCAGAAGTTATAGGAGTCATTCTTAAAATTGAGGAGGTCAAGTTCTGGATTAAAGCTCATTTATTTCCTCTTCTCTAACCTTCTATGGTAAGGAAAACTCTTGACATGCTCCAGAATCTAGCTTCAGTAAATGGCTTAACGCTATCAGCAGAAGTACAGCACGGTTCCCTCTCAATTTACTTGCTATAGCTGTAGGGGAAAAAAAAAGATCTTAATATAGGCATTTTGAAATATGTTAAGGTATAGTTTAATACAGGTAAGTAGGAAATAATAAACTCTTGTTGTTGGCAGTGGAAGTCCTATTTAAACTTCCTAATAGCCTGTGCTGCTCATGGTGATAAAACTATGCATTCTTGGGAGGTACAGAAACATTTCCTACTTCTCTGGCATGATTTCAAAGTCCGTATTTTTCTAGCAAATTAAACACAGGAGGTTGATTCTAAGCAATGTCTTAATTACCATTTGATAGCTAACAAAAATGAAACTTAAGAGCTGGCATGAGGTGTCACATCAGATTTTAGGTCCTCTAGATCTGTCTTGTGTGAAAATCCAGGCACTCATAAATAATGAAGCCAACCCAGTCAAAGCAACATGTTTCTTATAGGTTTTCCATGCCAGCAAAAAGACCATTGTGGTTCACTCATCTTATCCATCTACCTCATGCTGTAAATATTTCAATTAGCAATTCCCATGTTTGAAGAATCATTATTTCTATTGGTAACTGCTTAAAGATCCTGCAGAAAGCTGGCTAATCTTTCATGAGATGCTTGTTGAGATGCTGAAGAAGGCTGAGTCTGTGCTTGCCACCTGTGTGCCCTCGAGCAGTAAGAACCACACCAGAGGTGTCTCATTGCTCCACATAGCTGAAGGTAATTAACAGAGCAGCCTATCTGCTTCTTGTGTTTGACATTTTGTGCAAGCTTTTAACTTTGGTGGGCTGCTCTGAATGGCCACATGAGTCTGTCTGGTCTTCCTTGGCAAAGCCTTGACAGCAGTCAGCTCACTTCAGCCTCAGTGAGAAGAAGCCCAGAGTCAGGGAATTGACATGAGAAGTGTGAGGAATGCAGAAGAGAAAAATGGAAGTCAAATGGTGAGATGTTTAAACTGTACAACATGTTAATTGTCACTATTTATCACTGTCAAGTGACCATAGACCTGTTAGAAGTTTAGAATTGAAAACCTTAATGTATTCTTTATAGGAACAAAAGCTCCTGAATTATGCAACAGCCTAAAATGTTCCTACCACAGGTGACTCAGCTTCTCTATGCATTATTTAAAGAGTCGTATGATATCAATCTGCTGCTATGTAGCTGGAATTTATACTGCACTTTTTCACTGGATTTTTTGTTTTACAAATCCCTACTTCTAACTGCAATCATGGAATACAGTCCTACTAATGCACTTCTGCAGTGTGCATTCATTTTCATTTAAGTTTGTGTCTGTCTCCAGCAGTATTTTAAATATGTAAGAGAACTCATGGTGACTTTTCTAATTCTGGAGAATGAAAACAGGAATCTTATTTGCATTTCTAATCTGAGAAAAGACATTTTGAGAGCATCTAATCTCTGTGCTAGGAGATTGTCTGGAAGATGTGAAGCAGCATCAGAACAGGAGGTTAAGACGTTCAAGTGTTCTGTGAACAGGAAAGAGGAGGTGGAAGCAGCTCATTGCAAGTATTTAAACTAACTGTCAAGACAGAGACCTACACCCTGACCCAGGTTGGGGGTTTAATTTTAATATGATGCAGATGAAGAAAAAAAGTTTGAGTTATGAATACTCTTCAGGCTTCAGTCATAAAACCACTGACCAGAAGCCACACATCTTACATCACTTCAACAGCTCCTCCACCTCTGGAAGATGCATATTACTTTGGTTTCTATTCTTGTAGTGGTAATTAAATATAGTGGACTGAATATTTAATACTATGAAGGGATTCCATCTCAGGTGATTTTCCATTATTCATGTGTTGCTAAAAGATTTTCCTCAAATTATCATTATAAAAACTCTATTCTGTGTTTCAAAATGCAGTGGACAAAACTGAGATTTCAGATAGAATTGGCTTTCCAGGCTTAAGTCTGAAAAGCATTACTCATGCTCCTGACATGAATGAGATGCACAACATTTCTTTTAAAAGCAGATTAAAATCCAATAATCTCCTTGGAAAATATTATAGTTGCAAATCAGAGATGATGAGAGAACCATTTTATGATCATACCTCTTATTGTGTGAGGATAAACGGGAATTTACAAAATGAGTCAAGTGGTGGTAGTGGGATGGTGGGGCGGGGGGAAGGTGGGTGTGGCAATAAAATCTCTTCAGCCTGAACCTTTTTGTAGTACTGATGTTAATTTCCTTTCTCTCCCAATTCTCATTGAGGAACGGGCTGCCCAGGGAAGTGGTGGAGTCACCATCACTGGAGGTCTTTAAAAGATGTATAGATGTAGAGCTTTATGGTTTAGTGGGGACTGTTAGTGTTAGGTCAGAGGTTGGACTCGATGATCTTGAGGTCTCTTCCAACCTAGAAATTCTGTGATTCTGTGAAATTTAGTAATAAAATCTGGAAAATGAATGGCCTTAGTGTGCTGGGAAGCTGCTTAATGCTCCTACTTTCTCAAATGCTTGCTGAGATCAGGATAAGTAAAATGCATTTTGCCTTTTATGACAAATTAAAAATAATGTCAATTATGACAGTAAAACTGGAAGAAAAAACGCAGGTGCATATGGTGTTAGGCATATAAAAGCACTGCAATGATGATCGCTCACTGAAATGAATAGAAATACACCATCAAGATGTTACTGCATTCCCCAATGTTGCAATAGTGCCTAGAAGCCTCATTCATGGACTGAGAACTTATACCATAGAAAAGAGGAAAATGAAGAGATCCCAACATCTGAGGGATCACTATAGGCCTCAAGGCCTGAGACATACTTGAGCTAAATTGTATGTTCTTGTATAACGTTGCCTGGTTTTGTTAGAGAACATGTCAGGACTCATGCTGTTACATTTTCATCATCCCTTTGAATTCATTCTTAAAAGATGACTGTTGCCAAAGACACAAATCTCAGTCTCTTCAGCTGGTGGAAAATTTGGCATGTTTCTCATACTTGCCAGACATGAATGGGGAATTGCACACAGCTGATACAAACAGATTCAGGAGACTCCTAAAACTACCTTGATGATAACTTCCTGCTACAGGTGCTGAAGTAAGGGAGCCAGCTAGGAAAGTGCCTTCCTATATCTGTTGCTAGAGGGTCTCATGGGTGAAGTGAAGATTAGTGGCCATCTTGGCCATAGTGACCATGAAGTAGTCGAGTTTAAAATCTTTGGTGATAGGAGGAAAACTGCCACCAAAACTTCAACCACAGATTTGGGAAGAGCAGACTTCAGGCTGCTCAATTAATTTGTTAGTAAGGTCCCCTGGGAAACTGCTTTTAAACACATCAGGGTCTGTCAGTACTGCTGTTTCTAAGTATTACCTCTTAAGAACATAGGAACAGGCAATTCCAAAAAGTTGGAAATCAAGCAGATGGGGCAGAAGGTCAGCTTGGCTGAGCAGGGATCTTCTTTTTGAGCTTAGGTGGAAAAAGAAAGTGTATGGTCACTGGAAGCAAGGTTGGGCAAGATGGGAGGACTACAGAGAGGCTGTTCACCATTGTAGAGAGAAAATTTCTGTGGCCAAAGCTCAATTAGAATTGAGGCTGGCCAGTACTGTGGGGGACAATAAAAAGTGTTTTTTTTTTTTTTTTTTTTTAATATGTTAACAGCAAAAGGGCCAGAGAAAACTTGATGAGGATGGTCACCTCACAAACAGGGACACAGACAAACAGAGGTGTTTAATACCTTCTTCACCACTGTCTTCAGCACCAGCACCAATGATAGGCTCTGGAATCTCTGGTGCCCTGAGTTGGACGACTGTGACTGCGGTAATGATATACTCCCAGCCAACCCCGAGGTTGTGTGGGATTTGGTGCTCCAGCTGTATGCATGTCTATGGAGCCCAATGGAATTCCTCCCAGGGTACACAGAGAGTTGTCTGATGTCATTGTGTAACCCCTCTCAATTATTTTTTGGAGGTCTTGGGAATCTAGAGGGGTCCCAGTCGACTGAAAGCTGGCAACAGTCTCACCAACAATATGAAGTTGTTGTTAAATAAAAGCAAGTTCCAAATTCTGCACCTGGGAAGAGGCAACCCTGGATACATGTACAGACTTGGGGATGTGAGGCAGGAAAGCAGCCCTGCAGAAGGTGATCTGGGGCTTTTGATGTATTGAGTTTATGTGGCAAGGTTTTGGTAGGTGCAGCTGCAGGGGTAGCCCCTGTGAGAAGAGCTCAGAAACTGCCCCATGGTAGATAAAGGCAAGTTTCACCTGGCTCCAAAGGGACTTGCTACCGGCCAGAGCCAAGCCAGTAAGTGATGTTTTTTTTTGTGCCTCTATGTCAGCAGATTTAAGAAAAGGAAAAAAAAAAAACAAAAAACCTGCTGCACAACAGCAGCTGGGAAAGTGAGGACTGAGAACCAGTCCTGCAGACCCCCAGTTCAGTGCAGAAGGAGGGCAGGAGGTGCTCCAGGCACACAGCAGCAGTTCCCCGTGGCCTGTGGAAAGGCCCCTGGTGGAGCAGGCTGTCCCCCTGCAGCCCATGGGTCCCACATGGAGCAGATCTCCACGCTGCAGCCCGTGGAGGACCCCCCGGTGGAGCAGGTGGATGTGGCCTGGAGGAGGCTGTGGCCCATGGAGAGCCCCCACAGGAGCAGGCCCTGGGCCGGAGCTTCAGCCCGTGGAGAGGAGCCCACACAGGAGCAAGGGTCTGGGGGGAGCTGCCCCCCTTGGGGACCCGTGCTGGAGCAGTTTGCTCCTGGGAGATGGACCCTGTGGTACGGAGCCATGTGGGAACAGTTCTTGGAAAGCTGCTGCCGTTGGGAAGACAACTCAGGAATAGTTCAGGAAGGATGGCATCCTGTGGGAGGGACCCCAAGTGGAGCAGGGGCAGAGAGGGACTGTGAAGGAGCATCAGAGACAAAGTGTTAGGGACTGACTGCAGCCCCCATTCCCCATTCTGGGGTGTCACTTGGGAGGAGGACGTAGAAGAGGGTGGATGGGGGAAAAGTGCACTTAGTTTTAGTATCTCACTGCTCTAGCTTGTTAGTAATACACAATAAATTACATTAATCTCCCTATGCTGAGTCTGTTTTGCCCGTGATGATAATTTTTGAGTGATCTTCCTGTCCTTATCTCAACCCTTGACCCATTTTCATTGTGTTTTCTCCTCCTTTCCCTTTAAGGGGGGAGAGCGAGAGTGGCTGTGGTGGAGCTCAGCTGCCCAGCTGAGTAAAAACACCACATTTGGTCAACAGCAAGTTGAACATGAGCCAGCAGTGTGCCCTGGCAGCCAGAAGGGCCATTCCTAAGCTGGGGAGCATTAGGCACAGCATTGCTGCTAGCTGGTTGAGGGAGGAGATTTTCCTGCTCTACTCTGTGCTGGTGTGGCCTCACCTTTAGTAGTCTTGAGCACCACAAAATATAAAAAAAAAGACATAAAACTATTAGAGAGTGTCCAAAGGAGGGCTATGAAGATAGTGAAGGGTCTGCAGGGGAAGGATGTATGAGGAATGGCTGAGGTCCCTTGAGGGGCAGGCGCTGAGCTGTGCTTTCTGGGGACAGCGACAGGACCTGAGGGAATGGCATGGAGCTGGGACAGCGGAGGGTCAGGCTGGGTGTTAGGGAAGGGTTCTGCACCCAGAGGGTGGTCAGGCACTGGGACAGGCTGCCCACTGAGGTGGTCATGGCACTGAGACTGACAGAGTTCAATAAGCATTTGGACAACACTCTCAGACAGTGTCTGATTTTTCGGTGGTTCTGTGTGGAGCCAAGAGCTGGACTCAGTGATCTCTGTGGGTCCCTTCCAACTGAGGATATTCTATGATTCTATGTGTTTGCATATATATGTGTACATGGTATGAACAGTGCTGAAAGTAAAGGAAAAAAAGCAGAGGTACAGTTTGAATTTTACTGATGGGTGTGGGCTGCTGCCTTCCTCAGCTTTCATGGAGATGCTGATTCTTACCTAAAAATATGGTTATATGGTGGTGTTCAGATGAGGAGAAATTACCTCTAATGCTCTATTTTAGACACTGATTTTTTGCCTTTATCTGGATATGATTCTGTATCAAAACTGAGTATGTTGGTAACTCACAATATATGCTTTTAGCTTTTGCCATTGCTTTGTTTTCTGTTTTCTGTCCCCTGCCTTCCTCTTTTTTTTTTTATTTTTCTTTTTTTTTAAAAAAAAAAACAAAAAACAAAAAAAAACAAACAAACAAAAAAAAACAAAACAAAAAAAACTGGCCCATGTTGCTTCTAACTTAGCCAGGCTGAGCCTGTTTTTCTTATCATATGATAAGAAAGAAATGAAAATGTCACCATCTGCTGAAGTGTCAGCACACTCAGCTAGGTGTATCCAAGGACAACAGCCCTGTGGCTGTGGACTGTTTCTGAAAATTTGACTTTTGTCTCTGTGAGGCATGAAGTGCTTTGAAAACCTGGCATGACACATAAACACATTGAATACAGGGCAATGCTGAGAAAATGCTCAATTCACAAAGAGAAATGCTTGAGGCCAAAGGTGCAAAGGATCCTGTAAGTTAATGAGCCCCACTCCTTGCTATTGCAGGCAGCACTGGTGGAAATCCTAATCATCAACTGATCATAGTCTAGGATAAACATAACTGCGTGGTGGAGTTGGCCCTAATAAAAGTTGTTCTTGTCCTCTGGAAATTTGTAACCTTAGTCTAATATTCAGGCTACATTTCTTAATGGTTTGTGTGTAGCCATTTGTTATTGTAGCAGCTCTGTCTTTTAGCTTAAAAAGCACTTAGCCTTTGCTGTGTACATCATGATGATGTTTTTAGAAAGCAGTCAGAATCTCCACAACCTTTATTCTCTTGGGCTAAACCAGCCAGCATCTTTTAATCTGATTTTGGAAGATAAATTCTTCGTTTCTTTGATTATTGTAGTACTGTTACAGACTGAATTAATCTTTCCTGTGTCTGGGTGCCCAGAGCTGCACATTGTGTTCCAGATGGCCTCATCATGGCCTTGCTCTTTAAAAATGCGTCATGAGGGACATCTCAAACCAAATGACTTCCAGCAACGATTGACTAATCAACCCAGAATTTTCTCCCTTTCTGCCACATCCAGTGGGTGATCCCTAATTTATAACAGATTTTTGTCATTAGTCTGAGGGCATAGGTTTATGTTGCCCATGGGTGGATACATATCTGAGCAAACTGTTGAAGCACAGGGCCCTTGCTGCTTATTGAGTTGGAGTAATACAGTTAGCTGCTTGAGGAGACTGCCTCATGTTCTAACTGATGGAAGTGCCCACCTTTCCTGTTGACTACAGAAGGAACATAGAGTTTTAAGTTCCTAAATTGAATTACTTGGTTAGGTGGGCTGCATATGGTCAAAGGGCCTCACTTTGTAGTGTGTGCTGCAAAATTTTGTCTTGTTTCTATGACTTGGGGGCATCCATTCTCCTGTATGCTTCCCATTTTTGCATCACGGCAGCATGATGGCTAGAACTGATGTAGGACAACTGATCACTGATCATAGTAGGAATGTATATTGGTTTTCTGTGACCATAAAGCTGCATCTTTGGATTGAAATTGTAAGGTGTGTAACAGAACTTAGAAAATGTAGGGATTCACTTATTAGGTTTACAGTGCTATCCTCAGTATGTGACTATTCCAGGTCTATTTTTTCTTACTATTTCTTATCCAGTTAAGCTGTTTCCTTAGGCATACATGTCTGTCCTAATACACCAGGGATTAAACAAAGTATCTTTAAAACTCAAGAATGAGCTAAAAATCCTCCTGCGTAGGTAAGGTCTGGAGCAGACTTACATGTCCCACTGACATATAGCACATGCTGGCCACTGGGTTTCAAGTACTCATTTAACATAAACCATGGGTTATAGACAGTTGACAACTCATCTGTCTGGAGGTTTAATTGCTCTGGTGTGCTTACTTGCATTCTCTCTTTCTCCTTTTTTCTCTTTCTACCCACTCCCTCCTCCTTTCCAGTGACATTAAAACTAGCACCTTGGAGATCTGTATTTGATAACCCACCCAAACATCAGTGAGATGTATTTGATTTCTTTCACAGTTTATGTCTTGGGATGTTTAGTTGAAGGTAATTTTAGCTGCTTGAACCATGTTAAAGGAGGGCTGGGATTTCAACTATCCTTGTAGGAACTAATTAATAGGTCATAAACATGTCACTGGAAGCAAATGTTTACCCTTAATTTTGAAAAGAAGGTAAATTAGAAGATTTTTTTTTTTTTTTTTACATCCTCATAGGAGGAAAACAATCTGCTGCAACACCAGTTCCATGTACCTCTTAATTAGGTTATTTAATCAGGATGCTTTTGATCTGAACATTATTGTTCTGTATTGTAGTCCAGAGGGACTGATCAGTCTGAGATTCAACTTCCCATAGATAACCAGCAGCACTTGGCTGCAAAGCAGGTTGATCTCTTAAGCTACCTGGAAATTCTCTTAAGAGCTGCCTCAGAACATGGGGATTAATCTCAACCATGTATTTAATCTCCATTTCAATTATTTAACTGTTTGCTCACTGGAAAAGAAAATAATAAAACTTTTTGGCCATTCTGAAGGGCTTATAGTTCTTTTTTAGACATCTGTGCATTTCAAGCACATAGGAACTTATGAAGAATACCAGCTGGTGATTTAAATAGGGTTGTGGGAATAGCACTGGGAAAGGCTGAACAAATAAAATGGAACTAGTGCATTCATCATTTTAATGGCATTTAGCTTGCCTCATAAAGAAAGTGGCAGCTTTTATTGCTCATACAAGGACTTATGCCACTATTAAAGAATGATGCTTCAGCTTCTTCTGTTCTGAATTGCAGAGTGTGACAAACCCCAGTGGACTCAATTCCATTTACTACTTAGTACCTAAATACTAACTAATAAAGCAAAGTGGAATGGCAGTGTTTGGTAAAAGCAATTACAATATTTAAAATTTGATGGCAGAGAGAAGAGTAATACCTTAAGTAAAAATGTTTTGCTTGGCATGTTGAGCTCTTAGATGTTTCCAGATTCAGATCTGTTGACTATTATGACTTCATGTTGTGTTAAAACACAAAGGTGTGATAGGATTAAAGCTTAATCAAAACCTGACTCTTGCTCTAAAAAGTTTAGGTGCTAGGACTCTGAGTCACTGCAAAAATCTTGCTAGAAACTCTTTCTAAGCCTGCCACTGATTTTCACCTAATCTCTAGAAACCAAGCTTTTATACTAAAGAGGCAAAGCATTTAGGCTTCCCCAGATTTGGGATTTACACTACAAAAATTAAAGATGAGAGAGAGAGATAAAATCCCTGTTTGTGCCCCAAAATGTCATTTCAGAAATGTTTCCAGAAAACATCAGGCCAGAGAGCTCCTGCATGCTTCTACCTTATGAAATGGGATCTCTGGGTTTTTGATGTGTTCTATAGTCTATTTTTGTTCTGAATCACTGCTATACCTCCTGGGATCTGTTGTTCATTCAGGGCAGATGGTGTAGAGAAGTCAGAGAGACAAGGACCCAAATGACAAATCCCTGAGATGCTTTGATGCCATTTCTGACACAGAATTCAGCTGAGTTTGTGGTTACAAAACAAACACCTTTCCATTCTTTTCTAAATGAAAAGGTGAAGTATGCCTTAAAAATCTGTCACTAAAGAAAAATAATCCAACATCATCATTTTGGTGATCAAACATCAGGTTGGATAATTTTTCACTGAGGAAGAATTAAAACAAAACCTTCTACCACAATTATAGATGGCCTTACAGGCTTCTCTTTTACCTTTCTACTAAGCTATTGTTATCCATTCCTGCAGAGAGCATTGTTAGAGTCTGCACTTTCTTAAATCAAACTCTGATCAGTCTTCACTAATACCTTTACTCTTCTGTTTCCTCCTGCAAATGGTCAAGGATAGATACTGACTGACTACTGAGTCTCTGTATGTATAATTTGGCATAAAAATGCCAAAATTTGGCTAATGGGTTAGGTAGAAAAGAATAGAGCAGGAAAAGCTGTGGGAGGTGGATATATCCTGGTAAGGATAACCATGAAGGAATGAAATGAAAGCTGTTCCTCTTTCAGATTTATTTTGTTTTCATGGTTTACTCCTCTGACTTATAGGTAGCATCAGCTTACACTTTCGAAGCTAAATATTTTACTGAGACCAATAAAAGGTCTAAACAACAAAAATTGTACTAGTCAGGCCAGAGGTGCACCTAATCTACAACTTGTTTGAGAGCAGAGAAGTGTATAAGAACAGAGCAAGCACAGTCACACTTTCCCAGAATATCCACTCAGCCTCTGGCAATTCACAATTTAAGCACTTCCTCACTTACAGGTGTTACTATTTCAAAGGAGATTTTCTTGTATGGACTACCCTTATCACTTTCTTAATCCAGGTGTGATTTTAGCAGCCATAACATCCTCTGGCAGGAAGACCTACAGTTTAGCTAGGTGCTGTGTGAACAAGTGGTTTCCTTTTTTTTTTTTTTTTTGTTTTGTTTTGTTTGTTTGAGTCTGTCTCTTGCTACAGCCATTTGATTCTCTTCAGTTCTTTTATTATCCAGGATAAGAAATCATTCTTGTTTTCTTTACCTCGATGTCCATGGCTTTTGAGATCTCTTTCCTGGAATTCTGCTCTCTGCCACTTCCTCTACACATTGAAGAGTCCTGTCTGTCTGCACTTTTTACATGGAGTGTGCTCCACATTTTTCTTCTCCTGTTGCCATTTGCTGTATTTTTTTTTTCTATTTCTCCTATATCTATTTTTAGGTGGACAAACCTAAACTACGTCCAATAGCCAGCTTGTGCATCATTGGCTTGTACTACAGCATAACGATGTTCCTATTTTGTTCTTTAACCTTTTATTATATACAGAATAGTTTGAAGCTGGTGTTTTCTTAGAAATATATGTTATAACTCAAAGCCCTGTGTGGTAGGAGCTAGTTTGGAATCTCTAGGGGCTCGTGTGAGGTTAGAGATGGGTTTCTGATATGCTGTCGTTCACTCTGCTCTGAAATCCTTGGGTAGATTGTCACAATCTCCTCTTACCCCCAAAGGCTTGCGTAGCTCACTGCCATCAGTCAATGCTCTCCTTGTACCAGTGCTCTGCCTTCTATAGGTCTTCTCTAAACGTGCACAGGCCAGAGATCAGATCTGCCTCTCATTTTTCTTCACTCGCAAAATGGACTATTTATACTTACGTTTCATTTCACACCTTTTAGTTTCTCTTAGCAATAGTCAAATATTAATTTGTAACCAGCATTGTCTGTTATACCATAATCTAAATTTAACCCCTCATCTCTTCTATGTGGAAATTATGTTTATGGTACAGCAGGTTTATAACAATAACAAATTCAATGCCATTATTCTGGTTGCCAGTAAGCACTAGCAGGGACCTATCTTGACTTCCACATCACGTATTTCTCATGCAGGCTATTAGAGATAATGAGTATAAAGATATGAATCTAGAGTGAGTCAGCTGGTTTGTTTAGACATGGACTTCAATCCCACCTATCCCCCAAAATGTATATATATATACAATATATATATATATATATATAGAACATCTTCATATATATATATATTGAAGATGTTCTGTCTTTAACTGTCAGAGACCACTTGGAAAGCTAAGGTTATGACATTGATCCTGGATCCACCACTGTTATCTGTGTGGTATCCTGTTCTGATTAAGGATGTGCACTGCCAACTCAAAGGCTTTAATTTTCATGTTTTGCTTAGTATTTGGTTAGAGAAGAAGTAGGAATAATTGTCTGTAATAATGGACTGTTCATGCCTGCAAAGTAAAATGAACACATTTATGGGCTCACTTCCTTCTGCTGTTGGTGCAGACTGCTTTATTCAAACTGATTTGCAGGGGAAGCTTATCTCTAGGTTCTGGCTGTGAGAGGAAAAGAAAATAAGCCTAAGCAATTAGAGTAATGTTCATGCAGGTGCAAAGAGCCAGCACAAAGCTCTATTTACTCTTGCCTTCAAGCCCCTTTAATCATCATTGCAGAGCTTAAGCTATACATGAGGCTTTTGTGTGGTGCATTTCCCACATAGAATATTGAGTGGTTCGATTTCACTATAGAAATCCTCAGTCCTAAGGACATATCTGGTACCAAAATAGCTCTGAGCATCTTCTCAGTCCTTGATGGAATGAAGCACTTAAGTAATGAGTGGACACGCTGTAGAGTCTCCAAGGTTATTCAAAGGTTTATAGTACTGCTTAGTAGGACTGTAAAAAATAAATAAATTCTGATCTATGCAATTCTACAAATAGATAAAGGCAGCAACTATAAAATGCTGGGAAACAAAGACCCCTGAAACACATCAGCAGTAACCTTGTAATTATCTGCTCATCTAATGAAGTGTAAACCCCCATGGAAATCAATATACTACTGGCATTGTCTTTCCTGTAATTTAATATTTTTTACAATTCTGTTTTCTTTGATAATGGAGTCTCCTTTATTTTGCTTGCCCTACTGCCAATTTAAAATTGAGCAGTTAAAACTGTGTTGCAAGGATTCCCCCCAAAAGCTTTATTTATGTTAGTGAAATTCACAATAACCACTTATTTCTTTCTCTTGCGGTGCATCCTAAAATACCAAAGCAAAAAGTGAGTGATTTATCTGTTTAGGTTCACATTAGTGATGGCCTGAGGGGATAATTTCAGACAGAAATTCTGTAATATTTTCTACAGCAAAGCTCTTGCTTTAAGGGCAGAAAAATCACAAGGCTGTTGAACCAATGCTTCTATTCTCTGGTAGTCTACAACAAAAGAGCAATTTCAGCCCATTTAATAAGAAAAGCTTCAAGTATAAGTATTTGAGCAATGTGTATTTTATTTTTGGATGAAGGATTTGTAAAATTGGCTGAGTCATAGATTTTAGGGTTTAAATATAATGATAAATCAGCTAATATAATCTCATTTATAAATCAGTTCAGTGATTTCATCTTGCACTAAGACCAATAATGTTTTGACTAAGGAACATCTATGAAGTATGCAAATTTACTTGTACCTCCTATCAGAATAACTCTTTTTTTTTTTTTTTTTTTCCTCCTCCTCTTTCCCCAAAGCATGAATGATCTCAGACACTCAGACACCAGGCTTATAGATAGCTAAAAATTTGGATCATTTATTAATCACTACCCTGGTCAGTTTTCAGACCTTGTCCCCATCTGCTACCATATCTCTCATCAGTCTTATTCTCTTTTGCATATTCTTTCTGTTTTTTTCCTGGTGTCTTTTCCACCCAGGCTTACAAGATAACATTTATTTAGTTATTTATTTTTATCCCAGCCAAGATATTACAGGATGAAGAAAGTAGAGCACTATTAAAAGCTGGAGCTGGAAAAATAAGAGAGAATAGCCACCATAAAAATGAGACTTTTTATTCACCTCTTCCTTCTGGGAATTGGAGGCCAGTCTCATGTCTGGGTGACAAAATTTGCCTAAGCATTATGGTAGGTCAACTTAATTTTTACAGTAGCAGAAAATTCCTGGCAAAGGGAAGTGCTGGGGGAAGCAAACCGAGAGGAATTATTTGCATTTTGAAGCTGACAGAGTGAAGGATGAGATCTCTGTGAATCAGCAATGGGGCTTAGGGTGGCCCTGACTGAAGGAAGATTTAGCAAAGAGCATTGGGATTTTCAAAGAACTGTAGGTGTAGGGGTAGAAACAGTCAAGGATTTTTTCAGAGGAACTCCACACAAGAGTCTCAGGCTCTCATCCCCTTTCCTTCACTGTTCTGGAGACAGATTTTGCCTCACTGCCATGTAGTTGACAATCCCTACCATCTCTCACAAGAACTGATTTGGTCTCCCTCTTCCCTTTCCAAACTTCTGGAAGAGAGAAAGGGAGATGAAGGAGGTGAAGGTTCTGGTCTACTTAAGGGAAGAGAAAAAAAGGCCAGAAGGAGAAGTATGAGAAAAGAACCTGTGGAGAGCTCTGGTGAGTAGTGCTTTCTGTTCCTGGTACTACAGGGAGAACCAAGGACATTACAGCTTCTTGAGAGAAACACTGACTATTGTGCCGTGACTTCTACAGGCCATACCACAAATGCTTACACTCCATGTCCTTTTCTCTTTCCTATTTATGTATCACTCTCATAAGCCAACAAACTTCAAATCTTGTCTAGATGGCAAGATTTCAGGTTTGCTAATTTTGAAGTTAGTATTGCTAATTTCCAGGAATAATGACCAAACCCTATGAAAATCACAGGTCTGAAGATTCATTTCTATTGTGTCCATTTTGCTTTTCCTTTTTATTTCAGTAGCACATATATCTAAGTTCCTTCTGTTCCTTGTACAGAACACAGTTGGCACCTTCCCTTTATATCAGCTTTAACTTCTACTTGTTTCTATTTCATGAAATCATATTTTCAATTATTTCAATTAATTTTTGGCCTACCCTTCCAAATCTGTGCAACTGCAAATCAGTCCAAATGAATTCTATTCACCCTACAAGCCCATTTCATCTTCCTTTTTCATAGGGCAAATGTCCATCATATGCCTGGAAGTCATGAGTGTCTCAGACACGCTCCTTGCCACTCTTCCTTGAATAGATGTCATTCTATCCTGCAAATTCACTAATTCTTCTTGGATTGGTAGAGATACTCAGATTGTCTGTATTGCACTATTTACATGATAGCAGAATAAAATAAATACTTGTGGGTACAGCTGAATGTAATGGGGTCCAGGCATATTCAAAATACAGAACACTAGTAAGGGCAGCTCACTGATAGCTGGTTCTACTTCAGGCCATAGCTAGTAACAGAATCTTTCAACACTTGCTTGAAGAGATACAGAAGGCATCTGCTACAGAGGAATGAAAGATGGCAGCTATGGGCCTAAGTCATGGGCCTTTTTGGTAGAGAATTGTTTGCTCTGTACTTGATGAGTTCATGTATTTTTCCATTTCCATGTTCATGTTATCCTGACAATTGAAGTAAAAATAATACTATTTTATTTTATTTTATTTTATTTTATTTTATTTTATTTTATTTTATTTTATTTTAT
>CM021735.1:52299518-52393922 GCA_011075105.1 Heteronetta atricapilla
ATTTTATTTTATTTTATTTTATTTTATTTTATTTTATTTTATTTTATATTGTATTCTGGCTTTTGGATGAATGTTTAAAATCATCTTTGTTTTCTTAGTGCAAATGTAAGGTGTTTCTCAATTATGAAAAAATTCATGTTGTAGATGGCTAAGTACTTACGCTTTCCAATTATTTGACGTCTGCATCTGTTTTTTAAGAAGACCAAGAAATAAGCATTAAATCCGTCAGCTGATTCTGGAGGGAAGATTGCATTTGAGTAACAAGTTTGAGGGTTGCAGGGTTGAAAAATGCAAAGAACTGTCCTTTTCCGTCTTGGAGACCTATCATTCTTCACTGTGTGAAAGCTGATGTCTGCCTGACCTTCAGGCCTAAAACTAGATGATTGCTGCCAGACACCTATGAGTAACAGCTATTATGCTTGAGAAAAGAATGAAGGGTTTGTATTTATATAACAGAAGTTTAAGTTCAGCACTCTTTGTACTCTGAAAGTACAAAGTGGTAATGTTTTCTTTGTAAGCATAGAGCTGAAGTGACTTCCAGCTAGAAAGGTCTGCTTTGGGAAGGAAATCTGATGGAGACTGGGGAAGGTGGAAGATGCCTGGGAGAAATGAGCCTGTAGTCCACGAAGGCAATAGGAAAGCCACTCATGGAGACTGGTGAGTGAGGCTGTGAATCTTCAGACCCAGTTAGGCACTTTGCCATTCAATACCCACACTCTGAAATACCAAGAAGTGCTTTGAAAAATAGCATCTCCTGAAGACATATCCCATCTCTGGAATGAATTCTGTAGCCTCTATTTATAGGGAAAGTGCTGCTGAAGTCACATACACTGAACTCTCAGTGTAGATTTAAGTGAAATAATGTTAAAACCCCCATGAAGTGCAAATTAATTGGAAAGAGCTTAATTGGAATCACCAATTTATTGGGATATTTCCCAGGAACCTGATTTAGTCTAATGAGAATGGATGGCGCTATCTGCTGATTAACTGGAAGAGTATTAGAATATGTTGAGCTTTATGGGGAGGGCTCCACCAAGTTTTGAAGTGTGTTCAAGGTTTTTCCTAGCTCACAAGGGTAAGGTCTGCTTTTTGTTTCTATAGTGGAGATTTTATTTAGGAATGAATCTCATCCAGACTGTATTGTATACCAACCCTTCCTTCCACCAGCAGATGCTCCAACTGTGATGTAATAAGGGAAATGTATATTTCTGAAAAGTCACACCATCTGTCTTCTTACAATAAATATAGTTAGAGATAGTTAAAAGGTTAGCAGAGAGAAAAAAGGCAGTTCTGCTGTCAGTGGACAGAGCAGACAAGACAGGATTGATAGATGCTTGTGATATTTTAACAGATATGTTCCTATACTGTAAACTGTTTGACTCATTTGGGTTCTAAAAATGATTTCTAGTCTTATCTTCAGGGATTTATTATTATCTTTAGCTAATATGCTTAGCTTTACTGAATTGCTGAAACCCCAGCTGGATCATGTATGAAAGGTTGCCTTCAAATTTCTTTCAAGTGCCACGTCTAAGACACATTTCCAGTTCTTCTTGCTTTTACTGTCTTTTCAGATCTTTTCCCTGTTAAACAATATTTGTTCCTCTAAAATTCTTGGCACCCAATTTAATATAATTCAAAATTACCTATGCAGTCTATGCTCTAATAACCTATGCCTTAATATCTAATGATGTTGGCCTTTGGTTATACTTAATTGCTTATCTAAAGTTGCTTAGGTTAAGAGCTTTTACTTTGAGTTCAAAAACTCCTTCTGTACAATAATGTCCTGTTGAAAAGGTTCTGATTTAAGACCTTCCTCTGTTTAACTTGGTTCATACTTAAATATTTGTACTGCTGAATATTAATTCTCTGTGCTTCAACCAGGGATTCAGGGCAGAAAATTTGGAGTGCAACAGCAATACAAATGATTAATGCAGCTTGTATCAAAGTTGCCCAACTTGCTAATCTGTATATTTTCAATGTTAATGTTTTCTATAAAATTGTCAGTTAACTTGTCTGTTATGGTATTAAATAATTATGGCTCCCACAGCCAAGCTATGCAGAAGTCAGCTACACAGTTATTAAACACATTAAAGTAGAAGATAACACGAAAGTGCATTTTCCGTTCTCCCGGCACCCTTTATTTGGTGCAGGTGTTTGACTGTATTTCAGGAGTTGTAGCAGAAAATCCATTAAACCAGCTTATTCTCCAGGGTTCCATTTCACTATAAAGACAACAGTTTATAACACCATTCTGCTCTTTCTTCATTTCTACTGTTGATTTCTGTTACTTCATTTTACTTCCTAATCTATCGCACCCCTCCCATGTGAGACTAGACCTCCAACTGACAAACTGTGGTTATGGAAAAACCATTCCTCTTTTCTTTCTAGCTACCATTTTCCAACCGCTATCTCCCATTGAAGTCCCATAAGGGCTTAGTTTGGTGGCTCCCATTAAGGCTGTCAGTCACGTGAAGACTTGTGTTCAGTCCCCCTCTCTGGACTCAAGACTTTTCCCTGACTGTGATATCCTCCTCTCTCCCCTGCCCACTGTAATCAGAATTTCTTTGCTTTTGTACCCACACCATACTCTCTAGGATGAAAGCTGCTCCTGTTCTCTAACTGACCACGTATTGAGGCCATTTTTCTTGTGCACCTCATGCTCTGACATCAGCTTTGTTCTGCACAGGTGACACTTCCTTATGCCTTACCAGGACAAATATACAGCATACATTTTTGAACTAGGGGTAATATGAAAATACAGTTGTTCTTAGTTCATAGGAAGTGGTGTAAGTTTATAAGAGATTGTGGATTTTTTGAGTCTATAAAAGCAACTTGTGTTGTCAAAACAAAACAAACTTCCACTAAGAGCCCCCCGACCTTCTATTTCCTATAGCAGCTATGTGCCAATAGAAGCATTTTATATTCTCTGAGGAGAGGTGTGGAGCTTTGGGTTTTTAATAGAAAATTATGGATCTCATCAAGGGAAGTATTCATCTGATTACTAAGTTATTTTCAACAAGAACAAGTTGCAGCTAAGAGCTGACTTTGGTGCCTACATCTGTCTCAGAGAGTTTTGCAATTGAATTCTATGGATATGAAGTTATGCTTAAAAATATTTATTATATTTATACTATGAAGAATACGTTAACTCATTAGCTCATCACTCTTTCTCTTCAGGTGAATTATTGCTTGATTCTCATTTGATGATGTAATGACACAAATAGAAACACTTAAGAAACTCAATCATTTAGAAGACAGGGTCAGGAATCTTGGTCTCTCCTAATTGTGTTAGCAAATTTTGACTTTATGAACAAGAACTTCCCATCCTGCAGCATAGAAAATCTCTGCAGAAATATTTTAGTATCTGTTACTGATGTAGAAGGAGGGGATAGAGGCTGAGTAGAATGGGGAAAGAGGTGTGGACACACTACAACCACATCACACAGCATAGGGCTCCAGCAATTCTCTTCAAAACCCAATGCGCTGCAACAAAGTCGAGTGGGCATTAGTGTATTTGGTAGAAAGAGGATTGCAAGTAAAGATGAGAGTAGGTAGAGAGGCTTAGAAAATCTGTAAAAGAAGCTTTGTAGAGATGACCTTCCTCTGAGACTTCCTCCAGCAGCTGAGACTGAAATAAGCCCTTAGAGCTCATCAGATTTTTCTTTATAAAGAAACCCACAGTTACAGGGACACCCTTCAGGTTGTGCAAAGTCTTTCTTCACTTCAAGTTAAACCTGATCTCCCCTTTATAATGAATCAAAGCTTTTACAGCCCTCAAGTCTTGGTAAAGGAACTGTTTTGTTTTAAAAATCACTGTTGGGATGAAAGGAACAGCAAAGCTAGACGAGAGTAAAATATGAGATTTTGTACTCTGCTAAACATATCCTCTTGGCCCAACATAACGTCAAAATATTATCATTACTAACATTGGCTCTGCATGCTTAAGTAATTATTCTTGACTTGTTTTTAATAGCTGTTCTGATATTTTTCCCAGCTTAATGAATTGTTTTCAAGAAAATCAATTTTCATTGCACAACTTTTTTAACACATTGAACTGTGGGTTGGATTTATCTGCTGTACTTAAATCTTCAGTCTTCATTCTCTTTTCTTCTTAAGAAAGGATCAGCTTAAGTGTATTACTCCTCTAGAGCACAAAAGAAGCGACACAGATATCCAGGGTGAACAGGAAGGGATTCATAGGTTTGAATGATAGAGTATTATCACAGACACAGGAAGGCAGTATTCATCTCACAAAGCTTGACCTCATCTCACCATCTGGGAATAAGGCAGTGGATAAAGCTACTTTTCTAGTCCCCAGTCAGTGGAAGAGATGTGTCCAAAGAGCATTTATGCTCAGGTGCTTAGACACCTGTTTTAAGATGACACTGTAGAGATATTTCTTTCTTTTATTTTACTAGAGGAAACTGAGGACTAGCTGAGCTGTTATACTTAATTTTAGAAAGGTAGGTGACATGAAGCACACTTTTTGTCTCACAGTCATGCTTGTATTAACTTTGTTGAAAATCTAGTAAATGACTGAGAGTAAGTGGGAAAAAACCTAGCATGCAGATCTTGGGAAAAAAAGTAATCTGAAGACCTCTAGTTCACTGCTCGTTCCATTTCATTTCTTTTATATAGTGGCATATTAATTTTCTTCCAGTCTTCTGGCAATTCTCCATGGTTCTTAGATTTGTTAGTAATACATTTTAAACCTCAAATGCTTGTTTGATATGGCAGTTTCAAAACCTGATACCGTGTTTGTAAAAAGTTGTTGATATAAAACCATCCATTTTCAGTATCTGTGTTTAATTTTGTCCTTGGTTTCTGACAAAATACAAAATATTTTGTCATCTCATAATCGAAAAGCATCTTAACCTGAATATAAAAACAATCATAGACTTCTCCTTCAATAGAGTACCATAGTCAATGTACACTCTGCCATGCCTGGTAGATAAAATAAAAGAGCCATTCTTTAAATTTCTTCAAGTTATATGAACTTCAGATACATTATTATATTACATTATGTTAGAATAACTTATAAATAATACCTTAAGAATAGTATATTATAACTTACAAATTATTTTCCAGTATCTTTTTTCTTCCTTTATCTATTCTCTATATTTCAGGGCTTATAATTGGTATTGACTGCTATCAGTTCTTCATTACACTTGCTACTTGTACTTTTTCTATTTTACGTAGCAATTCTTACTTTCAAGGTTTTTAAGTGCAACTTTCTTTTATTTTATTCCTAAACATGAGATCTGTTTTTAGCAAAACAATGTGAATGGTGACTGGTAAATATTTAAAATCTTTTCTACCAGATGGTTTGGTTCAAAATAGTTATCAGTTTTGTGAGATTCACTTTTCTCTTTTTGCATTGAATACATACATCACTGGATTGTATTTTATTCTGTGTACAGATATCAAATGCAATACATTCATGATCTCTTACCCTTAAGCTACAATTCATTTCAGTTCAAAGATCATTCTTTGTATTTATCATAATAAAGATAAAGAGAGAATCTCTTTAATGCAGCATTTTCATAATTAGGAAATTTTCATTACAGATTTTTGTAACCAGTTCTAAAGAGCTCTGTACTGGCTGTAAACTTTCATCATCATAGATTGTTAAAGCTAAAGATTACACCATTCTTCTTCTTGTGTGCTCCAAATAGCAATGCATAGAGATGCTGTTCACCTCCTTCTCTGTTGCAGTGTTGTGGTCCGTAGCTGCACAGACCAGCATGTGATCTGCCTCTGCCTTCTATTAATAATTCAAAAATATTCAAGACTACTTATTTAGAGTTGCTAGGCACAATACAGAGTGCCATTCCCAAGTTCTGCAATTCACTTGATCTGTCCTAAACAAGCTCATTTAAATATTTTAGTCACAAAAGTCTTTTCTGTGAACTTCAGTCAGACTGCCTGACAACAATACACATGCATTGCATGAAAACTTCCAATTCTTCTAGGTTATCACTATATTGCTAGCACTGGTGTAAGAGCAGATAGAGAGGCTCTTTTCATACCCCTTGGTAACTTGATTAGTTTTATCCTTGACAGCTTGATTTTTTTTATTATTATTATTTTTATGTTTTATTTAGGTTGATGCCTGGCTGGTATAGCTGGCCACTTCCACATATGGTACTTTCCTATTTGCTTTAGCAGAGGACAGCTAAACCAGACAGCTTCTCTTCCTCATAGTAAATGGATCAGCACTTCTCAGTGGCCAAATCTCCTATCTCAAGTCATATGCCTAGTTAGTAACTCTCTTCCTGGGCATCCTGCTTTCTATCCTGTTCTACTTGTAGGAGAGGAAAAGGTCTCTGACCAGGAATTACATGAATGGCTCCTATCTATCTGCAGTCACTGGGAGCTCTTCTGTTGAAGAAAATGAAGCTAGTTAGCCATTAGCCCCTTTGAGAAAACTGCCAGTAAATTTTTTCATACTGATCTCTGGGCCTTTATAATTGTATTAAATCAGCTTAAAGAAGAGTATATATAGATAAAATGTTTGAAGAAGCAGGCAGATCCATGCTCCTTCAGTACTCTCTTCCAAAAGGGCTTCTGCAATATAATTCCTCTTCCCCATGGAATATATGGTCATTCTTTATTCTTCAGCTCTATGTACCCAGAAGACAAATTCCTGGAAGTTGAGCAGTGGAAAGCTGGGCAAGACCATGTAGTGAGGGTTTATCAAAATCTCATTGCAGCAGATAAAGCCAATTATGTGAGTCACCATGGAGGAAAATGAGTCTTGTTCAAATGAATTTTCTTCTCTTGATGTCATATTTACTGAGCTCCTGTATCACTTTAACTGGGAACCCTGAGATGTAGATAGATTAATACAAGAGTATGAAAATTCAAAGAGGAGCAGAGCAGCTACTGGGGAGGTGTCTAACAAAGAGATAATTCTGTAGTTGCTCCAGAAAAGGAAGAGGAGACAGCCCCTGTGCTTGGTGAGACCTGACAAAACCATATTCCTCATTGAGACACATCTCATTAGTATCTTGAGTTGGGTATTGAATGGGGGATCCCTATTACAAGGAATTAAATCTATCTTTGCTTGATAACTTAGATATCTCTGGCATTTAATTTGCTTTCCTGGCATCTCCTATAAAAACTGAAGATTTATTTTACTTGAAATCCTTTGCCTATGCTTGAACTATATTTCTTGATATCTCTCTGTATCCTTACAGGAAATTTGAGAGAAAAATTCCTAAAATGTTTAAGCAGGAAAGTATAGAAGTTTTGAAAGAAACCTTTAAGTATCAGGTAATTATGACACACACAAAAATCCCTCAATGTATGTCTGTGCTCTCATCAGTTAGACCTGAAACACAGAAGACCACATATTGTGACAAAACAGAATGAGTTACTCCTCTGACATCACCCAACATTGGAACAAACTTCATTGATCTTACTGCAGCTGGTGTAAAAAATCCATTCAGTAAATTATGCTTTAAACCCTGCATTGAGAGACTCGGGCAAATTTTATTAGAGGTTTTAATTCTGATTCTCTGTCTAGTATTGTGGTAACTGTAAGAGAACTATTTATTAATTTAAAGCTCATACAGCTGATTGATGCATGCTATTGCATTTTGAATTTAATAATCACATCTTCCTAATTGAATTGTATTTGCTCAGACAGAGCATATAATTAAATCTAGTCTTTTCTAATCCTTCTCATGCCAGATTATACTATGGTGCATTGGGGAAAAATAGTCAAAAGTAAAAATTTAGTTAATTTAAGCCCATTGAAAAAATACATAGTCAAGTTGTGAGTATTTTGGATATTCCTGACTTCCACAAATAAAGGGGTGTATTTTTCCATACATATCTTTTGCTATAATTAATAAGTGTATAGAGGCAACAAGGCTGAAAAATATGGTTAGGAAAGAAACAGGTTTAAGAAAATCCATCAGATTTACACAGCAGATAGTAAAATTTGCATACCACATGACTAGCAAGCTCTTTCAGACAAACATCTCAAACTCTTTTATGGAGAAAAGAGAGAGACCCATTGCTTAGGAATTACTTGCTTTTACCTGTTCCTTACTATTTTGTTTGATGATGCTGAATTGAACAATGTTATCAGAGAGAAGACATATAGAAAATGCCAAGACATAGTTAAGAGTTCACAGAAGAGAAGAATGAGGGACCTTATAGGGACACTCTGATGTGCTTGTGTATACATGGTCATGTGTTTCCAGGATGCAAGTTCAGGACCAAGGGGATTTCAAGACACAAACCTGGCTTGAATGAGGGAGATTTTTTAATTTTTTTTTTTTTTTTTAAGTTGGAAATAGCTTGCAGGAAGACATACCAAGGGAAAGACACAGCAAGAAAGGAATTTGTCAAGAAAGAGATTGTCAGATGAAATTGTTGTGATCCATGTTTCCATGTTGCCCCTGTACTAAAAGAGTTGCAAGAGGATGAGGGTAGAGTTTAGACTTACAGATGTTCAATTTTCTAACACTTTTTTTTTCTCTCCTGATTGCTTTGGACCTTTTGATAGAATAAAAATAGGGGAGTAGAATTCATAGTGGGATGTTCAAGTTTGACATTGACAAGGACGTGAAACTGTTGGAGAGTGTCCAGAGGAGGGCTACGAAGATGGTGAAAGGCCTGGAGGGGAAGACGTACGAGGAACGGCTGAGGGCACTGGGCCTGTTCAGCCTGGAGAAGAGGAGGCTGAGGGGAGACCTCATCGCAGTCTACAACTTCCTCGTAAGAGGGTGTCGAGAGGCACGAGACCTTTTCTCCATTAACACCAGCGACAGGACCCGCGGGAACGGGGTTAAGCTGAGGCAGGGGAAGTTTAGGCTTGACATCAGGAGGGGGTTCTTCACTGAGAGAGTGGTTGCACACTGGAACAGACTCCCCAGGGAAGTGGTCACTGCACCGAGCCTGACTGAGTTTAAGAAGCGATTGGACTGTGCACTTAGTCACATGGTCTGAACTTCTGGGTAGACCTGTGCGGTGTCAAGAGTTGGACTTGATGATCCTTAAGGGTCCCTTCCAACTCAGGATATTCTATAATTCTATGATTTATTTTATGACAGATGTGTTACCAGTGTATCTCCCATGTCCTTAACACTTTAAAATATTTATTCTGCAAAACAGAGCTATGGAATGAAGCAGCATCTTTTTCTCTGATAAACAATGTAATGCCTCAAGTTTAAATTACTGGCCTGATCTAATTTTTCTGGCAAAGTTTAAATTATAGAATTTATATTTTTTTAATAAACATCACTGGCTGCTGATTAAAAAATGACCTGTGGCAGAGTCTGATTTCTCTTCTTGATTTCCAAACAGAATAATATTATTAAAGATAACACTGTTGGGCAGTAGTGATTTGTCTGAGGGTTTTGATCTCATGCTCTATGACATTTCACTGGAGGAATGATTAATATTATATTCAACCTTGTACTTGGAGAGGTCTTATAAAGATTTGTTTCCTTGACTACCCCATGTCACAGTCTTGAAATGTAATTCCGTAGCAGTACCAGAAAAAAAAAGAAAAAATGAAATCCAGCACTGGTGTATAATTAATAAAGTATCACAGAAAGAAATGTGGTTAGAGAACTGCTGTCAAGGTGCTGTTTCTGAAGCAAAGGCATGATTTTAATTGCAAATGATTTGTCAGATATATGCAAGATGATTATTTACCTTCCCACTATAAAAAGTACTAGTGTTAGTCTGTAAAGTTTCATGTGGGCAAGCATGCATTGACTGAGGTCAATAGGAATATAGCCATTCTGAGCAGGGTATGCCAGTTTATAGTAGTTACCACTGACAGCTGAATCGATTTGCTCGTTCTTTAAAATAAGACCAACCTACACCATGTAAAAAGAACTGCTTATATCTGCTCCTCCTGGTAGAGGTGACGATGCCATCTGCAAATATATCTGAGACTTTCAGTTCAATGAATGCCCCATATCTTAAATGAGGAAAAGGCACCTCTCACCTCTTATCTCACCTCTTATCAAATAGCTTATTTGGAATGGAAATCTGAACAGAAAAATTAGTATAAACAGTGACACTTTATTTATCTAAATTAAATGAATGTAGACAAGCCTGGCCCTATTCTGGGGAAGGGTCCTGTCATTCCTGGCCTGGGTTCTGCTTATATATGCACTTCAATATAAAATACGGATGAACAGGGTATCATTGTGCTTGCTGATTACTCCCCTAAGCAAGAACTAGCTGGCTGCTCAGTAGCAGTTGCTTTGCAATTTCTCCAGAGGATGAGTCTCTGCACAAGTGGTTGCATAGATGAAGTTAAGAGCAGCACATCTGTATCGTGTAACCCTGACTTATCCCACTGTATTTCTTTCATTTGGTCAGGATTTTGCTCCAGGCACTAGATATCATCTGTGGCTAAAAGTTTATTTTCTGTTTATGTGTCTGATCTGTTTGATCTTGCTGACTTAGGACCAGTTCTTTAGGGAATCAGCTGTGCTCAGGGTCAGCTGTTTATAATTTAACACAATCAACTCACTGTCTAACCTCACTGATAATGTGGCCTACTTGTTGGAAGCCAGAGGTGTGATTTTACTTGCCATCACCCTCCCCAGTATTGCAATTATGCTTGAAAAAAATATACCTGTCAGCTTCTCAAGAGCCTTTCTAAGCTGGGTAGTCAGCTTCCCAATCTGTGCTCTTTCTGCTAGTAATTCATCTGAAGCTGACAAAACATGCTTATAGTCTGTCTCTGTGTCTCCCACATTTCACATCAGTGGCATGTTTTTCCAGAGTAGCCCTACTGGAAAACAAAATGCTAAATAAATTACATTTGGAGGGACAAGAGATGGTGTTGATTGATTGTAATTTTCTGAAGTAAGTGTAATAGTACCTTCTGATGCTGTGTTAGTGCAGCAGACTGAAAGGAGAGATGTGTGTTTCTGAAGAAAAAAAAAAGTTTACATCTCTTTTGAGCAAAGAGGACTCTGCCTGAGGTACAGGCTATGCGTGGTAAAAGTGATACAAGATCTTATGATGTTGATGATCCCATCTGCTGAAAGTATGGTTCAGTGAGCATGAGGGATCCAAATAGAACAAGAGAATATAAAAATCAGTCTTCATCTCTCCCCCCTCTTTTCATTTTCTCTCCACGAAAGTCATTACTTTATCTGAATTTATTCTGCATTCCCTTCTGTACATTATAAATGACATGTTCTTAAGTTCTGTATCTGCCCTACTTTTTTATATAGGTACTTTTCTTTATTTTGAATTAAAATAGATTATAGAAACAGATGACAGAAACTTTCTAGGTAGAGCTGGTCTAGATGGGCCAATACTCTGCTTTTCTCTCTCTCTCTCTTTTCTGATGAACTGTCTTTCCTATTTTCTATTTATGTTGTAAACATGATATAAGTAGCTAGCATCAGAAATTAGATTAAAGAGAACCTAATATGTGCTTTGATCCTTTTTGGAGACACTAGATTTGGGTAGAGAAGACTTGGGAGTTATTTGGAAATTTGCTTTTTGATGAACAATTTTCCTTGCTGATAACCTTGGCCAAGACCCTTTGCTCTCCTGCACTTTGTCTTCCATGTTCATAGATGCTTTCATGAAAGACTTTGATGTGTGGGGTGCCTGCTACACTATACCTTTTCAGGCTTACTCTTACTTGTTCTCTTTCCCTTTGCTGGTGGTGAACTGACAGATAATCACAAGGACTAAAGCACTATAAGAAAGGTGCAGGTCAAGGATACCAAGTCCCAGATTTTTTTTTTTTTTTTAATATTATTATTCATATTTTATTCTTTTCAGTTACTTTGAAAACAACAGCTTTTCCTATTATTATCTGGCCAAGAGGGTAGCTCTGGGGATGTCCTGACAGGTAGAGACCAAACCATTGGAGACTGGGATGAAGAAAAATACTATTTAAAAGTTCAGATATTAGAAACGCATACAGGGGGCAAAAAGGTAAGACACTGAGAAGTAAAGAGTTCTGGAGCTTTGTCATCATTCAACAAAGAAGACATTGGAGGTGAGGAGTGTCCTTTGTTGCTTTACAGCTCCCCTAGGTTGCCAGTGCTTGTGGAAGACATCCTACTAAGATGGAAAGACATAGAATAATTCTGTAGTTTTAGGAAAAGAAAGAATTTCCAGAACGGTCTTTCATAATATTGTGCTTATGTACATTAACTAAGAAGAGGCCAGTTCTCCTCACAGGAAGTAAATCTCCATTCAGAGGGAGATGGAGAAAAGACGGAGGATGCCTGAAAGCCTGTGCACACGATTGTGCTTGTGTGAGGCACAGCTGTTCCCCAGATTTATACAAGGCTGCAAAACTGACAGAACTACTTAGTTTGAGTCTGTGTATTTGCTACAGGTGTTAATGTTTGTGGGTTCAAAAGACTGGTCTTATAGACGATCTGGCTTATTTATTATTTATTTATTTTTTAACCTGGAAAATTAAGGTGAAAAGAATTAACGAGAGATGGAGAAGATATTTAACACAAAATGCCTGTAAGCTTAAAAAGATTAAAGCTAAAGACCTCTTAGAAATGCAGTTTTTCAACCACTATTTTTATAAATTATGTGTTTCTGCAACATATATGGTCACTTCCTTCCTTAGAAATGTTGTTTTGCAGTTGTTTTAGTCCACAAAGCACAGACCTTCTCTGGATTCTGCTTCAGCTAACCAACCAGTATAAATTTCTCTTGAAATTCACAGCTGTCTTCACTGAATGTGAGTAAATGAGCCTGTCAGGTTGAGCTGACTCTAAAATTTTCTTGTCTTTGGAATGCAAATACTTTTAAGTATATTTAGGCCATCTCTGCTTCTTTTTCATGGGACATATTGGGGGAGTGGGGGGTGGGGACGGAGTTCCACAAGTTATTTTTCATGAAGGAACTAAACCAAAAAAGATGTACTTTAAACCACTGTGTTCAAAGTCATTGTCAAACTTGTCATCCCCTTCCAGGAACCCAAATATGCTGGCTGAAAATTACTCAGCTCATATTTAATTCATCTTTGAATTTCCTTAGCTGGAGATGCTTGGGTACATATGGCTAGCAGAGTGGAAAGCCCCAGATATTCAAGAGCTGGATAAATAACTGTTAATAGCATAAAGTATTTGCTATACCTTTTAGTCCTCCTCTAACTCATTGGCAGAGGAAGAAACAGGATAGAAATCAGCACAGTGCTCAGATATTGTAGCATTTCAGACTTGGTAGTCCTTAATGCAAATCCCTCTTTACTGCTAGTTTATATAATAATTTCTACCATCTTACACCCCCCAGCCTGCCTCAACATGAATGAAAAATCAGGCATTGATGTGGTGTAACAGTTTTAATCTTGACAGATGGTAACATATAGTATGCATGGTGTGCAGAAGGATGATGCTGGCTTTGCACAGAGGGAACTGAAGCCCTGCTGGCTGGGGCTGGTGGGGCTGGTGCCCAGCAGCTGCTGTGCTACTGAGCATAGGAGTCCAGTCATGACCCTGGTGACTGACAGCACTCACTATTTTTTACAGTGTCAAGAGGTCCTGAACCAGTGCTGAGAGAAGATATATATATATACATATATTTCCTTAAAAACAGCAACCAAACCCAATTGACCTGGCAATGACACTTTGAAGAACATGAGGTTCTTTGAACCAACACATCAAGGTGTTGGTTTGGTGGCAGGCTTCCTGGAGATGGGTCAGCAGACCAAAGAGTAATGGGAGCAAGGGTTTACAAAGTGTGTGTGTTCTAGCTAGTTCCCAGATAATCAGAGGGCACTGTTTCTCCCCTGTTCCCCTTCCCTGTTCATCTCCAGTGCTGTCAGTGCAGATAGCATGACTTTTAGACAAAACAGAGGTTTAAGTTTTGCCTTCTTGAAGGACTCGGCACAAGAAGTAATCTTATAAAATGTAGGAGTTTGCCAAACTTCCTAGTTACAATAGAGGTATATAAAGGTCTTTCTGGGGAATAAGGTCTCATGAGCAATTTGCAGCTGGATTTCTGGAGTCAGATTTTCAAGAACATTCAAAATGCAAACGGGGGAGGAGAAATGGGTGCAATTTTCATTATCATTTAGATTTATTAAGCAGCTATTATTAGGTATCTATTAGTTCTTTCCAAATGTAAACACCATTAAAATGTGGTTTATAGCTTTAGATGTAAAACACAGATCTATCTACAACAGAAGGCCTTAAAACTTCAGAATATTTTTAAAATAAGTGAGGATCATATGCAGAATACAGTATAACTGACATTATTTAAAAGATTTTTTAATGTGTGTTTGCAAGGGCTTGTATAATCTGCTTGTAAGTGCTGCTTGTGACCAGCAAGACCAAGGCAGAGCATCTGCAGGAAACTCAGACCAGTATCAGGGAAAGTAAAGAATACTGGTAACTGCAATTAGATGAGGAAAAATAAATAAATCTTTAATTCAGTAATCCTGTGATAGAATCACAGTACAAAATTTAAAGACTCTGCTTAGTATGTTACCACAACATAAAAGAAAAAAAAGAATTATAAAGCTTAATTATTTAAGAAGACAGTTTGCATATTCCCCAGCTTCACCAGTGCTTACAGGACTGAACAAATCTTCTCCACTTAAAGACTGTGGCTGTGTTAGCAACAGAAGTTTATATGAGTAGTGACAGCAGAGTCTTAGTTTTTTTTTTGCCTCTATGGTGTGATCTATTTAGTCTTGTCCAATTTAATACAGCAAACTCTCCACTGATTTCAGGGTTGCATTTTTCAGTCCTTAGCCAACACAGACACCCTGGTTTATATTTTTACTTAGAGTTCTGATGTGACAAAGGTTTCAATTGGATACCATTTGCTGTGATCAGAAGTGTGCTTTCAAATACTTTTAAATATTTTATAGGTTAGCAGTCAAAAGGAAGCAGAGCCTAGAAGAAAAATAACTGCCACTTCAGCTTCTTTTCTGTGACTGCTGATGAATTAATGATTATTTTTTATACCTCTTATCCCAATAACAGGAAAAAAACAAGCAAACAAACAAAAAAACCTTTAACATTCAGGGATTCAGGGTATCCAAAAATCATTAGAAGGCGGCCACAGTGGAGTCCTAGATTAGTTATGATGAGCTGGGGCCAGTCTCTGAGACAGGGGAATTATGGATCACCTGTGAAGGCAGGGAGAAAGGGTTCTTCTGGAAACATCCCAGGTCATCCTCAGGCAGGAAGAGCCAAGGGATTCATCTTCTTTTCTCTATTTGTTACTTTTGACAAATTAAATGGTCAAAACTTGTGTAAGAATCTGAGTGTACACGTGTGCCTATATACACACGTATATATACACAGAGAGATGGGGAAGGGGAGAAGGGGAGAAAATAAATATGTGGTTTATGTATTTGGATTTGCATAAAGGTAGAGAAATCAAAGAATTTTGATTTTAGAATGTCAAACTGAATAAATTAGACCAAAAAAATAAACACAGCTGCTCCTCTTAAATAGGAAAGGGAGAGAAAGGTATCCAAGAGCACAGCCCACCATAAGTTGTTGACTAGCCACAGCAGCTGTTATTTAATCAAACTTGCTATGAAGTATTGACAGTTTTTGAAATAACCTGAAGATCAAAAAACTTAGTTCTTTTTTTTTTTCTCTTTTTTTTTTTTTTTTCAATATGTTACTTTTTTTTGTGCTTTTTTTTTTTTTTTTTTTTTTTTTTTTTAAGTAGAATTTCCATCTGATTTTTTGTTTGGTTTTATTTTGTGTCTTCAGTTTCAGTGTTTCAGGCAAAGCAGTCT
The DNA here is from genome assembly GCA_011075105.1 of Heteronetta atricapilla. Classification (NCBI taxonomy): domain Eukaryota; kingdom Metazoa; phylum Chordata; class Aves; order Anseriformes; family Anatidae; genus Heteronetta; species Heteronetta atricapilla. The sequence goes on from CM021735.1 coordinate 52,315,243, forward strand.
GAATTTAAGTGGTAACCAGAGCCTGGCTGATCTTCTTCAAGCCTCTGAAGCTGCCTTCAATGATTGTCATACTAATGGTATAAAGAAAGGTACAGTGCTCTGTGGAAGCAGCCTTGCTTCTTTCTGAAATCTTTGCTCTGGGTTTTAAGTGGATGCTGAAACAGCAGTTTAAAAATCCTTTGTTTTGATCTGAAATGCCTGTTAAAAAAACATGGATTTCCCGGAGTCCTTTCACTCTCTCTCTCTATTTTTTAATTTGTTATTTCTTTTACCAGTCAGAATGCTGTTACTTTATTTATCTTTTCTAGCATATAAGCAATAAATATTAGGCCAAAGAAGGAGATAAATTCCTGAAGTGATTTGGATAAAAGGAAAAGGAACGTAACAAAGGAAGAGTGGAGAAAGAAAAACAACAATGTAACATCAAATGGTTTTTATGCTTGTACATTAAAAAAAATCAGCTCTAAGCCAGCTGAAACTTTGTCTTGTTGTTAGCCATCTACAAAGGCATCGGTACTTCATTCATTGCCAACTATTTAAACAGACTCTTGAGATAAGAATAGTGACACTTTCAAAAATTTCTTTCCACTTTCTTTGTAAAGGGTGATGTCTCTCGAGTATGTTGCCAAGGTCCTTATTTATTTTCAAAACACAATAATCTGTTGCCCTCACTTCAAGCAGTCCATCCATGCAAATGTTATGTATGAGACCTATGTAAAATGTAGGCTTAACATAGCATCTTTAGAGCAGTATGTCAGGACTCTGCCTGGACATATAGCCTATAAGTTCATGACTGTGCACTGTTCTGGCTTGGGACATGAGAGTTTTGGGGCTTGGCAGCAAGGAGAGCAGGAATTACAGATCATACTGATCTAGGAGAGGAAGTTTCTCAGTCTGTGTGCATGACCTGAAGATTTTCAGATCAAAATAATTGTTGTTTTCCTCTTTAAACATTACCCTTACATTTTTCTCTAACTTTTCTCCTAACAGTGATGCCCCAGCAGTATTAGTAATGAGCCATGACATTAAAGACATTGCCATTTCTTTTTAACATCTTCAAACCACTTTGAACAAGTGGTACTGTGTCTTGTAATATTTTTCCTAAATGTGGAGACAATAAATGTTGCACTGATTTCCTCGCTTGGTTACTAATTGGCTTGTGACAGTGAAATTGACATTGTAGTTGCAGATACATGCAGACTGAAAATTAATATGCTGAGATTGATAGTTATGACAGCATATAAAAGTCAGGCTATCCAAGCTATATTAAATCATTTAAAAAAATCTGAGTGAAAGTATCTAAGAAGCATGAGAAAATGTTGAATTACCTTATTTAGATATTTACTTAATGAAAACATAAATATTTAAAACCTACAAAGTTATTAACTAAATTAATGAGAATTATTTTAAAGCTGCAATTTACTCAGCCAGATCTCAGCAAATGCAATCTCCATTTAAATTAATGGAGACATTCCATCATTTCATCTTACACACCTTGGGATCTGTAACATGATATTGATTAAGCCATATATATATATATATATATATATGTATATATATAAAAGGATAATGCATTTGGAGTATGTATGTTTGTCCTAGGATTTAAGAACCATAAAACCACATTTGATATTAAAACAAAAAAAAGGTCACTTATGATAACTTACCATTCTGTAAAGTTTATCTTCCAGATCCTGATTAATTCTTTGTAAGGCTAGGTAATTGTTTTGTATCCTAAAACAAAGATGATATCATGTAATTTCATGTATTGTTCTTTGTGTTGTTTTTTCACCTGTAATTTTCACATCAGTACAAAACCTTGGCTTTACACTACTTGAAATCTATTTTCTTATCACTCCTGTTGCCAGTCAGTGGTTGCCTTTGAAAGATAATTACCACTTACTTTCTAAGCAAACTTCTTTGTCATTTTTGCTTACTATATTTGGTGGCAAGTTCCATCAAGAAGTGAAAATGTGTTTGCTGTTCTGCACTTGTGTGCAGACATGGATCACAGCTTCATAACTTGCACAAAGGCATTGTAGTTTTTCATCAGGCTCAGGAATAACACACCAGGCAGGAGACATGAGCTTTCTATTTACACACTAAAGAAAGAGAATTACCATGCTCTCTTAATATGGAGAATTGCAGCAGAAACCTAATGACTGCAGTAAAAGCAACATGCTGGCAATTCCGCATGACTTAGAAGAGAGTACGCTTTTGACAAAAGTTCAAGGAATTGCACCTCCTTGAACCTCACGAACACATATAATTTTTTCCAGCAAATAAATTTAGATAGTGTGGCCTGGAAAAGGTTTGTATTTATTTTTTTTCAGCACTCAGGGATAGAATGGACTCACAAAATGAAGCTTCCCTGCTTATTCCAGAGCAGTACACCAAAGAAAAGTTTCAGTCTGTACAGCTTTAGGTTCCTTGTATTGTAACCTCAGTACTGTTGTGAGCAAACTGCATAGCCTATGGGAAAAGCATTCCTATTTCAGTAGTAGCTGTGCCTTTCTGTCCACAGAAGATAAAGAGGGTAGCTCCTTGTTTTTGTTGGTACATACCACTTCATCAGGGTGTATAACAAATGTAAAGCCAATGTTAGAAGTTCAACTGTAAAAAGTTTGTCTGGATGCATCTAAATGTTTGCACTGAGAACGTTAGGTCAATAGGTCTAGGTATTTTAAGGGGTAAGTTGATTTTAGGCAATGTGCTAGAGAATTATATAAGAGCAAAGTCAGATGTAATATACATTCTTTCAGCACAAAGCCACTTTGTGTGAGAAGCCTGAACCTGGATATAGTTTTCACAATGACCAGCAAGGGATTCGGATTAAAGAATTACCTTTGATTTATCCTGTGGATAGGAGTGGCTGCTGAAATCAGAACTGAGATGTGCATTCAGCCCATGCCATGGTTACGAACAGAGGGGTCCATCCCACCCTTTCCTTGCAGTGACAGTTCAGGTCTCTCCCTCTTTCTGTTTCCATGGAGATTTTCTTTCCAGTTGCATAAACCAAATCCTCTGTTCAGGGGCAGGCCAGGGTCTGGCAGTGCCTCTTGCCAGGCTCCCAGTTATACTGTAACATCTGCCACACAGCTCTGAGTGGAAAGCTCTGTGCTGAAGACAGATGCTTTGTGGGCAAAGTAACAACATCCCCACAGATGAAGCTCCCAGGGGCACAGAGAATCAGCCCAGGCTCAAGGTGGCCATTTCAAATATATATTGTTAGTCTAGGGATGGTTTTGGTGTACTACATATTTTACAAAGCTTCTGCACAGAGATTTCCACCCTGTGAGGAGGATGAATGGTAAATGGTGTTTGCAAAGGTGGTGACCTCAATGGGCTGGAAATTTGTGAGACTTTTACTAACCTATGGCTCAGTTATTACTCACCAGTTCTCACAATGCCATTGTGTAAATGTCCAGGTGACTTAAAGGACTGAATGAAGTTCATGGATCTCTGTATTCTCCATGTTCCTGTTAGATGCAGCATTTGCTAGTAAGCCTTTGTATAGACATTTATTTGTGCAGCTGCAGATATACTTGGCGTTTTCACAGGTATTTAGCTAAAGTCAACACAACAGAGAGAAATCTCAGGATACCCTGTACCCATCTTTTCATGGCAAAGGAGAAGACAGAGATGATTTTGATAAGTTAGTAGAAGTGAGGAGGCTTAAAGTGTCTTTGTCTGCAGAGAGCTACTCAGCACTAGTACTTACGTTGTGTTGGTAAGGCTGCATGCTGTGGTGTGGGGAACAAGGATTTATAAAAATAAGATAGAACCTGCTGGCTGAGATCAGAGGTGCCCTAGTATTTCGTCCGTCATGGTCTGCAGCTTTTCTCAAGTAAATCAAAATAGAACAGATTAAATATATTTTGTAGCAAGCCTCTAGCATTTTGTGGCTCAGCTGGAGATGGTGTAAAACTGATGTCTAATTTAGCATCTGCAACTTTGTGAAAGTTTGCACGGGTTCAAATGTATCTGCAAAAATTCATGAAAGAAAAGTGGAAAGAATATTGGTTCAGGGCTTTTCTAGCACAAGCCTCTCTGTACCCCAGTCCGTTCTTCAGTATGGATCTACATGGAGAACTCAAGGGAGATACTGAAGGTTGACATATTGAATGTTCACTTTACACGTCTTGAACAAAACCAGCAGTGATTACTACCTGGATATATGGCTTATTACATTGGCAATGCATCAATGGTTCGGCAGAGACCATTTTTCTCTTGGTGTGAATGACTGGAAGATCAGCTACCATGAAATCATCATTCTGCTGGCAATGCTTCTTTTTTCTCTTTTCTTTTCTCTTTTTTTCTCTTTTCTTTTTTCTTTTTTTTCTCTTTTCTTTTTTCTCTTTTTTCTTTTTTTCTACAAAAAATTGCCTACTAGGCAAATCAAATCCAAACAGTAAATCTAAACCAAAAATCCACAGTATATAGGAAGCTGAGCTTCAGAAATTGTTTCTATTGAGAACAGTATGCAAAGGTAGTCAAAATAAGCACAAATGCTCACATATACCCACACAAATACACATGCGCATACACATATAAAACCCAAATTAGAAATCCACTCTGCCAAAAGAAGTGTCAGCAAACGTGGGTGACAAGGGAAGAAATGGACCCATAGGTATATGTAAGGAAGCATTAAAGGGATAAAAGAACCCAGTAATCAGATCAATCTTTGGGCAACAGTGTGAAATAAAAGTGGAGTAGGGAAAATAATTCCAATTTGAATTGATCAGATGAGGAAATGGTAACTGAAACCTGTTTACAGGAAAAAGCAAAACAAAACAAAAAAACCCCTCCTACATAACAAAAACCTTGTGAAGTATAAAACATTTTGATTTTGTAAATTTGTCTTTGTAAATAAAGTAAAGAATAGGTCAGCTTCACTAACCCATGAAAATGGTTTAAAAATAAGCTTCTTTTATGTGAATTGATAACATTATATTTTTTATGGCTTTTTTTTGTGTTGTTAAATTTATATACTCAGATGATACCCTTGTGCCTCCACAAGTACAAGTGCATCATGCATATATGTGCATGCGTTAAATGCATGTTTAGATTTTCATTTAAACTAGGGTCTACTGAGAAGTATTTAGACCACATTTAATGTTATGTATCAGTGCTCTAACACAGCAGACACCACATTTCTCTCTAAGCCTACAGATTATCACTGAAGAGAAAGCCTGCACAAGTCTGTTTCCACTCTATTTCAAGCCCTCTTAAAGCCATGAGATATATCTGAAGTAAATAGCAGATATATTTTTGTGTTGACCTGCAAAGAAGAGAATTTAAACCAGAGTGCAGTTTTGCTTTGAAGAGTGACTGTTAAAATAATAACTTCTTGTTCAAAAACCGTCTTCCTTATCTGTTATCACAAGTAACACTGGCTTTCTTATAAAAACAAGAGTTTTCCCCCTATTTATTTGAAAGCTAATGCAGCCATAGGATTTCTGTTCAGATAATCCTTTCAATCTATGATATATCTTGCTTTTGGTGAAATAATTACGCATGTGGGCTAGTCTTTGCACTAAAAATATATTTGTACGGGTTTACCCTTGTGTCTTAAAATAACTGTACACCCTGGTAAAAGCTAGGAAGGGAGACCTTGGAAAGCTAGCACCCAGGGTATGGTCTCGAGAAGGAAACCCCGCATGACCTTTGGAGAAAGGTTTTGGTTCCAAGATTGGTATTTGAGTATTATTAAAAAATTGACTTGAAAAAGTCATGCTGGTCACATCAGGTAGGGAGATCACTGTGAGGCATATGAACCCCCCAATATATTTTCAGTCAGTTTTCAGAGCCAAAGCTATGCTTTACAGTTAATATTTTCAACCCACTCAGCTCTGCCTTGCTCTGTCTCCCACTGGTACAAAAAAGCAAAAGAGAGGTCAAACACCTTGACTGTGGAGCCACGTAAATGACCTCCTTGCGAGGGTAAGAGAGAGGAGGCCTAGCAATAATGCCATTCAATCTGTATGAGTTAAGAGGGTAAAGGCTTTCAGAAAGGAGTAGAACAGGATGGCCATTCAGCTTCTTGGAAAAATTCTGCACTCCTTGATAATGGAAGTTTAATAACAGAAATGTTCTCTAGTATGCAACTGGGATCATGTTACACAAGGTTTATTTATTAGTAGGGGCTGAATTTATCTCCCTGTGCAGTAAATAAAGCAAGAAACATGTTATTGAAACTAATTCTGGTTCCTTGTTTTTCTCACAGTGTTTTTCCTCTGTGACATGTTGCTGACATGCTTTTGGATGGCAGGTTTGTTTCCGACATTGTTCTTTTCCAGGTTGGGAAACCTAGTCATTCAACTTGCTGTATGCCTTGCTGTTCTCAATAGAACCATTTTTAACGCTCACCTCGTAAAATAGTTTGGGCTTCCATTATAATATATCTTCAGGGGTGTAATCACCTGCCTGAAACATAATTTTTAATGTAAGTTTTCTTCATAATACTGTACAATGTTCATTAGACTATTGGAAAATGAGTTCTACTAATCTGATCTTTAAGTACAATTGCTAGACTTTGCCATAAGCAAAACCAAGACTGTCTGACATGATTTTTGAAGGGTACTTAAATCATCAGTGCCCAATGAAGTTGATATGAGGCTTCTTACTGTCTTTTAAGAGAGACTGTATTTTGCCCCTTTGTTTTAATGAAAGTGGGATGCTCTGATAAGCACGATGTAGGAATTATGATGACTGTGCCTGAAATAATGTTTCAAGAGAAAAGACTATTAGAATTCCCTGTCCTTAAAGTTGTAATGGGACAAAACTACATCAAGAGTAAAGTTACTTTCAATAGGTCTACTCTAAATGAAATGATTGGGAAAATATTTATTGTTGGCAAGAAAATGTTATGGAAAGCTTCCATAATGGTCTTGATGGATATGTGTAGATTTCAAAATCATCATCCACCTGCTCATTTTGGCCTTGTTGTAGGAAGCCTCCCGGTTAGAGAAACATCTAAGGTCCACAATAAAGTCCACAATAGGATGTTTCCTAGTTTGAGATCTTGCAGCCTGATTATTTTTTAAATTTTCATAGAGTTGTTTGGTTGGCTTTTTTTTTTTTTTTTTTTTTTTGTTTTTTTTTTTGTAATTTCTGGCTTTGCTTTGTGTATTTTTTGTTTTGTTTTCTGCAAAGAGTGAAAAAAATTTCTTTGGGTATAGCCCTGGAACGATTTGTTCTGAATTTTGTTTTGATTCATCCAGTGAATTAAATCAAACGGTTCAATTATCCACATAAGGTCTCACAAGAAATGCAAATATATTTCTGCATAAATGGATAATTGTATGTTCAGAAGTTTTACAAACAAATGAAAAAATGGATATTAAGAATCATTGATAAATTTAAACTTTGCCTCAGCTTTGAGTGAAGGAGGACCAAATTCTCTTTTCTTCTATCAGTGCAATGGAGACTAACAACTGAAAATATTCAGCCAAATTCATTAAAATATTTTCTGTATATATACATATATACAGTATATGTGTATGTATAGTGTGTTTATAGCCTTTGTGTAATGCAACATAGTACTACCCCACATGTATGATGTTTACACATAAACAATATGATAGACATATCTACCTATATATTTCTATTTGCATGTTTACTCTCAATACAAAGATATCTTATATGTACATAATTTATGTGGCAGATAATATATGTTCAGATATGTGATATACATATATTTAGTATGAAAATACAATGTGTAGTCATTAAAAAATAATTTATGTTTGAGAATATATGTTTATATTTTTACTTACATATGCCTTTAACATAGCTGTTTGTAAATTCCTCAAAACTGTTTATTTCAAAAAGTTAGTTACTAACCTTCTCAGTTTTTCAGTTACTTTTTCAAGTTCCTCCTGAGCACGTCTCAATTCTATTTCAAGATACTGACGTGTAGAATCAAATTCCGTTTCAAGCATTTCCAGCTTATGGGTAGTGTACGATAGACGCTTTCGTAATTCCCCCTTCTGTTCTTGCAAAGTACTAGAAAAACAAAGACCACAGCTGTAGAATTTAGCTGCTCCTGAAAAGCTTTTCATGATCTACTCTTTGACCAATTCCCTACAGTATAAGTTGGCACTGAGCCAGAGAATTGTGCTTAATAATTTGTTTACTGCACTTTGAAAATCTTCTGATTTAGACAGTTGACTGTCTTCCCATCTGTCCTTTCTAGTGCATTTGTTGCTAATATCTCATTAGCCATAATGGAACATTTTGTGGAAGAACCCTCATTAAAAATAAAATACAGTCTAGAGTTTGGTTTCACATGGGAACTTTCATTTAGGGTTACCCAAAAACACAATGACTGAAGTAGCAGATATTTATAGAACAGTGACTTTAAATAAAGTGTGCAAAACTATTCTTTGCCAATAGTCCAGGTTATAGTATATTTCGTAGAGAAAGAAGATTTTGTCTCATTTGGTTTGATCAGCACTTTATGTCCTAGCTGTAGGGCTGCTAATGATGTTACTATTTAGGATTTCATCTGGAGAATTGTAATTCTAATAATTAATTATTATTATTTCTCTTTCCCCATTTTCCTGCTTATATGGGAGCAAAGACTTTCTAGACACTGGTGTAATCCCCTAAATTTTCACAGTACTTTCATCAAGAAAGAATTTATGCCCAATTTGTAAGCTAGCATCTGTTACAATCCCTAAGAAATCAAAGCAGTAAGCAGAGAATTTGGAGAGTGAGGAAGTTTTTCACTTTATTTTTTTCTCTTTATTTTAGAGATGATATAAAATAGCCTAAAATCAGGAGATGCAAAGAAAATATTTATTGTTATGGTCAAAATGCCATCTGCCCCAAGCTGTCCACCTGAATTTGCAGTGATGGTGATATTTCCCTGACTATGCTACTTCAAGTGAGACAGTCTCCTCTTGCCTCAATTCTTATTTGCATGATGGAGATCTTTCCTCCTAGTCTATTTAGTTTGTAAGCTCCTCAATATTCTAATACATTTTCCAAGTGAACAGCAAGGTGGGAGTGATGTTACTGTAACTTGGTTCAGATACTGCTTCCTCTGTTAGTATTGAGCTGATCTTTTGGCTTCAGGCAGGAGCTCTGAGGCACCACAGAAATGCAGCCTGCAGTCACCTAGAAGGGTGCAAAGAGGGCTACCACAGTAGGTGCTGTGTATTGCCTTACTTTTTTTCTAAACATAAGATAATAATAATTCTTCATAAAATGGCAAATCTTGATTCCCTTTGATGTCAAGTCAGTACTGAGTACTGCCATCAGCTTCAGCAGACTAATATTCTGGGTATTTAATTAGAAAATAGAGGTGGAAACAACATGCCATTCATCAAGAAACACTCATCTGAACTCACTACCAGCTGCTATAGGAGCTTCAGTAAGTTAATACAAAAGCTTTACAATTCCTGCTTACTTGATCCATGCAGCCTAGATCTAGGAAACACTCTTAATGTTTTGCCAACACTGCTCTATTTCAATTACAGATATTGCGTGGTTACAGTTATACTTAGATTACCACTTGTAGTTATATTCTCTTAAAATAATACATTCTAATTCAGACATTTAATGCAGCTCCAGTTAATGTAATCATTTAATTTTTATTTCACTCAGTGAATAAAACTGCCAAATTATCTAGGAAATAAGAACCTGAACCCATGTTGCTCATTTCTACACATCCTCATTCATGAGGTTGTCACATCATTTCACTTTTCACTTGCTCTGCTTCTGGCACATTGTTCTATTTATCTGCTCAATTTAGGAAAGAAGAGTGGTCAGTTTTCCTTCCTATAACCTGGAATCTTGGATTTTCTATGAGGTGTGAGTTACAGAGTCATAACATTACAGTGGGGTCTCACTCATTAGAGATATTCAAAAGCTGTCTGGATGTGGTCCTGGGCAACCTGATCTGGGTGTCCCTGCTTGAGCAGGGGCTGGACCAGATGACCTCCAGAGGTCCCTTCCAACATCACTCATTCTGTGATTCTGTGAAAACTGTTTAGAGTGAAAAGAGATTTCATATCAAGTCTTCTGCTGTTCTAAAAATCTGTCCATGAAGATTTGTATAAAAAGTGAAGAGTAGCTCCTTGAGCTGTGGTTTTGGATAAAAATGTCCAGGCTGCTGCTCTGTACTGGACAAGTACAGTTAATACAAGTTAAGCTAGATCAGGGGCAGTTACAACATCCTGCATGACTGGGGAGTTTTGTTCAAGAGAAGAGTTTGACCTCAGGGAACTGGGAGGCTGTAGGGGTACAAATGAAATGGGAATGTGAGGAATGTTTAAGTCAGTAACAGCTGATGACTGTGTAAAACAATCATGCACATTCTAATGAGGCAAGGGAACAGTCTATATAGATGCACTCTTTCACATAATGCTTTGGTTATCTAAGCACAGCTGTAACTTTGTAGGGAAAAAAAAAGGAAAATGGTTAAAGGATTATTTAGGCAACTTCAAAGTTATTCTCATTCAGCAAACAATAACTCTTAAAAAACTGTCCATACTATGAGCAAAAGCACCTTTTCTACTTGATATATTACCCAAGCTGGAAAGATGGCATCCTGAAATGTATATTTTTAGAAAATGATATAAACCCTCCAAAACCTATTGGAATGTGTACTTTGATTCATCTGATACATGAAAAAGCATCTGGCTGTTTTTAAGTAGAATTAATTTTTGGACAGGAACAGTAACATCTAGTATATAATGGGATTATTTAAGGTGGGTTAGTAGATACACAACAGTGAATCATTATTAAAATACAGTTGTTAGACAGAAAACTAAGAATTTTAGAAAGAAAGCATGGTCTGACAAAAATATGCTGAATAGCCTGAAACTTATAGCCACTTTTATGGGAGAAAAGAAGAGAGAAAGAAAGAGAGAAAGAGAGAGAGAGAGAGAGAGAGAGAGAGAGAAAGAAAGAAAGAAAGAAAGAAAGAAAGACAGAAAAAGAGGGAGGAAGGGAGGAAGGAAAGAAGGAAGGAAGAAGGAAGGAAGAAAGGAAAGAAGGAAGAAAGGAGGGAAGGAAGGAAGGAGGGAAGGAAGGAAGGAGACAAAAGAAAGAGAAAAAAAAGAAAAAGAAAGAAAAGAACCCCAACTGAGAAAGTACCAAGAAAGTATTTAAACATTTGATTTAATATCTGTCTTGAACCAAGCAAGTTCTGAAATGACTTAGTGAAACTAATGCTTATGGTAGTCTATCTATTGGCACAAATACAGAAGGTTTCCTGAATCTCAGACTGAAACCCTTGAATGGGTGTTAATAGATATAGTACTACTAGAAGATTTCTCAGGATTCCCAGGATAGTTTAGATTTATGCACAAATTGACACTTATACATTACTGTTTTAAGGCTAAAGCCTGTTGTTTCCTCTTGCTTCCAGTAATATATGAAAAACACCTAAGAAGCAAAGGCAAGGAAAGTGGGAGAAAAAGTAGAAAGATGAAGAACATACAACGTCCCTAATTACTATCTATAAGAGCAGAATCAGAAGCTTCATTTTTGTTTTATACACATCTAACATATTTCATGAGCTTCTTCATTTGTTAAGAAACAGACATTCTTTCTTTGAATGCCTTCTCCCTCCCCCTCACTGTTATCTTCCAGTGTTATCACAGAATGCAATGCCTGAATCCTCTTTCCTGGTGCTGTTGTGTACTTTCTTGTTTTAGAAGGTCTTTTTATAAAGAATACTTCATTTTGTCATGTGCCACTGTAAATTTGGCAGTGGTAATTTAGACAGGGATGAAAGAAGAGAAAAGATAAAAAGTCAAAATATGGAGTCATGAACATTGAACATTTTCCTGTTTCTCCAAGATGACAAACTCCACACACTAGCTGCATTTTGATTCTGCTTGTCACATACAAGTTAATTAGGAAAGTTAACTGCACATTTTTTTAATGGTGGTAAATCAATATATTTTAATTAGTTTTTTAATCATTGATATAATAAATATATATATTCAGCAAACATATTTATATACATATATATTAAATATATTTTAATATATATTTACATATATATTTCTTAGTTAAAAAGTAAGAAAATAATTTATTTGGAAAAATGCTGCCAGGAGAAAGGAGAAGATTTATTTGCAAATAATAGTCTGTGGAAATCTGATAGTGCTATGTCTTAGGGAACACCGATCCTATATACCACGGACTTCCTGAAACTCAGGCAGCTGGGGGGAGGAAGGAATTACAGGACCGGTTTCAAAATCCTGTAGAGTAGGTCCTTTTGCATGAGTGGCTCTCTGTTTCTTCTACTGTTCTCTAAAGCTCTGCTGCTGTGACAGCCAGTGGTTTGCAAGTCTTTACCCATCTTGCTTCATTAAAATATTTCTTTAGAAGAAAAGGACAGTGAGTACAATATTAAATATTTAAACTGGTGAAAGAAAACCTCTCAAGGGACACCACTTTAAAGGTTATTAAAAATGGGTCGTCAGACTTTCCAAAGCATTGTTTTCACCAATTAGCTCTGTTTCTACTCATAAAAAGCATAAAATATACGTTGGCACAGAAATTTGTGTTCATGAACATTGTAAGACAGCCAGTAATTGCCAGGTTTGAATTCTGGAATTGCTGTCAGCCAAGGCCTTTGAAGCCCTCTCCCCTTGGGCAGTGCTATAGAGAGACACTGGTCCACACTGTTGAATGTTGTTGATGGAATTGTCCTCTGCAACTATTCAGAGACAGTACAGAGGAAATCTTACCAGGTCGGAGGTAGCACTATTCAGGCTCTACATTTAGTGAAAAGCGGTCTATTTTACATGAGAAAGTTGAGAAGATTTACAGGCAAGTTCAAGTACCATCAAAGTACCTGGTACTTTTTTGTTGTTATGAATTTGCTATTCCCGTTTGAACTAGAGTGGAAGCAAACAAGTGTTTGCATTCCTGGTGTCACCTCTCACTTTCCAATAAACCTCTGTCCACAAAAGGCAGCAAGTGGACAAACTAGATTTATTATTATTATTATTATTATTCCTAGAAGTTCTCTCCCATCCTCTACTTCAAGCTGAATACTGGGGCCACTTGGCACAGCCCCAGGGAAGGGATAGCAGGTAGATGAGCACCATGGTAATGGAAAGCTCATTCCCAACTCAGCCTGCAGTTGGTCGGGATTCATCTGTAGCACTGGCTGGAGAAGCTCCAGGTGAGTATATTTCGCTGGAGCATTTCAGTAAAAGCCGAGATGCCATGTGGTGACAGTTCTATTCTGAGGAAGGTGTGCTGGAAAATAAGCAGATTTTCATTGTACCTGTCTGATCTCCTGCCAGCTCATCTGCCCAGCAGATGGCCTGATAACAGAGGAATGATGACGTGCAAAGTCAGGGCTGATCAGCTGCCTGGAGGCCAGAAGATTTCTCGAGCTTGTTACCCTCAGACGGACCACAAAGACTGTTTCTCCTTGAGAGTTGACATCTGTGGGGCTGCCCCATCATTGGAGTGTCCTGGGGTTTCCAGGACACTCCAATGGACCCCCAGGACACTCCAGGACATGCAACTGAATGTGCTTTGGTGGCACCTTAATGATTTCTGCCACCTCGAGGCTTTGCCTTGCAGATAGTTCTGCAATGTTGTTTCAACATGGAGCAAAACCATTTCTGAAGTGCTGAAATTCTCCCTGAATGAACTGATTACATTCCTTCACATAGATCTAGGAGTAAGTAAAACAAAAATTGGTTAACAGTGTTTAGATGGAAATAAGCAGTGAGAATGCAAAATGAATTCCAGGTAGAGGTCCATGTCGAATATACTGAAAAAACAAGTTGAAGGTTTTCATTTCTGGGTAGTGAACAGAAATTGTAATGCAACTGTGAAATCCTAAGTCAAAATCATAATATTTTGTGGGTAGATATCCTGCCTTGGAATAAGGAACATTTAAGTAGGTGCTGACCTGAACTGCATTCTGGGGCTCTGGCTTTGCCACACATGGCTGGTATTACACCGGACAAGTGAATTAAAGCAAGACTGGCCTGACCAGAATTGAAAGCCAGTGCTATTGGTCAGCTGTGGCTCCTGTTTTCAGTCTGTAGTAATGAACAGACACTATCAGGATGAGATCTGACCTCTTTCAGAAGCCTACTTTTAGATGAGGTGATGCAGCTCTGGAAGTACCTGTTTCTTTCCATTAATTACAAAGGAACTCTAGTCAAGGAGCTCAGACATAGATAACCACATCTTGTCAGATAACTCCCCCTCTTTCTGACTCAGTACTCCATGCAGGAGATGATGTAATAATATTTCCTTTCTTGTCTGCTCAGATTGCGTAGAGGCCCACAAAAGAGGGCCACTATATATTTCAAAAGTGTTTATCACATCTGTTTCATGTCTGTGATGTGTCACGTTCTAAAAAAAGGGCTTCATAGGATCAGGAATTTGGGAGCACTGACGGAAATTTTAAAAATATATTCAGGAAAAGAATTTCAAAAAGCATTTTTTTTTTTTCTATCTAAGGAACATCAAAGGTGGTCAGTTCTGATAAGGATATTGTTGTGAAAGGGTCGGTAGAGCAGGAGAGAAGGCAGCAGGATGGGGAAGTGACTGCCTATGAGCCCAGACACAATGTGCTGGCTTACCCCACTGAAGAAACCCAGGAGCAGTGATGTGGTGGGCAGTCAGAAAGCCTGGGGCCAGGTTTGTGCACCCACTCCTGTGGAAACACTTTCCCAATAGCATAAGCCTTTTGTGGACTTTTCTGAAGGGATGGCCTGTTTGGATCAAGGAAAACAAGTAGCCACATCCCCATTTTCATTTCTGATCTTTGAATGGAGCCTGTAAGTACAGAGATGAGGGCAGTTAGCTGGGCAGAAGGCCAAGCCCTGGGGGCACCTCTTCCCAACAGATGGCTCGCACCCAGGGAGCAGCAAGCTGGGGACACAGTGCTCTGGGTTAGTTTACAGATAGCAGAGATGCCAATGGGTCCTCTACCACTGCTTTCCTACAGAGTGGAGTTGGGCTGGGTAGGCAACTTGGTCTTGGAGTTACTAGGCTTTGGCAGCCCCTGCTGATTCATGGCTGGTGGCTCTGCTGCTGGTCATGGATCGTGTTAGATCTACACACTGCCCAGGTTGGACATGCTGCAAGAGAGGCACTGAAAGCTTGGCCTAGGAGCAATGGCTCTGAGGTGACTGTTGTGTCATTAAATCTGTCCCCACATTTATTTATTTTTTACATTTGTAGCTGTTGGGAAATGAAGTTCAAGCATTTAACAAGTGTTTTCTAGATTAATGAAAGGTAGTTAATGAAGCAATAATTGGATTTCTATGTTAATCAAGTTTTGATTATGTGTTACATGCTCAGGGTCACAGCTGCAAAAGATTAATGCCAAAACTATCTTCCTTGCTTGCATTTTTTGCTTTTGTTTTGTGGCTAACCTGACATTTGCTTCCCTGATTAGAGGGATCAAATCAAATTACAAATTCTATATCCAGATATGTTATGACGTGAACTAAGCTATGGACTTGAAATTCATTTTATCTAGGAAATGGATTATATTGCTACTGCTCAGACCTAGTCCACAAATTCCAAATCTTTGGTGCTCTTTATTCAGCAGCTTCATTTGGACTCTAACAAATACCTCAGCAAATGTTTATCCAGGTTATACAACAGGCATTTTCCTATAAATTCAGGTGTATGCATACTTTGTTCAGCTCACCTTTTTTTTATTATTTTTTTATTTTTTTATTACTTCCACAGTGGTTTGTTAAATACTTGAAACTTCGGAGTATGAACAGTTTACATGTCAGATTGCATGCAGATCTTTCCTTCATATGTATATAGATATACATATAATAGATAGATGTCTCTTGGAACTTTTTTTGCAAGTATTAAACCATTTGAATTTTCCTTCCAGTACTCATTTTCAAAATAAATAATCTGAAGCTGGTTTCATGTTTTGAGAGGGAAGGCCTGCACATATGTTTCAGAAAAAAATGTGTGGGTGATCCAAATCTGGAGCTCAGATAGTTTCCACATGACTGATGGACACATAAAACAAGTATTAGAGTCCTTTTCTTAGGTTCTAGACAGAATTTAAACCAGAGAAAAGGGATGGTTTATCAGAAACTTAAAAGAGAATACTTGGGAAAGGAGCTGGGGAAGCAGTTGAATCCTAAGTACTGTGGGACAGATCCTTAACATGAGAGTTCACTTACAGTACCTGGGGAGCTGATAAAGGCACTTAAAGCCAGAAAAATGCTGGGTTTTGGAAGGTAATCTTTCTTATGATGTGAGAATATGCCTGTTGCATAATTCACAAAACTAAAAATTCAGACCTGGCAAGCGATATACGATAAATGTGTCTAAACTATGCTGGGCTTACAAGTAAGAGGTAGAAAAGAGGAATCTTTCTTAAAAATAAAACTGAATTACATTTTGGTTATATTGACCTAACAGTCCCACTGCAGAAGGGATGGCTGCTATATCAATTACATGAAGCCCACAGACACATCTATCCAAGAGCATTCAATATTAAGTGTAATATGAAGTGATTAAGTTATGAAAATCAGTTACATGTTGACATGCAAAAAACCCTTAGAGGACCAGCTGTCAGCACTGAGAGGTCTTAAGTGAATGCCATGATTGTCAGTGGAACGTGGTAAGATTTTTGATGTGCTCATAATAAAGACATACAAATAGTCTTTTATTTAAAGGTACTGTCCATAACCTAAGGCTGTGAATGGATTGAATAGAAACACCATGAATAAAATTACAGCTTTCAGAAATAGACACTAAAGGTGTTTTGATTATTTCAGTTGAAATTTCTTCAGCAAGCAATTGTGATTCCCCCAGTGTGATGAAAACTCTAAAGGGCAAAAGAAAATGGATGGTAAGAACCCAGATATGCATCCAGGGAGCATGCTATTGTGAAGAGCGCTGAGGAATCCAGGTTTCAGCCCAGCTCATGGCAGGGAAAGAACTTGAACTCAAAGATCACGACAGGGACTATGCACCACATGCAGCTTTGCTGTCTAGCCCAGTATTGTGCTTCACTGCACAGAGACTGAGGACCTGAGACAGCTCTAGGAGGAATGATTTAATTCTTCTGTTAACTTGGTTTGGATCTAGAGTTCAAAAACACATTTCCATTTCCTTTTAACAAGATGACCAATTTGATTGTGAGACACTTGTGAGGGTAAATACCTGCGTGTAGTCTGGCTAGCTGAATGTGAGAAATTAATACCGTGCACAGTGGAAGGTGTGAGCCTTTTGCCCAAATTCAAAGGTGACTGAAGCGGATGACAGAGTGCCACAGTGGATGGAATAGAAATGTTTACAATCTCTGCCTTTTTCCAGGCTGCCTCCTAGTGCCTCTCTTAGGCTCTTCTGAAAACTTGTGAGGACTGACTGATTTCAGCTCAGTCAGGTGTACTCAAAGTCAGGGGCTTTCACATGCAAACTGTTATGGTTGGTAAGTGATCCTACTGGAGTCTGAGTAAAGCCTGTCCCTGTTCATTTTATTTCTCTATTGCTAGAAAATGAAAGAATGAACAGGTGTGAAAAATAGAAGGTTGCAAGAGACAAAAAATCCTATGCAATTCGAGGAGGAATACATGTTGTCTGACTCATTCTCTGTTCACTCAATATTATACACATTGTCCACATATTGCCTCATGCTCTTGACTACCTCTGAAATGAGGTCAGCTTGTGAAGCTGGGAGAGAAGGGAGTTACATTCTGGCATGCCAAACTTCAGCCAGCATTTATCCAAGAGAAGAGACATTGCCTCTCTAACCATTTTCAAGGATGAAGGGATCTTCATACTGCTTGCTGCCCAGATGCTGCTCTTGACCTGACTATGGAAGAATATTTATCTTGGTAAGTGCTATTACTTTATTCTCTCTCTTTCTTTCTTTCTTTCTTTCTTTCTTTCTTTGCAGAGGCCAATAGGTTCATATAAAATGTTTCGCTAGAAAAATAGTGAGTTATCATGTGGATTGGCAAGATATGAAAGAATAAGAAAGTCAGGAGAAAGGGAATGACTTCCACAAATACTTATTGCTGTAACAAGGGCTGGGGGTGGGGGAGGACTGCCTTACAAGGAAAGTGATTTGACGCTGTTGAACAGCTGCTGTCTGCTTTTTAATGTTTGGCAGAGTCCTAGCAGTCTGTACAGCATCTCACTAGGGAATCCAAACTCCTAAGCAGTGATGAGAAAGGAGAGGAAAAAAAAAAGAGTAAGGTATTGAGAAATGTAGGTAACAAAATTAGAGGCAGACTTCAATTTGTGATTTGGAAGCCAATGAGAGCTCTCCGGGTACCTGAGCAAGCTGCCTTCAGTTGCAGCATCTGTTCTTATGGCTTGGAGTGGTCAGCTTCTAGATTGCTTTGGTTTATAGTCATGAATGTGCACTCCCTCTGGAAATTACTGAAAGCAGCATGCCACATCAGCTCACAAGCTTATAAAGTTATATTTTAGTTGTGTTGTTAAACCTTTCTCATTTTTGCTTTTGTCTGTTCACCTTCCTAATTCATCTGGATCTGACTGTGCTGGAGCAAGACTGTGGTTCCTCCTGGATTGTACTGTTTGTTTGTAATAGGACATTTAATGAGAACAGGTGAGACCCATTGTCCAGAAGCAAGCTGAACTTTACATTATTCTTTCTGCTAAAGGACTGAGGTTGGAATGGGAGCAGGGGAGTACTATAGAAATGTGCTTTAGTAGTTGGGAAAGAATGTCAAGCTGTCTCATTTAGCATTAAGTATCTAGACGTAAGTGTGGGCAGAGGTTATCACCTCTTTTCTCACCTTGGCTCTTTCCTTCCATTCACAATCTCTTTCCACTAGGTTGAAATTCATCTGTGTTTTGCACAAGGGACTCATTTTGGAGGGCTGGCTTAGCACTTCCCATGAGAATGATTATGCTAAGGAACTCAAAAAATTAAATATACTCTTTTGGCTCCAGGACCAGTCAGACAAAATTACTACTCGGACAGCGGGAGGAGAAACTGTAGGTGCCACTGACATTTTCCTTTATAAGCACTGCATATTACTTGCTCTGAGTGAATTACAGCTTCTTGTCTTGAAAAAGATGCAGATGTTTGCATATACTCTCCTGAGTATAGGAGATAACACTTCCAGCGCTCAGAGTAAGAGATAGTGCTGACCTCTCAGACACTTTCAGTAGCCATCGGTGCAGTTCTGCTGCAGTTTCTGTTCCATATCATTCAGAAAGTAGTACTACACATAGAGTCATATATAAAGTGTTGAACAGCAACAAGGAGAACTACTGGCTGTTATCAGAATGCACTTATTTTGATTGAGTATTTCAACATATTTTTAGTTTTTCGCACTGTAATAAATGTTCATCAGCACTTTGATCAACTTGATATTACAGAATAAAAAAAGAAGAGAAAGAAATTACCATCTGTCATCTTTTGCTGATTATTTTGAGCTCTACATTGTTTTATACAGTGTTTTATACTATTTTGGGAATTGTTAACTGAGAAGTCTTCTACTCTGCAAGAGTATAAATAAGTTCACCTCTAGTAAGTTCAACACTGCTCAGCATGTTGTGCTGTCATTTCACACAACCTTCCTCCCAACCTAATATCATTATTTATTAGTTCAGTTGAGTCTATTTTGTCCTGGCTTTTCAGTGTAAGACTTTGTTTGTTTGTTTTGGTGGGTGTTAGACAAAAGAGAGGGAATAAATAGAACTTCATTCCTCTGAACAGTCCAGCACTTTGGCATGGGCTATCCTGTGGTTTTTGGAGTGAGACAGCAGAAGAAGGAGCTCTTTGCAAGTAAGGGACCAAATGAAACAGAATGAGTCTGAAGAGATGCTTGCACTATTCACATGAAAAGCAATAGACAGTATGCTTCTTCAGAGGAGACCCAGGACTTTCCACTTACCTGGCAAATGTAGCACCCCAAAGAACCATGCAGAGTGACAAAGCAGATCTATCTTCTACAGGCTTTCCCAAAAGAGATGCTATAATTTCTTTCTGTACCCACAGATGTCGATTACCTAAACACAGCCCACAGGTTTTTGCCTTATACCTGAATTACCTAAACATTCCAGTTCAAAATTTTGTTGTTTTCTAATTACTTTTCTTGAAGGTTAAGGTGCAGCAGGCTGGATAAAATCGAATCTGTCCTCATTTTGGAAGTGCAAACGGTAGTCATACTCAATATCTTTCATTTTCACAAACGTTTTTGTTTTTCTTGTTATTCCTCCAGCGAGCTGACATTTTCAATACAGTTGAAAAGCAAGTTTCCAGATAAATTTTTAAAGTCTAGATATGTTGAAAAAATGTGATTAAGATATGGGTAAGTAAATATGAAAGAAGCAAGCAAGGATCCAAGAAATTACTAAAGTCTCTCCAGTAAAATTTAGATCATTTTGAGCTTTTTAAAAAGAAGAGGAATAAATGAAAAATGTCTTTCAGCATCTATCTATTCTATGAAATGTTTAGATAGCCTGGGATAAAATCTTGGATTTGTGCACTTCAAGTTTTGAAATGCTTAGAGAAAAAGTTTCATATTGTCCTCCAGAAAAGCAAGCTTATTTTCACTGAAGAATAAGAACTACAAGTGGACAGCAATAGTAGGAAAAGATACTTCCCTCCAGACAGCCTTTCAGGAAGGCTAATAAATGTCATTCCAAGACCCTGAACTTTGTCATAGGCATCCATTAAAAAATATCACATGAGATTAAAGTCATCAGTTACACCATGGCTGCATGAATCTGTTCTGATTTTAACTAACTTCAAAATATTCAAACAAATTTAAATCAGGGCCAAAATTTTGAAAAAACAGTTCATGTCCTGATTATATTTTGCTTCACTGGTCATCTGGTTTTAACAAGGACAAGCAGCAGAACAATGCTATTTTTTATGACAAACTCATCTAAACCCATCTAAAGGTAAGAATAGCGCACATGTGCAGAGCCCCAGGGGACTGCTAAACAGGAATTCAAGTAACTTTTCAATTTTTTTATTTTTATTTTTTTCTCCACAAAGTGGAGAAAAAGTATTTTTCTGCCAAAAAATACTGAAAGAATCTTACTTATCTTACCTACACTAGCAGCACTCTTAAATCAAAAATTTGTGAACATTATTCAAAGAAAATCAATAGAATGCGAAATGACAGTCTGAAGCTCAGCCTGTCTTTATTTTTTTATCTAATTAATTTCATGCTTCAAAATATATTTCAGTATTTCATATTTCATTGAAAAATATAGGATTAGTGAATGACATTTCTTCTACATAACTGCCACTTGTAATAATGTCAAGCAACAAAGAACAAAGAGTAAATTCAGGAGAAAAGTAGAAGAAAATCTAAGCAAAATATGGAAAAATGGGTCATTATTAAAACTTACACTATATGATGCATAGGGATGTAAACTAGAATCAGTTATAACTCCTTCATCTTTTCACCATCTCTATATTTATAGCACTGAAAAAAAACTTATTTCAGGAAACCAAATACTAATGTAAATCTAACAAAAGAGAGATAATATATAAGCACTGTCAATTAAGAAAGGTGAGTAAACTGTCTGGATAACTGTGATATCAATAGTGAAATTCAATGCACCTGTATTATAAGAACTACTCCATCAGAAAGAAAAAAA
Organism: Heteronetta atricapilla; assembly: GCA_011075105.1. Taxonomy (NCBI): domain Eukaryota; kingdom Metazoa; phylum Chordata; class Aves; order Anseriformes; family Anatidae; genus Heteronetta; species Heteronetta atricapilla. The sequence continues at coordinate 52,336,810 of CM021735.1, forward strand.
ATGTTAAAACAATTTTTATACATACTAGTAATAATTATTACAGGCTTGGCTGAGGCAAGCATCTAGAGTACTATAATAAACAGATCTGGTGTCATTCCCCTAGTTTAGAAAATGTAGGACAACTGAACGATGAGAGACAGTAGACTGACATGAAAAAATGAAACATTTTTACGGACATTAGAAAGTTAGAAAGAAAGCATAACTTCACAAAACATCACTTATTCATTACCTGTCCCAGAGAGTAGGTGAAGATTTTGCGAGCCTGCCCTGGAGAATTCTAGGTTGCCATAGGCAGGTTGGCACCCAGGAATTTCGTACCCTGCAGCATGAATAAAGGATAAACCATGGCTAGGTATGGCTCATAAGACATACGAGTGATAACCTAGCTAGATTTGCTGCATATCAATAGGCTATGGCATAATTTGGTACTAATTATTACTCAAAAGATCTTACTTTAAAGCAGTATTAATTCTACAAAACAAGGTTCCAACGCACACCTTTAGTGATTTTCTTGTACAATGTCTCTTGTATGTCAGAATAGGCATTCAAGATTGACTTTCTCATGGCTGTAAATAGGTGCTACTCCATCTACTTTACTGGAGAAGCATTTGCTCTTAATATTTGTGAATTGAGCCCTTGTATTTTTGCATTGTTAAAGCATCAGATTAAGCAAATTTATGCTTCATCAAAAGAGGGTCACCAAAATTCCTTCTGAGCACCACAGTGAGAACATGTTTAATAGTTTTAATTAAATCTGGGCTGAGGTTCAAGTTCCACATACCAGGTTCCATGCACATCTACCAGCAGCAGAACAATAGCTGCAAAATATTTGCTGGAAATGAAAAACACAAAAGGAAGCAATCTGAACAAGCAATATAAGCCATGAATAACAAAAAGCAAAAGCAGATCCAGAGCCCAAGAAAAGGCCAACAAGGAAGGCAAATTAGCAATGAGAATTGTTACCCAACATTAACATCAAGCAGTGCTGGTAAGATTCAAAACACTCTGTTCAGTCTTCAGTCAAGCAGTTTTCACTCAAGTCAAAGGTGGTTTTTCCTGAGTAAAATCTGAGGAAGAACTACAGTACTGGGCCGCATAGAATACCCCATAAAGTATTACTGTAGTCCTTTGTAAAATCAAAAATGCACTTAAAATGCCTTGAAGGATAAATTAAATAAAAGATCATGTTTTCCTCACTCAAGCACATTCATATTTATGAACCAGAATTTTTGCATGAGTTTTCCCTCTGGTCAGCAGTCACTGTGCATGCAGAAAATCCTACCTTCCAATATTCACCATCAATTACCAGTGAGTACTGCAAAGTAGTAACCTTCTATATATTCCTTAAAACATATCTTTACATACAGGGACATGTTTCAGGAGCAATAGCTGTGCTACAGAAAGCAGCAGAGAATCTCAATATTTACAATAATGGAGAACTCTGATGAGTCTCTTGCCACTTCTCTAAGTCCACCTGGGAACAGCTTCACATCAAGAACTATTGGCAGCAAGATGATGCTCTTTAGGGTACCCAGAGGAAAAGCACTGCATGAATTCTAGTATATCGCTCTAGTTGTGCCACTGAGTTATTCATTGAAAAATGAAGGAGCATTTTGAGTATTTTTTAATTTCTTCCACACCAGACTTGGACTAGGTATGTGAAGACACACAGAGGAGATAGAAAAATAATAGATGGCCTGAGGTGTATGTGTTGTCATTACATGAATTTATGGCAATATTAACTTGAAATTCAAAGTGGAGGTAAGGAAATCTCTAATATCTCAGTATCATTAATTCTTCAGTGAGCAATGAGTATTACTTTGAATTATGTATCTCTCACAGCTTTCCTGATGTTCTCAGGCAAGGTGTAAATCTCACAATCAATACGTGTGTATTTATTTAATACATACCAGTTTATATGTTTATATTCTGAACTTTAGATGACAGGAAAACTGTTCACTGTAAGAATGCAGATTTGAAAGTGGTCTTTATATGGCATTCCATTTTGTATCTGCATATTTTTAAGTACAGAATTGTTAACTGCTCCTAAAAATCTGATCCTTGAAATCTTAATTTCAACCAAAATCAGAGAATGCAGCCAGTTTTTTTTTTTTTTTTTTTTTTTTTTTTTCCAGAGTTAATGGAGCTTTTTCAAGCCACTGCATTTTGTGGATTTCTCCCCACTTCAGTAATTCCTCAGTGTTATTTTTCTAATGAGGTAACAAAACTTGCAAATTTTGAAATGGGTGAAATTAAAACATTGCCTGGCTTTTCAAGCCCATAAAATTAATTAAAGTGTTGATTTTGGAGCTAAGACATTATCTTAACAGGGACAAATCTCTGCTGTCTTCAAATCCATTGCCAGCTCTCTTCTGTGTAGTGTCAAGCTACCCTATCCCATACCTTTTACTGATACATAGCAAATAGCTTTTTTATATAAGTAATCCTGACAAAACATTTTAAGGCTATGAGTTTGTGAGATGTTTTGATAGAGAGAAGAGTGGTGTAAATTCCATTTAGCTGTTTGTTCACTGTTTTTTCTGATATTTTTTCAGTAGTAAATACTGTGTAATTGCTACATAAATGAACTAATGCACAAAAAAGCTCTGCTCAAAATGTGATGGGTTTTACAAAGATCCCCAAAGGGATTTAATAACATCCTGTCTCAGATAATCAGTGTCGGATGCAGTCATTCTAATCACATTCTCATGTGCAAGGTTTAAAAATAATTAGTATTATTTGTCAGATATACAAATACAAAAGTTGATTTATCAGCTTCTGCAATTACATGGGTTCTATCATTGGCAAATCAGAAATCAGCAAAACATATATATATATACACACACACACATATATATTTGTCTAAATAAACTGAATTTTACAAAGAAAAAAGAGTTCCCAGTTCTGTCATTGTATCGTTTCCTTTCTCAAACAGTAGTAAAAAATTGTAACTATTGAAAAATAATTTTAAAAGCCTATTTGAAACTATTTTTAATAGTATCAATATACAAACAGCAGTTTACTATAGGAAAAATATCTGTTTCAACAAACTGATGCTAACTATTTCAGACTAACAAATTTTAAAATGACTTTTTATTGCACTGTAGCATGATAATGTAACTAATTTTCCTTTTCTTTCTACAGAGCTTCCTTTATCCCTCACTGAAGTGATTGAGACAGACTCCTGTGTCAAGTGAAGTTCAAACTTGAGCATACTGTTGTAACAGCCTGTGTTTCCTTGTCTTGTCCTAGAACATGTAGTACGTTACTTCAGATATTGTCTGTGGATCATCTGACAATAATCACAGATGATACTCACAGACCTATAGCAATTTTTATTCTTTTCTTAAAGTGGATTTCTCAGTGAGATGTTATCAACACTTTATTTCACCACCCGGACAGGAACAACTAGCAATTCATCAGTTTTGGTGGCTGAAGATGATTGATCCACTGTGCCTATAGTAAACTCACAGAGACTGCTTTTTCTATTTAAAAATAATGTAATGAGAATTACAATTAGCAATTATGCTTCCACCTTCATATTTCACAGGTGAGTAAAATTTGTAACATCTGATATTATGAAGATCCTAATTTCTCATGCTGCTCTTCAAAAATATTTTTCTTTTCATGCATGAATATACATGATTCATTTACAAATGCCAAGGAAAATATGAATGATTTTTTAAAATTCTGCATTTTTCAGAAGCTGAAGAATTTCAAGGTTACTTCTTTGTCCACTTGTGCATGGAGAACTTACTGAATAGATTTTAATAGTCTCTAAGCAAAAGTCTTGCACCCTTGAAAGGAAGAAGGATTTCTGTAGAACAAGAAAGAACATGTCCTGGTCTGATTTTAGCTTAAACTCAGTGTTCTTTAAGACATGAAGGGGATATGAATGTCACTTAAACTGGGTTGTTCTAATATAATTTTTGGACTTGCCCAATTTAGCCCGATGTTGCCCCAGTATGAAGAAACTAAGCATAAAAACTGCTATTTTTTCTTCTATTAACACCATGCAGCTACTTTAAGGCCATGCTTTTATAAACACTAATAACCCCAGATGAAACATTGACAGAGCAAGCTGGAAGAACCACAAGGACACGTTGGAACATACTGTCACGACTCTACCTCCACATCCCGTCCTCATTGCAGGAGCACGTGGCGGTGGAGCTGATTTAGCATCACAGACTTGTGAGATGCTGTCAGCTGTGCTTGCTACCTACTTTCCTACCAGTCATGCCAAAGTAGGTAACTGGCTGTCATCTCCATGGAACAAAGGCTGGAGCTGATAAAAATGTCAAACAATCCATTTTCTGTGAGGGGGTGGCAGTTCTATTCCTGGAGTTACCCAGAAGTATCTATGACCACCACATTAAATAATGTAAAACTGCTGTAGGAACTGTAACAATATATCTTAATGAATGTTTTAAATGTAATTCTCTAATTGAAAAAGAGGATTCTACAGAGTCATGAACTCCCGTAGTTGGGGTGATGACCTGGCACAAAAATGACCTTTTTACTTATCCTCCTACTAGTCTTTTTTTGCCCCATTCTTCTAACAAGCTCTTGCCATGACTTCTCTTCATCTCCAGCTTTCCCCACCTGTGCCTCCCCCTCTGCCCAGTTACTACAATCCTTGTTTAATGCATTTCTTGTATGATCACTGGCTTTTCAGTGCCTCAGCATCAGCTGCTGCAATGCTGCAGGTGAAAGCCCAATTCCATGTCCACACTTGGGTAGCCAGACATTACATCAATCTTCAACTGCCAGGAAGAGTCAGAGAGGAAATCTTGCTCAGTCTTGGAAACTCTTGGCCTGAGCACACTTAGTTGAGATTGACCTATATGAAATTTAGTTGCCAAACTCATATATCTTTGTTAACATTTTTTTTTTTCCAGATACTTTTAAAATATGCAATTCTGAAAGTTTGTAAAAACATTATACCATAAATTCAAGGCAGCTTGCAAGGTGTTATTGGCATATTTTGGGTTTTTATTACAAACCAGGAAGATATGAGGACGTTTTAATGAAGAAAATAATATATTTTTTTTTTCCAATTTTTTTCAATTGTTATATTTTCAGAAATGTCTAAGATATTTTACCATCAAAATATCGTATACAACATTCCAATTAATACATTTCAATTTTGCAAAGTTTGCAATGGAAAATTTTGGGTGACCTTGGCTATCAGTTATGCTACCCGATTTTTAATTTCTATCTTACTTAACTATTTATCTATGTATATTTACCAAATCACGTGAGCATCCTTCTGTGGATGCATATGTACTTTAAATCTACTATTGTTAGAAAATATGTATGGTAAATGGTATTTAAAATCTTTAGAGTTAAATGTTTGTGCTCAGACTATAAATACCTGAGTGATTCACTGTATTAGGCATGTTGACAGAACAGTTGTAGGTTTGGAGCTACCTGTAATATTTTTGTTTGTTGATATCTTCAAATACATGTGTACCCAACAAAAAAATTTATGTTCCATTCAGACACAAGGCAATTGGTTCAATACAGGTGTACCAAAAAATGTAATGATTTATGACTAAATGAATTAATGAGCTTTGTGTTCTTAAAATGTGAACATATAGCCTCTGTGAGTAACACCATAGTCTGTTTTATATAAATTTCTAGTAAATATAAACTGGTTTAAGTTCTCAAAAGGATCCCTGGAAACAATCCATGTTTTTCCAAACTTTTCCTAAAGATACTATGTTAACTGGTACTCTAGTTTGCATACGAGTATCCACCATTGTCTTTAATATAGTCTGGCATTACAACAAAATCCAAGAACGTGTAAAGCTTTGTAAAGTTGGTGATAACTTCTCTTGGTATCAATGTAACATTTTATTGTTGCTATATGACTTCATATTTTGTCAGTCTTTAAATGCATGAAATATACAAACAGAACTGAAATTTAACAGCTGGCTGAATACAATTTTACTGATGATTAGATTTTGGGGAAGAGAAACAGGTGCAGAAACACTCCCTCCTGCAACTACAGAAAAAAATGATAGGAATTAGTCATTCAGTATCTGCATGGAAATAATCATAAATTGTTAATAATATTTCATTTTGAGTTTCCTACTTGTGAAGCTGATAATCTGCATGCTGTGAAAAGCATTAGCTAGCCTGACTTGCAACTCATAAGCTATTGCTGTAGAATAAAAAAAGTCACACTTTCAAGGTTATAGATTGTTTTTGCAATGCATTCAATGACAGTTGGTAGTTTCTACATCGTTTAAATGCATTCTGTTATTTCCTATGTGAAGCAATAGCCATAAATATATTGTACAGCTGCCAAAATACACCTATTGTCTTAGATATGTCCCATCAGAACTATACATGCTTACTTGTTTTATATGTTTCAGGAGTTTTATTTTTTGTAATGGTTGTCCAATGCTGTCAGTGATAACAGCCAACAGCTTCACTGAGGCATTTATTTTGAGGATGAGTTTTTGTGTGATGGCAGAATCCAGTGTTCATGAAGGATGTTTTTCCATGTGTAGGAAAAAAAGTATCATGCTGACCTAGGGGCTGTCCTTTCCCATATTTCCTCTGGATTTTCTTCAACTATCTGAATAGTTTCTAATTAAGCCATCATGGATCACTTTCCTCTACTTTCTTCCTATTATAATTGTTTTTCTCCAGCATCCCAACAGCAGTTCCACATCTCACCCTTTTTACGGTTTGAGTTCAGGCAAGGTTTATATTGCTCCAGTTGCCCTCTCTGAGGGCATTTAAGAAACCTTTTTTTCAAAATGGAAAATACTTTAGGGTAGCTGATAGTAAGTATCTGGATAAGATGACTTCTTTCTCTAGAAGTGAGTTTTTTTGAGTCTTAATGAGAAAAATTTGGAGATGTTCTGGATTCCTAATACGTAAGTAAGGATTATAGATGCTCAGAATATCAGCTGCATAAACTGGTAATACATTAAAAGCTAACTTGTAAATTCTTTATTACCAGTGTAATTCTACTCTTTTCCTGTTTTTCCACAGTCTTGCTTGTATCCTTTAAGCTTGGGAGTTTTGGATAATCACTGACTCATTTTGTACTCCAGAAATGGACTACATAAGAGGACTTTTCTAAATATATGAAAGTATTTATTGCATACATAAGCTGTGCTTGTACTTCTATTTCATACCTTTCCAAAATCCAGTATGATTTTTTTTAAGTAGGCATGTGAATGCCTGAATAAAATCATTCTGAATAAGGATTAGGCTAAATTTTACTGAGAATAACAGCTCTTCTGTGCTAAGTTTTGGTCTGCATTTTCACAGATCCAGCAGTCCATGACTGGTTCCTCTAGAGAAACTGAAAGAACTAATAATTACAAGACATCTTTTTTAAATGGCATGTTTGACTTGGTAAGTAGAATAAAGCTAACATTTAAGACCACAATATTATAAACATTTTACTTCAGATATCCTAAATTATGTCTCACAGATCAATAACTTTAATTTGCCCAAGGAATACACAGAATAAAGATCAGTTTTCTAAGCAGCTCCAGCTAACTATTGGGTGAGGTGTTTCAGCAAGAGAGGGAAATGCTGGCATGCTGGGAAGAGGGCAGGGATGTCTCTTGGGGAATGCTATCACAGTCACCTATCTTCAAGGAAGGGATTTAGTCTGTAAGATATGTAAGGGAAAAGCTTTTTCTGAGATTTAAAGGCATCTTAGAAACAAACTCAAAAACAAATCTGGTCTAGATCAGTCAAAGAAAAGCAAGTCTGAGAGAGGATGCGGCTGTTCTTTTAGGATAAGAGTGAAGGGAAATAATTAATTACTCCAAAGAAAAGCGTTGGCTTAAGAACAAGTAACAGAACTGGCTATGGTTATATTTTCTTCTGGAAATTAGAAAACTTCTAATGATCAAACAACATGATTCTGGAACAGCCTTCCAGTAGGAGTAGCAGACAAAAACACTTAGAAGATGGAGTATGCAGTTGCCTGTAACTGCAGATAACTGCTCCAAAATGTCCATGTTCCTGCATATCTTTTTTCATATCTTTTTTTTTTTTTTTTTTTCCCTAACTTTCACAAAATGACTCTTGTCAACAGATTTATTCGAATAGCAGGTCTCAGCCCTTCTGGATCTTACTCCTGGTACTTGTGGGAGATCAGAACCAAGCACCAACTTAGTACTGATGTTGACAGGACTCAGAAAATCTCATTGAGAAGGCCAGTGTCAAGCATCCTACCTTTCAGAACCTGATGCAGCTGCTGAATTTGGTATTTGATCTCTGCTGACAATACATTTATCAGTCCAACAATTTTACTTGTACACAATACAAATGCACTGCAGCAGAACATTTGTATTTTGAACTGAGAATACTATGATAATATCTAGAGAAACATTCCCAGAAGACGCTTCCAGGCAGCTTAAAATCAATAGAAATAATGAGTTTTCTATATTTCTTCAGATTTTGTTTCTGGTTTGTCTATATAACCCTTATCTTTTACCCCTGAAGAGAATGGGTGCTTTCACTGTGGATAAATTTCTGTCCCTTTTTCTGAGAAAATTAAGCACTGTATGATCTACTTCAGAAATCTGCTCACTGGAGAGTTGGTAAATATGCATGTATACAACTGCCCTAGAGAACTGTCTGAGCTATTTTTGTGTTATAGTTTGGTAGGTTAAATGAGAGAATTAATAAAAAAGATAGAGAGAAAGAGAGACTACATTTCATTTCAGAAATTTTCTTTTTTCTTTTTTTTTTTTTTTTTCTGACTGCTCAGAAACTCAGTCAAGACCTCCTCTCTTGTCTGCCACCATAGATTTAGATCCTTTTTGCTAAACTCTGCTCTTAGAAAAGAAGTTATTCATCACCGACAGTACCTCTAATGAAATAATTCATTGGAATTGTCTGGGCTGGTTGGCATGGAGTTTATCCCTTGTATATCCATAAAGGTTATCCCAGTCCATCTTACACTCTCTGGGACTATTTGCAATTGATTCTTTCTAGTTTTATGTGTCTTCCATTTAATGGACAGATTTGCTGTTGTCTAAGGGTATACTGCATTCATTTTAAAGACACTTATATATGCCAGGCACTGTTACATTGGACTCTCGGGTATGTCAAATAAACAATACGGCTCCTGATGTAGAGGAAATCAATTCTCGTCTTTCACTTGGCTTCCTCTCTTACCCTTTGCCTTTATTATCTATTTAAAGTATCAGTTCATTGCAGGAGGGGCAGTCTCTTAGTATATGGGGAGAGCAGCATACAGTGTAATGAATCCTTACCTCAGAATGGGACTTCAAGTGTTACAGTGAAAAGAAAATGAAAGGCAGATTCTGGGAAGGTCTTTTGAGAAATCAAGAAAAAGGCAAGAAAAGAAAAAAATGTGAAGGATGACAGTTTTAGAGGTGTATTGAAAACAATCCAATACTTTTGGATTTGACTGGAGTGAAATTTCAGATTAATGGCAAGACTCAATTGAAAAATATTTCATTATCTTGAATACCTTTTGAAACCACAAAAAATGTTGATTAAAAGGTTGAATCTGAAATACACATAAGCCAGACCAGGCTTAGAAATAAAGGATATGCATAATTTCACCTCCCCACAGATGAGTGCTGCCAGGGGAGGAGGCAGTGCTGGTGTGAAGAAGCAGGCATGGTACTTGTGCCAGGGCAAGGGGCCACAACTGCTGTTTCTGCAAGAGGGCTAAACAATAGTTTTCAGCCTCCTCACAACACCCTTTCCCTTGCCAGTAGCAGTGACAGGTCTCTGGCAGAGGCAAAGCAGGCAGCTGCCCCGGAAACTTCATACTTTGTCTATGTCTAGAGCTGGCTCTGCAAATCCTATTCCTTTTATTTCAGGTTTTGAATCATATACTATACCTGGCTCAAGGCCCATTCTATGCTTTGAAAGTGCTTTGGGAAAAAAAATAGAAAAAAAAAGTGCCGCAAAACAAAATTTCCAGGTGTGAGCAATCAGAGCACAATTACATCTATTATGAATGAAATGAATTTTCTCCTTAAAAAAATATTAACTGTTGTGGAACATGTCTTATTTAGCAATTAAAAAATGTATATGTTCAGGTGAGTCTTATTACTGCTTGGCTAACTCCTGTCATGCTTTTTCATACTTCCTTTTGACTGCCAGAACTGACTCTGTTGCAGAAAACAGTCTCAGTCTTTATCCAGCTGTACCTCAGTGAGTCATGAGCACGAGACTGTTTTATTCAGTATAGACAATGTCTAACTATTATAACAGTGAACTGATGTATACATTTAAAACTACCAAGTTATAAAAGCAGAATGTGGCATGGTAAGAATTCATTGATATGGAAAAACCTCTCAAATGGAGAGCATCAAGGATTACAATCAATACAGCTCTGAAGTAGTACTTGGCTGGAGTGCAGGTGCCTGCCTTCAAGACAGGGATGAATACAGAAGGATTTCTCTCTCAAACCAGTCTCACAGATGCTGACAGTCTGGAATCTGGAGCTCCCTGGGAGGCTGGACAGATCCAAATCCATCTGGGGCTGGGCAACTGGGCTCCCCAGCACTACTGAGATTCCTCTGCAAGGCAAGAGGTACAAGTCCCTGGAGGAGTTCGGCTCGTTCAAATGGGTTTGCAAATCCACCTAACCTAGAGGGCTGGGCAATACTGAGTTAGTAGAGAACCCAGCAGCTGTGACCACTTCTTTTAAAGGACCTAATAATGATAGTATATGTCACACCCTTTTGGTGATCTGAGCAGGGAGCACAGTTTAATTCCCATTTGAGAGACCTCAGGTCTATTTCTACTTCTTCTCAGAGTATAACCTTGCTAGGTAGCTATCAACGTGAACTTTCAGGCCATCCACTGAAGCCTGGTGCTGGACAACTAGAAATACAGGGTCACAAAGCCATTAAGGAAACAATAAAAAAGAGAAGTTTGCTTCTGTAGGTCTTGCTGCCTTTACTATATGGTATTCCTGTCTTCAGCTGCTTACAGAATCAGGGCTCCTTATTCAGGTGGTCTGAAGGTCCCTCCTGGACCCAGAGACTTCTTAATGTAATGCAGTGCCTGTATTTTGTGCCCAGAATATGATTTGGATCAGACATAGAAGAGCAAGTATATGTGACTTTAGGTACAGTAAGCTAATGCTAACTGCCCTATGCAAATAATTGCAATTTTTATTTTTATTTCTTTATTTTTCATTTCTTTATTTATTTTAGATTTGGCTGCCAAGTGCAACTGATGGCTAATTAGACTTGAGGTTTGTAATACTGTTAACTTGTTGCAGTACAAACCTGGAAACCAGAAAGTCTGATGTGATAGCCGGTCCCCCTGAATGAAACAAAAACATTTAGAGGAAACTAGGAAGGCAGAAATTCCAATAAGATTGTGGGGCCAAGACACCTGGAAATCTGATTCCTAGATCTGCAAGCTTTTTAATGACCATAAGTGATTAGAATTAAATTCCCATCTCAGCCAAAAGATAGCATTGTAATATTACTTAATGTATACTGAGGCTCTGTGCCAGTCCTGAAGGAATTAGAAGAGCATCACTTGGCCCATATAATCAAACCTTCTAGGCATGCAGCAGTCAAGTGATGGGGTGGACTGTTTAAATGTGAACCTGTTAATAAGAGACTGTACTCCCTTATTTCTCATGTAGTTATGGATCCCTTAACTTTCCCACAAGCCCTGCTTAAAAGTATCTCCTTTGCCAGAAATATGCTACTGTTTAGTAGCTGAGTAATGCTTTTTGTCTCTTTGCAAGCTTCAGACTCCTGCCAGTTCCAGACCAAAGCTGCAGCCTTTTGGCTTCCACAAGCACAGAACATATTGGTTTAAACCAGGGTAGATCAAAGACTTGTCTCTAGCTAAAGCAACTACTTCACTTGGCTTCACTTGGGTTGGGGAAAGCATCATACCTGATAAACAAACATCACAGCTCAGCTAATGAAACTGACAGGGAATAGGTAACACTTGGTTAGCAAGTAAGCATTTCCCCTGAGCAGCTGGCAATGCCCTAAGTCGTATTTGCAGAAGATGGCGGCTACTTATTAATGTTATAGTGTGCAAAGTACACCAGGGGATGTGAGATGAGAGAGGGGGTGTTTTGGAGAGAAAGAAGCACTAAGTTGAATGACACTATGGGCATGTTTAAGGTAGCTCAAGTGTGAAAGCAGTAAGTCCTTAATTATCAGATAGTTAATTCAGAAGAGCTTAAGTTTTCTTTTTGTTATGGTACATTTTGTTTGCTTTATACAAAGAGAGTTTTTGGGCTGAAGGGCTACCTCTCCCCAGCTTCATTAGTGCTGCTTGTACATTTCTCATTCCTGTGATCTCCTCTGCATAATTAGAATGGAGATTAGAAAATTAAGAAAGGTTTAACTTTCCCATGCCTTTGTATTGCTTCAGTACAGTACAAGATCACAGAAAGGACTGAAATTTCTGTTCTGCCCATGCAATAGCTCTTCTGAAGGAAGAGTGACAACCTTTAGTATCACTGGAGACTGCTCTGACTCACTGCTAACACTGTTGCAACTGGTGAACTTCTGAGCTCTTGGTATTAGAATTCAGATTTATTTTACAACACATTTCTCTATTTCTCTGCCTCAGAGCATAGCTACACAGCATATCTTGCTTATTTCAGCAGCAACTAGTCGCTTTCTCTCAGTCTATCAGTCTTTGGGGATGAACCACACTCTTCCCTTGCTACTGGAAGGCTGATGCTTGATCCTGGCAGCTGTTAGATGAGCAATCTTCTTGATTGGTCATAAGAATATTCAGTTAAGGTCTCCATAGCTTGTTTTAACAGAGATTTTTCTTCCTGACTCTCTTCCGCCTTTGCAAAGTGTATTTTAGCATCATTCTCAAACTTTGTACTGGCAACTATCTCCTTGCTGAGAAGTGACATCCTTTCACGGTCTAACGCCCAGTGTCTTGTTCCTGTCTTGTTTTCACGTAATCTACGTTTAACAGCTCCAGACATCTTGGCAGGAGGGCCAGAACATACTCACTCTCTGTATTTCTTGGCCTCTTTCTGATACAATTTAGAGTTCCTTTGCTCCCTGTGGACCTTTGAAAGAACAAAGTAGAAGGGGAATGCAAAATCCTGCTCTCTTTCTCCCTTGCTGTGATCAAGTGCAATAAGAGTGGCAGTTCCTGTACTCCCAGGAAAAGACATACTAAACTCTTTGGATAGCAAGAAGGACATCCTTTGCTTGGAACACTGGCCAACATCTGGGGAAGCTCCACAGACAGTCTTTTGATGAACCTCCACAATTTATTTTCAATAGGGTGTGTCTTAAAGGCACATTTTGACATTATCGGATGAATTCCTGCCCTAGTGAAGTTAACATTGAAGAGCCAGTGGGCATTTAGGTATTTGTTTCTTCTCTGATTTATTGTGAATTCTTTGAACTATGGGCCAATCCTGCAGACAAATTTAACACTTTACAATCCTATCTTATGGTATGACAAGAGCTTTATGCTGTTAGGTAGATTGTCTACCTAGAGGTTATGTGTTTATGTCCTTGCAGAGTCATGAACTGCTACTTTCTGCCTCCTCAAGACTAATTCAGGTGGTAGATGATCAGCTCTATTGTCTCACATTAATCAGACCTGGGTTAGAAAGTAAACAAACAAACAAACTAAACAAAACAATCACTAAAACAACAACCAAAACAAAAACAAATCAACTTAAAACCTATTGGAGTTCTCTGATACTTGATACCTTTTCATAGCTCTTCTCTGTCAACATAATTCAGAAACTTTTCAGCCAAACTGTTTGTCTTGGAGAATATAACTATGATAGAGAAATGGGAAACTAAGAGAGAAAAAGGAAAATTTTGAAAACAAATAGTGATGTTCAGTTAGCTATGTACATTTCTGGTTTATCACATGAGTTAAAAATAATTAGTACATTGAATGTCAGTAGTAAGCTTGGGAATAGGTCATTAAAAAAATGTGGATTTTATACACCTTTTAGAAACTTATGTGGCCAATTCAGCCTATGCTAAATACTTCATTAAAAGTTATGAAGGTTGAATGATGGCAGTACAGCTAGGAAAAATGATTTCAAACAAGCTGAGGTCTCTCCAGATTTCTATAAATACAAGGTATCTGTGATGGTAGTCAGCAATTTTTGTTGTTGTTGTTGTTTTTATATTTATCCCAACACTTTTCTGGTCGTTTGGGCCTGACAAAGTAAATGAATAACAAAGGTTGAACAGGAAAGGTAGATACAGAGAAAACACAGTTGTTTGGATTTATTAAGCCCACCTGATGATGTTGAAATTATTATTTTTTATTATTTTTATAGCCCTTTGTGCTATAGTATAGGCCTTCTAGTATATGTTAAGCACCATATAAGAGAACAAAGAAACAAATCTTGCTTACCCACTAATGATAAAGATGTACTCTAAAATTAACGTTTCTGCTGTGGTGTAGAACTACCTACAACTGGTTCTTTTATCAGTAAATTAAATTTAAATATATATGCAATATGACAGCACTTAGTTTAAATGGGCAGTCCCACTGATCTGGAAAGTAGAAACATGAGTATCTTACTAAAGGCCAACAAGGAGCAGAAAGGTGAATCACAAGTGCTGGGGAGGTAGCACACATGCCAAGAATGTTGGGATATGTCCCCACAGCACCCAAGCCATGTGCCTATCTGACTGGCAGCAGCACAGTATTTTGCTGGGAGGTTTTGACCTGCAGGTTAACTAGCACAGGTAGCTCTGGGGACTGAGCTTGCTCCCAGTGCTGGCTCACTCTAGGGTTTGCTGAGTGAGGACTGTCTGAATCATGCTTCAGAGACACCACTGGCACTGGGAGGGTGGAGAGAGAGGTGCCTGCTGTATAGCTCCTGAGAAGATTATTGGCAGTTTACAGCATGCACTTCTCCAGGTGTACTGCAATGGGGAAAGTTCTGAGGAATCTCCATTTAGAGAGAAACATAAAGGTTAAAGGGTTGTTGACACAAAAGGGAGGCAGAAGAAGAGCATATCTACCCCTTTCTTCAACAGTTTTCTAGGAATTTTTTCATTCCTCATATGCCACAGTGGTGGTGTTTGTTGCCTGGGGCAGCTACAGCCTCCAGCAGAAGCTCCTCTGTCCTCTGCAACATGGAAAATGAGCAGTTGAGTGAGATCCATTAGTCACTCCATCCCTCCTTAAGACTTATTTCCTCACGGAACCTGGCAGAACCTGCAAAATCTGAAACCAAAGTTCTCTACAGGCAAAGCCCCAGCTGACCCCTCAACTCATGAGACTGACTTTGTTGAGTCTACAGCAACTTGTACCAGGTAAGCTCTTGGCTAGTGATATTTCATGCTGCCTTAAAAATAAAGATTAAGTTATGGCCTGAGGTTTTGTTCCTCATCCCATTTGTTTAGTGTGACTGTGAGTACTTGGAAAAATATGAGGTAGAAATATTTTAAGTATCTGCAGTCTTGGAAGAACAGAGTGAGGTATCATACTCTAATATGTTAATTTAAAAGAGAAGTTGTATTTACATTTGGGTGCTTAAGGTTAGGGCTATGTACAGAACCTTTGGAAAATATGTGTTGATATCATATCAGAAAAATACTTTTATTTTGGTAAATGACAGACATGAAGATTTTAGTCAAGTAACACACTTTGGACCATTATTTTTCAATTGGTGTGCTTTTTTTTCCACTCTATATCAGAACTACTCTTGTGTCACACGGCAGGGAAACCCCTCTATTTAAGAAGAGAGGTGGTGTAGTGGTGTTTCTTTGCTGCGTCCTTGGAGCATTTTTGGTGTGTGCAAATGCTAAATAAGTGAAGCTGGAACATTTTCAGATATGAGTTGTAGTGAGCAGTCTGCAAAACACCAGTTGTGCTATGGCCAGTGGACAAGTGCATTAATGCTATTAAAAATGTATACTGTATGTTGTGTTTTCTTATTTTTCAAACATAGGAATAGTTCATAATCACTAAGCAGCAAATTAGGCATGTTTTTGCATGACAATATGGAAGAGTGTGCTTCATTCTTATAGTTCAGTAGCCAGATATAGTACCACAGGCAATATTTTCAGAATACAAGAGGGCAACTTCATTTTTCTAATCTCCAGCATCTTGGAGAACACAGTGCTTTGAAATACAGCCTTCCAGAACTAATGTATAGAAGGCAAACTTTAGGTTGTTAAATTGTGAGCGCCTTCTGACCCATTGTTTTGCGTGGATGAGACAGCAACAAAAGTACAAAGGATACTCAGTAGTGAATTACATGGGTTCTGCTGCCAGTCGTAAAGGTAAATGGCTTATTGCCCTAATTTCCTTCCTTCCTACCACTCAGTGGTTAAAAATGTCATGTTTGAAGGACTATGAGATCTGCCTTTTAATGTGGAATGTGAACTATACAGTTTATCTTCATCTATGCTGGACTCTCTGCCCTCCAGTGGTGTTTGTCCACTGCATGTTATATAGCCTTTTTTCTCTTCCTTCAGCTTCTGACCTAGCCTTAAAATCTAAACAGATGAAATCTCAACAGAAAACAAAGAAACAAAATACAAAAAAACAGTAAACGAGGTTTCACAATTTTTATGGTAATACATGGCTGAAATAAGTACTCTGGGCCACAAGGATGCATTCCCTGCTATCATGTATGTAATCCACCAACTGATCAGGATTTTTCTTAAAATGAATTAAGCTTTGGTCTTTAGCCCCACTTCCACGGTTACAAATAGTCTTTCAACTGTAAGACTAAATGTATGCCTGTTCAGTTCATGCTCACTTGTTTTTATGCCTGTGCTGCACTGTAGCTTAAAGCATTTATCTTCTTCTCTGCTCATCCATACCTTTTACCTTTTCTGGCTGCCTTCTCTCTCCATCACTTGTCTTGTCAGTTGTAAGTAGGTATGTGGGAATAAAAGAATTAACAAGGAATCTCTAGATAGTGGAGGTCTTTGGAGAATTTGGAGTTTGACTTTATCTTCTCCTTGGTCCTCCTACTAGTGCTGTTTTAAATCAGTTGTATCTGCTGATTTGACTCCAGGAATTGCAGAAATCAAACTGAGTGATATGAACACTCACAGCTACTAGGAGTGAGGTTAGAGGTGACCAAGCATGTCAGGACATTTGTGGGGAAGGGGCTGACCAGGAGTTGAATGCAGTAATGCTTTTGCTCTGTTACTATCTTGAAGACTGATCTCTTCTATTTGAATTCTGGAGGTTTGTTGTTAACACTAATGCAATTTCACAATTTCAATAGAAATGATATAGTTATTCTGGTAGTTTTTAATGAGGGCTTGCTGATTTCTTTTGCCAGCACTCTGCTTCCAATGTTCTCCAAATGAAAGAGTGTAATGTTTGTTTACTGCTCCCAACTTCATAGTCCGTTTATCACCACAGTAACAAGGAAATGAGGTTTTTAAATGCATTGTCTCTCCTGGTAAATATGAGAGAACTAAGCCAAAAGTGACCTGGGCTAGAAGATGAGCAGCAGAGCCAGGTGGGAGGTGAGAGCTCCCTGCCTGCAGACCCTCATGTCCTGCTACGTGCCCCTTTCCGTAGGTGGGTCTGTGCTTTTGCCATGCTCTGCAGGCAGGCTGGGGGAGGTGGCAGTGCAATAAAGTCAGAAATCATTCCCCTTATGTAGAAACACATTCCCTGCATAAAAAGGCTGCATGATCCCCCTGAAGAGAAGAAACAATCCCTTGGTTTAAGCTAAGGCACTTTCCAAGGAAGAAGCCTGGACTATAGCAGAAACACATGTTGTAAACATCAAATCATTGGAAGACTTGTGTTTCAATGTTTGTGGTTCAGGATGCAACTATTTTTTGTTCAAGTAATGTATTTCAGCTGAGGAAATGATAAAGGCAGTCTGGGTGGTTTTTTTGTTGTGTTTTTTTTTTTGTTTTTTTTTTTTTTTGCCTTTTTTTTTTTTTTCTTCCTCCCCTGCCTTGCAGGTACTTTCTGTGTGATTTAATCCCTTCCAGTCTTAAGGAAAGGCTTTGATCTTGTGATGTATTCTCATGAGCTGCACAGAATAATGTCAAATAAATTTTTGGTGTCATGACCTTCTTTGGTTTCACTGGTCAGATGAAGTCTTCTAGGGCAGGCTCAAAGTTCTGGCATTTGATGGCTCTGCTTGTTTGCTCTGAGTGGTCCTATTGACTACAGGACTCGGTGACACCACTTTCCTTCCCATCAGTGCCAGTTATTTTCAGGCTGCTCTCTGAACTTCATCATGACTTGTTTTGAACAGTGTGCTTAGTGCTTTGCCAGTTGTTTTTATGCTGCTACAGCCAAGTAACCTTTCCTCTTTTTGGATGAATCCAGTGTGGAGGTGTTCAGACTGAACGCTTTGTTTAACTTAGTACACTGGGGAAATAGAGATTTTGTTTTTCATCAGGTCAGAGTGAACATGAATTTTCAGTAACAAAATTCAAACTAAAGACTTATTTCAGGATGCAATGGAGGAGGTGTGCTGACTGGTATTATGAATGCACTTGAGCGGGGATTTTAAAGATTTCCTCATAACGCTAAATTAGTATATGTTACTGTAAGATCCTTTTAGGACAAGATTGAAGCCTCTGACTTTCCAAATAGGTGCTTATATAAGTAGAAATGCATTTGGAAAACTTAAAGTGAGAAGAGGGGAAGCAGGCACAGTGATGGAAATGATGCTTACATGATACTGGAAGACCTACTGATTGGGCAGTGCATCCAGTTAGAAATGTTTAATTATTTTACATTTTGTGGGGGTGTTTTATAGCCCTGTGTTGGCATGGTTCTTGCTTGCACATGTAGACAATGGAATAAAAGCAAAGCACCCTGAGAGATTCTTGACTTCAAAGAAACATCATGTACTATTAGTAATAATCTGTTCCTGGTAGGTGTATACAACTTTTTTTTTTTTTTTTTTTTTTTTTCCTAATATAAGTATATATATTATTTTATTCTACTTTGCATCATCAGGTACTTAAAAACTATACCCGAAGCCATACCATTTGCATCACTGTTGTAAGAAAAGACTGTCTTCTCTCTATTAGTAGTAATGGCAGTGCCTTTGCAGTGCTATCCAAGGTAACTGGCAAAGCTGTCTGTATAAGAATGAAGAATGCCACTGCTCAGTTCCAAGCAAAAAACAATTTTATACAATTGCATGCCATGCCAGACCTCAATTAATTTTCTCCCTGGATTTGAGCTGTAGTTAATGTAGGTACTTGCAGCATACCTATTACTGCAACATTTAGGCATTTTCAAATTTGGTGCTTAGAAGTGTTTGATGTTTATTTAACTAATTGGAAAAAATAGACTATCCACTTTCATACATGAAAGAGCAAAAATTAATCTAAGAGTAACCACAATTTAAAGTACTAGATCAACCAAGTTAAAATGGAGTTTCACACTAAGATTAATTATGCTCTCTGCTTCCTGTTGAGTAATTATGTTCAATAAAAATCATTCTGTGCAATTCAGTACAAGCTGCCATTTCAGCAAGTATTTAATGGCATGTAATGGGCTGAGATGTACACCCTGATTTGTTTTACAGAAGCAACTTCTACAAGTCCATTCTGTTTAGTGAGTGAGAAGGGGATTACGCGTGTTCATGGTAAATGTGGGACCTGGCTTGCTTGGCTCTTTGGGAGCAGTGATAAAATGTGCCCAGCAGCAGCACTTTTCTGACAGCTGGAAAAACACTTACCCCTAGGCAGTGTCTCAAATTGATTTTCTTCCCCTCCTGTGTAAGTACATCCTGAGGAAGTGTGTGCTTAGGGAATGGGGAGCTTGCTGAGAATGGGCTGGGAGAGATGGCGGTGTGTGTGATGGGACAAGGAGATGTTGGTGAGGCACAGTGGTGAGCAGAAGCATGGGGAACTTTTGACTTTCAGAAGACTCTTGGCCATTTCATTTGCTGTGACCATTTCCCATCCTTGGTTGGCACAGAGGGACTGAAGTGACGTGGTGACCATAAAATGTGGTGCTGGAGCAGCCAACTCTCTGAGGCTCCAAGCTTGTTCCTGTCCCAGACATCTTCTCCACTCTGTTCCTTGCTATTTTGCCTGAAGCCACTCATTTTGAGTATCCATATGGGAACTCCTGAGAAAGTAGCCCTTGGATTCATTCAGACAATATACTCAGTTATCTTGGACAAATGCTGACCCCATAATCTGTCTTAAGTACCTTCTTTCCCAGAAGTGCAGTTGTTGGGGTACTCTCTTGACAATTTTCCTCTAGGGACAGGTACAATCAAGAAAAGATTCATAAAGACTTTCTAAATATTTCTAAACTTATCACCCTTTAGTTAGTATAAGACGGACTCTAAATAAGATAGTACAAGTTAATGTTATGCATTTTTCCCCCTCCCCTTAGTTTTCTACAGTCCTGGAAACTTTCCTGAGACCTCTCAGCACCAGCCAAGTTCTTCCTTTGCTGAGCCCTCCTGCTGTGCAGGGATGCTCCCCAAAATATTCATCAGTCCTTCCTATTCCTTCTTGCACTGAACAACAACTGAAGAGGGAACAAACTGACCAAATGTGGTTTGCCCTTCCCACAAATGTCTTCTATTTCATTCCTCACTCAACATCATGGTAACAGAAGCACTCGGAGTCCTGCAAACATACGCCCAAACATGCTGCATTCAATTGTGTATATAATTGCTATGCTCTATATAATTGCTTTTGTTAAGCAATATGAATTCTGATGTCTTGAGTGAAGAAAACTTTTCTGTAGGTGTTTAGATATTTACATACCAGGTTCATACTCTGGCTCTTCGCTATGTTCTTGCATTGTATTGAAGTACAACTGTAGCTGCATTGCTAATGTCAGAGTTTTGTCTCTTCATCGTTTTGTCTCTTCATCTTTATAATGGTTAGGTGAAACTTCATTAGATATGAAGGATACAGAGAAGTCTCACATTGGTATGTGCAGGCATGGAATCAGTCACCTAACTGACAAAGCACAAATATGATATGTATATCTACATGTGAAAAGCATGTGCTCGCTATTGCCCACAACTTAAACTTTCTAAAGGGAAATAGAGAACTTGCCACAGTCATTTCTGAATTTCTCTTTTTTTTGGCAACCACTTTTCTTTAAATGAAATATAATTATGTGTTTTTGCAACTAACTGATTGAGATTGATGTGTAACAGAAATTAGTCTGTTGGATGGCAAATTTCTGGGGAGTGTGTGGGGATGTGGGGTGGAGGGTGAGGTGAGAAGGAAGTAAATACTTATGTCCTGAAATTGAACAATTATATAACAAAAAAAGAGGAAAAAAAATCTACTGAAATGAGACACATCCACAGTTCATATAGATATTGCCCTTTGAACTCCGGCACTGCCAAAAGCAAACCCATGTATAAAGGACCTTGACTGTGAGAATCACAGAACAAATTAGCTGGAGGTCATGAAGGCCAACCTCTTACTCAATGCAGATTCAGTCAGATCAGGATGGTTAGGGCCTCATCAAGTCAAATTTTAAGCATCTTTGAGAACGGAGATTTCAAAACCTCTCTAGGCAGTCTATATCACCCTTCCTCTCCTCTGTGATCTAGGTTCAGACTGTTGGTAAAGGCAGCACAACTAAACCTGACCAAAATGCATACCAAAAAATAAAAAAATAAAAAACTGGGGAAAAAAAAGTAAAGAATAAACCAAAACCAGCAGTCCCACAGTTTTCCAGTATCAATTTTCCCTACTGCTGTTCCTAACAGGTGAAGGGAGAAGAGGATGACAGCAAAGCACAGATTGTGCTACAGAATGTCAGATTTTCAGGACTGCAGTTTTTAGAGGAAAGTTTTGTCTGACTCCAATTCTTGCTTACCCTTGAGAGTTAGGCATGCCCACCCTACGACTCATTGAGCAGACCCATCCTTTCAGAACAACTTATCTGGCCTTTAGCTTACTTGCTTTCTTCTTTCACAGCCTGAACAGTTCTTCCAGACTTGCAGCTCATTTTGCACATTGAGGGGAGAATGGCAGCTTTTCTACCACTGGATCCAGTGGACCCAGTGCCTGTGGTCCCATTGCATGAAAGAGGTACAGATGCTGTGGTCCAGCAGTGCAAATTAATGGGAGCATTACTGAAAGGACTGAAAATAATCTCTGTAGGTTTGTCTTTTCAGTGCCTTGAAGGGAGTTTGCTTGATGCATTGTGGGAGATGGACCATATCTATTCTTTAGTAATTTGAAGTTAGAAGGCACATCCATACTGTGCAGAAGGTTGTCTTGTTCTTCCGCTTTTAGAGTATCAGCACTGGTATGGCTGCAAGAATAGTCAAGACAACAGTGTTCCTCCCAGTTGTGTGCTTTTCAGCCAATTTCTCTCAGACCAGCTGCAGCATATACTCATTCTCATTCTACTCTCCCCTCCTTTGATATCTTTTTAATTGGATGCACAACACTTTCTCTGCTCCAGAAAAATACCACAAGCAGACAAGGTGCTCACTTGTGAGGAAAAGCAGCCTGATCCACAAATTGCTTTCTTCAACCCCACATTTTTGTGGTGTGGTATTTTTGTTCTTTCTTACCTGCAGAGTACAAGCAGCTCTGGCTTGGCATTATTTTTAGGAAGAACTCTTAAAAGTACATTTTAGAAAGATGCCAGTGACAGTTCAAAATGGCTGTGCATATAAGCATATTCATGCATTTATAATTTATCCAAGCCTCTCAGAAACCACAAGAAGCTAGGGGAAGTGAGTGAGGAATGCGACTATCTTAGAAAGATGAAACTGCAGAAGGAGGACCTGGAGTGAATGATTCCCATTGCTGAACCCCAGACCAGGTTATCTCATGGAGCTGCAAGCTTGGAACTGTTACCTACAGGCTCTTGGATGCTGGGCTAGGGGAACTGCAGTTGCTGAGCTTATTCATGTAAGTGCTGAATGTTTTGTTTTAAATTACATGCTTAAAATGTCCATTTGTTCCCATTTGAATATACTCCATTCAAACTTGCCAAGATTTATGTTCTAAAATGGGAACTGATGTACCATTCTTTACAATCACTGTATTATCACTCAAATAGTCTTGCTACCCAGCTGGAGAGTCTTCTGAACAATTACAGCACCTAAATATGGGAGATCCATATCAAGAATGCAATATATAATGTAGAACTTAAAGTTCAACAACATTCCTGAGAATGGGGGCAATAGATAGAGATTTTTTTATTTTTTTAAAAAAGTCAAATAAAATATGTAGTTTCTTTCTAAATCAAAGCAAATGAATAACTTCAAATTTGAAGATCTACACAGAAAATACTGCAATACCACAATGATCTACTGAACACTGAAGTAACCCACCACCTTTTAGTGACATAACATCAAATAGCAAATATTATGCAATGATTGTTCTGTGCATTTGAGTCTTCATCTGGTATAGTACTGGTCAATAAACTCCCAGGTCCTTTCTGCACCTGCTCTATTTGAATTAAATAGCCACTATATGGAGGTGCCTCATAGCTTTTGGTGTGCTTAGTTCAAGATGTTGTTTAAGCTGGTAAACTGTTCTCTCTCTCTCTCTGTCTCTTTTTTCTTTTCTTTTTTTTTTTTTTTTTTTTTTTTCCCAGATAAGGACTGAGGACTGAAAATGTCCATACAGTCATCATTCTGATCTTGAATCCCTTATATGTGCAGTATCTATTTGCATTTTGGTGGTTTTGAGAAGTAAATTCAATTTCTTAAACTTGCACTTTTCCAAGGTTTCTCTTGTACAGATGTTTCCAGCCTGTGTACAAAGTTCCCTTTTACTAAACAGCCCTTCCTCTTGGTTTCTTTAACCTCTTCCTTTCTGATCTGCAAGGAGTCAGTATGTTGAACCCTACAGCTGCCAACATCCCTTGCCACACCGTTGCTGCTTCTGCCTGGGTGTAGCATGCGTCATTGTCAAATACCAGGCAAGAAAAGAGCCCCAGGTTTTCCCTCATAGCAAGCGTCCTTTTGCTTTGTTACACCCCTTTAAGTGTCTCCTCTAGTGGTCAGTACCAGAAGAAAATGATCTGAAAGTCTTTGATTGATATCTCAATCTATCTTTTGATTTATCTGGCTGCCCATTTCACTAAGCTTCTGTCACTGATAATTTGCTTTTAAATATAACGGATAAGCTTCTGAGAAATCCATCTCTTCCCTTAACCACAACTGCTTTCAGTGCATTAATGACTGAAAAGTTACATTTTCATTTAATGTGAATTTGCAAAGCTTTTAGATAATGGGTAGCTCTAATATTGTGACATCATTGAAGCTATTAGAAGAATAAATCAAAAGAAAATTCTCCTGCTGCTGCCTTCACAAAATGGGAAGAAGTTTAGGGTAAAGGCCCCAGTACAGTGATGCTACAAAACAGCAATTACCATAAGCTGAAAAGGGCATGGAAATGGTACTTCTGTGGCTGGGCTTCTCTCTCTGAAGCTGTGATAGATGTTAGAGAGAGGATGGGAGGGAAACATCAGTATCAAAACTGGAGTTGTGTTAATTGTTTTCACCTAACACTTTTGTATTCCTTGTTGGCTGACTTTTTTTTTTTTTTTTTAATTCACAGGAAAACATCCAAATAAAACAACTAAATTAATAAATTTATTTTATTCCTGTAGAAACTGCAGTAACTATTTTGATCTAAATGCAGTTGAGTCTGCTCACACTGGTGGTAGGTTTAGCTCTTTAAAGGTACTATTGTTAGTTGCACTTTGCTAGGAAGAACATCGGCAGCGATGCTTATCCAACATCCCAAAGTGATATTAAGAGCCTATATCTGTGCAGTAAGTAACACTGATTTTTGTGGGGATTTACTTTTATACTCAGGGACACATTAAGGACAAGTCTGCGTATCTGGATGTTTCCTCATAATGGGTTTATGTTACCATGCAGCTGAGAGGAAGTAGTGCTAGGGAAAAAAGACACGGTCACAAATAAGTTTTGCAATCCTTTGTCAGGCAGTGAAGAAGTAAGCAGTGCCACGAGAGTTTTGATTTGGCTGATGGATGTTCTGCTTTGGAACTTGGCCCCGCTTCTTGGCTGATTGTAACTACTCATTTCAGAAAGAGCTACTTTGCTCCTGGGGGGAGAGTTGTGTTCTCTGCCCTCTCTGTCTTAAGGCACATAACTTCCATGCAGTCAGGCTTTGACAGGAGCCCCTCAAAGATTTTGCAGAAGTCACTTAACCATTCTCAATCTTGTCTTTAAGAAAGGAATAATGCTTCCAGGAGCCACAGAGGGTTTCTAAGACCTAGTTGACATCTAGAATTGAAAGTGTTCCTCTGTTGGCCAAATACATACACAGTGCAGAGGCAGAAAGTAATGATTCTCTCTGCTATGTTTCTATTCTTTATTCAGTGAAGGGTGGGCAAAGAAGGCATGCTTAATGTTTGTTTGTTTGAAAGAACTCCAGTGCAGAGTTGATCTTGTTGCCTTAAGTGTTCTTTTTCTCCATTTACATATTTAATGGTTTGCATGCTGATCCAGTTGTTTTTGTTTGTTTGTGGATTATCTTTCTTTTTTGGGGGGCGGGGGGGAATATATATATATATATGATGGATATTAAAGTACTTTACTGATTACCTGTATCACTCATTAAGTAGGTGAATCATATACCCGCCTATACAGTGCAGATAACGTTGTACAGCTGACAAGGCTCTGGAATCATTAGTTACTTGACCTTCCTGACTGATTCGTACTTATGAATCTAATAATAAATAATCACATGTGGAAAAGTCAATAGAGAAATAATGTAGCACACTTCTTTTAGTGCTCTAATTCAGCAGAATAAACCATGAGAAGCATTTCAGTAATTTACTATAGTAAGTGCTCTCAGCAGCTTCTGTGCTTCAGCTGTTTGGTGCTCCAGCATGAAGATAATTATCTTGGTAATTAGTTATATTGTTATTTAATAGTCCCCAGACAATATTCTATTTTTCGAAGGAACAGGCCTTTCCTTCTATATCTCTGTCCCCCATTGCAGAAAATGTTTATCTAAGAATCTTTTCTCTTGCCATTTTTTTTTCTTTCTGTTTACTACTTTCTCTAAAAAGGTCCTGGTTACTGAAAGACAGTTTTTGTTTAGCAGCTGCACAGATGTAGTCACAGGAGACTCCCTCTTCTTGCATCTATCTCAGAAATCCTCAGGATCTGCTCCTGAAGAAACAGGGATGGGAACAGCACAGGTGAGGGGCCAGCAGCACCACAGGCTGGGGCCACAAAACTGTCCTCTAGACCTTGGGTTCCACCTCATCAGCACTTCCAGAGAAACAGGCAAAGTGAGAAGATTGGTGAAATAGACTGGGGTTGAGGAGAATAGTCTTTTAAGCTTGAAATTGAATCTTTGTTACAACTGCATGAATGTAGGCATGAAGTTTTCAACCATTCCTAGAGTAATAATGATGAGGCACAGCAGATCAAGGGTGGAAATCAGCATGAGGAAGAAGGAACTGTTTTCTGGGGGCACTCACTATTAAGGGAGGTAGCTTAAATACGCAATTAGTCTCCTGAGAGTTGCTGGAGTGAGAAACATGTGTAGCTAGCAGTCTGCAGACCTAAGCCACCATCTGGGGAGGAGAAGGTGTGGAGGACCTGATGGAGGACCAGGAGAACCCCTGCAGAAGGCGGAGGGGTGGCAAATGCCCAAGGGCACTGCTTAAGGCCAGGGAGAAATGTGTGTGTGGAGAAAGCTGGAAACTTTTGAACTTGTGTAGGTGGTTATGACCTCAATAAAAAGAAACTTCGTCCAGTGTCACCCTCATTCTCAAAGTGATTTTTAGTCCTATTTAAAGGGAACAGCCTGTAATCTTTTTTTTTTTTTTTTTTTTTTTTTTTTCTGTCTCCCACCACTCCCTTTGTGATACTATTCCTTACAGTGTTAGCAGGAAAAAACTTGTTCGCATATACATTTTATAATAAAGAGTGTAGTTCAATACCTCCAGATTTTGTGCTTTCTGGGCAGTGGCCTTGTTGCAGTTGTCTTTTCTAGCAGGTTCAGTTTTAGGAAGCCAAGATTTTCTCTGCAACTTTTTGACTGTACAAAAGATGGACTTTTTTCTCCAATTTACTTAGTGACTCAAACTCCATAAAGTACCATTTCTACTTCTCACCAGCTGGTGGTCCATATGCCACTGCATCTTTACTCTTGTAAATACAAGTTTGAAGTCACGCTCACAGATCAGACTTTTGGTGGTTAATATGGCAATATGTTAAAATGTCAAATGATGCAGAAAGAGTGAGTCAGGGGGGAAGGAAAAAAAAGCAGTAGTCTGTGAATTTATAAAACTTTCCTTCTAAGGGGCTCCCAGAGGTCTGCAGACATTAGAGGATTTCTGCAAGTCTGGGGTCAGCTGGCTGTGATTTGGGATCCACAGCATCTTGAGAGAAGCATCTGTGCAAGGCAGTGGCTCCCAGCTTCTCAATGTTGTCTACCAACACGTTTAAGCTCTAAATTAGGAACAAAAAATACAATCTAGCACATTGCCCATGAAAGATTGCCAGCTTTTAGCTGAAACTTCATTACTCTAGGAAGGGTGACAAGTGTTCCCCCAGGGAACTGGAAGTTTTATGACTTATGCAGTGCTCAAAAAATATATATAATAAAACAAAATAAATAAATTGCTTGGAACATTGTCAATATTCCAGAGAGAATCTTAATGGCTGTGGCTGTTTCCCATGTCCATAGAGCAAGAATGTCAGATCCCTCAATGCTTTGGACCTCGCTCCATGTCTTCCAATCAGTAATGGGGGCACCTCTACCACATGCATTTCAGGCAAATATACAATCTCTGGTCTGTTGTATTTCCTCTTTCCATTGCATAATTATCCTTAATTTCAGGAAGCGGGACATGACTCTGCAAGCCAATGCCCTAATTTCAAATGCTGAAAAAATAGACAGGGCAAGAATAGAAAATGCAACTAATAACTTTCAGTGAAAGAGCTGCCATTGGTAAAGGGCTAAGACCTTTGTTGATTTTACTGGTTCTGCTCTTAATGTTTCCTGACATTGTGAAAGTTAGCTAGTATCCAGTAAATTGGCTTATAGTAGAAAGGTAAGGAAACAAGTTCTAGATGGATTTAGAAAATCTTAAATAGCTTAATAGCTCTGTGCCATGAATCCATGCTGCAGGTGTACATCAGCAATGGTTCCAATTAATGCAGACTTGTAGCAGGCAGCATTCTGGAAATGAATGACAGGAGTATCATGTGAGTGCTTTGTTCTTCATGTGAATGTGAAAAATGTATAAATAACACTGCCTTTTAGATGAAAGAATATGTTCCTTTCCCAAGTCTCTTTCATTAAGATCTCTGCAAAACTGTAGTTAGCTGTTTTCAGCTTCTGTGTGGTCTGTGCAAACCAATAACATAATGTAACTAATCTATGCATAATGAGGTAGATAACACTCAAAAAAGAGTTTAGTTCTGGGAAAAATTGGAGTCCTCCAAGGACGCAGTAATGGATTCATTCAGTTGCTTAGAATTCAGCATCTATACCTGTTTGTATCTTAAGACTCTTTCCCCATGTTTTGTCTATAGAGATGATGAATAAGGAGATGGGATGGTCTACAAATCCAGGCTGGCAATTTAATCAGAACTGTCTGCTCTATGTGCAACGATAATTAGTAGTTCAGTGCTATAGGAACCTTAAGATGAAAATCCTGGTAAATGTTGTTTTTACTGTGCAATAGAAATTGGAGAGCTCTTCAGGGTACGGAGATGAGAATGCAAAGCAACTGCAAAGTCACAGGACAGCAGCCCGGTCTGCACCTGTAAGGCATGTCTCAGAATTTTACTATCAAAACTATAACTTGAAACCTTCCATGTTCCTTGAATCCAAGTAACATGCAGCCATTATTTGTTTGCTACATGTTCCTAGATTATAATAAAAGTTGTTTTTATACAGTGGACCATAGGAGGGTTTTCACTCAGTAAGAAAATGGTTTTAGACTAGAATAAATGTTCTTCAAAGCAAAGTATATCAAGTAAAAACAGACGGGTTAGCATTCTTTCTCACAAATAGCTCCAAGTTGTACGGTGTGCTGGAATTAATGGGACATTTCTCTGAGAGGCTTTTACTTTTACATTTAGGTCCTGGTTTGTAAAGAAAAACAACCAGAAGCTCACAGCATGTGAAACCCATCACTTCTAGTACTGAATCTACTGAGGCTTTGTCAAATTAGAAAGCATAACACAGCTAAAGGAGAGCAAGTTAAAGTCTACAGGTACTGTAAAAATCTGCATCAGCAGCTTTGACAAGGTGGAAAGAAAGGTTCCTGTTGACAGAAGTTACCTGTTATCTGGAACTACTTGCATCATATGCAGTAGACAAGCTACGAGGCTTCAGGCTGCATATTAGGAAAAGATTTTTCACCGAGAGGGTGGTCAGGCACTGGAACAGGCTCGCTGGGGCAGTGGTCACCACAGCACCGAGACCGCCAGAGTTCAAGAAGTGTTTGAACATTGCTTTCAGACACATGATCTCATTTTCTTTTTTAAAAAATAAATTTATTTATTTATTTATTTTGAGCGGTGCTTTTGGGGCACAGGAGTTATACTCAATGTTCCTTGTGGGTCCCTTCCAGCTTGGATATTCTATGATTCTATGAAGACATCTTTGCTCCCCTAAAGTAACATCTATTAGAATACCTGCTTAGTGCTATAATTTCCTATACTTTTAAATTCTCAGGAAAAACAAAATAAAACAACAAAAAAAACAACCAAACAAAAACAACTTCTCACTATTTTAGGCGATGATTTTCTCTTGTAAGTTGGGGGTGAGGGTGGGGGGGAGGTGGGGGAAGAAGAGATTATGTTGTTACCAAGCAGTATTGGTCACCTAAATTTGGCCCAAATAAACTCCTGTCAGTCCTCTATCTATGACTCATTTTGTCCCTTTCTTGTCTGTATGCTCTGTAGCCAGAGTTATACAAAGGGCTAATTAATTTACTGAGGGAAAAGCCAAGACTCTTGACTTAGGCAGTTCCTTCAGATGGGACTGTGGAGGACTGTGCATTTCCTAAAAGGGCTACATCTTTCCTGCTGATGGTTTGACCATCAGTGAAAGCTTAATAGCAAATAGTTGATGTTAAGACAAGCTGCAAACTGGCTGTGTATTGTGAAGAAAATAAAACAGGACCTGATTTTATTTATTTATTTATTTATTTTACTTGCTTGGGATGATCACATTTTCCTGTGTTGAGCCATAGTGAGATGTTATTGCTCTCCAGGTAGCTTACTTACATATCATCGCTGCTCTAGTTTTCTCTAGCTTTGGGCTAATTTTCTGAGTTTCTCTTCTCCTGTACAGGGTATTCAGATTTCAGTGTATTTGACTCTCACTTGATCATTCACTCTTTAATTGTTGGTCTCACACCAATTGGAATCAACATGCAAATAAAAGCATTGTTGCTATTCACAAGCTGAAAGTCAAAACTAAGCATACAATTTATTTTGAATTTAAATATAACTGTTCCAGTGCTACAGATTGTATGTATGCAGTCTAAAATCTGTGTTTCTCTACAGAAAACAGCACTTTCCCCATCATGAAGAATGTGCCTCTGTCCATGAATATATTTCATTACTTGTTTCCTGTTGAGTTGCTAAGAATAGTGGGCAGGGCTGCAAAACATTTATATTTCAACACTCATGGATCAGTATTAAATCTTGGAATGTATTTGGTACAGTCAGTCCGGACTGTTTCTGATTAACTCCGTGGTAATAGTGCTTCCTTATTACAAGACAAAAATAGGATTTATACCAAGAGGAAATAATATCTCAAAAGGACAGGTGACCCAGCAAATACAAATTTAGTTTAAAATATGTGTATGTGCAAAGTCATTTGTCATGCATTTAGTGTTACTTAAATGTCATATCAAGCACCTACACCTATAGGACTTCTCAGTAGTTAAGACCAATTATACAGATATAGAGACAATTTCTTTTTCTATTTGTAGATTACTCTGTATAGGTGGACCATTGAAAACCATGTTAATTTGTGCAGTATCTTGGTTAAACTGAAATTCCCTTAGTTAAAAGGCAGCATAAAGATTTAGCACTTATTAAAGAGAAGCGCACAGAAAAGGGGAGTACTGATTGCTTATCTTTTCAAATTGCCTGTTGTAAGAATGAGCTCTTGGGGGATGGCTGGTGTAAAGATTAAGTTGCCATTCATTGCTGGAAATTCCAGTATAGCTCTTGGAAGGCCTTAAAATTAGAGCAGCTCCTTAAACTAATGCTCTTGTCTAAATGGCAGTTAAAGCTAACTGACACATAAAATGAGCTCATCAGTTTGACTTGATTTGTATGGAAACATCAAAATTAAGGCCCCTTGCCCTGACACAAATAGGAAACTTGGTCATGCCTAAGAGGGCAGCACTTTAGAGTTGTCAAGTCAGCATAGCAAGGGCTCCCTGCAGAGCTCAGTGGCTTTCAGAAAAGAAGTTTGAAGCTCTTCTGTTCTTCTAAGGCACTGTCCTCCTTCTATGCCTCCTCCTTCTTTTAAAGGCAGGTGAAATCAAAATTATCTTGTTCAACTCCTGGAAGAGTTGAATAACAAGAGTTATGCAATTCACACAAGTAGTAGGATGGTCACACACATGGGAGAAATCTCACAAGGACCTACAGGCACTTATAATCCCTCCTGCCCTACTTGGGAGCTCTGTAAATTAAATAACCCTCTTATTCATGAATTTCTAAAAATATAATTATTGCTCACTGACTACAGCCTATGTTTAAGCACATTGTACTTCATGCTAAACTGACTCTAGGTCATCGCTAAAACATTAAGACAATTCAGTCCCCTGGATTTTATTTATTTATTTATTTTAATATGAAAAGCTGAATATTTTTATATACTTCAGATGCTTTTGGTTTTTAAAGAACATTGTATTAAATATGGTGGTAGAGTTTTTATTTGAATGCATTTTAAATTGCAAATGCATGTAATAAAGTGTTGCAGACAGGTTATCGCCTTCTTTTCATTGGTCTGTGCACTGTAGCAGCAGCAGCAAGCATTCAAATTGTACTTGATTTCACCACAGAGCACACTCAAGTGTGGTTCACAAACTACACTGCCCTTGAACCATCTGGGGTTTGCAGCTTGGAAGCTTTTATACTCTTCAGCTTGTAAGACTGTTTTGTTACTGCTGCAGTTGTTGTCTCCATTAGCTGTGTAAGTCCCTGCTCTCACTGTGTAGCACACTTCCCTGATAGCTTTGGTCAAAGTGCTTACATAAACTGAAATCTAGTTGCTATAAGCAATATGGATGATGTGGGGAGCATCTAATTTTCCCATCTTTGATTTTCCTGACGATCAAAGATGCATCTTTGTAAACGTCTGTTTGATGCAAAAATTACATCTTTGAAAAAATCTGTTCTAGAAGCTCTTATCCCTGTGTCACAAAGTTTTGAACTAATCACAAAATCACAAACACTAAAAGAAATAGGCTTCTTTCTGATAAATGTTGTGCAAAACAACCTGCCCCCCCCCCCCGCCCCTCCCCGAGCAGCTAATAGTATTGCTCAGTGATGCACTCTGCCTTGCAAGAAAGGGGTAGGCAGAGCATTATTTGTAAGCCTGGTATCACCTAGGTCCAGCCTCTTCCCCATGACTCACTGCAGCTCCCAGTTTGATGGCATGGCTCATCTCCTCCTACCTACTTCCTCAGTCTCTTCAGATGTTTGTTGTGCTCCCACTTGTCCCTGCAGGCCACGTTCCACTGCCATACCAGGTTTCATTCAGCTTGAATTTGTTCTGCCCTCCCTGTCATGTGTCTTGCTTGCTGGACACTTTCACTCCACTCAATACTTACCTAGAGCTAGAAGATATTATAATGCAAAACTTGTTACAGCACATGACTGGAGATGATTCCTTCCCTACTGGTATCCCTGCCTTTTAGATCATTTT
The DNA here is from genome assembly GCA_011075105.1 of Heteronetta atricapilla. NCBI lineage: Eukaryota > Metazoa > Chordata > Aves > Anseriformes > Anatidae > Heteronetta > Heteronetta atricapilla. The sequence continues at coordinate 52,369,617 of CM021735.1, forward strand.
CCCAAGCAGCAGGTAGAGGTTTAGGGCACAGGCCTGTAGGACAATGTCACAGCAACCCCATTGCCTCAGATGAAGTCATACTGGTTTGACTGACTAGCACAGATAATACCAATAGTGGACATCAAATGGAATTGACTTCAGTGTAAGTTACACAAACATCCTGTGCCCCCAATGGCATTAATAGAATTCCCAGAACTACTGGCATAGGTAGATCAGCATGGCTCAACACCTCAAATGATCCCAGCTCCAAGGTTATAGCTCCCTTGGGGGGCTATAAATATATTCTTGTGAGTCCATTGCTCCTACTGCTGTGGTTGTCAACTACCAAACTTAAAGCTCAGTGTAGTCTCTGGGGGAGGGAGACGTGTTGTTTAGCTGTGCTGCAGTCACACCTCAGATGGCAGGGTGAACAAACCAGACATGCTGTAAACAGCACTGCAGGGCTGGCACTGCTGCTGGGACTGTCTGAGAGATGGAAACATGTTGCAGAGCAGAGAAAAATGGAAACCAGCTTTACCTGGAATATAAGTAGTCATTTCTATTCGTCTTTTTTTTTTTTTTTTTTTTTTTCCTCTTTCAAAATGGACTCTAGCTAGATGACTCTTCTACCATAACCTCTAATGACCACACACTCATGGCCCTTTCATGCCAGTATTTCCCTATGCTCTATTTTTTCTGAGTTTTCCCTGTGCCATCTATTTGCCTGTGTCCTCAGCTGGGGTTTCAAGCCTAAGCATCAGCTGGAGCTTGCAGACACTGCTGAGCAGATGCTGGAGCTGCTTCTTGCACAGCTTTATTGTTGTCCTGTGGCATTGTGCCTATGTGCATTCAGTGGTTCCCAGCACATCAGCTGTGGATGTAAAGGCAAGACCTTGTATAAAGTAAAGGGTGATTGTTGGGTAAGTTTCTAGAAAAATAACCCTCTCCTTGTGTTCAAATAACTATGGTAAAATTAAAGTAGATACAGGCTGAGAGAAGGAAGTGCAAGGTGGGAATGATAGGAAATTGCACTGTGTTCATTAGCATATGAAGAGGGTTATATTTATACCAAGTGCAACGAAGGCAGCGTGATCTAGTGGACATTTAGGAAGGTATTCACATTTCCACTAAACTACCTTATAAGCTTTTCTCCAGGGCTGCACGTGCCTTTGATGTTCCTTGAAGAGTGATTTTCTTTCCTTACTACAGATGAACTCTAACATGCTTGAGAGAAGTCCAAGTTTGAAAATTCAAGAGACATACATTGAGCTACTGATTTACTACCAGCTGTGTGTGCAAAACAAATCACTCTCATGTGCTCTGTAACAAAGGCTATAATGAACTAAAGATGTTACCTCACAGGTCCCTTGTGAGGCTTGGATCACTTTGATCAAAGATCCATAGTTGATGAGTGAAGTGTCACTACTGGTAAAGTAATCCTTAGATGGGGAATAACACGGATACACTGCAACCTGGGAAGAGGGGAGACTTCTTGCAGGCACTAATTATGTGAGTCTGTCAGTTCACGGTGGTGATGGTGTGTCTCATTTTATGTACCTTTAGATATACTGTTCAGCACAGATATACCATTCAGGTCTTGAAAGCTTAGACTTAAGAATATTGATTTATAGAGTTTCTGATTTGTCACTTAAATTTTAGGAGCGTATTTATTTATTTATTTTTTAAAAGCAAAAGCTTTTATTGAACAATATCTATTGCCTTAATTGGCGTTTCCTGTGTAGTGAGATACTCTTCAGTGTAAGAAACACTGAATCTGGTCAATATTTATGAACAAAAATGTCTGGAAGTCTCTTATGTTAAACATCACAACCTTTCCCTTGAAATGTTAAATGTTATAACCTATATTTCAAGCAGGATTAAATGGAAGCAGTGAAAGAGGTACTGTGTGAATTTGTGCTGAAGTTGTGGTGGAACTGGCAGGTGTCTTCCTTTTGCATGTCTGGTCGTGCTATGGATTAAATCAGACTTGAAGGAGTAGTTTCCTGAGGATTTTCAATTTGGTGTGCCAGCCACAACAGATCTGCAAGGCCCAAGACTTGGAAGGCATGTGCTCCTCCTGGAGATACACACCAAAGATAGTACAGGGCTGAGTCAAAATAAGATAGTATAGGTACATTTGAAATGTGTTTGAACTAAAATTTTCGGTCCTTGTTTACAGACATGATAAAGAACCAAATACATGAAACTGTTTTTAAAAGGTTGCAGTCAGAAGTAATTAATGTTTAAAGTGACTGTATAACCATACACAGCCAACCTACATAAGTGCAGATCTCCAAGGGGTTTGTGATTAGTAGTTAGCCTTACTTCCTGCCTAATATATTGGTACCTTGAGATGTTATAAACACTATGTAATAGTGTTAAGAATTGTTCAGTGTGAAGATTTCATTGCAGTGACATACTCTTCTAGGCGAGGTTTCAGCACAAAATAGCATGTTTCCACTTCTAGAGGAAGTCATCCCCATATCAGGCTAAACACTGATAACCTTCCACGTCTGCTTCCTACTTCTCCTTCCACCTGTACTGCTGTCACAGAAAGCCTCTACTGAAAAGGACAGGATGAGACATCAGAGGTCACAGCAGCCTGTTGATCTGCAAGGGGAATTATTGCTGCATTATATGAGATGAATTTCATCTTTCCAAATAGATTCTGAGTGAAGAAACATAATGGTGAGAGGTGTGTTTGTTCACCACATTGTTGTGTTGCCATGGCTCAGTGAGTTCACTGTTGATTAAAGTTTGGGTGATCAGTGGATCAGTTTTGCAGGCTCCTGTGTCAGCTTCTCTGTCTCTCATGGGTCTGGCCACCCCAGTCCTTGGGGGTGTACCAGATGCACTGGAGAAGGTGCTTGCTCCCCTGAGGTCTCTTAGAACTGCCTTTTAACATGTCTGGGCCTGTGGGCTCCCAAGGGCTGCCACTGTGTAGCAGCTCCTCTGAGAAGTGTGATTCTCTGCACCTATTTTGCACATGTAAAAGGCTTCCTTATATTGAGGTGCACTGTGGAATGCAAACCTGAATTTCTCTAACCCAGGGAGTTTTCACACTGGATGAGTAGGTGGTCCTGTGGGTATCCACCTTGCTTCTCCTGTTTGTCCAACAAATCTTTGATTATTATTATTATTATTTCTGATTCCAGACCCCTTCCTCCTCCCTCCTTTGCAGGAGCCATGTATACCCTCTGTACACCCTAGCTTGTGTCCAGCTGCTGCAGGGTGATGCATCCTTAGCTGGCTGTATGAAGAGTGAGGAAGAAGCTGGGCCTAGCAGAACACCTTTAAGTACGATGTGGTAGTGGCTTTCCTGTGTGTTACACTGGTTTCTTCATCCTACCTCTTATATATATATATATATATATATATATATATATATATATATATATATCTACACATTCCTCCTGTGCTGTCTTCTTCCTTCATTTATTTTTTTTTCTTCCCTGACTTCAGGTTCTCTCTCCTCATAGCCTCTCTGAAGCCACTGTGCTTAAGAAGTGAGGCAGTCTGTCTTAACCCAGGTGTCAGAATTGGATAGGTTTAGAAAAGATCTAATCTCTCAGGTCTGTAAATTCAGCAGGTATTTAAAATAACAGCTCCAGGTTTGATTTCAGTTTGTTTCAATTTGCATCCAAAACAATGACAGGAGCCTGGCAAAGTTTGGGATGGAGCAGCACAACTTCTGTGCTGGGACCTGCTGGAGCTTGCCCGGCCCAGCTCACTGCTCTGCTCAGGCACCAGCTCGAGTGATGGGGACCAGCCTCCGTCAGAAGCAATTTTTACACACAAGAAGTGTAAGCAGAAAGCTTCATTAACAAGCTGCTGACACAGCCCGACCCTTCTCTTGTCGGAGTTAATAGCTAAACTCCCACCTCCTCCAGTGGGGCAATATGAGATTTCCATCTTTACAGGTGCTCAGGAAGTACTGAGGTTCTGCTGCATGTCTGACATCTGCAAAACTAGGGTGCTAGGAAGATGCAGCTTTATGGTTATTTACTCTTGCCATAGAAAACTCTCTCTCTTATTCTGTTTGTTCCTGATTTATTCTCCTGGGCTCTGCAGCATGTTATTGCAAATGTGGCAAGAGCCTGACTATTAAAAGCAGAGGCCAAAGAATGCTCAGGAAAGTATAAGAGGTATTGTATCGTGTTTGTGCACACATGCTTATCAAGTGAACATGTAAATAAATATGTATTTGCTTGCATCTACAAACAGAATAATTCATGGCATGAGTATGCATACACCATAGGAGATCTTGCTTAGAATTTTTAGTAAACACAGGACCACATGCTGAGGTGCTTTTTCAGTCCTTACTCAGGAAAAACTCACAGCTGTAATGTTATAGCACTTACATGCAAAACAATAATTGCACTGGGTTTTTCTTTCAGCTCATAAGCTATTTACTCTTTCAGTCACATATGAGAGTACAAAAGATGTACAACTCAAGCACTTTATAAATAAATTACATTAGAAACTTTCTGATGTGCATCTTCAAGTCAACTGTAAGAGACTTAACATCCTTGTTCTCAAAAGAAAAACGGGATTTTGTTTCCAGCCCAAAATTCATTAAACATCTCTGCTCTTTCATAATTGCCACTTTTTCCCCTGTTATTTCCAGAATTATAGAATTTGTATGCATTTTTGAAAACTCAGGATAGCTATTCCAAACTCAAGGAATCTAAAAAGTTGTGCTTGGACAATAGTTGTCACTAAGCAAACTGAGTTACCAGGCTCAGGGAAGGAATTGGACTTGTCCAATAAAACCAAGTAAGAAAAGCAGGGCTAGTGTTTTGGTTATCAAATAAAGCTCCATAAAATATTTAAAGGGTAATTAAAAGTTCAGCTTTTACTTATCACTTTGATAATACCTGGGGATTTAATTAATAAACACAATTTTATTTTTAAAATTATTTTGAAGGGCTAGAATGATATTTTTTTTCTCTTTTTTCTTTCTTAACAACATACACAAAAGCAATATCCCCCAAAGCAGACTTGCACTCGGACATGAGATGGAAAACTTGTATTTATAAAAGCCATCTCCTTTTGCTTAAAGCAGTGAGATGTGCCGAGAAACTGGTACAGTATGACAACATTTTAAACACAGAGGAGACAAGATTTATCTGGCTGGTATACAATATAAAACAAAAATCGAACACCAATGTTACAGCATTATACTAAAACAAACCACAGTAATTAGATGCTTTGAAGTCAAGCCTATATTTTCTTCAGCTTTTATTTTTTCATGAATTATTGATCCACTTTCCTCATTAAATGGAATGGCAGGCTCTTGCAGTAAATGGACAAGTGACTACAACATTTATATAATCAAATATCCTCTGCATCTGGCAATAAAACATGTTTGTGTATAAAACACCCCTCCTGAATTGACACATCTGAAAAACAGATTTACTAATATAACCACATTCCTTTTCTTTTGTCTCTAAAACACAGCTTCCCTTACATCATCATGCAATCCCATATTTTACACTGATTATATTAAGCAAAATATTTTCAAAGAGCCTGTATTGCCCATTGTGCAGTAGAACATTTCTTGTCTATAATGAGATGTAAATAAACTGTCTCACTTACCTTATTTTCTCCATCTCTGCCGCAGAGGCCTACAAGAAATCAAATAATAGGAGCAAGTGAATGAAAGAAAACATTCACTCTGCAGATTTATGCATAGTTAAGGTTTCCAAATGGTTTTCGACAAGTGTCTACAAAGCGACGGTAAGCAAACCCCACATCTGCATTAGCTGAAAATAACATTGAGAGATTAACTCAGGAATAATGCAGCACGCTGCAGGAGCACTGTATACCCACGAGCCATGGGCAACAGAATGACTCAGTTGTAGCGCTGAGGCAGAAAATGGGGAGAGAAAGGGAAAAAAAAAAATAAAAGAAAGCAGCAGCAAGTAACAGGTTACTGTGCCTCCTGGATTTCACAGGAAAAGTTGAAATGCTGTGCTACCCTCTGCGTGGTGGGCATGGCAGCAGTGCTCAGCTGGCAGGGAAATTAAAGTGACTTCATCACACATGAATTTTGAGCTCAATTCATCATGTTTCACGGAGCCTGACAGATGGAGTGGACACAGGCTTGCATCCTTCGTGGGAGTTTCAAATAATCAAATTACTTTCCTCAAGTAATACACTATCTTGACAATTAGAATCTCAGTATGTGTAGGCTTTTCATTAACCCCTTCATTGCTACTCACCTACAACTCCAGTAACTCCCCAGTTCTTTCTGCCTGCCGGGCAGCTGGATTTCCATTAACCCTTTGGCAGTTTCCTGTCAGTTCTGCAGCCTTAAGTCCTTACATCCCAGTGGAGCAGAAGGTGATAATTTTATTAACCTGCCTTGTATCTTTTTACCATATAGATGCTTTAAATTCCTACTTATCTATAGCATGGAGCATTAATCCGTCACTATGTATAGGAAAAGCAGACCCCTTGGTTAACCCCTTGGTTTCATCATTATCTAGTGCAGATTTTTTCATCATTATCTAGTGCAGATCCTTTATAGCAGCTTCCATTTCATCTTATCGCACCACTGGCACAGGATCTCAGCAGTCCTCCTGGCCCCACTTTACTGTAACTAGGGAATGAACATTCAGAGCAATCCTGCTATCTCTAGAGCCAGATCAATACCAGCATCTCAGAATCTCTTATTTGTACCGAAGGCATTGCCCATTAATCATGGACACTTTAAACCTTATTGATTAATGACTAATAATCATATCTGAGTATGAAATAAATTAAAGATTAAAAATAGGGAAATATTAATCAGTTAACCAGCAGGAAATTTGTCAAACTGCCTAACAAAAGATCCCAAATAACAAATTGTTGGTTCCTCATTGTGTCACTCATTTTTCTCTTCTTCTTATTTATTCTTGATTTGCCCATTAGATAAGTTGTCAGTCAGGCCAGTGTTTGTGTGATAATTTCTCCTGACAGACATTAAGACTCTCATGCTCTCATGTGTTCACCAGAATTTGGTATGCAAGAAGCCAGCTGCAGGAAAATCCCTCCTCAGCTTCCCAGAAGTGGATGTGATGTGCATCGTGTGCTCCCTGCATGTCTGTTGGAAGCACAGGGTTGCCCATGGTAAATCCCAGATTTTGATATTAATGTCTAACTCAGGGACCCGTAATTGCTTTCTCTAATTTATATCTATCCATTAAACCCATGCTTATTCTGTAGTGTGCAGGAAATAGTTTAAATGTTACCGATTGGAAAACAAACCACGGGGGCTTTTCTCTGTGTGTAGGAAGCTGCTGGCAGCCCCATGGGCTTGCTACTTTGGTTTTCCTGAGATGTATTCTCAAAAAAACTGTCCTAATCATTATGTTTCTGTCATTCTTAGGAGAATTCATTTTTGCTGGAGCTACACACTATGGCTTCACCTGGAACTGCAGGAGTCACCTGTGAAGACAGAATACTTAAATATCTGATTTCAGATATTTCAAACTACTTTGGCAGTTTCTACAGATAGAAGGGGAAGTTGTCTGAGCTTTGCTTTTGCCTAGTGCAAGAGTGAGGGTTGTTACATGTGTTTAAAGCACAGGATGGAGAAAGGGATCTGTAGGTTGTTTTTTGGCTATATACTATCAACCTCATCTGTGAAGCAGGTGAGTCATTAGCTGCCAATCCCAACTGGAAATTAGTGGGAAAGAAAAGCACAGGAAAAGCCTGACACAAAAACAAAACAGAAAACTAAATCAAGCTGCAATTACTTCTGTCAGATTTATTCTCTCTCTCTCTCTCTTTTTTCTTTTTTTTTCTTTTTATATATGATTCTATTTATTTATCTATTTATTAACAAGAAGTCTCTTTTTTCCTTCCTCACAGAAAAGTTACTGTGTGTGTGTGTGTAACAGGGCCAATTTTCTTTTGGAACATGGGGGATATTTTCTTCTACCTTTCTCTGACACCCTGGTCAATGAAGAGAGTCTTGTCTCCTTGTCTGATGATGGCTTCAGATCAGCCCTCCTCAAGGAGGATGCTCTGACCTGAGTCAAAACCTTTCTGGTCTGTGGCACTGCAATGTTCTGTCTTTTGATGGGGATCTACTTCCAGTAAATAAATAAAAGCAGATGAAAGGACTAGATCCCAGGTATGTTTCAGGGGAATGTCCTAGCCTGCATGTTAGAGAGTCAAATGTGCATACAGGAACCTACAATGTTGAAAATAAGAGCATCCATAGAAATACAACTTTCATACCAAGCAGTTTACTTTCTCAGATAATTATTTTCCTTTGGAAGACCTTTTTTTCTTTTTCTTTTTCTTTTTCTTTTTCTTTTTCTTTTTCTTTTTCTTTTTCTTTTTCTTTTTCTTTTTCTTTTTCTTTTTCTTTTTCTTTTTCTTTTTCTCCTTTTTGACTTCTTCTCTTCCCTTTCCTTGTCTTTTTTTCCTTCCTTTATTTTTTCCTTCTCTCTTTCCCAGCTTCCATCTCCTCTGCTCTCTTTTAAAATTCTTATATTCCCTCCCTTAGAAATTCAAAATTATTTTATAAGTCTGTTTTTCTGAAACAGCTCTGTTTTCACAGGATGACATTTTTACTGAGGTAAAATTGCTGTTTCCTAGCCAATTCCCTGCCACTGCTACAGCCTGTATCTTAGAGGCTACATCATCCTTAGATGGCTCTCTATGAAGGCTCCCAACTGAAACGTCCTACTGAATTGATTTTAAAATATATTCTAAATAGCTCTGAATTTTAGGGTGTCTTGTGGGACCTATTTCAAGCAGAAAGACAGAAGTAAAGGTTGGTATGAGGGTATCCTTTAAGATATGTCATTTGCTAGTGAGTTGATTTATTGTAAGTGCTTCTTGATGTTTGAACTGAGCAGTGTGATTAGAGCCATGTGTGAGTTTTTTAATAACATTTTTAATTAAGATCAGTAATTACCTTTAATTACAGAAGTATCAGATGTAATTTAAATATTTTTTTTAAAGCAAAACAATATCAAGGCAGTGTGACTAAAGAATTTTTAATCATCCTAAAAATAATGATTTTTGCCATTAACAAATAGATTGGCCTTTGTAATTCAATGCCCTCCATTTCCATATACAGTCTCCTATGTTAAATATGGAGATTGGATTGAAGATTTTCCTTTCCATGGAAGTTCTTGGTGTGCTAACTTTGCCTCGGAGCACTTTAAGGCAGTGTCTAAAAGCGTTGGTAGATGTTTGTCTGATTTTCAAGTATTTAAAATGTGAAACATAGAACACTTGACAAGATTCTTTTCTGGAAGTGGCAAGCAAGTCCATTTTGGAACAGGTATTCTAAAGTCATTGTCTTCCTCTTCTTCCTCTTTTTCTTTTTCTGTGCCTTTTTTTTTTTTTAATGGCTATTTGATATTCTTTGCTTTTTTTTTTTTTTTTTTTTTTTTTTTTTTGGGGAACAAAGTCAATCACTTGCTTGACTGAAAGCGGAGATGTTGTTAATGGAAACCCCAGGAATTTTACTTTGGCTTTTTTCCATTTAGAATGTGGTTACTGCTTTTCAGTCAGCATGACAACCTCTCAATTGTTTTCAAGTCAGTAGAGCAAACGAAAAACACCGTGGTCCCCTATTTTTTTATCTCCCCATATTTAATCAATGAGTCAAACAACCACAAGACAATGACAGAACATTCTTAGTCATTTTTGTACATAAAACTTAATATAGTGATCAAATTCTTTGATTGTTTATTCTTTTATGATTAATGTTTGCAATGTTGATTGTTGAACCAAAACATTTTTAATAAGGTAGAAAATCAGGCTAACAGATCTCTCAGCTATCTAATAAAATTTCCTTTCCCTAATCTTACGGTCAATTTTCATCCCTCTGTATCTTCCCAGATAATGTCTGAAAGAGAAGGTCTTCCCAGGAGGTGACAGCTCCTCTTTCTCTCTCTCTCTCTCTCTCCATCTCTCTCTCTCTCTTTAAAATTGCCTGTTTGTTTGCTTTTAGTTTATTTTGTTTTCTTGGAAATATATGTTTCATTTTATAAGGAGAGACAGGACCCTGAACCTGGCTCAGTACTCACCAGTCTTCCCTTTTAGTTCAGTGGACTTTAGGTTGACATTTTGGCTACCAAACGTATAAGACAAGAAAGGACAGCAAGAAATTACTTCTGCTCATTTAGTCTGATGTATTACTTTAAGTTGGTCAGTATTGTGGAAGTTACTTTTATTTCTGTGGTGAGGAGAACTGTAAATGAGAGTTCAGTTACTGCTAAAGTTTTATGGATTCCCAGTGCATTTGTAAACTGCCACGTTTTCAATCACAACTGTTTCACTTCAACATTCCTTTTCTGCTCACAGTTGTATTAAAGACTGATTGACAGGAATCAGTTTGGCCATATTCCTTTTCTTTTCTACAGGGTACAAGACTAAAAGATTTAATTTATTAAAATTTATAAACTACATAATTTGATAGGATCAATATTTAATTAGACTTGATCCATTTTTAGAGATAAAGTAGAGGCTTCACAAAACTACTCAAGTGGTGAGAAAAGGCTAAAATTTACTATATAGGAACTTTCATAGAACAGAAGGAAACATCTGGCTGCATTTAATTTGGCTTTACATGTTGACTGTATCTAATGGATTTTTATCAAAGAAGAATAATATTTGTGTAAAACTCTTGACTGAAATTGTCATGGAGATACAAAGAAAATTAAATTCAGTTTTCCATGGTTGACACTGTAATAGATATTTTGTTCAGAAAACACTACCTCCATGCATACCTCCAAACCACAGGCTATAAAACACCATCCAAAGACGCTTAGTATACAAATGGTGAAGAGGCATAGTGATTCACTTCAGGAAGAAGGCAGAAGAGGTCAAGAGCATCTCTAACATCCTATGTCCCTGCAGTAAGGAACGTGTTAGGATCATTGGACATCTTCCCTTGTAAAAAGGAACATTATGTTTATTACAAAGAATGAGAGGATTTCATTAAACTGTAGGGTTTTTGCATGTCTGACCTGAGGAAAATTATCTGACAATCAATGTAGACATGAGTAAACATGAGTAAGACATATCAATTCTCACTGTACCACCCAGAGCAGCATTGTATCATCCCAGCATCCCCTCCCTCTCTGGGACCAGCTTCTGAAGCTTTCTAAAGCAGAGGAAGAAGCTCTCCACAGCCAAGTGGGAGAGACAAATAGCAGAAAAAGATAAATAGAAGCTCAGACCTTTGGAACTAATAGCATATGACAAAGATATGCTGTAAACAGGCCCACCTCAGTAAAGAAACAGATATATTGTCTTTTTAATTCTTAGAGAAAACAACTAAGTTCAACACCCAAAATGTTCACACCATACCTGCATATGTCCAGATCACCACTACTCTGTCATGAAAAGTTGATCTTGAAAAAGTTACTTTTTTCCCCATGTGTTCCTGAACCCTGTTAAACTGATGGAAATCAGAGGGTGATTCCAACCACGCTAAATTTTGTATGACCAGTTTATCTCTGTTTAATCTTGAAACAAGTTTGTTTAAATTTAAGGCATGTTACTCATAGGTGTTGTTTTTTGTTTGTTTGTTTGTCTGTTTGTTTGCTTTAATTCCAACTTGCATTTATGAAGATATGTCTTATTTGAGAGGGAAAACAAGACATGATTAGACATGATTCGTTGACTGTTCTCAGATTATACTAATTCCTTCTGTCATTTCAGTGTCCCTTCTCTGGATCTATTCCAAATTAACTTAATCTGATTTGCAAATGGGCAAATGGGTGATCAGGTCTGTATATAATGTACAAAACACCTTGCCAGTACCTTGTATAGTAATATGAATGCTTCAGCACCTCTAAAGACAATATATCTGCAGTGTATCTTAGGCTTGTCTCAGATTTCCCATAGTTCAGCTGTATTGGAGGCTTATAGATATTTTACAGTCTAACAATATGCCTAGATCGCAGTTTCTCTGCTACTTCCAAATGAGCCCCACTACATGAAGTCTTTACGTGGATGGATTTGTGTTAAATTGCATCCTATTTCCATTATTCTGTTTATCATGTATGCAAACCTGATTATGAACTCACTGTTACTAATAAGCATATGCAATAGGATGCATACAAAAAGTTCTTGTAAAGTTCCATTAGCCAACTGACTTCCTTTTAAACGTGGTATTTATTTTTTTTAATACAATTTTCATTCAGATTAACAATCTTCATTTACTCTCTTATCAGTTTTAAACAGTAATTCTCAGATGAGCATTTTATGTACTGCTTTGTGCAAATCAAGATAGATCAAGATACATTCCTTGCATATGAAATCAGTTCCTTTAGCAGTTTTAACAAAAGTATCTTTTTGTGTTTTATGCTACTTTGCATCCGTGACTACTCAGCTTACTTGACCGTGTAAGCCTTCATCTTCCTTTGTGTTACATTTTCTCTTTACCAGTTAGAATACAACATTTGAACCAATACACTCAGTGAAAAGCTTTTTCTTCTGGGCTTGCTGCTTCATGTGCCAATCTATCAGGATCTTGGGCTGAGGATTACCATAGGATTGCTGATATCAGCAGGGTGAATGAGCCCAACTTGTTCTCCTTACCTATGGTAGTTATTGTTGTTTCTTCTTCCTTAATCACATATCGTGAAAATACCCCCACATTCACTATCATCCCTATTTAAAGGTGAGACATATTATCACTTTAATAATTGGACCACTTCTAAATTATCCTGAACTTCTCTCTGACCTTCGGCATACAATAGGTCTTTTTTTTTTTTTTTTTTTTTTTTTATCTTTCTGTTTATATGGTTGAAGATCTTTTTAGACCTAGTCTTTGAAAAGTCCTTAGCCAGGCCTATCTTCAGTGAAATTCTTGCTGACAGAGTGGGGAATAACCGCAACAAAAATGAGATAGAAATCTTGGGCATGTTTCTCACTGCAGGCCTTTAAGTCCTCCACAGTGTATAATGCATGTGTGAGCATCTATCAAATAACCACAAATTAAAATGAAAATATAACCTACAGGCTTCTCTTTTGCATGCTTGGGAAAACATAACATTCTCAAGCTGTTTTACTTCCTAATATTTTAGGATCTTTGTTTTGCTTCCTTAGTTTCATTTTCACTTTGTAAAGTCTCAGAGCCAGCTTCCCAACAGGGGTGAATTAGCAGAGCTCTGGTGAAGTCAAGCCTTGCTGATTGATACCACTAGAGGCTCTGCTCTTATATGGCTGAAAACAAAACAAACAAAACCAAAAACAAACAAAACAACAAACAACAAAAAACAATCCCAATGAAATTGCCCCTGCTATGTCGCTTGGCAAACCATCCAGTGAAACCTGCACAAAGACTACCAAAATTAGGCAGCTTTTTGCCTTAAAATAATGGTTAAGACTCCCAATTGCTCAGTATGCTTTTTCTCAGTCAGATGATTTGAACCTGTACACTTAGTTAATGTGATTAAATTGGCTATTTGTATTAAAATAGTCCTTGTAGCCATCAGCAGAGATGAGGCTCTATGGTGCTAGGAGCTGTGCAAACTAGTCATATGAAGAGGAAAACCTTTCCCTGACAATCTGACTGGCTAAAATAGATCCATTCAGTGTTTTCTTCATCTGTTTGATGCTGAGACACAGTAGCACTTGGATTTAGCGAGACTGGATCAAACTGTTTTCTTAACAGTTCTTCAGCATCATATGACACCATAGAATTTCAGAAGGTTAAAACAGAGAGGTGAAACCAAGCTGCCTGTCCAGCTGACCCTCTGTACACTTCACTTCCAGCTAACTTGACTCCAGTGTGACCCCACCAGGTATAGTTCAACAGTAAATATTGTAAGTGAGTGGAGGCTGAGGAGCCAGAAGAAAATGTAATCTAATTAACTAACTGGAGTCTGTGTGTCTTAAACCAATACATGGCACTACTTACTGCACATTGCCAATATACTTATGTGGGTGTCTATATTACAGACAATGTTAACTATAATTATAGACATTACATTAAATTATTTAACCACAACAGCTGCCATTTAAAAAGCTCCTGTTTGTCAATACATAAAATAAAGTTGTGTCTGAGGCAGTTAGGAGTAACTGGTGCACTGACTTCTGACTTGTTAAGGGTGATGTGGTAATAAGTGGGACCAAAGCTTGGGTCATTGTGAGCCAGGATGGCTTGTGAATTCCAACACAGCTGACACAAGTCCTGTACATTTTTGTGTTTGTGTCTTTATATCTCTACATATATCTCTGCATACTGGAGATGTTTTCTTTGTGAATGCTGGCGACAGGAAGTGGGAGAGAGAAATGAGAGGGGGAGCAAAACTGCAAAATTCCTACATCCTACACTTGTAGAGTTCTGTTTGTTACAAAACATGTATTTTCTGCTCTAACTACATCTATTCCTGTCTAGGTGATGGAAGCAATCACCCATGGCCCTGTTATACAAGCTTTTAACCATTTATTTCTTATCAGAGTCACTAGCTTTGTGCCTTGTTTTCAGCACTGTCCTTAAAGGAAGGGTTCAGAGGAAGACAAAAAGATTGCTAAGAGCTGGAAAACTCTACTAGCAAAACCAAGACAGAAATGGGTTAAGCTGCGGGATGTCTCATTAAGTTGGAAAGCATTTAGGTACAACTTTCCTATTACAGGGCAGGACTTCCTTATCTGTGACTGCTCTGCCACTAAGAAAGGACAGCATAGATCAGCACAAGCATTTCTTTCAGCAAATGGGGAATGCCTGTTTTACTGCCTGCAGATGAGGCAGTTCCTAAGGCATTGTCGCTTTCCTGGGATCCAGGCACTGGGGAATCAAGTGAGTCTCCTAAAAATAGAGCTTTTATGTTCATGCCTTTTGTCACTTATGAATTTATCTGTGGACAGGGAAGAGTAAAATAAACTAGGTGCAGTGATATATGCAGACAATACCAGATATTTCCTTGAAAATAAAGACAAACTTCAAAGCTTTCACTCATTCTGTCACACAGCACTGGTGGAAAACAATATCTATTTATTGATTCACCTTTTTTATCCTATTTCCAACCAATGTGTGTGGTGCTTCAAAGTCATATCAGTGGGACTGTATCTATTTCTGGAACAATGGGTATTCCAGTGAATAAAATGCCATGGCCTGTGATAGATCTTTTGGATTTATGCCTGTAATTGTTTAAGAAGAGAACTTAAGCAATATAAGAATGAGGTCAGAGAATAATATTAAGGGATCTTTCACATTCCTTGTTCAAACCAGTCTCTCTCTTCACCAAAGGAATAGGATCCTCCTAACAATATTATGGATGAGAGAAAATAAAAAAAAAAAAAAAAGAAAGAAAAAAAAACCTCTCCAAATCCACAGCAAACTATGAAAGAATTACTATGTTACTGGAATGAAAGTAACTAGTCACCACTTCAGTTTATATGCCAGGGGATTATAAGTATGGGTAAGAAAAGAGTAGATCATATTCCTTGAAGTGCTGTTGGTTGAGAGTGGATTACTTTTTTACCATTAAACATATGTGCAAAATCTACTCTGTGTATTTGAATTCTCAATGGTGCTAGGGTCAATGCAAATATGGATCTCTAATACAGGCTTAAAAAGTTTCATGCCTCAGTCGTTTGCTATTAAAGATAGAAGAGTCTTCTGCTATTTACCTGGAGGTCAAGAGATGATGGGAGGCCACTATATGTTTATAATAGACATTTAGATAAAAAATATATATTTACTGAGAGAGCCTTAAGATGCTGAATATTAATTACCATTAAAATATCTTCAAGGTACAACAGGGCTTAGAGAGGTACTTATTTTACAGAGAGCGTGAGATTTTTAAGGGAGTCCCAAGGTTAGATGTTGGTGTTTTAAGGTAGAAGAGATTTGAACCTTTACTCTACCAAGTCTTCAGCTAATTTGCCATCTACGTAATCAACCAATTTCTTAATCATTTGTGTTTTTTTTTTTTTTTCTTTTTAGTCAAGGTGTGAAGGTGAGAAAATCTCCTTTTGTCTGCTCCTCTCTGCAATCCTGAATAAGATTTAGCCAGACTCTTACTTAAATATTGTCTACTAAATAAGGCAAAATATTTCCTAACCTGCAGTGGTTTTGATTTCTGTAAAGCCACAATGTTACTGGTTATATCAGCATTGCTGATTCCAGTTGTGTTATTGTAATAATTTTAAGCATAAAGTGACTTCTATGCTGGACTTGGAATGTGTCTTAATTGCTGTAGGGTCATAAGAGGTCTTTTTATATTCTTGCATTCTGCATTAACATTCTTCTCAGGGGTTCTTTTCTGCAAGTTTAAAGAAGTCTGTTCTTACTCCTACACAAAATGTGGAATTGTTAGGCTTTACTGTGGAGAAATTAAATCAGACTCTGGAGATTCCTTTGTCAAAAAGGAAGCTGTATTGTTAAAATTACATCTGGCTTTTGCACGTGTCACATTTCACAAGAGCATTGAGCCCACATTATCTAGTGGCTTTGCTTGCAGTCTTTCTTCATGCAGTGCTATTTTTAGATTTTCATCCTGTTGGAATTCAATAGACTTGTTGTCAAGGCAAGCAAGAGGAGATAGCTAAGGTTGAATTTGTCAATGATTCAGCCATGCTCGTTGTTACTACTACTATATAAGTGTACCACAGCAGAGGACAAATACCACAATCAAGATATATAATTGCATGGAACTGTCAGGTTTTAAACTGAAATTATCAAGTGCTTACAAACCAGGTCTGAATCATTGCAGAATAAGTAGAAGGTTACTAGAAGATTTTGGGAGAATTTGTAGCTTTCCTGAAAGAAATGTCTGGTCCCCCCCTGCTTTGATTTCAGCTGGTATTTTGCCCTTTTTCCCTCTCCCATTCCCCTTATCTCTCCATGGGCACTGTCTTTCATATACCTTTACTGTCACATGAAGGAGAAAAGAAGTTGGCTGTGGAGTCAGATAAGGACAGCGAAGGATCATATGAGAACATTATCCTACCCCAGTGAATGATAAGAAATGAGGTCTTCTGCAGTTAAACAGAATCAGAATCAAAATCCATTAAAAAAGGCTGATTCTAGTGAGGTACAGATTGGGATTTAATAGTGACTTTACACTGAGCAACTGAAAAGCCATGAGTGAGAAAGCAGATGTAATTCTTAATAGATGAGTATCTTTGTAATATATACCTATTTACACAGTGCTAAAGGTACACAACTAGCAAAGCACACAATCTCTATGCAGTACACAGTGAAATACAAGTGGTATTTCACTGAAAATGGGGTGCTCTTGTGCTTAGCACAGCTCCTGGGTCATAAAGAAAATAGAGGTTTAAAGACTGAAAAATTATAGCCTTCAATGATTTCTGTGCCCTCTCAAACAGTGTAACTTTGATTTAGAAGACATGGGATATTTCCTTTAATGAAATTAAAATAAGAAGTGCTGTCAAATGCACAAATGCTGTGATGGCTCCCATGTCACCAGGTGCATGTATCCTGAGATGTTTAGATGACCAGGAGACAAATGCACTTGCTCTTGCTGTAGCTGTAACTAGGAGGCCTCAAAGGCACAGGGAGCTGCAGGGACTGAAGATTCTGGTTTGAGGCTTCTCAGGTCACATCCTGTGCATGTGCGAACAGAGACAGCAGGCCTGGGGATGGCAAAGCTCTTGCTCTGAACTGTCAGAAATGAGCTCAGCACTTTTCATGCTGGCTGAAACCTGCCACCACAATGAAACTAAGTTTTTAGATATTGGACACCCAATGTACTGATTAAAAGAGGATGTAAAGGTGGCATATGATATACACAAGATAAAATAGCTACTTCCAGAATTCCAACTCTTAAATTTTCCTGTTCTACAAATTTAAGGTTAGACCAAAATTTTTAAACAATAAGCCATAAACTTCAGTTGTTTGAGTGCTTTACACCAGGAAAACCTGATTATTATGCGTTTGCTTTTTGCAGTGTGGAAGATTTGCAGGACTGAAGTACCAGTCTCCTAGCAACCACAGATCCTCTAAGAATCTTCTCTTTGGTAGTCCCTAAAATATGTTAATGCCACTAGATACTGCAAAATAAAACACTGGGACCCACACCTAATGATATAAGGAATTTTGATTTATACCTTCGGTCCAGAATAACAATTCCACTGCATACAGTCTGCAACTGTAGGACAGTTCAGATGGTGACTCAACATGGTTTGGGTTGCTAACCATTTTTGTTTTGTTTAATTCGATTCTCATTATCAAATCCCAGCAGCACAAATGCTTATACATATAACTGTATACATGAGCAGTCCCAGTTAACTTGGTGTGACTATTTATGTGTTTAATTACTTGCTGGACTGAAGATTTACTGTCTGATTTTCAGCAAACAATATTTTAAAGGTACTGCTCCTCTCTCTTCCCCTGGTTATCTACATGCATCTTATTAGGAGATTATTCTCCGACAATCTGTTACACATATGCTGAGAAATAGTCAGAGAAATTAAATCTTGAAAACAAAGTTCAAAGCTCACATCCTCATGGGAGATTTTGATTCAGCAATTATGTTGTCCCCAGGGCATCCACAGAGTGCCTCACCCTCTGGAGTATAGTAAATCTTTCAAGGTGGAGCCCTGAGAGCAAGAGGGAAATAAAAAAGGAGCAAGCATGTTAATCAATTCAAATGCCTACTACAAGGGACAGCTGCAGTGCTGTGCCAAGAGACATCAAAAGGGCTACACAGATGTAAGCCAGCCCAGGATGTGGGAGTCTGCATTTAATGTAGAATCCCAAAGGATATATTCATGCTGCTGCATTGCTATTTTTAATGAATGAAGCAGGAAGGACCGTAGTGTCAGGCAGAACTTGTTCAAAGGGACTGAAATTCCAGATTTCTGAAAAATAGGGAGGACAGTTCACTTTTTTATTATTATTTTTTATTTTTAAGATTTTCTTGCCTCAACCATGGTGTTATGGAGAGACAAAATATACGAGTTCAAACTAAAATAAACTGCATAAATTAGGTTCTTACAAATCTCAGAATTAGCAAAAATGGATCCCCCCTGCTGTAACTGTGCTATAAAGAATGGTCTGTGTGTGAGGCCTCTATAGGGCAGTTGTGATAATTACACAAAGCGTAGCATTTCTCATCCGTTTCTACTGATTATTGTTTAAATGCCATAGAATCTCATTAGTTCAATCTTTATTACATTTATTATAGGGGCTTCACCAGGAAGAAAAAGGCTTCCCTTTCTTGCTTATATAGGCAAAGGGCAAGTGACTGTTTGTGGTCAGCATATCTGACTGGCTACTTTTAGAGTGAAAAAAGAGATGGTAGAACAAAAGTGAAATGTGTGAGAGGCAGTTTTGTGTCTGTCTCCTCCGTAGCAGACTTGTCTGAGCTCTTTGAGCGCAACAGGGAAGGCAACTTTCCTTCTATTTAAAGCACATCTATTTGCAGCGTGTTGAAAAGAGTTGCCACTAATTTCTGTACTTGCAATCAGTAAGCAAAGCTACAGTAAAGTGGAGGGGGATCCTCAGGTTCTTCATTCATATAGAGAATGAAGTTCTCTATAACTGAGGACTGTGGCCTTTTTGGAGTAAGAAAACCAGGTACTTCTAGATCTTCTAGGTTTCTAAAACCACCAAGAAGTATTGCAGATGTCTGACTGTGTGCTTGTGTGGAGTTCTGTCATTCTGTGTCCTTTCAAAAGTTACTGCAAAGACAAGGAAATATTCTTCTGTGAGTTCTCAGGTGTCAAAAGACACAGTCAGTCAGGTGATTACTGTAATGGTCCAAGAGGTAAGCTACCTCCAATTTGGATTTATAAGTAAAGAAAATAAAAAAGAAACTTTTTTAAAAAATCATAAACTGGCCTAAAATATTTCTGTATTTTTATTCTCTCTCTTAAATAGCACAAATAATGATGGAATTTCATGACTGTAAGAGATTTTTTTTCCTCTATTCAACCAAAATCTTTTCTTCTTAATGCCTGCATCTTTTTTATTTAGTACTACTGTAAAACTTGTCCCCAAATTAGGGAAGTTATTTGATTTCTTGTTATATCCAGACACATTATACAGACTGTCCTTCTTTGTGATCCCAAATATTTCTGAACCACAGACCATATGTGAAGCAGTGCTATTGACTGAGGTCAGTCTTCTGTCTGTATCCCAGGTGGCTGCCATTGAGAGAAGAAAAAGGGACTGAAACATAAGGAGAGCCTACCAAAGTGGTATAGAGGGGAAGAACGGGAGGTATCAAATAACAACAGCCTACACCCACAAAAATGCCATGTTGCACTGATGAAATTTGTGAAAGAAGTATTGTTGCCTTAATAATGCATCATGCAGTGCTTTGCTGGGCTCTTGGTTTTCTGATGAATACCTGGCAAGGAAAGGTCAGGAACAGAGACACTCTGGCCTTTCCCAGGGAATGGAGCTGCTGAGCCATTACAGAACGGCTCTCTTTCACCTGATGTCAACAGGAAATCACTGGACCCTGAGTGCTGAAATGCTTTTAATATGGGCCAGAGACGGTTTGTTCTTGCCAAGTGGCAATGAAAGATGCTGAAAAGGCCACATCAAAAGGACTGCAGCCAGAGAGTCCTGGTTAATTACTCCAGTACAGCTTCTGGGGAGATACAAATGGAAAGAGAGTGAGAGTCAAGGGGGATTTCCTCCAGTGCCATCAGAATTGCTGTTCTGAGTGTGCTTTTTTCAGTTGTTATTATTTCAAAGGCATCTTTAGAACTGTGCTATGTCCATCACTACTAGGAGAATGGCAGGTTTGGGCATCAGAAAGACAAATTTGTAGAGAAAAACAAGGACAGTTCCTTGCAGACCCTCAAGGAATTGCACAGGTTTGGAGAAACTAGGAATGTCTGAGTGGGACCCTAATAAATTAATGAGCAATGCTCTATAAATAGTGTCACCACATGCTGGCTTTCCAGTCAAGGTTAAATGAAGACATACTGACTTTCCTTTAAGAAGTCATCTGAAAAGGGAGTTAGTGTTTGAAAGGGGATGCTAGCAACCTGGGTTCAATTCCTTCATCTACATTACATTTCCTTTATGACTTTCAGTAAGCCTTTTGGACTCTGCTATTGTAAATAGCAGAAAAAGGAGAACTAAAGAATACATAGGGCCGCTCCTTGATAGGGAAGGTCTCCTCACAGACAATGACATAGGCAAAGCAGAGACGCTTAACGCCTTCTTTGCCTCTGTCTTCAATGCCGATGAGGGGCTTCGGGACCCAGGGTGCCCCGAGCTGGAGGACCGGGACGGTGGGGATGACAAACTCCCAACCAACCCTGAACGTGTGCGGGATTTGCTACTCCACCTGGATCCCTACAAGTCCATGAGTCCGGATGGGATTCATCCCCGGGTGCTGAAAGAGCTGGCGGACGTCATTGCGGAACCTCTCTCAATTATTTTTCAACGATCCTGGGAATTTGGAGA
Source organism: Heteronetta atricapilla (assembly GCA_011075105.1). NCBI lineage: Eukaryota > Metazoa > Chordata > Aves > Anseriformes > Anatidae > Heteronetta > Heteronetta atricapilla. The sequence goes on from CM021735.1 coordinate 52,390,957, forward strand.
GGTCCCAGTAGACTGGAAGCTGGCAAATGTTGTGCCGATTTTCAAGAAGGGTCAGAAAGAAGATCCAAGCAATTACAGGCCTGTCAGTCTCACGTCAGTGCCTGGTAAAATCATGGAGAAGATGGTTCTCGAACTTATTGAGGCGCACCTGGGGGACAAAGCAGTCATTGGTCCCAGCCAGCATGGGTTTGTGAAGGGTAGGTCCTGCCTAACTAACCTGATTTCCTTTTATGATAAGATCACCCGTATGGTGGACCAAGGGAAACCAGCTGATGTGATTTTTTTGGACTTCAGCAAGGCTTTTGACACGGTTTCCCATAGGATCCTACTGGACAAAATGTCCACCATACAGCTAAATAAAAACATCATCCGATGGGTGAGCAATTGGCTAACGGGCAGGGCCCAAAGGGTTATGGTGAATGGGGCTGCGTCAGGCTGGCGGGCGGTGACCAGTGGGGTCCCTCAAGGCTCCATTTTAGGGCCGGTACTTTTCAATATTTTTATAAACGATCTGGATGTAGGAATAGAAGGTATTTTGAGCAAGTTTGCTGATGACACCAAACTTGGAGGAGTTGTGGACTCGGATGAGGGTGGAAAGGCCTTGCAGAGGGATCTGGATAGGTTGGAGAACTGGGCGATCACCAACCGCATGAAGTTCAATAAGAGCAAGTGCCGGGTCCTGCACCTGGGACGGGGAAACCCTGGCTGCACGTACAGACTGGGCGATGAGACGCTGGAGAGCAGCCTAAAGAGAGAGATCTGGGGGTCGTGGTAGACAGCAAGTTGAATATGAGCCAGCAGTGTGCCCTGGCAGCCAGGAGGGCCAACCGTGTCCTGGGGTGCATAAAGCACGGCATCACTAGTAGGTCAAGGGAGGTGATTGTCCCGCTCTACTCTGCGCTGGTGCGGCCTCACCTCGAGTACTGTGTGCAGTTCTGGGCACCACAGTATAAAAAGGACATGAAACTGTTGGAGAGTGTCCAGAGGAGGGCTACGAAGATGGTGAAAGGCCTGGAGGGGAAGACATACGAAGAACGGCTGAGGTCACTGGGCCTGTTCAGCCTGGAGAAGAGGAGGCTGAGAGGAGACCTCATCACAGTTCACAACTTCCTCGTAAGGGGGTGTCGAGAGGCAGGAGACCTTTTCTGCATTAACACCAGCGACAGGACCCGCGGGAACGGGGTTAAGCTGAGACAGGGGAAATTTAGGCTTGACATCAGGAGGGGATTCTTCACAGAGAGGGTGGTTGCACACTGGAACAGGCTCCCCAGGGAAGTGGTCACTGCACCGAGCCTGACTGAATTTAAGAAGAGATTGGACTGTGCACTTAGTCACATGGTTTGAACTTTTGGGTAGACCTGTGCGGTGTCAAGAGTTGGACTTGATGATCCTTAAGGGTCCCTTCCAACTCAGGATATTCTATGATTCTATGATTCTATGATTGTGTAGCTGATATATGTTAATAGGAAAAAACATATTTATATATTGGTTGCACACTGGAACAGGCTCCCCAGGGAAGTGGTCACTGCACTGAGCCTGTCTGAATTTAAGAAGAGATTTGACTGTGCACTTAGTCACATGGTCTGAACTTTTGGGTAGACCTGTGTGGTGTCAAGAGTTGGACTTGATGATCCTTAAGGGTCCCTTCCAACTCAGGATATTCTATGATTCTACGATTCTATGATTCTAAATATAATTAACTATACTCACATTTGGGGGCTTGGGGTCTAAACCTCAATCTATCCTATAGCTTATAGTGTACCTGCACTACAAATGCCAGTTTATTTTTCCTGCATATTTATTTAGCAACTCATGCAACGACAGTTGCAATCCTAATCCTATTTCAGCTAGGAGAGTTATATTACTTCTGCAGTGATTTGACAAAAAAAAAGGCCAGGAAAACACAAGTTGTAAAGATTCATCTTGTTAAGCTTTATAAACTGAAATATATTTAGTATGTATTAAAGGTTTTGTTTTCCATTTAAATGGAATTTTTGTATCAAAGAGAGAAAGATGTTGCTATGTTTTAAGACTCCATTTCATCTAGCTTTCCAGTTCTTACTTTCCAATTCATTGTTTGTGTGACAATGGAATTAGCTGGAAGATGGATTTGGGTCTTAGTCTCTGTATTGCCACCTGTAAAACAACAGTTTTAAACAACCCAAAATCACAAATATGCAGAGGAAAAAAGAACCAAGGACTGTGAAATCATCAGAAACAAAAGGAGTTGGACTCACTGAAAAATTCTGAGGGAGTGTCATATCAGTAAACACTTATGCCTCACTATGGCAGAGATACAAGGCATTAAACAAGTATAAATTAAACTGAAAGCACAAATTTATTAGTAGTGATCTTAGGTGTGAGAATACAGTTGTGAATATCAGACAGAAGTAAACAAAGGAAAGCTATGCATTTGCCAAATGTTTTGTAGCAAAGTAGATGGAATTGTAGTGCTTCAAATCTGCTTGAGAAATTAGTCAGCCTGATTAAATGGGGACATGCAGACCGATAAACAGCAAAGCTTAATAAGCAACTACTTAGTACATAATGGTGTTTTCTTAAAATATCTTTCTGGATGTCCAAAAAGTAAAGAGTCACAGAGAGAATTTGAGCCTCAAGGTAGAATATTATCATCTGAAACGGTTGTACATTTCCTCTTTTAACACTGTAAACATGAGGCACTGAGGGAAGAGAATCAAGAAAGAAGCATTGTCACCAGTGTGGCAGAATAAAGAATCCATTGAACCAAAAACTTCACATGAAGCATAAAAATAAAGACAGTGAGATAACTAAAATAGGGAAAGGGTTAAAAAGTTTATGTGTAGGGAAATGTACATGGAAATACACATGTAAATGGAAAATAAATTGCTTAGCAGTCAAAATAGAATTTTTAGTATATAACAATTACAATCAACATGCCATAAGCTTTTTTTTTTTTTTTTTTTTTTTTTTTTTTTTTTTTTTTT
>CM021735.1:52395235-52474688 GCA_011075105.1 Heteronetta atricapilla
TTCTTTTCTTTTCTTTTCTTTTCTTTTCTTTTCTTTTCTTTTCTTTTATTTTTTTCTTTTCTTTTCTTTTCTTTCTTTTCTGTGTCACTTGAGTCTTTCGTTCATGTATTAAGAAGTTAGAAACTGGAACGGCTGACAATCATTTTTCTACCACTGGTTTTGTATATATTCCTCCTAAATTTCATCCATTATTTTTGCTGTCTCTTCCTAAAGAAGAGAAAGATTTTTCATTCCTGTCCTAAAAGCTTTCTGATTCTGCCTAGTGTTAGCAAGGTGAAGATCAGATTTTTTTTTTTTTTCATTTCTCTAGACTGGAGTGATATGGTTACAAAAGTTATGTTTTCTCTACCTACATGTTTGAGAAGCTGTGTTCAGCAAATGTTCCTACTGTTTTTTTTTCATAAGGGCTTTTTGTTCCATTCCTGCCTCTTTCCAGCCAGAAAATTTGGACTTCTTGCCACCAAGCGCACTTACATTTGTCACTACTGATTTTTTGCCTTCCCTTGTGAAACATATTTTCTCAGCTCTGTTAGTTCACTTTAAAATCACTTTAAAAATCACTTTAAAATCTATCATCATTTTTCCAAATAAGTTTGTTTTATCATTAATGTGTTTTTTTCTTCATTCTTCAGCTGCTTTTCATACCTTACTGCTACAGTATGACTCAGTAGTCTTTGTGCTAACCTATTATTAATCTTTAACTTTTATTAACCTTTTCAGCCAGTTAGTCCTACACTTTCTTTTCTTAGCTTGTTTTGTGTGGCAGCAAAACTTTACCTCTTTCTCATATCTTTCTGACTTCTGGATTCTAACAGGAGCTCATCTTCCATACAGAGCTCCTCAGTACACTGGAAATGTGGCATATGCAGTCTCCTGGAATAACTTGAGCACTAACTTTAAGACACATTGCAGAGGCAAAGTTGGGGCACAAAAGCCAGATTTGCCTCCATGGCTGGAGTGACCATGGAGAACATTCTCTTTTAATCTATTTTCACACATACATGAATTTCTTCTGGTGCTGGATAATTCTTGGATAAGTCTTCAATATCATCCTTAATTCTATTTATTTATTTATTTTTGTCAGTCTTTCTGCTAGTGATCTTGTTTATTCTATGCACAGATAGGAAAATATCTCTTCAACACTCCTATTCTTCTAGTCTTATATCCAAGGTTATGTTAGCTTCTTTTTAGCTATGTAGTCAGGACCCTTATTGATCCTCCACAGTCTCAGTTTTACAGTCTCCTAATCCAAAAGCATTAACTTTCCTTCTTGTACCTAGATGTATAATTTTATCATTGATGATGCTTTTTTTTTTTTTTTTTTTTTTTTCCCAAAATAAAAGTGAGATCACTTTGTTTGCTCTGATCTCATTGTTGTTTACCACACTGTCAAGGTTTGCATTATCCAGGAATTAATAATTATTGTTAAAGTTTACCTTGCAGTCACTAATGAAAAGGCTTAATTTTGTTAGGCTTAATTTCTGAGAACCTTGTAAGGTGATTTCCTTTGAAACAATCCTTTTGAGATCTGTTAGTCGCTGAAAAAGGGTGTTACTGCTATTGTGCTCTGCACATTTTTAAAAAGAAAGCATCATGCCATATTAAATCAAATGCCTTTCAAAGATTGTTAAAGCTGCTTCTTTAAGCTCATCAGTCATTTGAGGAATTTTGGCCAGAGTATGAAGCTGACAATGTCAGCAGGAATAGAAACAGCACTGTACTTCTTATCAAAGTGATGAGGTTTCATAGAACTTTGAAAATAATATATTTTTAATCCTTCCTCCCAACCTGCTATGACTACGCAAGACCCAGACTGAGAATTGTGTTGTTACAATCTTTTTTTAGCAGCATAAAGTGAGGCTCAGGCTCCATAAGGACTATGCAGTCACTGCCTATTGGGGGTGTCCTTTGTTTCTGGTCCCTGTCTGTTCAGATAGGGGACCAGAGTGAAGCACCCTGTTGCTTTTGTGTGGAACAGGCAGCTGTTTTGTTTGTTTGTTTGTTTTTCACTCCATTAAAAAGCATAGCAGGACAGTGGTAGAAGACAGAGTACAACCTGAAGTCTTGTGTTTCATGGAGTCAGGAGTACTGGGAACCCGTATTTGATCACAGGAACATGGAAATTTCCTTGAAATTAATATCAGGCAAAGAAAGTCATAAATTCTCCTACTTAAGTATGTGGCTAAGGCTAATTCAGAAGGAAATGCAGAGCGTGGGAGGAAATGCAAAAAAAGGAAATGTGTTATCAGATAGATAGCCTGAAGACAAGACAGCATTAATGAATAACTACTGAAATTCCCATTCAGAATTCTTGAGCAAATTATTCCTTTTTTTTTTTTTTTTTTTTTTTTTCTAAAAAAGAAGATATTTAAGAAGTATAGACAGGATAAGGAAAGGCCTCTTCACAAAAGAGAGACCTTTTCCCAAAAGAACCAAATGGAATGGCATGGTGACATTAACAAAGAGAGAGAGAGAGAAAAGAAGAAGAAATGCAGCAAGATTTTTGGAACATTTTAAAGCCAGCTATTCCAAAAGATTACAAGTCATATCTAATTAATAACTTATGCAGATGGAGTTTTAAGCAAGCTTTTGCTTTGAAGACATTCTTACCTCTATACTAAGTAGTTTGGTTAAATAAATGATCAAATTGAAGGCTTTGAAGTTATGAACATTAATCAAAATATTTCAAATCAATGCTGGGTAAACTATTAATATCCAAAAAGTCATAGGAGCAAACAATTTTTAACCAAAGGGAATTGTTAACATTCTTTATCATCAGAAATTAAAGCATCTAATTCTTGGTAAAATTATGCAAATCATGTTGTCTGCAAAGGTTGCTAGCTGTGCCAGGTTTTCTCCCATGACTCCAAAATGGGAAAGCTGCATCATCCTTTCCCATTAAGAAATTAAAGGCTTAGACAAATGTGGTCTCCAGAGCATGTGCCCTGCTCCCCAATTTGTACATAAACTTTCTGCATGTTCACAAGAGCTGTAACCAGATGCTTTCCAGGGCATTGCAGGACTGAGCAGCTCAAGGGCAGCACTGGTGCTAATGAGAAGGGCAGGAGGGTGTATGGCAGTAAGGGTTTGTCATGATCTGAATCTGTCTCCGGGGGAGAGATGAGCTTATGAGGGCTACTGCAGGCTTACCAGGTTGCCAGGCTGACAGGGCTGGGACTCACACAAACGTGATGGGACCCCAGGGAAACCATCATGAACCCCCAGGGAGTCCCTCCCCAGACTATTCCCCTGTTACCTGTAGTATGTACCAATGACACACATCTCATCCAGTTTTGGTATACAACCCACATGATAAGGAAGTCACATTTGCATGTGACTTCAAGAATGTGCAAGTAATTGCTTGCCTGCATCATCTAACACATCAGAAAGCACAACAGCCAACAGTGTTTGCAAGAGTGCATACCCAAAGCCTACTGCTTTGCCTTTGACTTCACAACTAAGTAATGAGCAGCTCCATGGTGAGCTCCATGGTGGATGTGATATATTGATAATTACAGCACAAGAATCATTAGTCTTTCCTACTTAAAATATCTGTCATAATCCTCAAAGCATATTTCTCCCCCCCAAAAAAATATTAACAATCTGTGCTACTGAAAACCCACTGATAGATAATTTCAGGCTTTTATGTCAAAAGTATATGAATAGGTGAAATTGTTTTATCATTTTATTTTATTTTATTTTATTTTATTTTATTTTATTTTATTTTATTTTATTTTATTTTATTATTTTCCCTGATTTCACTTTGGTGTTTGTGTGTGTTTTGTTGCTGTTGATATTTTGAGAGGTAAAGTGTTAAATAAAACACAAACATGGCAGTGTTCTCTTAAGTGGAGACAAATGAAAATGCATCGCTGACTAAAGAGAATTTATTTGAAGTACTGTAGGCCCAAAGCAATCATGGAAAACCCCACTGCAGAGGTCATAAATAAAAAATACAGACAACATGACAGGATCAGAGCTGTGCAAGGGTGTGCTAGATCCAGTACTTTTGGAAAATACAGAAGACAAATGGAAAATATTTTTATGGAATATTTTATGGAAAGCAACATAATCAGAAGGTAGATTTATTTCTGACAGTAGTAAGGTCTGCTGCACTTGTTCTAAAGTTAATACTTTCCAGTTAATCCAGACACAGTAATTTAACTGTAAAACTGCATTACAGGGGTTTGAGCACTGTGCCTGGCATAAAAACATAAGATATTTTTAACTTTGAGCTATAAAAGGAAAGTGCATATATAGAATGTCTGTGACTGAGCTCAATGAGGCTGTGAGTCCTGGGCTGTGGCTGGAGCAAATGTCACTAGCTGCAGGAGGACTCAGGACAAACCTTACACAAGACAGCTAAATTTGCAGTGTTATATAGATCAAGGTTTTGAGGGGTTGACAGTGCACTGACATTACAGATATAAACTGAGAATTCAAAATGTAGAAAGCAGCAAGAATAAAGATAAACATTATCAGGCAAGAGTTGGGTTGAATTAGACATAATATAAAGATAATAATGTCTGCACATAAGTGATAGAGTATTTCATGAATTCCATGGGAAAGTCTGAAAGCACCAGGTTATGTATGTCCTGGACAGACAGGATAGTGACAGAAGTACAAGTTCAACTGAGAGAGTGACACTGCAGTAGAAAATAAACAGATAGTAACTAGAAAGCAAAAAAAAAAAAGACATTGTTATTTTGATATCAGATCACAAGCTTTGGGAGTTCAGAAACATTGCTATTATCAGCACATAAAGTTAAAAATAATGGAAGGCAAAGAGTTAAAGATAGAAGGTAATATATATGGGTACATAAGAAAAACAAAATGATAAAATGTGTAGTTGAGCCAGGACAAGAAGTATCCTGTATTGTGTAAAACATGGTCAGTTCGTTTTATCGAACAACCATTATATGAAAAGGGACAAAGGAAAGGGAAAAAAGATCCAAAACAATTCAGAAAGTATTGGAAGATAACTGCTAGGTGTTAGGGAAACTCAAAACAGCCCAGAGAGAAATGCAAGAAGTACCCAATTATCCTGCCAGTCATGTTTCTGGGAAAAATCCTAATGTACCAATGCAGAGGTCCAAGGAAGACCTGGATGATCTAAGAGTCAAAGAGTGATTGGAGAAAATGTTTGAATAGTGCCATTACTGATGAGAAAATGACTAGATTTAATTTTTGGTTATCTGCAGTCCCACTGGAATTACCGAAGTACAAAATAATAATTTATTTAGGGAAAGGAATTTAGGTAGCATACATGGGGGTTCATAGGTTTAGGCACCCTTAAAAGAACAACGAGGAAAGCATTGCAGATATATTCATGCATATCCAACACCTTCCTTGGAAAATGTTATATTTGATAACCAAGAAATCTGCCCAGCAAATATAATACTCCTGTGTCATCATTAAGGCTTGCAGAGATGAGGCCCTGATCTGAAAGAAAATAATGAGTTAATGTCATAACAGGGCATAGGTAACTTTAGAAAGAACCAGACGTACTGGTGTGGAGCTAAAAACCGTTTAATGCTGTACAGAAATTTTCATTTCAACAAACTGAAGCAATCTAGAAGCAATTCATTCACTAGGTTTTTTTCTTCTTGTCATCCTAGAGGTGCATACACATGCTTTTGTAAAACTGTATTATGGCTAGCAGGTCCATAAGCTATACTAAATGTGAAATAAGGAAAAGGCATTAGCGTCACAATTCACTGTCAGCTTGTCTGCTCTAGTAAAAAAAGATAGGTGTACAGAGATTTGTGGAAACAGACCATTTTTTTTGGGAATGCATGTTCTGTTTCCTGAAAAAATCTGGGAGTGACACTTGTGAAAAACATCCCTCTGCAAAAGGGCTGCTCACGTCAAATGTTTTTAGGCAACTGAGGAGTGAAATAAGCAGTTACTTAGGTACTGAGGTATTGTGACAGTAAGCACAAGTTTTGGTTGTCCCTCAATGCCTCAAGATGGTTTATCTTGTTGCTCCCACTAAACTAAAATAGTAGCTTACCTATGACCATCTTGCAGTACTAGTTATCGCCTTGATATCGCCGACCACACTGCACTCAGTGTTCTCAAAGCTATTACCTTTGGTTTTGAAGAAAACCAAAGCAAGGCATTAACACTTAAGAATGGTAAGAACAGATATGCTCTTAAGCAATTTAGACAAAAAAATATTGGTTTTATATTTGGGAAGTAACCCTGGAAAGTGGTCACAGCACCAAGCCTCTCAGAGTATAAGAAGTGTTTAGACAACAAAACTCTTAGACACATGGTTTAATTTTTAAGTAGTCGTGTGTGGAGCCAGGAGTCAGACTCAATGATCCTTGTGGGTGCTCTCCAACTCTGGACATTCTATGATCCATAATACTATAATTTTAATATTGCATATAGGGAAAGGGAGACAGGTCCAAGATAGGCCTTTATCTAAAGTTACATAATAAACCAGTGACAGAATGAGGGGGAATGGGCTAAAGTTGCACCAGTGGAGGTTTAGGTTGGATATTAGGAAGAACTTCTTTACTGAAAGGGTTGTTAGGCATTAGAATGGGCTGCCCAGGGAAGTGGTTGAGTCACCATCCCTCGAGGTCTTTAAAAGACGTTTAGATGTAGAGCTTAGGAATTTGGTTTAGTGGAGGACTTGTTAGTGTTAGGTCAGAGGTTGGATTCGGTGATCTTGGAGGTCTCTTCCAACCTAGATGATTCTGTGATTCTGTGAAAGGTGGTATTATGCCCTCCCTTGCTTTGACCATCTCAGGAAAGCTTTTACCTACCTCAGGAGCTTCCATTGTTGTCCAGATTTAAAAGAAGGGAGGAAAGAAACAGTTTTACCTACACTTTTCAATAATGCATATCTGAAAAAAGAGCTGTCACTACACAAAACAATCAGCAGTGGAACAGCTGTGGTCTTAAATGTTGTTCAACAGAAAGTAAGGATTTAAAAGACATTTGTTCAGTTGTTCCTCCTGACATATTAAAACAGGGTACATACACCTTTGTGAAATTCCATCACAGCTTAGAGGACACATGCTAATATTTATTATAGCTATTAGGATTCATAGTTTTGGGAAATACGAGAATCAAGCTATTGATCTGTGGTACTAAAATAACCAAGTTACTACAAGAGTTACCTGTTGTTTTTCTTCTGATGATAGAAGTCCAATGACAGTGGAAAATACTTAATCCCTAGTTGTCATGATGTTTAGCTAATTATTATGTTATTAAATAATGACTCAGCCAGAAGGGCTCATTTGTTTCTTCCTTCTCAGAGAACTGGAGATGTTATGCATTGAGAAAATGAAAGCTGAAACTTTCTTCTCAGAACCCTGCTCTTTGTCACTAACATTTCCCAGTACAGGGGAGAGATTTATTTCTTTCAAGGAAGGAAGGAACACTTAAGATGTGAATGAATACAAGAAAAGCAGGAAACCAACCACAGTTGTCAATACAAAATTTATAGAGCTGTAACAGTGCTGTGGTAATATCAAACAGAGACACAATAACCTGTAAAAATGATTCCTGCAGACCTGAGCTCGGAAATGAAGCAGTTAGCTATGTTAGTACCCAGCATTTGTTCTGAAGGCCTGGTGTTTGAGGAACAAAGCCTCTTTCCTTCCCAGACTGCTTCCTGCAATGCTGATTCCTACACTCCAGAATAGGTACAAATAAAATGCCAGTAGCTTGAGTGCGTAATGGCCTTGGTCCTTTCTGCCCTTGCCTATTCCCAAAATAAACAAACAGATAAATAATTTACCAACAGTTTCTCTGCAGCTGTAGGGGAATGTTTCATATTTTGTTAGAATAATTAACATTTTTGGTTTTGTTGTTGTTGTATTTTCTACCACCATACTCTCCTGCTCTGTATTTGCAATTCTTCAGTCCAGGTCCCAGTCTCATGATGCTGGGAGTTGAGTGGCAGATTGGCTGTGGAAGGTGGTAGAGCAAGAAGAAGGTAGGATACACCATAGTACTGGTAGAAGAATTGATAGCTATGTCAGATTTGCTATTGTAGCTACCAATGCAGTAAAAAGCCATTTAGTTTTAACTGGGGACCAAGCCTGGCTCAGCAAAAGAGCCAAACTAATTTTGTTTTAATTATTTATTGTGTTCCAATTCTCATCACAGTTTCTTTTTTAATTGTATTTTTAATTAACTGCATTGATTGTAATGGACTGTATACTTCCATCATGTAACTTTGCTGACTGGTTTAGTGTCCATTTTATGTTTACTACAACATCCAAACAAGAACCAAGAGGAAACCTCAAAATACTGAAAAGTGGAGAAGGTGGATATATACAAGGCAATGAACAGCCTTTTCAGTGTTTTACTGCTAAATATAGGCACTCATAAAGGCAATTTTAGTGGTTTTGTTATCAATTTGTTATTCCATTTAAATTCCCAATAAAGAGTGAGTAACCCTGGCTTTGTATTGTTTTCAGTATAGCAATTCTCTTATTATCATCTTGTGATAACCCCTCATATACTGGGATGTATTTTATCTTTTGTTCCTGTTCATGAATTGACTCTGCTGTGGTGGCAGGAGTGTCCCCATGTACCCTGTTTGCCTGCCTGGTTGCTGTCAGGGCACTGCAGGCCTTGGGGCATGCTGGGGATGGCAGCAAATCTCTGAGAGTCTCTTGGAGCAGGCCTGCCAGCCAGGACATGTCCCACCACCACACTCAAGAGCAGGGCAGCTGGGGGGAATCAGGGCAGGCCTGGCATCAGCCACCTTTCAGGAGACAGGGCCAGGCTGGGACATGGGCCTGCAGGTGGGCTTGGCTCAGCAGGATGCATGGCTGGGCAGGTGGGCAGGGCCAGGCAGTGAGGAGCTGGAGCCTGGCCCTTCTGCAGCCATACTGGGGCAACAGCTGGTGGCCCTGGGGCCTGGCATGTGCTCCTGGGCTGTGGGCAGAGACACAGGCCTCCAGGCATCCAGGACCATTATGTCCTACTGGTGTCCTCCAGTCCCAGACAGTGTTCACCGTATCTTCCTTCACAGCGCAGGCCCCACTGACCACCAGTGTTTTGTTTCCTGCTGCTGGCTTACAGGCCATCCCGGTTTTCTTGTTGCAAGGCTATGATTCAGCTCAGAGTGTCCAGAAATAGGTTGTGTCTAGTACTTTCTGTGAGCTCACAGAACAGAGCTCGGCAAAGCAAGTGGTGTGAAGGTTTGGCTGACTGCTGTAGAAATAAGTAGTTGTGAGCTAGTTTTTGAATTCTCAACAGCTGCTCATTTTAACTATATTGACACAGTAAGGCTTTGTTACTACAGTTAACTAGGGAATAGCAGTTCTTTGGGGCAAATGTATTTATTTTTAATATAATAAATGTTGCTGTGTGAAGAAACCATTTCAACGTGTTGCTAAATGAACAGTATTTATTCATCTTTTTCATTGTTTTTTTAAATGCTCTCATTATCTGAGCAGACAGCAGAGACTGCCATATCACTGTTCATTCTTAGCCATCTAACATTAGATATTAACACAGGCAGCTCACAAGCTCTATTGATAGAGATGTGAATTTGAATTATTTTAGTTTATCCTTGCAGCCAATGTATTTACTGTCAGAAACTGAGAGCTATTGGCCAACAGTGTCTGAACAGAAGGCTACCGGCTACCATCTACAAGCTAGCAGTAGGTATTCCAGCTTGTGTGAATGTTTTCAACATTAAGCTCCTAACAAGTTCTAACCTTTTAGTATTGGAAAAGGAAACAGATTTGGTTTTAGATACAATGGTGATTTGAGGAATGGGGTCACACTGAGACGTAGATGAACTGACAAAAATCTTCGGTCCAGTCTAGGTACTGAATGCCTTTGCTAAAATACAGAGAAAACAAAACAAAAGAAAACAAACAAACATACAAAAAACTTGAAGGTTTTTCCACCAAGGGTGATCTTCAGAAATGGGAAAGCTTCCTTTAAACTAAGTAAGTGCCAACTTATTTTTGGGAATCAGCATTTTGGAAATTTCACAAGAAATGATCCTCTCAAGATCATTACACAGGGGCATAAGTGCACTACAGTAGTTTCTAAATCAGACAAATGAGGAAGATTGTATGCTTTAGTTACTATCTGTAGATAGCAGTGATATCTGAAAGCAAATGGATTTGCTTGCTAATTATTGGTCCCACTGAGACCCCATTCATGAGTGAACATTATGAACTACCTTCTCAATAAGTTTTTCCAATCAGTTTTGCATCTACCTTTAAATATTTTTCCCTTCGTTTTCCAGGATTGTTTATGAGAATATCATGGGAGACTTTTAAAGCCAAAATTTATGGCAACTGCTGCTTCTTTCTTATTGACAAGATGTGTTTTTCTGTAATCTAAAACTCCTGGAACTGAAGAGTTTCATTCGAGAAGGACAAACTAAAATCCCTTTGCAAAGGGGAAGTCATCAAAACAAATGTTTTAGCTAGTCTGTGAAAATGCCATTTTTATAGAGCTTTGTGAAAAGATATATATTTTACAAATAGGAAACAACTTCCTAAATGGCATCTTTTTCCTTAGCAGGCTTAAGGTCAATGTCCACAGTTTCTGATATTCTGAGATATGAGTACATGGTGCTAGGGCAGGTAGGCTTCATTTCACTGAGGCCCACAGCAAACATCAAACAATTCACCTTTCAACTCGTAAAAGATTCTGCTCTTGAAATTTGTTGGTCTTATTGTGTGTCAAAGTTTTAACATTACAGTTTCTGATGTACAGAATAATGTTACAGTTTCTGCTAAAACTCACAGAGCACCAACACCTACAGAGAAACCAGAGTATTTCAGTTGCAGTTTTGGCAGAGATTAATGTAATACTGATTCTCTCTATTATGTCCTCCAAATGCTTGTTGTGCTAGTTTTATACTAAGAAGTGAATTTTTATTTTACTCAAGTCATCACGTATAGCATGGTGGGGAGGGAAGCAAGATTATATCTGTGTTTCCATTAACTGCATGCAGTACATCAGGGGGCAGAATTTTAATAGAACTGAAAACAGTAGAAAGAATGGAGCAAAAATATCAAGTATGAGTTAAAACAAACAAACAAACAAACAAACAAAAAAAAACCATAAGAGCAACCTCTGGCTCTGGGCATTGCCTTGCACTTGAATCTTCTCTTGGCAGTATTCAGAGATTTTCACTATGTTGACCAGACAAAATGGATGTGTTAATTAATTACTGCACATGTCTATGGGAGAGAGCCACGGCATGCTGAGGCTTTCTGCCTTTGTGTTATACCAAAGCTACACTATAGCAGGTCAAAAAATTTATTCATAAACATGATAAACACTGGCTGCTCTCTGAAGGATAAAAAGAAAAATGGTTTGAAACACCTTTAAAACCTGTTGTCATAAATTACACAGAAAGGTTTTTAGACCAAACCTGGGCTAGAGAAGAAAGATCTATTGGTCTCTTCTACCTCTTACTATTTTGCCTTCCCTTTTCTGGCTCTGCAGTTTTCTGGCATCTCTGCTAATGGTAACTGTTATAAGCCTATTGTAGCTACCATTACTCTGAAAGAACCATTTCTTTCTAAAGGCACCCAAAGATAGAGTGTGCAATTGAGAAGTGATTTTCAAACTCAAAGGAAAGAGTAAAGTCATGTTAACAAAAATTGCTGGAAAAGGAACACTAAACATTTTTGATTGCCAATGTTGCTTTCCTGTGGCTGGTGCCAAGAGGTATCGAAATCAATGTGAAGTGCATGCTCTCAGCATTTTTCTCTGGCTGAGTAGCCACCGTCCTGAAAGCTAATAGTACATTTGGGTGGCAAATGATTTTGAGTTTGGGATGGAACCCTGAATCCTGTGCTGAAATTCAGCATTGTAGTAATCCCTGTTCCTTTATCCAGACATTACCCCCCTCCCCCCCCCATGTCACTCCCTACTTGCCTACTTGCCTTTTCCTCTAAAAATAGGTGATGGTGCTGGGAAAACCAAGTACAAACCCTGTCTTCAAAAACTGCAGGTTTTTTTGTGAGATACTTAATTCCATTCTTTTTATTGTCAAGCAGTTCAGACTTTTTATTTTATCCTATCTTGAATAAATAGCTTACTCTGTTGAGTACTGGCTTATAGATGTCTTTGCTCTGTAAAGAAGATTTTGATCTAATTTTTATTTGATGAGCTGAGAAGCTGTAAATGACCATATGCATCATCTTGGGAACATTACAGCTTTATGCACTGTGTTCGACTAGACGAAGGATCCATTAGTGACCCAACGGAGGTGTTTTAGAGCAGGAAAGAAGAACTCTCTAAACACCATCTGCTCATACTGTTGCTTGTAAAATGATGTCACATCTGCTGCTCTAAAAACATTATGCTGATCTCTCCTACAGTACAAGGCTGCTGCACTCCTCTTAGCAATGGGAAAGGAGTCAATGCTACATTACTGGGACAAGAGGTGTTAACTGTAGATGAAACCACACATGGCCTTCTTGGCTTCCAATATCTTGTGAGTGTACCATAAATGTCACAAACAAAATGAAGGAGAGGATTCAGCACTCTGTATTTAACTGGTGAATTTGGGTAAATACTTAGGCTGTAAGTCTTTGCTAAGCTCCATCTTTCCTCTGCTTGGCTGCTGCTGAAGCAACTAATGCTACTACATGCTTCAAACCTAAAATAGCCAAGTCCTTTCAGAGACTGAGGAGATATTTAAGATAGCTTGATCAATGGAAGAGGAAATTGTCTTTGATTGAGTGTGTGTCAGAAAGCACTGCCATTTGTTTTGATCGTGAGATCTTGTAGCTGAGCATTTGGCTGCCTATCTCTCATGAGGTGTTGTAAAGCTACTTTAACAACCATGGAAGCTTTACTGACCCTGGAAGCTCCAAGACTACACATCTGCATACATTTGCAATGCAACTCCTTACAACTGCAGCCAGTGTAACAATTTCACAGTAGTTGTGTACAGAATTAGAAAAAACAATCAGTGTTGGTGTCCTGGTTTCAGTTAGGACAGAGTTATTTTTTCTCCTAGTAGCTGGTAGGTTGCTATGTTTTGGATTAGGATGAGAAGAGTGTTGATAACATGCTGATGTTTTAATTGCTGCAGAGCAATGCTTACACTAAGCCAAGGACTTTTCAGCTCCTCACTCTGTCCTGCCAGCAGGCAGGCTGGGGGGGCAGCAAGAGCTGGGAGGGGACAGACCCAGGACAGCTGACCCAAACTGGCCATGGGGTATTCCATACCATCTGACATCATGCTGAACAATATATAGGCGTGGCTAGCCAGGGTGGGGGGCCGGCTGCTCGGGGTTGTGCTGGGCATCGGTCAGCGGGTGTTGAGCAATTGCATTGTGCATCACTTGTTTATACATATTATTATTACTATTATTATTATTATTTTCTATCTTAATAAACTGTCTTTATCTCAACCCACAGGCTTCACTTTTGCGTTTCTCTCCCCCATCCCAGAGAGGGAGGGGGGAGGGTGAGCAAACGGCTGTGTGGTGTTTAGCTACCGGCCGGGTTAAACCACCACAGTCCTTTTGGCGCCCAACGTGGGGCATGAAGGGCTGAGATAACAACAGATCTGACCAGAGTATGTTAAACTAAAATTGGTATAAGTATTAGAGCTGCTTAATAGTTGCTAATCAGAATGTTGATTGCTTTAATCTCAAGTCTGCTGTGGCTGTATTCCACACTGAATTTTATAGCACGTTACTTTCTGTATGTGATCCCTGTTGTGCTGTTTATCTTTTCCGGGCCCTGGTTTAAGATCATTATGGTACTGTGCAGTGTAATAATAGCTTACGAGATGATGAAATATCTGGCCAAGACTTTAACCTGGTATTTGTACTCAACACTGTCGTCAACTCTGTACTTTGGAAACTATATCTCGGAAACCATTAACAATTACACCTACTGCCTTTTTTCATCAGGGAGCCAGTCTGTGGAGGGGACAGGGGAATATATTTTTCCCTGCTTGTTTACTCTCCCTCACTCCTTCAGCACCCTCTTATCCCCTGAGCTAGTTACGATAACTCTCCAAGATGTTGAATATCCTTGGGATACGCAGACCAGTATGTTCTTGTTGTTAAGTCTCTTGAATGCGCTTCAGGTTTTGTTTAAGGTTAAATAACTACTTAGGCATCTCATCCAGAGATCTTTCCTGAGGCAGATCTCTGCTGGAGCTCCTGCAGCCGCTCCTGCTCCTGCAGCCACTCCAGCTCCTGCTCCTGCAGCCAAGCCAGCCCCTACAGCCACTCCAGCTCCTGCTCCTGCAGTCATTCCAGCCCCTGCAGCCGCTCCAGCCCCTGCTCCTGCAGCTGCTCCAGCCCTTGCTCCTGCAGCTGCTCCAGCCCCTGCAGCCGCTCCAGCTCCTGTGGTTGGGCCAGAGAAACGAACTGTTGCAGTGCAAGTTGGCCCTGCAGAGGCCAACCCCTGTGGCAGACTCTGTGGCTGAGTCAGAGAGACGACCTGTAGCAGTACAAGTTGCCCCTGTAGACAAGGTGAAAAAATGGTATAGAGACTCAGGTCGTTTAGAACGCAGAGAAGACGAGGCTGGGCCATCAGGGATGCAGGATGATGAAGATGGGGATGTTGAAAAAAACAACACTAGTTTCCCGAAGCCTATACCAGCATGAGCTACGAGATATGGGAAAAGATTTTGGTCGCTGCATAGGTGAGCAGCTTGTCACCTGGCTACTCCGGTGCTGGGATACCGGAGCCAATTATGTGGATATAGACAGCAGGGAAGCCAGTCGGCTGGGATCCCTTGCTAGAGACGCAGGCATTGACAAAGCAATTGGAGAAGGAGTACGATCCTACAGCCTCTGGAGGCGTATCCTGTACGCTGTAAGGGAAAGGTATCCCTACAAGGAAGAACTCGTATGTCTGCCAGGCAAGTGGACCGCTATGGAGAAGGGAATCCAGTACCTGAGGGAATTAGCCGTACGGGAGGTGATCTATGCCGACCCAGACAATGGACAAATACCTGTAGATCCAGATGAAGTCAAGTGTACACGCTCCATGTGGCGGAAGTGTGTATGGAGTGCACCATCATCATATGCCAGCTCAGTGACAGTAATGGCCTGGAAAGAGGATCACGAGCCCTCAGTGGGTGATGTGGTTAAACAACTCTGGCAGTACGAAGAAAGTCTCTCCTCTTCCCTACAGGTTGCGTCTCGGCTGTGGAGAAACTTTCTGAAAGCGTCCACCAACTAAAAGAGAATACTTTGGAGAAACTTTCTGAAGAGGTCCAGCAACTTAAAAAGAGTGTACTTTCCTCCCCCCCTGTACAAACCAGTGTCTCAGCTATTAGGGGTAAGCGCTCATCCGTGCAAGGAAGACGATATGGTGGATACACACCTCGTGCTATCCTGTGGTTTTACCTACGTGACCATGGAGAGGACATGAGAAAATGGGATGGAAAATCCACCGCGACCCTAGAGGCACGGGTATGTGAGTTGCAAAAGAAAACAAGCGGGAAAAAGGGGTTCTCTGAAAAGTTTTCTGCTCCAACTTCCAGCAGGAAAAACACAGGAATTAAGATTCCCTTAATTCCCTTAAACACAGGAATTCCCTTAATTCTCTTAAACACAGGAATTAAGATTCTGACAAGGATTAGAGGGGCCCTGCCTCCAGCCAGGGGGAGGAAAGGGACAATCGAGTTTATTGGACTGTGTGAATTCGATTGCCTGGCACGTTAGACACACAGAAGTATAAAGCTTTAGTAGATACCGGTGCACAATGTACTCTAAGGCTATCAAACTATGAAGGGCCAGAGCCCATCAGTATTCATGGATTGACGGGGGGATCCCAGCAGTTGACTGTATTAGAAGCTGAAGTGAGTCTAACTGGGAATGAGTGGCAAAAACACCGTATTGTGACTGGCCCAGGTGCTCCGTGCATCCTTGGCATAGACTGTTTTAGACGAGGATATTTCAAGGACCCAAAAGGGTTCCGGTGGGCTTTTGGCATAGCTGCCTTAGAGACAGAGGGCATTAAACAGTTGTCTACCTTGCCCGGTCTCTCGGAGGACCCTTTTGTTGTGGGGTTGCTGAGGGTTGAAGAACAACAAGTGCCAATCGCTACAACTGTGCACCGGTGGCAATATCGCACCAACCGAGACTCCCTGATTCCCATCCATGAGCTAATTCGTCAACTGGAGAGCCAAGGAGTGATCAGTAAGACTCACTCACCTTTTAATAGTTCCATATGGCCAGTGTGAAAATCTAATGGTGAGTGGAGACTAACGGTGGACTATCATGGCCTGAACGAAGTCACAGCCCCACTGAGCGCTGCAGTGCCGGACATGCTAGAACTCCAGTACGAACTGGAATCAAAGGCAGCCAAGTGGTACGCCACAATTGATATCGCTAATGCATTTTTCTCCATCCCTCTAGCAGCAGAGTGCAGGCCACAGTTTGCCTTTACTTGGAGGGGAGTCCAATATACGTGGAATCGGCTGCCCCAGGGGTGGAAACATAGCCCTACCATTTGCCATGGGTTGATCCAGTCTGCGCTGGAGCAGGGGGAAGCTCCTGAACATCTGCAGTACATCGATGACATCATTGTGTGGGGTGGCACAGCAGAGGAAGTTTTTGAGAAAGGGAAGAAAATAATCCAAATCCTTCTGAAGGCTGGTTTTGCCATAAAACAAAATAAAGTTAAAGGACCTGCACGAGAGATCCAGTTTTTAGGAATAAAATGGCAAGATGGACGTCGTCAAATCCCAATGGATGTGATCAACAAAATAACAGCTATGTCTCCACCAACTAGCAAAAAGAAAACACAAACTTTCCTAGGTGTCGTGGGGTTTTGGAGAATGCACATTCCAAATTACAGTCTGATTGTAAACCCCCTCTACCAAGTAACCCATAAGAAGAATGATTTTGAATGGGGCCCTGAGCAACGACAAGCCTTTGAACAAATTAAGCAGGAAATAGTTCATGCAGTAGCCCTGGGGCCAGTCCGAACAGGACCAGATGTAAAGAATGTGCTCTACACCGCAGCCAGGGAGAATGGCCCCACCTGGAGCCTCTGGCAGAAAGAACCTGGGGAAACTCGAGGTCAACCCCTAGGGTTTTGGAGTCTGGGATACAGAGGATCCGAGGCCTGCTACACTCCAACCGAAAAGGAGATATTGGCAGCATATGAAGGAGTTCGATCTGCTTCAGAAGTGGTCGGTACTGAAGTGCAGCTCCTCCTGGCACCCTGACTGCCAGTACTGGGCTGGATGTTCAAAGGAAGGGTCCCCTCTACACATCATGCAACTGATGCTACATGGAGCAAGTGGGTTGCACTGATTACCCAGTGGGCTCGAATAGGAAACCCCAGTCGTCCAGGAATCTTGGAAGTGATTATGGACTGGCCAGAAGGCAAATACTTTGGGATGTCATCAGAAGAGGAGGTGATCCGTGCTGAAGAAGCCCCACTGTACAACGAGCTACCAGAAAATGAGAGGAGATATGCCCTGTTCACCGATGGGTCCTGTCACATTGTGGGAAAGCATCGGAGATGGAAAGCTGCTGTATGGAGTCCTACACGACAAGTTGCAGAAGCTGCTGAGGGAGAAGGTGAATCGAGTCAATTTGCAGAAGTGAAAGCCATCCAGCTGGCTTTAGATATTGCTGAATGAGAAAAGTGGCCAGTTCTCTACCTGTACACTGATTCGTGGATGGTAGCAAATGCCCTGTGGGGGTGGTTACAGCAATGGAAACAGAACAACTGGCAGTGCAGGGGCAAACCCATCTGGGTGCTGTGTTGTGGCAAGATATTGCTGCCTGGGTAGAGAACCTGGTCATAAAGGTACGCCACGTAGATGCTCATGTGCCCAAGAATCGGGCTACTGCAGAACATCAAAACAACCAGCAGGTGGATCAGGCTGCTAAGACTGAAGTGGCTCAGGTGGACCTGGACTGGCAACATAAGGGTGAATTATTTATAGCCTCATGGGCCCATGACACCTCAGGCCATCAAGGAAGAGATGCAACATACAGATGGGCTCGTGATCGAGGGGTGGACCTAACCATGGACACTATAGCACAGGTTATTCATGATTGTGAAACATGTGCTGCAATCAAGCAAGCCAAACGGTCAAAGCCTCTCTGGTATGGGGGACGATGGCTGAAATATAAATATGGAGAGGCCTGGCAGATTGATTACATCACACTCCCTCAAACCCGCAACGGCAAGTGCCACGTACTTACAATGGTGGAAGCAACCACCGGATGGCTGGAAACATATCCACCGCCCAAAACACTATCCTAGGCCTTGAAAAACAAGTTCTATGGCGTCATGGCACCCCAGAAAGAATTGAGTCAGACAACGGGACTCATTTCCGAAACAACCTTATAGACACTTGGGCCAAAGAACATGGTATTGAGTGGGTGTATCACATTCCCTATCATGCACCAGCCTCCGGTAAAGTTGAGCGATACAATGGACTGTTAAAGACTACACTGAAAGCAATGGGTGCTGGGACATTCAGAAATTGGGATACACATTTGGCAAAGGCCACCTGGTTAGTCAATTCTAGGGGATCCGCCAACCGAGCTGGACCAGCCCAATCAAACCTGCTACACACAGTAGAAGGGGATAAAGTTCCTGTAGTGCATGTAAGAAACATGCTGGGTAAAACAGTCTGGGCTACTCCTGCCCCTGGAAAAGGCAAACCCATCCGTGGGATTGTTGTTGCTCAAGGACCTGGATGCACTTGGTGGGTAATGCAAAAGAATGGGGAGGTCCGTTGTGTACCTCAAGGGGATTTAATACTTGGTGAGAATAGCCCATGAGTTGAGTTGTATTATGTTAATTATTATATAATACTGTGTGTCATTACTACCATAGATGAAAATAGTGATTAACTAGAATGTATTGGAAAGTGTAACCTGAGCATGACATAAATGATATGGAATAAGGGGTGGATATATGTCCTGGTTTCAGTTAGGACAGAGTTATTTTTCCTCCTAGTAGCTGGTAGGGTGCTATGTTTTGGATTAGGATGAGAAGAGTGTTGATAACATGCTGATGTTTTAATTGCTGCAGAGCAATGCTTACACTAAGCCAAGGACTTTTCAGCTCCTCGCTCTGTCCTGCCAGCAGGCAGGCTGGGGGGGCAGCAAGAGCTGGGAGGGGACAGACCCAGGACAGCTGACCCAAACTGGCCATGGGGTATTCCATACCATCTGACATCATGCTGAACAATACATAGGCGTGGCTAGCCAGGGTGGGGGGCCGGCTGCTCGGGGTTGGGCTGGGCATTGGTCAGCAGGTGGTGGGCAATTGCATTGTGCATCACTTGTTTGTACATATTATTATTACTATTATTATTATTATTATTTATTATTATTATTTTCTATCTTAATAAACTGTCTTTATCTCAACCCACAGGCTTCACTTTCCCATTTCTCTCCCCCATCCCAGAGAGGGAGGGGGGAGGGTGAGTGAACGGCTGTGTGGTGTTTAGCTGCCAGCTGGGTTAAACCACAACAGTTGGTATCAGAAGGAGATCCCAACACTGATAATGATGCATGAGGAGACCTTGGAAGAACTGAGCAAATGCTGCCCCAATTGACTAAAGTTGTCATTTAACTCAAGTTCAATTATTTTGACCTGTGATTATTGTACAGGGTGACCAAACATATAGGATCTGTAGATAGAGAAAAAACAACAGCATGAAGTTGTTATGGTTTATTTAGCTAGCAGCTAAGTGGCTATGTTTGCTTTGTATGATAATGAATTTAAAGCAAAGAAATGCGAAAACTGACTGATGTCTCTAAATGGTGAAAAGCAGTCACCTGTATCTTCTCTCAGTCAAGTATATGGTAAAGGAATTAAGCCTTGTATTTTAATATCTATTTTGACAAAACATTTTGAGACTACTGGAAGCCTGAGGGTCGTCTCCCATATGCAAGGCAGAAGGGAGCAAACTTCTAATCATGCGAGTGCCATGTGAGCTAGCATGACAAGAGGGAGGCCAGGATGCCAAGAAAGGTGGTCATGTGGCATTTTCCATTGCCATATAAGACTCATATGAGGCCTTAATGAGATGATCCGCCATGTGTATGTCATGTGCTGAAGAACTGAAGGACCTGATGTAGTTCTCTGAGGGTTTCCTTCCTCTGGAAACCTTGAGTTACCAGAGATGTGGATCAGTGATATATTATTTCTGCTATTGAGAGTGGTTCTTTATTGTCCTTCCCGTCTACAAAAAGCTCTACAAAAGCAGGAACAGACCAGAAAATAGGACACAGGAAGACTTTTCAGGCCATTTTTATGCTACTGGCTTGATTGCTGACCTGGACAAATCAATCTCTCTGCTCTTATGGTGCCACCTCTTACTATTTCTGTGTTAGCAGATTGTGTGCATCAGTCAGTGAAATGATAGACAAATTCTTTTATGAAGTATTTGAACCCAGATCTTACTTGTAAACATGAATGGACTGTAAATGGAAATGAGACTTTGCAGTCTTCCAAGAACAAAGCAATTACCTTTTTTTACAACACAATAGCAGCGTGGAAGGATTGAAAGAGGACTGAAAGTTTTCACAGAATCATAAAATCCTAGAGTGGTTTGGTTTGGAAGGGACCTTAAAAATCATCTAGTTCCACCCCCCCATGCTGTGAGCAGGGATGCCTTCCACCAGATCAAAGCATTATCCAAGCTGGCTTTGAAAAATGGCCATCCCCTAAGAGATGGGGCATTCACAACTTCTCTGAGCAACCTGTTCCAGTGCCTCACCACTCTCATAGTGGATAATTTATTCCTTATATCTAATCTAAACCTGCCCTTTTTTAGTTTAAAACTATCACTCCTTGTTCTGTCACTACATTCTCTGAGAAAAGTCTCTCCCCATCCTTCCTGTAGGCCCCCTTTAAGCACTGAAAGGTTGCAATAACGTGTCCCTGGAGCCTTCTTTTCTCTAGGCTAAATAACTCCAACTTTCTCAGCCTTTCTTCACTGGAGAATTGCTCCAGCTCTCTGACCATCTTTGTGGCCCTTCTCTGGATGCACTCTAATAGGTCTATGTGTTTCTTACGCTTTGGGTCCCAAAGTTAAATGCAGTACTCCAGATGGGGTCTCCCCAGAGCAGAGTACACGGGGAAGGATATCAAGCTCTTTCTTGTGTAAATGAGCTTTGACCTAGAGCAACAGGGAAAACTATCTTGTCTGCTCTTTCAGTGAGATTCTGTTAGAAATGAAATGCCCTAGGAACAGAGTATCTTTAGAAAATGGAGATTAATTGTGTGTTCTACTGTATTGACATTCCACCACAGCTTTTGCAGGACAGTCTTACTCTACCTCAAGTTCCTTCTTGCCTGGGAAGTTCTGAGGAAGATATTATTTTTATAGGTGACCTCTGCATTTGCAGAGAGCCATTTCCATGCTAAGATGTTCTTCTTGCAGTGGAACCCATGAGAGGAATGAAAACAAGTGTTATTCTAGCTTGTGCTTCACTCATCTACATTTTGTAGGGATGCAAGCTTTTTTAACAGGCATTTTTCCCCTTCCATCTTGAGGGCTATAGAAACAAATACTTTAGGGTGTACATTGACTGAAATTATAGCAAGAATAAATACTTTGCTTTCAGGTAGATTTGCTAAGGCTACAGGAGGGAATTGAATTACCTGTATGAATCCAGCGCTTGGCCCGTTAGACTAAATCACAAAGGAGGTGACTCTGTCATCAATGACTCTCCAGGTGCCTGGTGCTGGCAGGTGTCTAGCATTAACTTGAGTTGGATGATGAGACTAGTGCAATTCAGTTGAGAGATGGAGGACAGATGCAGATGTGAGACCAGCAGGGACATAGTCAGCTCAGTAGCTGCAGTATATCAGATACAGAAAAAACCCTGAAGGTGATGCCAAAGCAAGTTGAAAAGCCCACATATTGTGTTGCCACACAGAAGCATCACTTTGGGTTCAAAAAAAGACTGTTCATGCAATGATGCCACCTAGGTAATAATAATAAGCCACTGTTTGCCCTACCTTCTAGGGTGCAGTTTTGCATGGATGCAAGATTATTCTCAGACATGACTCTGCAAACATAGTTTGTTCCTATGGAGCAAGGACATGTTTCTGTTTTCATGCCTGGTTTTCTCTGCAACATGCCCTGGATAAGAGGAAAATGCATATTGTTTGCCCCCTCCGACATTTCTCTCTATGTTGATCTGTCTTTTGACAGACTGCAACAAGCATTTCTTCCCAGTACTGAGAAACACTTTTCATTGTGTACAATGCTTTTCACCCCTTTCCGGCATTTTTCAGCCTATTGAACTGGTCATTTCACTTCAGCCTGCAAGTATGACAGAGTCTTGAGTTGTGCACACTCACCATTACGCATTGTTGTGGGTTTGGAAGCTTGTATTCATCTGGTTAAACAATTTTGCTTTTCTGCTAATTTATCCAGTAACTCCAAATTTAGATCAATACATAGAAATAAGAAATCATTTCATCATGCTGGCTGGGTGGCAAAAATATTTAGACTATAGAAATGCCATGTTCATTGTATTTGGCAATTGCTTTCTACTATCAGAACCCCACTTAACTGAAGAGAGTATCTTTTTGATAGTGTTAGCTGTCTGGAAGTTCCTCTGCATAGATCTACAGTGAAGATGGTTTCTTGATGAGATTTCATTTCAGTTGCAGTTGTTTGCAAAATGATAAATACTTGTTGCAAATGTTCCTGAACATTTTCAAGAGTTCTCAAAAGTCTGAAAGTTAAAAATCACTGTAGTAGGTCTGGATCTGATATAGATGTATCAAATGTAGTGCATGCACAGTTATGGACACCTCAGTTGTCCAGAAAACGTAACAGGTGGCAGTGTCACAGTATTTTTCTTTTAAGTCACCTTTTCATATTTATTAGTTTCAACTTAACCTCAAAATTTCAAGCAAGATCTTTCATGCTCTTCAGGACTATGCTCTTCATTCTTCTAAATCAATTTAACCTAATCTATTTCTTTCTCTCAAAGATGATCTTCTACATATGAATAATAACTTGGCAACTAACACATGAAAAAAAATTAGTCAATGTTTTATATATGTATTCAAATGTACATTATATAACCAAGTACCTTATCTTTACAATAATGGCACTCAAGACTGTCTGTACACTTATCCTTTTTCTTTATACTAGGCATGCTTCAGGTGAGGACTTGCACTAAATAAATTGCATTGAAGTCAAAGTTTTTGCACATGGGAGACATGAATTTTTAGATGTGGCTGAACACGTTCTGTTTCATTACCTCCCTTTCCCCCTTCCTTTTTTCATGTTGAGCTCTGCAATCTGAGGCATTGTTGAAATAAGTTTTGGTAACTAGTGTGTTCAATTTAAATGACTAGATTTAGAGCAGTCCGATGCTTAAACTGGAGTAGTGTGATGCCTACATTACTCGACTGGAATTATTTGGGACTATTTAGTCAGCGCTTGGTTGGTTGGGCATTTCCATTTATACAGTATGAGCAAGCCCACTGGAAAAGGTCCTTTGACAGATGGCTAATTGAAATGTGAAAAAGTGTATCCTGCCATAGGCTCAGGTTGTAGCCTCCCGACCCCTTTGCAGAACATACCCCATCGAAGAGTGGAGATGCAACACAGTGTGCAAATTCTCTTTGTGTTACATTACCTTTCACCCCTTCTTCCTTTGGCCAATGTTGATAAATGATAATTAAATTATCCAGGGGCATCCTATAAAAACCTAAGCTTGGGTTGCTGAAAATTGCACGAAATTCTTAAAACTATGATGTTCTCCCACTTTCTATAATCCTATATGAAAACAGACACCTTTTTATTTATTTGTTTTTAAATTTGATTAGACTTTTTAAAGAATAATGAAGATGTAGAAGCTCCCATTTTAGGAACATCTATGTGCAAATGTATAGTTTTAAATAACAGTACCTGAACCTTTACTGTTCTAGCTGTTCTAGCAGGATTAAAACTGTTGTTTTAGAGGCACACTAACATATCAGTTCAAGGTTTGGCAGCTCAGGAACTCTGACAGTGCCATACAAGCAAAGAACAGCAATCTCCCTTCATCCCCTTTCATGGATATAAACATCCCCTCTTCAACCACACAAAGAATCTCATAAGAATAAATAAATAAATAAATATTTTTGGCCAGATCATAGAAAAAAGCTTCAGTCTGTCTTTACTTTCTTTTTCAGTATAAGATTTATTTATTTATTTTCAAGGGAAAAACAAACAAACATAAACAGGAAAGAAGTTATCGGATGACATGATTAACTCCAGACCAGAGACCTTATTAATAATTTCAGGATGTCAGAGCTCTCATTGGTATTTAAATCTACTAACTGAACATGTCTATTGAGTGCAGAGATACTAAGCAAGTTCTAACCTGCTGGCCTTCACTGCCTTAGTGGTCTGTCACAGAACCCTCTGCAGTCTAAACTGTTTTACTGTGAGGGTGCCTTGACTGCTTAGCTAGAGCTGACCTGGTTATGGAGTTTCTGCATAAATTAATTACCTTTCTTACTTGATCTTGTGAAGTCTTCCTTTAAGACACCAACTGAAAAGGACTGAAAAGGAATAGGGAGGCATATCCTGTCTTTCCTTTTCCTCATACACCTTACGGTTGATTTCTTCAGCTACTAGAAAACCCTCCATTTTTTTTCCACCCTACAGAAAAGTTTGTGTACAAATTAAGAGCCCACCCAGGCAGACAGCAGCACTTCTCAAATAGTCACATTAATGCACAAGTATTTGTCATACATGACCCAAAGAAGTGATTTGAGAGAGAGCTCACCATGCTTGTGCTTCTAGGCAGAGATGCGGATTTTGTGGCTGGCATTTCTTTGCTTTGAGAAATCATAATTTCTACAGGCAAGCCAGATCTTGTTCTGCATGAGGCACCATTGCCAAACGATCCGAGAGAAGGACCTGCATCCAGGGACAAGGACTTCTCTAATTTGCGTGTTCGTGATCCAGCCACAATGTCGTCACTTTTCAGACTGTCTAAATCTATTTCTTGATTGCTTTTCCCAACTAAAATGTTCTCTTTCCAGCTTTCAGGAGATTTTCTCTTAATACGTAAATCATCTAGGCTTCTCACACCGGATGGAAAGGTATTTTTCAGTTTAGCAGCTCGGTATGACCTCAGGCTTATGGGATCAAGCACTCTGAAAGTAACTTCATTAATAAATTGTGAGAATTTGAGTTTAGCTTCAATTTTTTCTTCCACGACAGACAATGAACTTGATGATCCTTGACTCACCAAGCTCAAGTCAGATGCAGAGGAACTGCTTTTCTTGTGTGTTTTCTGCCTCTGGAGCTTTTGGCTGGCGTTTCCCCCTTCTGCTGGATATAGAGAAGAGTGTTCCAGTCCATGGTTTTTTTCACCCCCTTTCTGACAATGCTTTGATCGATGGGGTCGATAGCCTTCATCCTTATTTTTGCTTTTAACAAAGCTTTTAGGTTCTGACCTCGTGCTGTCGTGTAACTCAAAGCTATCCTCACTGGAGCTGCAGCGTTTTGAGTAACTGTTCATTGTCAAATCTCCAGATACTTGCCTCTCCACATCAGTTCCTGCTTCTGGCACACATGTAGAGGTGGATGCACAGCATGCCCTTTCTTCAGTCACTCTGCCAGCCCCCTCTTGTTTGACTGGTCTTCCAAGCACAGCCTCTGGCTTAACAGGGGAAATGGAGCCTTTAGACAATGACTCCATTTTTGTGTTGGTGTGTCAGCTGGTGTCAATGACAGTGACATTCCTATAAATCTTTCTCTACCTTGTAAGGCAACAGACATGTCTTTGAAAGGCATAATAGTGCAGCCACCACATTTTATCTCATCTGCATCCCAAATTATGCATATGTTTCATAATTAGATCAATAATGTATTCTCATCATTTTAATTAGCCATTCTAATCAACAGAATCTATAGGACATGCAAATTTTCCAGTGTATTGAATGCTTAGTGGATGAGCATGGGCTTTCATTGATCCAAAGCAGCATATGATATAGTCCTGTCTGTTGATCTGGAAACCAAACTACCATGATGTAAATCAATTCTCACTAAGTAAAGTCTGGGGTGGTTCTGTTTCAGGGCTTTTTAAAATCCAATAGTAGAGAAGGTCATGCTATACTGTCCTAATGCTGCTAGTGTTTGCTATTCTATTAGAAAGCTTAGTGGCAGGTCTGCCAGATCCAGAAGGGCAAAAAGAGAATGTGATTCATACTTTCTGCTTGCTTGTTCTTGCCATTGTTTTCATTCTAGAATAATTTGTTAAAAGTTTGAACCAAAGCAAGGTTCAGTAATTCAGCATTATAAATGAGTCTGGAGTGGTAATGATGTTTGTTTCCACAACTTCTCATGTGAGGTTCTTCTCATTCTTTACAGGCAGGCAAATCTGAACTGTGAAGCAGAATTTCTATTTTTTATTTTATTTTTGCTCATGAGGGAATATAAAGGCTACTTTAAGTGAGGTTAAAGGCTATAGTTTGTCTTTATGATCAGTGTGAAAGTTTGGAGCATCCTGATCACACGTGAACTGATTGATACATTTCAGATTTAGATTAAACATTAGGAAGACATACTTCTATGAGGGTGATAAGGCACTGCCACAGGTTGCCCAAAGAAGCTGTGGATGCCCCATCCTGGGAAGTGTCCAAGGCCAGGCTGGACAAGGCTTTGAGCCACATGATTTAGTGGAAGATGTCCCTGCCCATGGCAGGGGGGTTGGAATTAGGTGATCTTTAAGGTCCCTTCACCCAAATCATTCTGTGCTTCTATGATTATGATATAATCCTTTTTGTCTGGTGGGAATCAAACATCTTTCCAACTTATGCAATGCAGCAGGTGGAGACAGAAAAAAGAAATGGATCACAAGAAGAAAGCTGAGTGACCTGCCTTAAACAGTGGGGCAAGAAGATGTGAGGAGGATCCCTAGAATGGACTGAGATGTAGTAGAAGGTGGCAATGAAGGGGAAAAAGTTATTGAGGAGCATGTTTAAAAGTATCATACATAGCTGACAGGTCAATGGCAGTTCAAGTTAAAATGTAATTCCATGAGCTTTTGAAAGAGATATTGTATTTAGTTCCCTCATTACCAGTCACTTTGCCCACTGCAAATAATTTATTGTCTCCATGTCGGTAATTCCAGGACTCATTTAAATCATCATTCATGAAAGCTGCTAAAGTGTTGTGAATCTCTCAAATTAACATAGTAAATGCATTAATTTTGCAAATAACAAGGGGACAAGAAGATCCTTTTAACACATCAGAAATCAATAGCTTTTACTTGAATTGCTTTCTGAAATGCTTCCATATTTTCTATGGGATTTGGACATTCCATTGCATGTTACAAATATTATCCTGACCACAGAGACAATGTAGATTAAAATGCATAAAGTCTTAGTTTAGATGAAATTATTTCCCTTTTACTTGAACGTAAATGGTGACAGTATGAAGAGCTAGTGAATGCTTTCTGTTGTCAACAGAAAGATTTTTGTGACATTTTCAATGCAATCACAGAACAATAGTGCACTACTCTCTTCTTGTAAAGCCAGAATTTAGGGCTTTTTCAGTATGTTCTAATACAGATGTCTGCAAACTTATGGTTAATTACTGATGCAAACAGGAGTCCCCAAAGAGGTAAGCTCTGTACTAATGCATCTCATAACGTTTGCCTTCCAGGATCCATTAGAGTCTGGCAAAGTGTGAGTTCTGCAGTTTTAATGGAGTTCATTAATATGTCTGTTCAGAAACAAAGCAAGCCTCATTCTTGAGCCAGAATCTGAAATGACTTGTACATATCTGGAGAAGAGCTTTTTTATTCATGAGGGATTGGGACCATTTGTGCATGAACAAAGCTGTGTTAACAAGCACAAATTCAGCTATCCGTTGCATATGTGCAAATTTTAAGGTGTGAATGTGACAGAAGTCTGTGGTACAGCCAACAAAAATGGCTCATATAATTATTTTCTATTGTCAGGAATGAGGCCATTTGCTTTGAAATGTCATAAGAAAATAGGAAAAATGTCAGGTAGTATGTTATAGGTAACCTAAGTAGAGTATATAACACTTGTGGGTTTTTAACACTGCTTCTCCTATTTCTTCAGTCAGCCTAATGACTTTAGACATATGTTCTTAACCAGTTGGGAAAAGGTGATCCTGGCATGTGATCTAATTACCAATTATTAACCAAAATTTTAAACCCATCCCTGCAAAATGACAGATTTTTTTTCTTGCCTGAATAAGGCTGGGCTGGAATGAAAATTAGTGATTCAGATCTTTTATTGTAAACCCCTCTAAATCTTGAGTGCAATAGATGTTAACAAAGTTGATAGTAATATTGTCTTTACAGTGGTCTGTCTTAAGTATTAATTCACCAAAATATTGTCTAGAGAGTACATGAACCACAGAAATTATTTCCACTAGTCACATATGCTAATCAAGTATCTGAATATTAAAGCAGTGTATGCTTAAGAATCTGGATGTTTGAGACTTTGAACTCTCTTATAATGATTTGATGTTGCTGATTTAGTTTCCATATGTTAAGTGACTTTTTAAAATGTTAAAATTATTTTGCCTTATATATCTAAATCTCTTTGAAGACACTGTTGATAAAGAGAATTCCTCTTTCCAGTGCAAGCAAGTATGTCTGTGAAAGTAATGCATTGCTGCAGTAGTCTGGGCTATACTCTTGAAACAAACACCTTCAGGAAGCTGTATTAACAATCAAATTCTTCTGTTCTTGCTACAACTTGTCTCTGCTAGGTGGATATTTGCTTGGTTTCTGAGTTCTTCTAAAACTTTCATATTAACATTAAAATAAAAAACGATTTATGCATTAATTTTACATTATTTCAGAAATGATGAGCACAACTGTTGGAATTAATCAGTATGTCTGTCCAAGTCAATTGAAAACTGTCTGATCTAAGTGACAGACTTGACTGTAAATAACACAACCCTTGTAAGCATCTCTTCCATTAACTTCCTAGTTGACCTTTGGTGAACACCTGCACTTTCACTTGTAGTCACCATTACCTGTCCTTAAAATTTAGGAAGGGACTGTTTTTTTTTCCCTGCATTGGTACATTCTCTTATGTAATAAGACCCTGATAAAATCGACATCTCTAAATACTAACAAGACTTACATACTGGAAATTAGTAAGTGGACCAGTTCCAGGGACTCGTGTACATCCAGTTTGTAATTTTGTGTGGTGCAATGGCTAAGGTAGTCTATTCTATTTTAGTATGAACATAGGAATGTAAGCAAAGCAATACCAATCCTTCCTAGCTTAATTGACAGCTGAATCTGAAACCTTTGCAACAGAATGATAGCTAGGATCACAACTTAAATGAGACTTTCATAATGATTCAGTATTTCATTTGACAAGACTGAGGCATTCAGAGACCTGTCTAGTAAACTTGTTACATAGCAAAACATATGAAGATTTTTCTAAAGGTTAATTTAGGCTTAATTATATTCTAAGTGTCATTTTACAGAGACATTATTAGAAACCTGCATATTATGTATAAAAATTGAGCATAACAGAGTTACCTCCAATCAAGAATTGATGCAAAGTAATATCTTTGCAGACCATTGTCTGAAGACTGCAAATTGAAATCTGAGTTTTGTGGGAATTAAATATATATATCCCCCTCCCTTTTAATAGCAACCCCATTTTTAAACTTTTGAAGATTTAATTTTTGCTGATAGTATCTAAAGCAAATGCAAGGTAACCATGTAGGAAAAAAGCTGCAGTAGGTTGTTATGACAACTGGAAGTTTCTTTGTGTAGAGCTCTGGAAGATATGCTCATTTTTGGGTCAAAGCAGACAATATTCAACAGTTCTAGTACTAAAGAAGTGCACAAAGCTTTTATATATCTAAAAATATGCATTTTGATATACTAATGATAAGATATTCAGCAACTTATTTACATTAAAAATAATCAAATCTAAGGGTTTTTGACATTCCAAGATTCATAAGAAAATATTAGTTTATTAATTAAAAAAGAAAAAGAAAAGAGTGTAAATCTGTTTTTAAACAGAATTTTGGGTTTTATTTTAATTCCAATTAAGACTGTTTCCAGAGCATTTTGTTGTCAGTGAGTAGACTGCAACATTTTGGATCAAAAATTTCAGTTTTCTATGCAGTTCTCATTGCAGAAAAGGGTGAGTTTTTCCATTACAATGGAGTGCATTTCTTCTGAGTTACTTTGTTGTTAGATCTCAGTCAGCCTTTAAACTGCTCAGAAACACTGCCTAAACACTAGAGCCAAGCCCTGGAGTTGGTAGGAAGTGCAATTTATTTCAAAGTTCTCAGTTTACCCACAGTTGTGTAAGTCCTTCAAGCACAGTCCACTCTCCAAATAGCTATATCCAACTGTTCCAGTGCCCATTCTTGCTCAAATACTCTCTTCCCTCCTGCCTTTAACAAAAATTTTATCAAATCTTATCCAGTACTTTACACTTAGTGCAGTCCAGTGCAGTTCATTTTGGAGCATTTAATTTGGCCTTTCTGCTTTACAATTAAATTAATCCCTTTAAATATATTACAGGTGTTCCTCTCTGACTGGATTGCCCCTCTCACTCTCTCACCCTCTCCTCTCTCTCCTTTTTTTTTTTTTTTAAAAGAAATTCTAATGTTTGCTAAATAATGCTTTGCTTTTAATACAAGAGTATCTAGCCCAATTTCTTCAGCAAGACAGTGTTGCCGTAAATCCTTCTGAGCATTGCTTCATTTTGTTGTTCTCCAGAAAATGTATTGTGTTTCCAAATTAGTAGGAATAATGTCTATTTCTAAAGTGCTAGCTGCCACACAGCAAAGTATCAATTTCACTAAACATTATCTTTACCATTTTTTTTTTGTTTTTAGAGCAAATTATTTGTAGTGGACAGGACACATAGCAAGCATTGCCTCCAGTCATTTTACCTCACTTGTTTCTCCTTGAAAGTCTTGCACAGTCCTAAGGAAAATTCCAGCAAATATTTAACCTGTCTGTGTAAGATCCAGGCATATTCAGGACCAGTAGAATGAGAGCTTTGTTTCTTTATTTTGTATGACTGTTAACTGCAATTAGTTAAAAATCTCTCTCTATATTTTTTTTCCTTTTTCTATTGATTGTTAATAGGTCTATATCTCGTAATAACAAATAATTGTGCCAGTGCTGCCAGCATTAAATTAGTCTGGATTCTTTAAAAAAATGTAGGTTTTAGTGGCATGAAAAGAACTTGAAATGGTACTGTGGTGAGTTACAGCCAAAGAGACATTTGAGACATTTGTGCCTCTGTACAGGAATCTGTGTTGTGGATGGTCTTTGCATTCAACCTCTCTCTAATCTAAATCCAAAGATTTAAAGGATTGAAAATCCTCTAAATTCCCATTAATCCCATCAGGCTAAGAAAAACATTTATCTGTCTTGCAAATACAGAGTGACCAAAGACAACGCAACAAACAGTGGTGCCATCTTCCTTGCATGCAGTCACAAGTCTGATCTGTTTGATTTATAGCTGCATGCTAGACAAAGCTGTGCTAAGCTTGTAAAAAGTGTTGAATATTAGAGGAAAGGGAGATGTTTTTTAGCATAGCTTCTGCACCACCCTGAAAATGGAGTCACTGTGCTCTGACAAATGCTACAGCTGCAGTACGAGCCGCTTCCCATGCAAGCTCTATTTATAGCTTAAAAATGAATTACAAATTAAGGGAGAGAAAAAATGTAAGCTGAACATGTTTTAATAAACTAATTTTAAAATTATTTTTTGGGGGAGCAATACAAGAGAAGAAAAGAGACTTTCCATTCCACACAGGCCCTTATTACTATGGCCAGTGTCATACTATCAGAGCATCTTCCATTAGTGTATCATTAGCATCATTTGTAAGCTGTTGGCTTTTGTATGATTTTCTGCCTAGCATTAGAAATGTACACTGTGGACATGTTGTATATATATTTACAGCTGCTCAAAGAAATGTACCAGGGACTTGTAGTATTAGAAGATAAGACATTTGGTTACCCTTAATTCCCAAGGGACTTTTTCCCTTTCAGCCTCCCATGAAGACAAATTTTACTCTTGCTGAGAAGAGTCAGAGAAGTGAAGCTGTACACTGTGATCTTTTTTCAAGGGTTTTAAGTGATCTTTTATTTATCCACAGTTCAGACAATGGACTACTTTGAAGAGAGGAATTCAAAATGATATGGAAGCTGATCTATGGAAAACAGATTTGTGGTCTAGTGAGGCTGAGCTTTAGAGTATATACATAGCATTTTCTCCATGTTGGCACTTAGCGGTAAAAGCTTGTATCACCTGCCTGAGAGATTGTTGTCCTCAGCCAAGGGAGATGGAGCTACTTGAAAACAATAGCATCTGTGAATACCAGTTTCTTTATCAGATTAGTGCTTAGTGACCAACCATGGCTGCATACCTTGACTGTCAATGAGTCCTCAAAATGCTTTCTGTCCTCTGCCAACATCCTCTTTTTCTTGCTCAGCTTCTGCTTTATCCAGCTGCTCCATGAGCTCTTCTTCACACTCTGTGCCTTCTCTGTAGCTGTGCTGTAGGATGGGTAGAGCTGTATGTCATCTGCATTACACTAGCATTTGAGTCTGTCTCAGTGTCTCCAGTTCACTTTGTAGTTGCTTGGTGAAAACAGCCAGCAAAGTTATTGATCCTTCTGAGAATACAGACGAGGAGTCTTAGTTTCTTCCAGTACTCCTTTAATGTGTGTGTTTTCAGGAAAGTGTCAACTTCTTATACCTGTCCTTCTTTGAGGTGGGATAACAGTATCATGTAGTTTTCCAAATTAGATATACCCTTTTTCTTTCTCCCCTTTTCTCTCTTACTCTTTCCAAGCCCCTATATTGTTGTTCTTATTCTTATTCTTATTCTTATTCTTATTCTTATTCTTATTCTTATTCTTATTCTTATTCTTATTCTTTTGCAAAAGAGAAGGAAAAGACATAAGACAAATTAAAAGAGTAGAGAGGAAAACTGAATGGATAATAGAATAAGTTTCTCATGGAAAATCAGGCTTGGAATAAAAAATGTGTTTCCTTTTTTGGTAGGTGGACTGGAAATATTTCCCACCCACTGAATTCTGCTTTATTTTAAAATTAATGATATTTTTGATACCATTTTATTTTCTTTTACTTAAATCCAATCCTAGCTTGATGCTAGGTGAGTTAACACTTGAGCCACACTCTGCAAGGCCTTACTGTCTCTGAAGCCATGTAACATCACCACCTTACTAGTAAATTCAGCCTACCTAAAGGTGACTCTAGTGATGCTTCCAGGAGTTACTGTAGAGATCTTTCAGTGCAGCAGCATTTTTTCTCATCATTTTTATGTCATCTGTAGTTCTACTAATCAAATGTTAAACATAGAGGAAATTTTAACTTGGAGGACTGGGAGGAAAATTGTTATCAAATTCATAAACCACAAGGGAATAAGATGTTGCTATGATATTCTACTTCTCTCTCCCTCCCTCTTTCCTGCCCAGCAAGCTTATTTGAATTAGAAAATTCTGTGATACTGAATTGCTCAAGAGCACATTGAAAAATTGAAAAACTCAATTTTTTGTACTGAATCAAATTTCTGGAGGCTTTGACTTTCATAAAAACAATTAGCCTGTAATAGGTTTGTGGAATTTCATTAGGATCATTCTTTTAAAGAATTAGGCAATCAGAAAGGATAAGGAAGAAATGAGCCTTTTCTTCTAAGCAATGCCATCTCCTTGATCATGAAGTCACTGTTTTTCCTTGGAAACCTCACAGATGCAACCCTCTTCCCCCTCCTCGCTCTCCACGTCTGTCTCAGAAATAGTTACTGATGGTTGCTTCCTCTTTTTGCTGGCTACTAATAGCTGTGGAAAGGATCAATGCTTGTTAGTGGAGTTGCTTCCCACCAATGTCTTTTTTTGTCTTGTGGGGAAGGTACCATGTTTTACTACTTGCTGGTCATGTTATAACCATTCTGTGTTTTCTTGAAATTTTGCAATAACTCTGGGAAGGGTTCTGGGATTTTGTGCTAGACTGTCCCTTTATTGGCCTCTAGTTTATTCGTCTGTTCAGAAGTGGCCCTAGAAGACTTAGTGTTACTTGCAAAGGAGATATATATTGTTGTTCATCATAACTGTAACACTAATTTTGTTATCTCTGCTTTTGTTCTTTATATCTCTGTATGCATAATCTGCCAAAGACTTTCTATTTCTATTATACAGTAAATAAGGAAATGGTTGTTCTAGTTCCATGCTTCAATATGTCCTGGAAAAGTTTGCTTAAAAAAGCCTGCCTGCATATAAATGAGTTGGCATGGCAGTGTGCTTTAAAATGTGTTGTTATGAATAATTTGAAAATAACTGGGAGGAACAAATGGTAATTTCTTGACTTCTGTTGTCATAGGATGTTGGGAGATGGATAACTTGAATGGGAGGAAAGTATTTAGGTAGCTTTCTGTGGAAGTTAATTAAGCAATTTGATTTTATACCACATATTTTTCCCTACAATAAAAATTATGGTAAATAATATTATTTGGAGGTATAAGACATACTTATAATAAAAGCTTCCAAGATACTAACATCAGAACTGTAATGTCTCAGATGCAGCTACTTTTGCAGTGTGCTGCACACCTGTGTGTTTGTAATCAGAGTTGTATGTCATGGGAACTGGTGCTAAGCAGCTAGGAGTAAATGGGAAAAAAAAATCTTGTGTGCATGTGGTTGTGTATGTGTTTGCACATCAGCTGTAAAGGGAGGCTCATCAACGGCCTGTTCCTAACTCCTTTGTGCTGCAACAGTTGCAATTCAAACACCAAGCAAAAGATTATTTTTTCCCTTCAACTCCCATAGCCCCACCCCATTTCACTAGATTAAAGAGACATATTCATCAGAGCTTTTTAAATACTCTTGCAGAAAGCATGTGACATTATGTGCTGTTTGTTTTGGCAAATGACATGCATTTGTGTTTCTCATGCAAACAATTATTCTGTCTGTACTCTGTTGAGTTTAATAATGATTGACTAATACTTTGTATAATTATACAAAGACATCCATTACAAATATTTTCCTTCAGGATTTAATACAAGCTTGAAATAGTCTTAGTGTGTACATATTAGCTTTATTATTTATAATAATGCCACTGTATGATTTTTTCCTCTCTTGTAGATAGAAATGATTTTGCTAATTTTATACTTAGTGGACAGTAGCATATTCAGGGTACATATTCCAGTCCTAATGAAATCAAACAGATATGTTCCATGATGTGGATTATGCAAATAAAAAGATACATAACTCACTTTTTAAAATCCCTAGCATGGTAGTCAATTATAAGTCATTCCATTAGATTTGTAGCACTGCAGCCACTGCAGCTTTGAGAAGCTTCATCCATATAATTTGCTATCTTATAGCTTAATGTATTAAATATTTCCTTTTTAAGACAGTAATGTCTGCCAAATGAAACAGCAGAGCATGTTAATTCATGTTTAAAGCAGGCATTCAATTGTCATATTGCAGCACTATTAATTTGATGCTGTAGACTCCTTTACTACCTGTTATACATTTTAAATGGAAAACAAAACAAAACAAAACAAAAACCAACCGACATGCTGTTAAGAGAAAGCAGTACTTACTTGAGAAGGATTCTGCAAGCCTTGTTCTGCTAGTCTAGAGTCTGAAATGATGGAGCCAGATTTAGAAGTAGCTTATTAGGTGCATGCTGCTTCAACAGTTACAGCTTTTCTATTTTTTTTTTTTTAACCAAAAGACAGGATCGTTTTCTTTTAATGAAGTCAGCAGAGAATGATATGCTGTCTGTGTTGCTATGAGAGCATAAACTTGAACAGCAAAGTCAAGCAATTGGTGAACAACTTATCAAGGGTCATTCACTATCAACTTGCCAGTGCTTTTCTGTGTAGTCACAAACTTTAACAGCATCAAAGATGGTCATGGTATGTCACAAATGTAGGAAATTACTAGCTAGTCATGTACACCTGAGATTGAAAATGATTGACTCAGTACTGTTTGTGAATATAAGTAGATAACTGGGTAAAGCCAAATCTTACAGTTGAAACACCCACTGAATTCCCCAAAAGGTGGTAAGGTTCTGATTAAAATCACAGTACAGCACCAGCTGCTTTCCTTGGCTCTGGTGGTTGTATGCAGTTTCTAGAGCTCCAGTCCTGTGAAAGGAGTGTAGGGACTGCCCCAAAGGGATCACACAAATGTGAAAAAACAAACAAACAAACAAAACATCAGCAACAACAAAAACAAAAAAGTGTTGTGTTTCACCTTTGATATTCTGGGAGAAAAAAAAATCACCTTATTTTTGAGTGTACAAAAACCATTGCAATTATAAAGGCATGGTATTATGGTTGTAAAATCATCCCCATGTACCTATATATTATATATACCTATATATAAAACTCTACTCCCTTTTAGAGTTTTTGTCACCATTTAAATTATGTAAATGCTTTTGTTAGAATTCTGCCCTTGTAAATCCTAACGCGAAATTATATATCATAGATCAGTAGTCAATTATATCTGCAATGTTGCACTGCAGAAGAGAAATAATTCTTTAATTTTATCCCTACATATTGAAGCATTGTACTGTAAAAGGTCTTTTGCCCAAAGATGTTTTAGGGTAGAGAGAGATCTCCAAGGAGATCAACTGGAAATTGCACTGAGTAGTCAGGTTTTGGCTTGTCCTGATTTGGGTTGTCCAAAAGACTAGACCCTTTATCCTTCATGCCTGTGAAGACAGAGATGAGCTGTTTTATCACCCATGCTGTGCATCATTAGCTTGCCAGCCTGAGGCAGTGTCCTGGTTTCAGTTAGGACAGTTATTTTTCCTCCTAGTAGCTGGTAGGGTGCTATGTTTTGGATTAGGATGAGAAGAGTGTTGATAACATGCTGATATTTTAATTGCTGCAGAGCAATGCTTACACTAAGCCAAGGACTTTTCAGCTCCTCGCTCTGTCCTGCCAGCAGGCAGGCTGGGGGTGCAGCAAGAGCTAGGAGGGGACAGACCCAGGACAGCTGACCCAAACTGGCCAAAGGGATATTCCATACCATCTGACGTCATGCTGAACAATATATAGGCGTGGCTAGCCAGGGTGGGGGGCCGGCTGCTCGGGGTTGTGCTGGGCATCGGTCAGCGGGTGTTGAGCAATTGCATTGTGCATCACTTGTTTTGTACACACTATTATTACTATTATTATTTATTATTATTATTATTATTATTATTATTTCCTATCTTAATAAACTGTCTTTATCTCAACCCACAGGCTTCACTTTCCCATTTCTCTCCCCCATCCCAGAGAGGGAGGGGGGAGGGTGAGTGAACGGCTGTGTGCTGACGGGGTTAAACCACAACAGGTGGGGAGATGACCAATGGTTAGCCACACCTCAATACCTTGACTTGAAAAAATAAAAGGTGGTAGTGGAAAGAGAAGGATAACTTTAGTTTGTCTACTTTGTGGCACTGCTGCTGTTGAGTTCCTACACGTATCTCAGGCAGAGTGGGCAAACTCAGGATCTTCCCCATACAGTTACTCCACATATTCTGTCAGATTTTGGGTTTATCACTCCCACTTAGTTTTGAATATTGAACAATGTGCAAGACATGGGTGTTCAAGAAGATTGTCTCAGCATCCCAAGTCTTGAGAGTAGCACCTTAATTTCAACAGAAAAACAGACCTTGCCTCTTAAAAGGCCCTGGGGTGACACTGAGTTCAAAACAAATTCTTCAAGATACAGAAATCAAGCCAAAGTTTGTAGCTCATGATTCTTGATGGTAGATAGATTCCTGATAGTAGTACAATGGTTTCTGTAGTCATAGGATCTTGTAACCACATCCTTGCTTGTGTTCCCAGCAAGTCCATTGCATAGCTACACAATTAGTTTTTCCATGATAAGATCTTATGACTAGCAAATTCATCCCATCAGGAGCAGACTGGTGAGACTCAAACCCAATATAAATGGGCAGACATTATACACTAGGACCTCCAAGACATGTATGGGGAAGGGAGGGAGAACATTGTATTACTTATGAGAAATTTTTTTTTTTTTTTTTTTTTTTTTTTTTTTCAAGGGAGCTGATGAGAAGAGAGGAAACATGGCTGCATTTGCAGCTGTTGCTTTAGCCATCAAAATACTTACAGGTGGGAGGTTAGAGAAAGAAAATATTACCCAGTCCCCCTTTTTCCTTTGTCTATTCCTTACGTAAAAATGCTTTTTCAAGTGTCAGTGGTCAATTCCAAATTGGTCCAATGAAATTACAGTTCCAATTCCCAAATAAAAGTAAGACAAAATAGAGTAAATCCCTGTTGAACAAAACTTTTGACATGAACTACAAACTCTTTCATTCTACATCCTCTTCCATTTCTCCATTTTTATTTATTTTTTGATTGCTTTTCTTTTTGCACACCATACATTGCTGTACCAACCAAGCCTCCTTTCACTCTCTGCCCCTCCTTGAGCAGAATTTTCTCCTGACTCCATAATCCTATTGTGAATTCCTGTATAAGGAAACATGAAGCATTTCAGATTGAATGGCTGGCACAGCCACTGTGCTTAGGGAAAGATACAGAATTCATAATCACTAGTCTGGCTGAGAAAACAGTAATATGATTGATTCTAAGTATATCTTGCAGAACACTGCTCTCTAACCACTCATTCTTTCTCTCTCTCTCTTTTTTTTTTTTTTTTTTTTTCTCCACCACCCTCTTCTCTCAGTAAAATAATTGCTAACAATAACCTCAGAAGCAGTAAGAAAGGAAAGAACAGTCAAGGCTCAACTTTGAATTTCAGCAGTAATGTGACTAGAATCTTTCCCTTTTACAGGATTTGAATTGGGTATTTTAAACCTCAAAGTGAGAGGAGCAGGTCATGGAAGGATGAGAGAATTGATGCAATGAAGCAGGTATTTCTGAAAGTTGGTGCCACAAAAGGTAAAAGCAAAAGTTTAGGGCAAGACCGATACCATTGTTCAATTGGTCATTGTTTGTATAAGTTAATTTGTGGGTAACTTTATGACAATATCATGCAATTTTTATTTCACCAAACAGAACACATATTAACTCCTCCAGTACATTCCAATACTGTTCAATAGCTACAAATACTGCCTAAGTGTCTACAAAAAAAAAAAAAAAAAAAAAAAAAAAGAAAAAAAAAATAATTCATCTACAGGAGATCACAAGTAATACATGTGAAAGAAGTCACAATATATGACAGATAACAGAAGCTTTGGAAAGCCTATTACTGCCACCTCCTTTCAGTGTCACCTTCTCCCAGTGTCATGCTTTAAATCCCCATTGTCATAAATGATCTCATCACCTCAAACCTAAATATAAAAAACTCAAAGGCAAGAAGTTAGAAAACTATTTTGTACAAAATAAAGCATTACTCTTTAAGAAAGACAGTAGTTTTCCCTCAAACAAACTGCTATGGAGTGTAATAAATTCTTCAGCATTTGGAATTTTTACTGAATCTGTTAAGTGTACACACACAGAAATATAGGTACATATGCGTATATTTTCATTTGTAAAGCAATTTATGCTTCCATGGGAAAAATGAAAAGCTCCCTTTTTCATTTACTTCTTCACAGTAAGTTATAGCTAAAAGCAAGGTCACAGTAAGACTACTGATAGTGAGTCTGAATGGTACCTTATGGTTTTAAAAGGAGCCTATTTTGTGGAGTCCAAGCACTTTATTTGCTTCCAGTTATGTGCAGAGCTTGGAAGTGTGTCTTTAAAATCTTTCTTTGCTAATCCAAAGGAATAATGTTGCAAACAAAGTGAATGGTCACTTGTGTTTAAATACAATATTTTTCATTAAAGTGACCAACTCTTATGCTGAATATAATGTCTTTATTGGATCTTGCTCATTCTCTCTTTGTGGAGTA
Organism: Heteronetta atricapilla; assembly: GCA_011075105.1. Lineage (NCBI taxonomy): Eukaryota > Metazoa > Chordata > Aves > Anseriformes > Anatidae > Heteronetta > Heteronetta atricapilla. The sequence continues at coordinate 52,435,036 of CM021735.1, forward strand.
ATAGAAGCAAGAAGTGTAGAGGAGGAAGCTTACTCAGCCATTGTGCATGGAGAGTATTTTCTGTTCCTCAACCACAACATGACTGAAGGGGCTTGATAATGGCCTTCAAAAGCTTCCCTGACAGTGTAATAATAGTAATGCAAAACTTCACAACTCCCAGAGCTTTAACAGAGAGAAAGAAAGCAGGCTTTGAAGTTCCCTTACTAACTCAAGAGTTCAGAGGAAGACTACCTGGGCTGGGAGCTCCTGGGGGACAAGGAGCCATAGGGGCTGGCCCTGGGGCTGGCAGGGCATCACCTCACAAACCAGGGCTTCTGCTTGCCCAATAGCACCAGGTATCTCAGATGGCCATGGGGAAAGTCATATGCTTTTGGTGAGTAGTGTAGCTTGTTAAGAGCAGAAGTATGATGCAGGATTAGGTTTGCAAATGGCTTATATTGGCACAGTAGGACTTTGTGAAAAATATAAAGTCATCCTTTAAAAACTAAAGATCTGGCTAAAGCTATTTGTTGAATTTGACCTCAGTCTCAGAATGACCTTAGCCATTCTGAATCTGCATTTCTAAATAAAAAAAAAAAAATAATAAAATTCCCAGCTTGTATATTGAAGACCTAAGTTGTACCTTGGCTGAGAGATTCTTCTGTTTTCCTAAGTCCTCTGAGATGATTCAGTAAAATAAATGTCTCATCTGGCTACAGTGCTCATCACTCTGTCAAGCATAATCAAACATGGGGAGAAGAGAGGGGAGATAACCTTGAGAGAGGGGGTGTACTGCAAATTCAGGCAATATATAGCAAGTTCCCTTTCACGTGTACACTAATCTTTTCTTCTGCTGTGTTTATCATTCTCCACACATAGACTGCTATCTGCACATCAGTCACGCTCAACTTTCAACAGCCTGGCTATTGCACACCTACACACAGATTTCCACAGCCTTCATTCATTTCACATTTGTATTGGCTTTTAAACACCTCTATGAAAACTATATCATACAAAGAAAATTAATGTTGTTAATCGTGTGCTTGTGATAAGACCTCTGCTGTGCTGTGTTCCAGTAAATCTTGGCTCAATTACTAAAAATAATAATAATAAAAAAATAGCCATTGTACAATGACTTCTGCGAAACATAGACTTTACTTTTGTCAAAAGTAACACACGGGAATTTGATGGTGTCAAGCAGAGAACATTATAAACATGAGAGATAAAACACTGGCCTCTTGAAGTTACTGATCCTATATAGCTTGGAGCAAAAATTACTTGACCTGGGGTCAGCACTGCTAAGAACATGACCTGTTAGTAATCTCAACCTTTAAATTTCAAGTGTATTTGGTTACCTCTGGAAATAAAGCTACTAAGCTGGAATGGTTTTAGAATTCATGAACTATTTTTTTATCCCATTCTTTTTGTCTGTTGCTTTGAGTCTTTATGGATTTTCAACAAGATACTATTCTTTATACCATCTGTAACCAGCATCTTTCCAATATGTTGCCAATGTTGTTTCTCTGGTTATTTCTCCAAAAATTGCTTCAAGAACATGTAGGGAAGGCAAAACAGAAAATCAGACTCCATATGCCAAATTGATTTGCGGAAAGGCATATTCCTGTTAAGCTCTATTTAGCCAGCTTCTTGTAAGCATATTTGCTGTGCATTGTTAAATTTGGCTCACTTTAAAATGAGTCTCTTTTTCAGAATCTTCAAGGTAGAAAAGGGATATTTACAGCCTTACATCCTGCTAACTAATGTGAGAAAATAGGCCTTCCAAACCATAAATATCTTGTCTTCTTTCTAAAGACAGAGAATTTATGCTACTTCCTAGAAATTCTTTTTTACCAGTTTTCTAACTGATCTTTTCTAATCTTCAGCAAAAGTTGAAATAATAAAAAGTATTACCATGAAATACAGAAGGGAAAGATTACTTGTGATTTAGACTTAATATTCTAATTTCGTGATAAGAATTAGTTCCAAAATAATGTTTGCTTGTTTGAATGACTGAAGAAATATTAATTTCAGCCCAAGGCATAGGAAAGTAATTGTTTTTAGAGACTTACTTTGAGCTACCTACTTTTCATTTTGAAGGGAATATGATGAACAGATTTTTGTAGGTACTTTATCCTATGTGTCCAGAACTCCCTCCAAAAATAGATACATCTTATGGGCTTATAATATTTCAGCTGAATATATTTATTCATTCTTTTAATCACTTTCCAGAGTAAATGACATAGGTACTAGCCTCCTGTTGATATACCAGAGATAGTTCAGTCCAGCTTGGTAACAATGACAGTCCAAAAAATCATTTGTAGCAAATACTGCTAAGAAAGAATGCAACCATTTTTCTAGAAATTTTAGCAAATAAGCAAATACAGCAAATAATCCACCTTTGCTACTCTCTTCCTCAAGCACATCTGGTGTTAAAAACAGTGGACATGTTCTTTGTCATTAAGTGTCTGTCAGAAAGAGCTGTATATAGAGTGGAAGTTCCAACCTAAACAACACCATCAAACTAATTTTCTCTGTCATTGTAAGAGGTTGGTACAGTGCTAGTAGGTACTAGTGTTAGTAGGTACACAAAATGGTACAGGTGCAATATATACTATAGAAGTAAAAGGAAATGGTGCATACCTGGAACTTAATGCTTTAGAAATTATTTGCTGTATCTCAAATATATCAGTTTCAGCCTACTTGAAGGTCATATTTACTTTACATATTAGATTTATATATGGAATCATCCATATATTCTTATGTTCAAGTCCAAAGATATATCATATCCTTTCATGAGTTTGGAGAAGTAAATGTTGACCTATTCTGAAGGAACACTCTTTTTCAGCATGTTGAGTCCATACAACCTACTTGTCTTGATGCTTTTTACCTAAAGGAAGGACTTAAAATGAGGTTGCCAATGGCCCTCCAGAGTCAGTAGTTCCTTTTGAGATATTATTTGATAAAAGTAACTGAAATTCCTTTTTTTGTCATGGCTGTGTCAACCACTTGGTTGACACACTACCACTAAAGCCCTTGAAATAAAATAAAATTGATATGCAGATAAACAAATAGTAAGTATGAAGAGAGGAAGGAAAATATTTATTGATGTTTTCTTTGCAACAGAAATCCACGGTTTTTCATCCATTAGCTATATAAGTGTTATTGACAACTTGAGGACTAAAGAGACAAAGTGGTTGTCCTCTTGAAGAATAATATATGCACTGAGAGCTGTGCCAGAAGAACTGTTGTTTTTTTTCATTGTCTCACTGTCAAGTAATTGCAAATGAAAATTCCCTTAAAATGACATGTAATGGTAATTTGATCTGTGTATTCCATGCACTATTTTACTTTGCACTGCTGTTTTTCTGGTAACTCTGCTGTCATAAAGGAAATCTGTTCTGGATTAGTTCAAGCATCTTATGATGGTCTTTAGAATCTTTTGGGGTAAGTTTGTGGCTCTGATCCAGAGTTGGCTCAAGAAGAAAATTAAGTTCCTTCTAGTTGTGACTAACACACCAATTAATCTCTCCACCAATCCTGTTCATCAGTGGCTGTCAGATTTCACTGAAAGAGACATCTAATATAATGAATAACAATCTTATTTTAAATGAATTTTCTTAGTCCATCTATAGAAGAGGATTCACTTTTGTATCCTAATTTCCAGTGGAAATGTTCTTGTTCCCCTTGCCGGTTGCCAATAATTTTGTCAAGAATTACATAATATCTAATATCTGAAGATGCTGTCAGCTACCTCACTATTTGGAGATGGGACATAAAAAGCATAGACTGAAAAGTGAAAATTCTGTTTCAGGGCGGCATCAGCATTTATATTTGCTGATTTAGACTAAACCCAATCTCTCCTGGATATATTTGATTCTACTAATGAAAAATAATAGTATCTGCCACAATAATCATTAAGCTCCTGAATGCAAGTGATATACAGGTTATATATACCTATAAAGTGGTCCCTTATAGGTGTATACATAAGCAAGACATACTAGTGCTTTCAGTAAGCTTGTGGCAATGAGGAGTCTTGAAAAGTTCATCTGATTTCTCTAGCCAAATTATTTTTTTGATTAAATTGGAATTTTTAATATTCCCAAAAATGCAGTGAGCTTCAGAATTTTAGACAGAACTTGTGATTGAACTGACAGATACTCCACTTAAGATAGTTACATCAAAATACTGTAGGATAGCCCTGACAACTTGTCAGAAGTTGGCCACATAGTGTGGTCTTTCAGTTTTCCGCAAAGATTTCAGCAAAGCTGTGCTTTGCACAATAGTCTGTATTTCATGTCTTTACACCTGAAGAATGACTCTGTTACTGCTCTCATCCTCGATGAATTTCTCTGAGGAAATATATTGTTTAAAGAGTCTTTCTTCTGCTAAAAAAAAATAAAATCTTTTTATTTCTGGCAGCTAATAAGACCATCTCTTACTTGGGTGCTGTCAAGGGGATTGTAATGAGGCTGCATTAAAAGATAAAGACTAAAAATTCACAATCAGTCTAGCAAAAGTGTTCAGATGTTGATGATGGATTTTAGGGATAGTGGACCAACTGTCATTATTGTTTTTTTTTTTTTTTTTTTTTTTTTTTTTTTTTTTTTCCTCTGGGATGCTTTCTCTTCTCTTCTTTTTCCTTTTGTGAATCATAAGGCTTCTATTTAAGTCTTCAGGTTTATTTTTCTCAATAGGATTGTGAATCAAAGTGTTTATGAATGGAGAAAGATTCTTTATGGGGAAAGTTGGATTTTCACTGTAATACAGTATGTTGTGACAGTATTTTGAGAATTAATAGCTTCTAGGAAGATATTAGAATTCCTACTAGGAAACATAAATAAATCTTCTATCCATATTGTTGGACAAAGTAATATTCAACATGGAATTTATGGGATATATATCTATGGGGTCTTTTTATCTATTTATTTATTTATTTACTCCCTGCAGGATGTTGTAGAATTCTTGAGTTTGAAACAGTGAGATAAGGAGGAAGCTGAGGAATAGAAGCACGTCAAGGAAGTTCAGACCAGTCATTGCAGTGCTCCCAAGAATGGCCAGACATATTATCTGAGATACAGTATTCCTTGCACTATGCAGTAGCTAGGTGGACTATCACAGAATCACAGAATCACAGAATTTCTAGGTTGGAAGAGACCTCAAGATCATCAAGTCCAACCTCTAACCTAACACTAACAGTCCCCATTAAACCATATCCCTAAGCTCTACATCTAAACGTCTTTTAAAGACTTCCAGGGATGGTGACTCCACCACCTCCCTGGGCAGCCTGTTCCAGTGCCTAACAACCCTTTCAGTAAAGAAGTTCTTCCTAACATCTAACCTAAAACTCCCCTGGTGCAACTTGAGCCCATTCCCCCTCGTCCTGTCACCAGGCACGTGGGAGAACAGGCCAACCCCCACCTCACTACAGCCTCCTTTAAGGTATCTGTAGAGAGCGATAAGGTCACCCCTGAGCCTCCTCTTCTCCAGGCTGAACAAGCCCAGCTCCTTCAGCCGCTCCTCGTAGGACTTATTCTCCAGGCCCCTCACCAGCTTCGTCGCCCTTCTCTGAACCCGCTCAAGCACCTCGATGTCCTTCTTGTAGTGAGGGGCCCAAAACTGAACACAGTACTCGACATGCGGCCTCACCAGAGCCGAGTACAGGGACGATCACCTCCCTAGTCCTGCTGGTCACACTGTTTCTGATACAAGCCAGGATGCCGTTGGCCTTCTTGGCCACCTGAGCACACTGCTGGCTCATATTCAGCCGACTGTCCACCATCACTCCCAGGTCCTTCTCTGCCTGGCAGCTCTCCAACCACTCATCTCCCAGCCTGTAGCTCTGCTTGGGGTTATTGCGCCCCAGGTGCAGGACCCGGCACTTGGCCTTGTTGAACTTCATGTAGTTGACCTCAGCCCATCGGTGCAGCCTATCCAGATCCTCCTGCAGAGCCTTCCTACCCTCGAGCAGATCGACACAAGCACCTAACTTGGTGTCATCTGCAAACTTACTGAGGGTGCACTCAATGCCTTCATCCAGATCATTGATGAAGATATTAAAGAGGACCGGCCCCAGCACCGAGCCCTGGGGGATGCCACTAGTGACTGGCCTCCAACTGGACTTGACTCCATTTACCACGACTCTTTGGGCCCGGCTATCCAGCCAGTTTCTAACCCAACGAAGCGTGTGCCAGTCCAAGCCAAGAGCAGCCAGTTTCTTGAGGAGAATGCTGTGGGATACGGTGTCAAAAGCCTTGCTGAAGTCAAGGTAGACCACATCCACAGCCTTTCCCTCATCCACCCAGCGCGTCACTTTGTCATAGAAGGAGATCAGGTTCGTCAAGCAGGATCTGCCTTCCATAAACCCATGCTCACTGGGCCTGATTGCCTGCTTGCCCTTCAAGTGCCGCATGATGACTCTCAAGAGGATCTGCTCCATGAGCTTCCCTGGCACTGAGGTCAAACTGACAGGCCTGTAGTTCCCCGGGTCTGCCCTCTGGCCCTTCTTGTAGATGGGCATCACATTTGCTAGCCGCCAGTCAGCTGGGACCTCCCCCGATAGCCAGGACTGCTGATAAATGATGGATAGGGGCTTGGCCAGCTCCTCTGCCAGTTCTCTCAGTAAAGCACTGTATCAAATCCAAGAATGAACACAAATAGCTGTTGTAGATGTACTGTCTTCAAAATTGCAAAACTTGCCTGAAATAGTATAGTAGAACACAGGCTATGAGAGTCCATATAGCAGGCAGGAACTGCTTGGAGAGTTTAAGATGTTTAATCTAATTTTGTATTAAAAAAGAAGGAAAACAAGTAAGATGAATTCATGAAGCTAATGAAGGAAGAAGGATAAATTCTCATCCAATGTAGCACACTTGCCATATAGAAATCCTTATGTTTTTAGGGCAATTTTCTGAGGTTGCTTTGCTGATCTGAATGTAAATGCAGGTATTTCAGACAGTTATATAACTATAGAGGATGATCATTTTCAGAAGTGCTTAGTGCTACTGCCATTGAAAATTAAATAAAATCCCCAATATTTAAATGTTGCACCTAAGCATCCAGCATCAGACTTTTGTTGAGAACTGCTCATAGAACATGACTGATGTCTCCTGTCTGTCTTTGATGCATCAGCATCAGCAATTTTATCAGGGGACAGTAGGTCTCATTGTTGCTTATCAAAGAGGTCCTGGGCCACAGTAATCACCCCAGATTCCTTCATATCACTGCTTCCCTTGCCTTATCCAATTTGGCCTGTAGTCCGCTGGTAAAATCTATTACTGTGTTTTTCAGTTGTGAAAAATACTGTTGTTTTGATATGTGTTCAGAAAGTAAAAGGTAGAGAAAATTGCTTTGCCAACTGCATGAAGCCTAACAAATCTCTGCTCCACGTCATGAGCCTCTACATGACAGAGAATCAGCTCTAGCTCTTCAAGGTAGAGCTACTCAAAGATGCATCTCCCAAGAGAAAACTTTTGGCAAAATTATATCTCGTGCATGAATGAAGTTATATATCTTACATGAAACCTTGTGCCACATCAAATTTGGATGCTTTGGAGGAAGGTAAAATACCTTATTTCCTGTGGCATATTTTTCCAGCTGAAGATCTTCAAATCCTATATCCTAGTAACCACTCAGATATCATGTGCTAATAATATTATGATAAAATATAAAGTTTCATATGAGGTACTTTATCAAGTCAATTGCTGCCAATGAAGACAAGAAATATTCTTCCAAATGCTGCATAATATTTTTCTATGATTGGATTGTGGTAATAATGTATGTCAAGCTACCTGTGTAATGCAGGAAAAGTAAAGGCAGACCCAGCAGAGTCAGTTTGTCAAGAATACAGAATGTCTAGTTAATGTGTTTTTCTGTGGGTGAAAAGCCCTCATTAGGTTTTGAACGAAACAGACTAGTTTCAAAGGCTATAGTACTATATATTGGAGCAATATACTGTATTTAATAATTTAATACATGAAATACATGATGTCAGGAAGAGAGGTTCCTGTTTTACTCCAACAAATAATTGTTTAGACAAGGACCTACTGTCCAACTTTTCAGTCTAGACCTACTGCAACTGGGAAAATTTCATTTTCTCTTCATAAAAATTTCCCTTTAATTTCAAGTTGGGAAGGACATTACTTTTGTCTGTTTCTTGGCTAGAACTGTTTTTGTAATACTGTGTGGTGCAACTATTCCCAGGGACTTTCCTCAGGTGCCTTCGGTAGAGATGGATGAAATTATCTCTGTGCAAAACAAGAGTTTATTCCAGTTTGTAAATGGCATACCTTGTCATGATTTTTTTGAATGTCAACACTGTACTCAGCATGGTGTAAATACACATCTTGTTTCAAAGAAAGAAGAGCTATTAACTTCAACTGCGAAATACTTGAGCTAGCAAGTAACCATGTGCCATGCCTTTTGCTCTTCATGTCTGTTCCACAGCCTCTGCTCAAGGTGGGTTACCAAGTAGCTTCAGACAAAACATTTGGTTAACAGTTACAGCAAAATGTAACCAGTGTTTCTGTGCTTATTGTGCCTCATGCAAGATGTTCTGATCCTCAGGGAACCCTTTACAGGACCCCATGTTAAACATGGTTTAATTCCTATCTTTTTGCTATTAAGACCTTTATTTTGACATACCTAATTAACTGAACCAATCATACAGTCTTTAGCATATAGTAAAAATGTTATATGTTACTCTTAGCATAAAATATATTCCATCCCTCATATGTAAGGGATGGAATTTTTTATACATATTTTTATTTATTTATTTTTTTCTGGACCACTTCAGCCTAACAGTTTTGGATCCAAATCCCATTGAATTGATAAGAAAAGCTACCCTTGGGTCTGGGTCTGCAGATTCTGCTTTTACAAGTCAGACTGGTTCTGCCTCTTAACTAGGAAATTAACTTCTCTAGATTTGGGACTAACTGGCACAAAATAACTTGCCCCTTTACTGTTGAACTCTCTTAGCTTCCAAAAGAGGAAGAGTATCTGAAAATTCGCTACTGGTAATCTTCCTTTCTTCATATGAATTCTTAGACTGTACCCAGGATTTATTTGGGAAAGTGGTGGTTATCCCAAGTCAAAGTTGTGTCAAGCAATAATGTCATTACAATGGTGCAGACAGTTGTGTTTCATTGCCTACATTGCCTAGGAATGTTTCTTCTTACTGTTCACTAATATAGGACTTGTCTTCCAGAAAGTCCTTTTTTTTTTTTTTTTTTTTTTTTTTTTTTTTTTGAATGGTTTATCAAAAAGCTACAGGAGCTTCATTCTGCCACATTTCTATTTCTTCTATAGTTTTCATCTGTCTAAACTCAGCTGAGATAACAACTGTAGTATTCCTGTTATTTTATTTCATAGAACTATGCTGTTTCAACCTATTTTTATTATGCCTTACTCTTGAATAAACCAGTGAACTCTTTGTCTATTCAAGAGTCATAATCAAAATGTGATTTGGGGCTGTTGTTATTTTTACCTACCAGGCTTCACTTAAATTTAATGCCACATAATGGTTCAACACATTACTCAGTGTTTTCCTGAGTTCTATACAAAGAAGTCCTTCTGGATAGCTGCTTCTTTTATCTAACCAGCATTCATTAATTCTACGATGCTGATTGCCCATAAATAGCACTAATTTTGTCTTTCACGATTTCTATTCCTCTTTCCTGCAGCTCCCCACCTGTATTTTTGCACTTTTCTCTTCTTCGCACAGCTTAGAACAAGTACAGTATAAAATCAGCTTGCTCTTCTTTTATTTCTTAGTGCACGGATTAGGAATTCTAACTTTAGATACCTAAACTTGAATATTGTGTCACCACATATAAATATGTGCCTAGGAATAGGCTAGCTCTAGGATTCATAAGTTTGTCATTGCTAGTGATAAGTAAATCCCCCAAAACTAACTCTGAATAATTACATGACAGTTCAGAAGATTCTAATGTATGTTTGCCATAATGTTTATCCAGCTACATTTTATAAACTTTCAAGAATGCATTCTTGACTGGGAAAATGTATTATTTTATATACAGTGAAGTATAAAAATTAAGGGACCTCTAGAATGTATGCAGTGAGCTACACTGTACTCCATGACTGTGACCTTACAAATCCTTACGACGAAGTGCATAGCCCATAAGTAATACCTTTTATTGTGTAGATACTTGCAAAGATTAGGGACCAAATTTTGGGCTCTGTGCATATTTACGGTCATTATATTGGACATTCAAGAATTTGGGGCATCTCAAAAACATTACCATCAACTATGATTAAAACTAGTTTCAGCTGGAAATCTGCCTTCATTACAATCTTTTGGCAATAGTGAATGTTGCATTTCAAATTCTTCTCAGTTGTTCATTTTTGCTTATATATATATATGTATAAGTGGCCTGAAATGGAAAGAATGGCTACTGGAGCAGCTTCTGCCTTTGAAAGGTGAAGAGGGAAGAAGTACTATTATGTCTAGAGTAATTTCACATAAGTAACCAGAAAATAGTGTTTTATCATTATTTTCATTTTTATTAAGAATACACTGGCCATTGGTTCAAGTTTTTTTTATATTTTTTTTTTAATTATTATTATTATTTTTTTTATTTAAGTATTTTTACAGTGTTTTTTTAAGTGGACAATAAACTTTTGTTCATTACAAGAAATACAAAATTTTGTGAGGTTTGGGATGATATTGTCAGAAAAAGCAAAATTTGTCTAAAGTTTGCAAACCAAAAAAAAAAGTTTGGTTTATTGCACCAGTAAGTAGAAGCAAAATTACAGACTAGCCAACAGAAAATACTGTGATTCAAATGGGTGCTCTGGACACAACAGGATGAAACACTGATATCAATAAATGAGGTATTCTGAAATACATTAAAAGTTATAAAACCTGTGTAGAGCTCAGGCCAAGTCCTGACAACGTATTCAGCCACTGTCACAAGAAGATGCTTTTCTCTCTTGTTTAAAGGGAATTTTCTTCCTTTTAGTCTGTGCCTGTTATCCTTTATCTTTTCACTGTACCATTGAGAAGAGTCTGGCTCCATCTTATTTTCTCCCCTCCATCAGATATTTTTAAGATATTATAAGATATTCTCTTATAAGATATAAGATATTATAAAATATTCAGATATTATAAGACTCTCTCCAGGCCTGTTCTCAAGGTGATATGCACCTCCTTACATGATCAAAATATTGGGGAGAAAATGAAACTGAGGTTTGATTTTGGACCACTTTTAGAGAGCTGTTCCAGTCAATTAGCATAGTTAGTATATGCATTATTCTGTGGTTTCTGCAGAAATTGAACAAGAGAAACAGATACCGGCAACATATCAAAGTTGAAGGTATTTATTTATCATTTGATAAATAAGTGAATGGTTTATGAACACAGCTTCTCAACTTTTTAGAAAGGTCACTCACTCACTGAAAGGGAAATTGTCTTACAATCAAGTCCTCTCCCTGTTTTGGCTTGATTTATGTCTTATATCACAAGTATCATCTGAAAATGAAAAATAACGTAATGCCATAAAGGTGTTATTGGAAAACAGAAAATAACATCACTTCTATTATTGCTGACATGAAACCAAGATGATCTGTGAATAAAAGCATTGCATTTGATCAAAAGCTCCCACTTTGTTGTTGCCACCAAAGACACATCTCAAAATAACATCTCTTTTTGCAGTTACTTACTTTATTTCCATTGTTGATCTTGTAGAAGTTCTTTCCTGACTCTGGGAAAAGCTAGGGGTCATTATTGGCCTCATATAAGCTCATAGTTGTGGAGATGCTTTTGCCAATGAAATAATCACTGAAGGAAGGGAAAAGGAATTTCCCATGTGGTTCAGTGAGAAACCTTTCCAATACCTAGAAGGCAAAATGGAGAAGGAAGAGACAAGATAGGGTGAGAAGAAGATAAAGCATACAAGTGTACAAATTATAGATGGCTTGGCAGATAAGGTGACCTTTAGAGGTGGTTCATATTTCCACTAACTTACAGCATGAACTTGGGATAGTCAATCTTTGGTACCTCAGTTATCAATTTCCAAAGGTGGCATTACTTCACAAGAACACTGGGAGGACAAAACCATGTCAGATAGCGAAATGCTCAAGAACTAATGAAAAGAGGAGGTGTAAGACCCCATGGGAGTCTTACATGAGGTGGAAGAGTTATGAGACACTGTGAACAGACAACCAGGAGGATGCTGAGATGTTGCTCAGTATGTGAGGAATGAAATACAAACATATGTATGGACTCTGCTGCTGTCACTACTGCATTAGACAAATTGATTGGTATGAAACACCCAAAGAGATTCTCTTGCAAGTCAGAGAAGAGGAATACCAGGGGCTAAAAATGCAGAGCCATCACCTGATATGACCAATTTTCAGAGGTGACATTTTTAAAATTTCTTTTTTATAGAGAGCAGATTAGAAAAACAAACAAACAAACAAACAACAACAAAAAAACATTGGAGCATTTGAAGAAAATGCATGCTTTTTAACAGTTGGCCATTTATTCAGCTCGTACTTGGACAGTATGGTATCTAGCAATAAAACATAAATAAAACAAATGCACTCTCAAAATGAACTGCAGCAGACAAATCTTCAGTACATAATTATTAAAGCATGGTATAGTTATTAAAACATGCTGAGGCTCCACTCCCCAGAACACCTCTGTCAATCAGCTGGTATCTCCTAGTGACTCTCAAACCTGTTTACTGAATATAATGAATAGTTTAATCACTGTTTGGAGATGTGCACTCAGTCATTAATGTATTATTATACATTCACACATTTTATTCAACGTTACAGTTTTTGCTTGGAGCCTGGTACTTGGATCTCAAAAGAGTTTTTTTCTTCCAAATTGAAGAATATTTTGATTGTTTGTTCATATCAAGCTAAAACAAAAAGCCTCGTCTGTCAGCTTTCTGTCCATGTGATCACTACTAATTCTATTTTACAGATAACTTGAAATCCCTGGCTCATCTTTATAGAGTGCCTTGTAATCTGTTTCTCTAAAATACAATTCAGAAATAAACATGATTATCCATGTCAGATCTCCATGCAACCTGCTGTAAGACAGTTTGAGTGTCCTATGAAGTGCATGATGCTGTCATTTTCTTCTGAAATGCAATACAGAATAAAGGTGCAGAATGAAAGACCTGCATATATCTTCCTGTATGGAAACAAAATACTAACAGTAAGGTAAAAGTGTTTTGTGGCTTTAGAAGAAAAAATATATATAAAAAAAAATAAACAGGAGCCCGCCATGATTAAAATCACTGTCAAATATACAATGTCTTTCTCTCAGTATTTGTTCAGCATGCATTTTCAGTGCTTTTGGGAATGTGATTATTCAGTGATGAGCAAGACTGACTATACTTTAATAAAACAGATGACTGACACCTAGCTTCAAATATGGATAGTTCTTATCCCCACTGAGCTGCTTGTACAAATGCTGGTAGGGAATCTGACATGGTGCTGATGTCTATGCAGTGACAGTAGGAGATAAGAGGCAGCAATATAGTGATGTTGACTTCTGAACTGGAATTAATCAGAAGTAGAGCACCATTTGAAAATCTGATCTGTCTGGACTAGGGTTTGACCAATCTAAAAGTAGCAAAAATAATTATTCTTTTTTAATATACATACATGACACTACTGCTTGTCTTTTTACTGGATGTTTCTTTCTTAGGACACCTAGCAGATGTATAGGGAACAGTTACGGAGATGGAAGGAAAAGATCACTTACTATATCCTCCATCTCTATACTTCATGGGGTTTTCTTGTTTTAGTAGTACAGAACAAATTTGAGAGAAAGGTCTTGTTTGCTATGGTCTTAATTTTCAGCATCAGAGTAAGCTAATTTGAAATGTTGTGTTTGGATTGTATATATCAGGAAAAAATAAGGGAAGAACCTGATTCAATAGATTATTTATACAAGTACCATTTTTGCTGTTTCTTACAAGAATATATCAAAAGCAACTCAACATGTTCTTCACTTGCATCTAGAAATTGTCATACTTTTATGTTACAAAATAAATGGATGATGGGGAATCTGAACCTTTACATAACCATAAGGTACCAGCAACACCTTACCACAGGAAAGAGTTGATCTGGCTGTTCAGATGCCAAATTCAGTATTGAAACTGAGATACTTGTTTTTTCTGTCTTGTGGGCAACACGTTGTCTCAGAGATAAAAGGAAGCTGTATTCTGTCCTGAACATAAAAACTGAGTCTGTTCCCATGAGGGTGGAACAATTTCTACTTTACATGGATTGACACAGAGTGGCATTTGTAGTATCACATTGCTATTATGACTACTAGAAGCTGAGAGATTGAGGAAGGATTTTTCCCATTAGAACCTATCCTGGCACTGGAGAAACATGCAAAATAGCAAAGATAGGCTGAAGATATAAACTTTTTGTAACTGCTGTAACTGCTTATATTTAAATTTATCTTTACATTGATTTGACTCAAATGGGCCTTTGTTGTAGTGGACATAGGTAACATAGGTTGGTGATATTGGCCTCCAGTTCCCCATCATGCAACTGTAAAAGAGGCCAAAAATATTTTGTAGGGTCAGGTTTTTATCCCTCGCTCTTGTTAACACAAATTTGAAAATACTATTTGGGAATGTTTTATGCAGTGATATGCCTGAGGCTACAAACAGTTTTGAGCTCTAAATTTTGTGAGAAAGGAATTCCATGGATAAAGACAGTGGCTACAGTATACAGCAAAAGCAGACTCCCTCTCCTCCCCAAATCTTCTCATTCAAAAATTACAGAAGGGAAAGGAAGATGTAAGAGAAAAAAAAAAAGTAAGTAATGTAAGTCTGAATTCCACTTTTGTAATTTTATTTGGTTTGGGTAAAAATCCTCTTTAAAGAAGAAAGAAGGCATTTCAGATGGAGAAAAATAAAATATCTTTTAAAATAAAATGTAAAATATATATTTTAAGACTAGGATAACTAATTAGAGTAGGAGTCATTCCTAAATCACAGGAGATTCTTTCAAGGAAACATCTATTCAGATCTTTGTGCTGTGGAACAACGATGGCCTTCAATGGTATGTTCATGACATAGAGCTAAAGCAAGGAAAGCTTAGCTAAAGGGAGGAGAATCAGCTCATGGGAGCAAGTGGTGCAGAAGGTGGAAGAAGTCAGGAGAAGGCACAAGAGCAGACATCAGCATGGAGGCAGCTTGCTGCACGACCAGTGGCAGTCTCAGTTAAACTTTGGTGTCAGGCCAGACTTGATGGACCTCAGAAGATGTAAAGGCTGTAACATAGCATTAGTTACACTGTACAACTGGGCAGTGCTCCCCTGGTTATCTACCATACTGAGTTTTTCTTTTCCTTCAATAAAATATTGTGAAGGCAATTGTTTTATGGTTGCAAATTTTGCTCATTAAACACCAGGTTTAACTTAGATTTATTGAGAGGCCCAAGAAAACATTTTATTTTTAGTCCCTTAAATTTTAGGCTATCCATTGTTGCTGCTAGTCAAGACCAGTTTGCAGAGTTACAGCTATCTTGGTTATCTCAATCAGACTGATGTGGCTATGGAGCTTACGGGTAGGTTGTTATAAAGACAAATTTAAAAAAATGCGATCTATGATTAAACTTTGACCCCCTGTCAGTGGAGTCAAAGACAAAATGAAAAATAAAATAAAATACTTTAACACAAGTACCTATTGAAATGTTATCTTTATAGGCACACAGGATTGGAAAGGGAGGAACAGTTTTATAGGAATATTCTAAAGGAGGAAGCTCTCTATCAATCCTTTTCCCTGTTAGCTGCCCTAGCAATTAGGTTTTATGACTTGAGGAAGCTTGGAGCAATTCTTTCTTCTTACCTGAGGTGACTAGGCTTCTTTCAGAGAAGTGTCATAACAACCATACTAACAGAGATTGGGAATTTGATTGACCTTGATGTTTCCTGTTAATGCTGTTCTCATAATCTCTAGAGCTAAAATGAATCCGAAGTGGTTGTCCCACCTTTTGAAGTATGTGAGCTGTTGGCTAACAGTATCAGTAACAATTCTACTCTTGCAAAGTGTGCAAAACAACTGATTTTCATCACACTTAGAGAAATCTGGTAGTTAGGAGATGTGTGCTTATCTCCCCATGTCACCACAGTGATGGGTGTCCTATGCCTTACCTGAGCTGCAGAGGAAGGGGTCAGATGTTTTTACTTCCTGCAGGGATGCCAGCCCTTCTAGTATACTTGATGTGTCTAATTTAAACTGAATAGGAATATATCTAAGGTAACAGCATTGTTGGTTGAGCATGGAGTTTTCCGTAAACAAATAGAGGAGTGTCTCATACTGAAAATAAAGCTGTACCTAGTGCCATCAACTTTCCTTCAAGACTGCATGTTTGACATGAAGACTGTAGCTTACTGATCTAGGCAACAGGGGAGCTGTACCCGTGAAAGGGGTGTTGGAAGAAGAATGCCTGTTTTTATTCCATCTTCAGTAAAATAGGTAAGACAACTGACAATGGAAAATGGAGGTGGAGTATGTGGGTCAGGCTGCAAGGAGAAGCTGTCTTACAGGTAATTGGGATGAGCTAACTATTCCAGCCTGAGGTTCTTGGATGTGCAGCTATTTTAGCTGGCAGAGAATTGGCAGCCTTCCTTGCAGGCTGGGTGGGGAGTTTGCATTTTGCCATTTTGCAGTCAAAGCTCTCCACTCACTGCTGCTTTCCTTTGGCTCAGAACTGGCAGGAGGCAACTGGTGCTGTAACCTTACTGATTCTGTGGAAGTTTCTGCAAATAAGAACGTATGCATAACCAATTATAAACCCCTATATACAATGCATTATTTTCTGACCACCACCAAAAAAAAAAAAAAAAAAAAAGAGCCATTTGTCTGAATTTGTGTGTTTCTAACACAGCTTTTCTTCAACTACTAAATTATAACAATATCACTGGTATATGAGTGTTGCTCTAATCAGCTATTTAAAGGTTCCAGTTATTCTTTGCTCCCTAGTACAGGGGAGTCGTTAAAACCTTGACACTCTAGTGTTTAATTAACTTATGTTTCCTTATTCATTTAAGGCCACGTATTTCAATGCTAGCTGCAAGTGATAGGTTTGCCTTTACCAATATCATTAGGAAATAAATTGCACTATGTACTTTCCCCAGTCCTAATAGTCTGGAATCTTTGAGCTGAATTAATTTGATTCTAATTACAGTGCTGTGGCAGAGGCATTTTGAAAAACAGAAGTTTTATATAGGATTTTATTTTTAAGAAGCATTCTGGTTACATATATATATATTTAAAGTAGAAAAGTGGTGGTGAACAAATATAGCTTTTAATCTGATGTACTGTAACCTAAACTATATCTGCTTAAAATCTAGAATTCTTTGGCTGGAGATCTTCATTGGTAATGCTGGTTCACTCACTCTTAACCAAGTTAACCAAGTTTCAACTCTTTGTAATGAGAAGATAAGATTAAAGATTGTCTAAATATTAAATGTTATTTATTCGAGTCAATCTTGGGAAATAAAACATTTCTAAGAATAAACATAAATAAAAACATAGTTCTGGTAAACTTGCAAAATATCTGTAGTCCTCTAAGCTCTTGAACTGCATTTTTAGATTTGGTAGCAGTGCCTTTTGTGTCAGAATGTGTGGTTTTCAGTGCCTGAAATATTGCAGAAACTTTTCTAAGGTTTAAGTCTTAAAGAAACTGAAATTTGCATGAACTCAACAGAGACTTCAGTTTTATTGGCTATATCCAAATATTCCATTGTGATTGAAAATAGTCAGGTTCTGGCTACAGAAATAATAACTTGATCTGTGATAGCTGTGTTAGACCAGGATATATAAGCATGGACATTAAAGCACAGAGCAGGGAAACTGTCTGTCTTTTTCCTATCCTCTGTGACATCTGTGTTTGCATCTGGTAGAAGAGGAGGGGGCAAAATAACTGATGCAAAAGCAGAGAGAACAAAAGCTGACTGCAAAATGGAAAGGTGGAGACAAGGAGCCTGATGAAGGCTGGATAATGAAGAAATTAAATGAAATGGGAATTAACTGAAGTGGGAAAGAAATTAACTGAAAATGAAGCAGTAGGGACTGATCACATAGAGACGAATTAAGGATGTGGAGACAGCTAAGGACAACTAAGGAAATGTAGTTTACTCATGGAGCTACTGGAGGGTGGTATAACTGCTTGCAAAAAGAGGCTGATGTAGGGAAGAGAATCCTGAAGAAAAGATATTATTTCACAAGCCAAAATACGAGACAACAACAGATTAAGATAAAATATATGCCCAGGTAGTCTACAATGTCTTATCTGAGTGTGGTGGTTTTACTGTGTTAAGCAGCTGAACACCACAACCGCTCTCTCACTCCCCCTCCTCAGATGAGGAGGGGAAGAAGTAAAGGAAAGAACAACTCACGGGTTGAGATTAGGATAATTTAATTAAAGAGAAAAAATACATATATATTATTAAGGAAATATGTTAATTAAACAATTCAACTAAAGGGAAAAAAGAGAAAGGGGAAGAGGGAGGGGGAAAGCGAATAACAAAACAAAACAAGTAAAGGCTATGTGGAAGTGCAGAGGAAAAAAAATACTCTCTACTTCCCACAAATGAGCGATGCTTGACCACATCATTGAAGCAGGGCCTCAACACACGTAGCCGGTGTTCGGGAAGAGGACAGACATTTTCACAATGAGAGCCCACCACCCCCCTTCTTCCTTTTTCAACCTTTTATTTCTGAGTGTGACATCATATGGTATGGAATATCCCTTTGGTTGGTTTAGGTCAGCTGCCCTGATGATGTTTCTTTCTCACTTTTTCACCCACCCCCTAGGAGGGTTAGAGAAAGTCCTGATGCTGTGCCAGCACTTCTCAGCAGCAGACATAACACCAGTGTGATACCACTGCTGTTCTAGCTGCAAGTGCAGAGCGTAGCACTGTATGGGCTGCTGCAGGGAAAGTTAACATCCCAGCCAGACCCAGTACACTGAGATATCAAGAGCTCAATTTTTAAAGAAAGCTTAGAATTAAATAGTACTGTGAGTTTAGCTTTCACTGATTTTAGCCACATCTTCAAGCACTCAGTGCATCTGTAATTCCAACACTGTGGTGTTGGATACTAAGTAAATGAGGCATGCAGTGTGGCAGAGGCCCTACAAAACATCTGTCTTATGACATGATCACGTATATTTAAATCAGATAATGTTGTTCTGATGTTACAAGCAATTTCTGATACTTTCTGCTGAACTTTGTGGTTTTAGTGTTCATGTAGGCATATATAAATATTTCTTGTATCAGAAGCTTTTAACAGCCAGTGTAGTGAAGTTAATCTGCCTTGTAATATAGCTGCACTATGAATATAATATTTCATAATGGTGACTGCTCCTGAACTGTACTTTAATTAACCTCACCTGTTCATACAAGCACCTTATGATCTCTCCTGTAGCATGAGCACCACTGTGCTTTCTGCTAAATGTGCAGGAAATGACTATACTCACAATACATAGCCAAAGAGGAAATCCTAGGTCTTGTGTCTAGAATGTTCCCTGCCTCTTAGGGAAGCCTGCCTCTCCTCTACAGTAACATTCACAGGAGGGGCCAAGCTCTTCCTTTAAATACACAACTGGCTCCTGACATGAGCGCAAGTCAGATGATGAAAGATCTCTGCTCTCCAGACAAAAGGGACTCATCTTCTCTCTGCCTGAGCAAAGGTGAGGCATACCTGACAACCTCTCACAAGGCTGAGGAGGAGATAAGAGACCTTTTCTAATCAAGCCTTGATGTTAGTGCTTCTATTTTTGAAACAGGCTTATTCCAGTCTCTGAGCTTAAGTCAAAACAAAGCCAGGGTCCTGTAAAGCTGAATGGATTATATTGTCACAACCTCCTATTCTAGCAGCATAACTCCTTGAAGAGTTTTTCATGATTTGATCCAAGATAAAGACATTAGCTTATTGCTCCTGTGTAGCACTTCTCTGTGTCTGTAACGTCAATCTTTAACATTTCCAAAGGGCACTTGAACCACTCAGTTGGCAATAACTCTCTTTTTTTTTTTTTTTTTTAAATCTAGACTCTTACAGATAAGATTTTGATTTTTGCCTGAGAGCAGTACAACATCATAGTTCCAGAAGCTAATAATCTAATAATGACTAAAGGCTTTAGCCACATTTATCTTTTGGAATGTTAGTTGTTTCATTCTTTCATTCTCAGTATCTCAGATTTCTCATTGACACTTCTGGGTCACATTTAAACAGTTTTTTTTGTTTTGTTTTGTTTTGTTTTAACCTGCAACTTTTTTTCCAAGCTTTCTCTTATCATTTTGAAACTCCTGTAATTAATTAAAAGAAATTAGTATTTTAGTATTTTTTATATTTTTATATTTATATATTTTATATATAATATATATATAATATATACTTATATTTTTTATATTTTTATATTTAGTATTAGTATTTTCTCCAGCATTATTACTTGGATTTGTAAAATCCCAGGGAGTAAGTTAAACGTTACAATTAGCGCAGTAGAAAAAAATACGTCATGTTTTATGTCACTTATCCTTCCCTGTGCTGCTCCCAAACAATGTGACTTCTGTAAAACTATATTATGGTCCAAATTATCCATGATCTTTTTTGTTTGCTCTTGGGCAACTTCAATTGATTAAATTCACTCTTTCTATATAAGCATTGTTTCTCTATTCTGGGCTCTGCTGATCAATATACCCTATGAGATCAATATACCCTATG
Source organism: Heteronetta atricapilla (assembly GCA_011075105.1). Lineage (NCBI taxonomy): Eukaryota > Metazoa > Chordata > Aves > Anseriformes > Anatidae > Heteronetta > Heteronetta atricapilla. Next base: position 52,455,735 of record CM021735.1, read on the forward strand.
ATCAATATACCCTACGAGTTCAAAATGGTTCAGACTTGCTCAATGCTCATTTGACAAAGTGTTAGATTAAATTTTAAAAAAGAGAGATAGACAGTAGTTTTTCCTTTTGATCTCTTCCTGTGCATTTTAAGCTGTATAGCTAATTCTAGTGCAGGGTTTGGATTTGCTTTATCAGTGTTTATCAGCAAACACTGTGGCTCTTTTTTTTTTTTTTTTTTTTTTTTCAGTTTTCATTTCCCATTGTAAGAAAATCTGTTAAGTTCTCTCCTTCCTCCTTTGCAGTATAGACAGCTATGTAGAATGGATTAAAAATATTTCTATATCCAGAATGATAATTTTGCCTCACTTTTTTTTCTGTTTGGAAATCAGTATGAGTAATATAAGGTCAGAATAAAAATTGAGGTTTTGTTTTGGATGAGTTTTTTTTTTTTCTTTTTTTTTTTTCTTTTGCCAACCATCTCCATAAACTAACCGTAGTACTTGTGACTTTCATTTTACTTTTTCTGCACTAACAAGAGGATCAGTGATTCCCACTAGCAAAATACATCACTTATTTTTGTATCAAATCTGGGTAATACAGGAAGAAACCTATATTCTGGTCTCACTAGGGAAGCATCCACAGCTTAGTTTCTAGCTCTTCCCAAATAAAGTTTGACATTTTTAGGGGTGATAAGTGTATAAAACCTGTCTTAAGCATCAATTTATTTTTTGTCATTTGTAACAGTGATGCTCTTGCATCCTGACTAGGGCCTTTACTACCTCCATCTGACTGTTTCCCTGCCATGCATCCAGGCAGTCTTCTGTAAAATCTGATCTCTATAACTATCTTTGCATCCTCTTGGCCTATTATGTAGGTATCTTCAGCAACTATACCATTAAATCTGGCTGCAACTGTAGAGAAGCACTTTCTATTGATCCTTAGAAAATACTTTCTCTCTCTGTACATTTGTGAACCTGGTAAATATATCATTATACTAACTGATGCTGTTAGAAAATTGCAACACAAATCAAATGACACATTCTCTAGTATAAGAGAATGTTGTATGTGTTGTATAGACTTCTATAGTTGCATAAGGTTTTCCTGAGGCTTTGAGAATTGAATGTTGGTTTCCACAACCCCAGGCATTAGCTACAAGCACGGAGGATCACGAAAGGTGAAGTGGGAAAAATTCCAGAGTTTTGCATTAAGCTTCAGCTATGCCATAGGTAGCTGTGGAGAAAGCTGTGAGCTGAAAGGTTCTGTCCTTATTCAAACAGTATCCATTGCAACTAAGTGACTCAGACTCCCACTTACTTCTACCCTTCTTTCCTCCCTCCCTCAAAATTAGTTTCTAAATCTTTAAATTTCCTTGAAGTATTCATTGTTAGTACGCTGCAATGAGCTAAAATGTCTCCAAAACTACACACCTTTCTCACAGAACAGGGGTGAGTACAAACTGACTCAAACAGCTTTATTTTTAAAACCGGGTGTGACATCTACCAGATTTATGGTATGAATGTTCACACCCAAATCTGGCTCAGATTTGTAGAGTCTTTAGCCTTTCAAAATCTATATGTTGTCATTACAAAATCTTTTGAAGAAAAAGAGCTCTTTATTCCCCAAAATCACAGAATCACAGAATGGCCAAGGTTGGAAGAGACTTCTGAAGATCATCTAGTCCAACCCCTCAGACTGTATTTGTCTTGTATTAATATTCATGATGCTTTCCAGAAGAAACTTTTTTTTTTTTTTTTTTTTTTTTTTCCGTTTAGGGAAAGAACTTAGAGTATGATTTTCTCAGGAATGATTCACAAACATATTAAGGTTTTTGTGTTTGCTTCCTTTTTTTTTTTTTTTTTTTTCTTTTTTCAACCAAAGCTTTTACGCCTCTGTCAGAATTTTTCTTCACTTTCTTCACTCTTTTTTATTTTTTTTAATAAGTGATGTTGCATATTGTACACATTTTATAAAATGACAGAATCACTGGATGGGAAAATTAGCTTCACTGCCTAGCACAAAATGACAGTTAAACATTTATATCTGTGGGATAGTTAAGGACTTTCAAGTTATTTCTCCAAGGCAAGATGTGAGGAGTTCTGACTTATTTTTTGTTGTGGAGAAATAAAAATTGTCTCCATTTCTCTCACCTGTAGCTGCATATGGATGTTTTTTGTTAGACATGCTGGACCTCTGCATTGAAAAAATATCCTGGTGAGCAGTTGCCAGAGCAAGGTAAGCAGTATGAGGTGCTGGGGGTCACAGATCACAGCTCTATGGGACCTGATATGTACTCTTTCCTCAGTACTACCAGACCTAGCACTGGCCTTGGGGGTGAGGGACCTAGTCACCTTCTGTGACTTGTTTGCTGGCCATTAATGTCATTTTCTTCTTGTTAGACAAGGAAAGACACATTGATATAGGCAGGAGAGTCCAACCCCTCCCATCAAATTGAATTCTTCTTCCAGCAATACCTGGAAAGCCTCTGGTGTGGAGTATACCAGCAGAAAAAAATAGGTTATTTTGGAAAACGGAAATCCAGAGCATTGCAAAAAAGGCAGCATGTTGAGAACACTTTGGCAAAATCCTTTTTTTTCTTATTGCAATCAGGGTAAATTTTCATTTGATTGGAGCTGTAGCAGGATGCCATGAGCAAAAAAACAATTCAAACAGCTTGGATTCATGTTCCATTATCCTGAGTACCACACACAAGAGAGATTCATTGGAAGGGGGGCCTTTAAAATCTCAGTGGGAATTTTGTCTGAATGAGAGCTGAAGAAAGCTTCTATAGTGGGCCAGGATACAGGAATGTAAATAAATCCCCAGACTGAGAAGGAAGCCTGTGCCTGTCAGACACTAACATAACAGTTGCTTAAAGCCAACTGAGCCTCTATTTATGATGTAAAGATTAATAATCTGAGTGGCATCTAAAAGGTGAAGGTGGAGAAGTCTAGTTTTCAATTTTTAGAAATATGGAACAGGCTGGGTTTTATAGCAGCAGATGTAAGAGGGGAGGTGGAAGGGGCAGGGCTGTGAAATGTATGAAAAACATTTGGCGGTGAATCAAAGAAAGGCACTTAGCGCCTCTGTTCCTTCCCACCCCCAAAAAATAATCAGGGGTCTATAGAACCAAAACTAATGAAAGGACGATTTGTATGTCACGAAGTCAAAAGTGGTTATGTGAACATATTAAATAAGCATCTTTTGTAGAACATCTGTCAGAAGATGTGGATAGTTGTTCTGCAGTTTCTCAGCAGCCCAGCAAGGAGTGCTGCTGGCAGATACTGGACAATGTGAAAGGGAGAAAGAGGCAGCACACAGAAGAAGTGACAGTGGTCAGCTGAAGTTACTGTTACTTGAGTCCTAACTTAGGACAGCTGTAGCCAGTTTGATGGAGTCAAATCACTGACAAAGCTGTACACAACTCAGAAGGACAATGAGAGTCTTTTTTAGTGTTTGGAGATCCTGCTGGGTGCTGCAATTGCTGAAGTTATTACTAAACTAAACACGGTCATGACCACCGGACTGCTTATTGAGGAAAGTGCCTTGGGCACTGTGTGTCAGTGGCTATGCTGGATCCTTAAGCAGTGCCAAAACAATTCAATCATGTTTAGTTTGGAAATGCATGCCCTACCATCATCCAGAGATCTACATGTTCTCTGCTAGATCAAACACAGAAATATTTATAAATGTGTTTTAAAAAATTTTAAACTTTCCAGTTCAAGTTTTCAGTCACAACCCATAGTTTTATGTACTCATGTTCACACATACACCCCTTTTCTGGGGTAAAGAAATATTTCAGCACAACAGACATTTGAAACTTCTTATTTCGAGTCTTATGCTGAAGAAAGTTGATAGGATGTTGAAACAGTCCTGGTTTACAGCTTATGGGACTATGGCCCTACCATTGGTGAAAGGTGTGATTACAAGCTACTGAGAAAAGTACACACACAGGAGTTCGGCCTTACTTGAGATCTGAGTGCAAGCCAACTTCAGAAGACCTAAACTCAATTTACAAGATTGAAGCTGTACCTGACACTCTTTTCTCATATTCTGTTGTTGTGATGGCTCTTACTAAATTTAAAGATACTTTATTTTCAATCCCTAAATTGTTGCATTCTAAGTGAATGCTTTGTACAAGAACAGTTCCATAACACAGTTTGAGAAATTCAGGTTTCTAACAGCTTCTAGCACCTTATGGTAATACATCCTTGCATTTGCCAACTTTGTTTCTCAAAAATGGAATGGAGCTTCTTGCCTTTTTTTTTTTTTTTTTTTTTTTTTTCCCAGAAAGCAACAGAGATCTGATCAAACATTTTTTATTAACAGTAACCAGTGCTGAAAACAATGGGGTGGAGGCACTGTAGGCAGTAATTTGGTTTCAATACTCAGAACCATTTATGGATTGCATCTGGATTTTTTTGAAAGGTGATAGAAAGCCAAAGAGAGGACTGGATGTACAGCATGTTAGTTTTCCTTAATATGATAAAATCTGTATGTGGAATACAGTTGTCAGACCTGACCGGTCACAAATCCCTAACCCACTCGTTCAAATATTTTTTCCTGCCTTTACTCTTTGTGCCAGATGCTTCAGATGTGGATAGAGGGGAGGAAAGATGAGCCATGAAGGTCATCCAATATAGACTATTCCCAGACAAGGTTGTAGGCTCCATTCCAGTAAAGTCAGAGCTCAGAAATGGCACAAGTTCAGATTTCCAGTGTTCAGCGCTCACAGCTGTGACCAGATGTAAGTTGCTCAGCACAGCCTCGCCTCCAACTGCTAGTATTATTATTTTTTATTCTCTTAAAATAACAGATACATCAATAAAAACTTTTTTTCTTTCTTCTTCTTCTTTTTTTCTTTTATTATTATTATTATTATTTTTTTAATTTTCCTTTTCCTAGAGAAATTAAAAAATATGTATTTGCCATCCAAGTGATCTGGAAATGATCCAAGCACTGGATCTTTAAAATCCAGGAAAATATAGGAATAAGCTTCTGTTATGCACGGAAAGTGAGTCTTTGTTTTCCATTGATTGATTATTTGATTGATTTCCATTGGGGTCTTTTCCCCCATCTAGCTATGTTATTGCTTCCTTACTCAAATAAACAAACACAATGTCCTTAGTTCAAGGATTAGACCAAGTTCAAGGCCAGGTAGGATGGGGTTTTTAGCAACCTGGTGGGAGGTGTCCCTGCCCAAGGCAGGGGGTTGGAATTAAATGATCTTTAAGGTTCCTTCCAACCCAACCCAAACTATCCTATGACTCTATGACAGTATTTTATGTCATGTATGAGCATGCTCTTCTTGCCACTCTTGATCATGTTCTTTGATGCTTCTCTGAATTAAAATCATTACAAAGAAACCAAAATTGGCTTAGAAGAACTTGTGAGGCTTTTTTTTTTTTTTTTTTTTTTTCCCTAATAAATAAGAAATTTAAGTGAATTAGTGCTATTCATAATTCCTGATCCCAAGGGGTATTTGGAGGGAGGGTGAGTGCATAAATTCTACTTAGAAAGTTGTTCAGAATCAGATATTCAGACTGGAGATTTTAAATGGAAAGCTCTACCAAAGGCACTCCTCTGTAGTTCTGCCAATTTCCTAGGTTATTTCCTCAGTCTTTAAGTTAATCATCATAAATGTGCAAGGTAAAATTTGAGGGGGATGGGGTTCAGATTCCTCCTTAGTTCCTTAGTTTTTTTTTTTTTTTTTTTTTTTTTTTCTGGGGGGGTAGTGTATTTTTATTATTATTTTTTAAATAAGAAATCACATTTCTGTTTCATGACTATTCAGAAAGTTTCCTAGGCTTTCTCGGTAGACACTGGAGAGAGATGATCTTTAGTTGTACCAAAAAAAAATAAATTAAAAAATTTCAGAAAATTTATATGATTACAAGGGGACGAACAGAAAGAAGGCCTAGTGACAATCCATGGGTACCCTTACAATGTTTCTTCATGTACCAGAGCTGGATATACAAACATTTCTTGACTGCCACACCTGCAGTATGAAGATAGTAACAGGCTTTGGGGGAGTCCATCTTCCCCTCACTGACCACTTTTCAATGGCTGATTTAGGACTTAGTGTTCTTCTCACTCTGTTCTCTACGACTGCTTTTTTATACCACTGAGCAACCTGCTGCTTTTATAGGAAAAAAAAAAAAAAAAAATCCAGGTGGTTAGAAAGAATATTCTGCATGTTGCCACCACAGGCAGCTCAAATTTGTGCTGGGGTAGCAACAGCAAGGTCTGACTTGCCACAGAACATGGGGCTCTTTGCTGGGCTGTGGGCTGAAACACTGCTGTTTCCCTTCAGAAGTGGCTTTTGGCTCAAAAGATCCAGCTTCCAGGAAAAAATCAGGTCATTTGTCTAGGTTTTTCTTTTCTCGTTCTGCAGATGGTGGAGACACTATCATGTCAGTTCAGTTCAAGCACTTCTTCAGTCATTTCTACTGGCAAATATAAAAAATAAATATATGACATATATATATATATATTCATTTAAAAATGTCAGATGTCAGCTAAGAAATAGATTTGGAGCACAGATCCTGTAAATTTTTGCCATATCTCCTATTAACTGCCACTATGTTTAATATATGTTTGGACTCTCATTTGCCACTTCTTGATGGTATTCTGCAGACAGCACTTGGCTTATTGCTATGGAAGTGTTGGAGAGAAAATAAATAGAAGGGGTGTTTTAAAGCAAGATGTTGGCCTACTTTTTGACTATGAAGAACACTTGCTTGAGACACAGGGAGATCATCTGTGACTTTGAAAAACATTTTATACAACAGCTACATTAAGTAGTTAAACCACATGAATACTGGTTCCACAAACAAGCAAACTGATCATAGATAATCGTCATTCCACCTTTTTCACTCCAAGTTTAGATATTACAAAGTGGTTATAATGTTTGAATTGTTTTTATGATCAAAAATGTGTTTAGAGCAAAAAATGTGATACTTGCAAATGCTATACATACATACATATGCACACACACATATATAGAGTATACATAAATATATATTTGTCCTGAGAGAGAAGATGTAATCTGTCAGTGTGGTTAGATTTGGCCCCTCATCTTAATGATGTATCAAGGGACCTGTGAGGTGCATTTCACCAAAGACTTACATTCTCCGTGTCTGCTGTGAATTCTCTGCTGTCTACCCTTTGGGCATGAGATAAATAGAGTTGGTTTCAGACGGTTCTCTATATCAGGATGCTTGTGTATTTCCCACATGGAAAATCTTCATGGACAACAGAAAAGGAAAAATTGTGAGCCTAGAGCATGCACAGAACATTTAATTACTGATTTTTTATTTATTTTATTTTTGTAGAATTCTATGAAAAATTGTATTCTGGCACAAAGTTGAAGGGGTAACTTTTCAGCTAAGGTACTTTATATTGAAAGTATTTATTGGTTGGCTTTTCAAATATGGCATATGGAGTCTGGTTCCTTTAAATTTCTATGGATTTGGGGTGTTTAAGTCCCACAGATTCTAGCATAAAATTAAAATGCTAACCTTCTCTATCCCTGGCTCTATGACAGTAAAACAATTGCCTAGAGTTGTTAGTACTAGAATCATATAAATAAGAGGTGCAAAAGTACAAAAATGTCCAATTTTTAATTTAGCCACTGCCATAATAAATACTATGCAAGAGCATGGCTGCATTGACACACTGCAACACATTGATATGAGACAGATGACTCACTTGAAGTGTTTCAAAACAGTTTAAAGGAATGTAAATACTTTAAGAACTCTATACAAGTGGGGAAAAATGGCAGCTTATTTTGCGCTCCTTTGGTGTTAGTGAAACCTTCTTTATTCTTTTCTTGAAACATTCTGAATTCACACAGGTATGTGATGTTTTGCATCGTCAAGGGGTTTTACTGACATGTGGTTAAAACAATTAATTAATTCACTTTTTATTGTTGTAAAGTTAAGTTTAGAGTCATATATAGCCTAGATAACACCACAGGCTTATGTCTGTGTCCTGGTTTTGTCTGGGATAGGGTTAGTTTTCTTCATAGTGGCTGGTACATTGTAGTGTTTTGGATTTAGGATGAGAATAATGCTGATAACACACTGGTGTTTCAGTTGCAGTTTACACTAAGTGAAAGATTTTTCAGCTTCTTGTGCTTCTCTGGCTGCAGGGAGGCTGGGAGTGAGCAAGGAGCTGGGAGGGGACAGAACCATAACAGCTGGCCCAAACTGGCCAAAGGGGTATTCCACACAACATGGTGTCATGCTGAACAGTAAAGCTGGGGGGGTTGGCTGGGATGGGGAGACGCTGCTCGGTGTCTGGCTGGGCATCAGTCAGCAGGTGGTGAGCAATTGCATTGTGCATCACTTGCTTCGTATATTCCTTTATTATTATTATTATTATTATTATTATTATTATTATTATTATTCACAGAATCACAGAATCACAGAATAGTCTAGTTTGGAAGAGACCTCCAAGATCACTGAGTCCAACCTCTGACCTAATGCTAACAAGTCCTCCACTAAACCATATCCCAGGGATGGTGACTCAGCCACTTCCCTGGGCAGCCTATTCCAGTGACTAATAACCCTTTCTGTAAAGAAGTTTTTCCTAATATCCAACCTAAACCTCCCCTGGTGCAATTTTAGCTCGTTCCACCTCATTTTGTCACCAGGCACTTGGGAGAATAGACCAACCGCCACCTCGCTACAGCTTCCTTTAAGGTACCTGTAGAGTGTGATAAGGTCACCCCTGAGCCTCCTCTTCTCCAGGCTGAACAAGCCCAGCTCCCTCAGCCGCTCCTCGTAAGACTTGTTCTCCAGACCCTTCACCAGCTTCGTAGCCGTTTTCTGGACTCACTCAAGCACCTCCACGTCCTTCTTGTAGTGAGGGGCCCAAAACTGAACACAGTACTTGAGGTGTGGCCTCACCAGAGCTGAGTACAGGGGGACAATCACTTCCCTGGACCTGCTGGCCACATTGTTTCTTATACAATCCAGGACAGCCTTCTTGGCTGCCTGAGCACACTGCTGGCTCATATTCAGCCAACTATCAACCAATACTCCCAGGTCCTTCTCTGACAGTCAGCTTTCTAACCACTCATTTCCCAGCCTGTAGCTCTGCTTGGGGTTGTTGTGCCCCAGGTGCAGGACCCGGCACTTAGCCTTGTTGAACTTCACACAGTTGGCCTTGGCCCATCGGTCCAGCCTATCCAGATCCTCCTGCAGAGCCTTCCTACCCTCCAGCAGATCAACACACACACCTAACTTGGTGTCATCTGCAGACTTACTGAGGGTGCACTCGATCCCCTCATCCAGATCATCAATAAAGATGTTAAAGAGGACTGGCCCCAGCACTGAGCCCTGGGGGACTCCACTAGTGACCGGCCTCCAACTGGATTTGACTCCATTCACCACAACTCTCTGGGCCCGGCCATCTACCCAGCTCTTAACCCAACGAAGCGTATGCCAGTCCAAGCCATGAGCAACCAGTTTCCTGAGAAGAATGCTGTGGGGAACGGTGTCAAAAGCCTTACTGAAATCAAGGTTGACCATATCCACAGCCTTTCCCTCATCCACCCAGTGTGTCACTTTGTCATAGAAGGAGATCAGGTTCATCAAGCAGGAGCTGCCCTTCATAAACCCATGCTGACTGGGCTTGATCGCCTGCTTGCCCTGCAAGTGCCGCATGATGACACTCAAGATAACCTACTCCATGAGCTTCCCTGGCACTGAGGTCAAACGAACAGGCCTATAGTTCCCTGGGTCTACCCTCGGGCCCTTCTTGTAGATGGGTGTCACGTTTGCTAGCCGCCAGTCAGCTGGGACCTCCCCCGACAGCCAGGACTGCCGATAAATGATGGAAAGCGGCTTGGCCAGCTCTTCCACTAGTTCTCTCAATACCCTCAGATGGATCCCATCCAGCCCCATCAACTTGCTAACATATAAATGCTGTAGCAGGTTGACAACCATTTCCTCGTGGATTGTGGGGGCCACATTCTGCTCCTCATCCCCTTCCACCAGCTCAGGGTACTGGGCATCCAGAGAACAACTCGTTTTGCTGCTATAGACTGAGGCAAAGAAGGCGTTAAGCACCTCAGCTTTTTCCTCATCTCTGGTAACTAAGTTTCCCCACACATCCGGTAAAGGGTGAAGCTTCTCCTTAGTCCTCATTTTTGTACTGCTATATTTATAAAAACATTTTTTGTTGTCTTTAACAGCAGTAGCCAGATTGAGCTCCAGATGAGCTTTGGCCTTTCTAATTTTATCCCTGCACCACCTCACAGCATCCTTATAGTCCCTCTGAGTGGCCTGTCCTCTTTTCCAAAGATTATAAACCCTCTTTTTTTGTCCTAAGCTTGAGCTGCAACTCTCTGTTCAGTCAGGCCAGTCTTCCTCACCAGCTCATCTTTGGGCATGTGGGGACAGACCACTCCTGAGCCATTAAAATTTCTTTCTTGAAGAGCGCCCAGCCTTCCTGGGCTCCTCTGCCCTTCAGAACCACCTCCCAAGGGACTCTACCAACCAGTGTCCTGAGCAGCTCAAAGTCAGCCCTCTGGAAGTCCAAGACAGTGGTTTTACTGGTCCCCTTCCTTACTTTGCCAGGTATTGAGAACTCTACCATTTCGTGGCCCTTCTGTGCTGCCTGTCCCTTCTGAAGAGCTTATAGCCAGACTTTGCAACACTCCAGTCATGAGAGTGGTCCCACCACATTTTCGTGATGGCAACCAAGTCATAGTCTGCCTGCTGCACAATGGCTTCCAGCTCCTCCTGCTTGTTGCCCATGCTGCATGCATTAGTGTAGATGCACTTCACTTGAGACTTTGCCTTCTCTCCCAGCCTTGCCATTGTTCCCCTAGCACACTTCCAACAAGCTTTGTTTCATCCCTGTCCTCCTTCTTATCTAGTTTAAAGCCCTCTCAATGAGCCCTGCCAGCTCCTGGGCTAGGATCCATTTTCCCCTTGGAGACAGTTGGGACCCGTCTGCGGCCATCAGGCCGGGTGCCGAGTAAAACGCCCCGTGGCTGAAGAACCCAAAATTCCTGTGTTGGCAACAGCCTCTGAGCCATGGTTATCAGGTGGGTTTTTCGTGTCCTCTCTGAACCCCTCCCTGCAAATTTATTATTATTATTATTCTCTCTTTGTTCTCTGTCCTGTTAAACTGTCTTTATCTCAACCCATAAGTTGTTACTTTTTTTTTTTTTTTTTTTTTTTTTTTTTTTTCTGTTTTTCTCCCACATCCCACTGTGGAGGGGAGTGAGCAAAGGGCTGTGTGGTGCTTAGCAGCCTGCTGGGTTACACCACAACACTTTGTTACAGTATCTCGCTCAGGTGTGCTATTAAAACTAAGAAGATATTTAGGTTCAAATAATTTGTTCAGGTAGCAGATCTGACAGGTAATGACTTTCAACTATCCCTTTCATTGCAACTTTCTGCAACGGTATACATTTCCACCCACCCCTATCCTTAGGACAAGAAGTGGGGAGGAGTCTTATGGGACCCAAGAGCTTGTGCTTTTTGGTTGCTTCCAAAGGTCACCCTGTAGCATAGCTGCTACAGAAGCCCTGAGAGCAGAGCTGGGAGCAATGCCAGGAGCAGGAGGCTTTGCCGAGCCACTTTGGGGACCAGCTGATTCTGCCCTATTCACTCACAGGCCAGGGACCTATAATGTCTGCTGACATATGGGGAGATGTTTATAACTACTCATTGAGGCTAACTGATGAACTCTACTTTGAACTGACATGTTTTCTAGGGCAAGTTACTCCTCTGTGCCAGTGCAACAGCACTGTTAACAGTCACTGACAAATGAACGCATCTGATCATGTACACAAAGTGCAGGAGCAGGTCAAAGAACAGAGATCATGTGTTTTTAACTCTGTCCTTATATGTTTGGAGTGTGATTCTGCTCCTGAAGCAACCCTTCTTAACAAAAAAAAAAAAAAAAAAAAAGGGGGGGAAAAAAAAAGTTTATTTGTTCTGTCTTGTCTCTAATTCAAGAAAATAACAACTTTAGAAAAATATCTAATATCTTTGGATGCCTACAGTAAAATCTGAAAAAAAAGTAACACAAAACACACAACAACAACAAAAAGAAATCTCAAAATAAACAATTGATGTTCTTTTCAAAAGTTTCCTGAAGTCACTAACATCATCAAAGACCTCTAGTCCTGATGACCAGCTTGAGATTGATGGCTCTAATATAACTTACTTTTTGTGACCAGATCTTCAGCATTTCTTTGAAACTATTCTGACCTTCAGTTCCAAAGCCTCAAAAGCAGAGCACCCATGCTCACATATGTGAAGTTCTTAGCCTTTATTTGAAGCTGCCTTCTCTTTGGGATTGTTGCAACAGTAGCATATAATCCTGCTATTTGCAAATTGGTTAGATTTTCTGTGGTCTTCTCTATGCAAGGAGAGACAGCCTCCTGCATTGGCACCTTATGTTGGCATTAATTTGTCATAATGACTCAGGAGTCCTTTCACTCTATAATAAAATGAATGGTCTCAAATACCTGATAGAAAGAACAGAACTTTGTCCCCCACTTTCAAGTGCAATGGTGGCAACCTTTCCCTTATGTTTTGCCATATAAGTATACACATACTAGGCATGTACATTTTTAACTATTAGAAATCAGTAGCTAGAAAGACATCTGGTACAGAAAGTGAGGTATGCTACACTTTCAGAAACAGCACCTTAACGTTTGCCAAAACTGATTTTCAAAAAGCCTAGGGATGATCAGGGGTCCTGGCCTCTTACCATTTCTAATCTTTCTCAGAAAAGACAGATATTCACTGGTGTAAAAAATTCAGAAAGAAAACAAACCCCTTCTGCTTCTGTTTCTTGTAATACTTGCAATTTGTGCACCTCCTGATCAGACCCAAAGACAGCCACGCAAAAACAAGTTTTCAGAGAACTCACAAAATGTGTGGTCATTTGCAACATTTTTATTATTTATTTTTTTTTCCTGAGCTAAAAGTCTATAGTCAAGGATAAGAGATCACTAGCTGGAGGATATTGGCATTGCACTAAAGCAACTACAGTGAGGAGAATAGTGAGCATTAAAAGGGAGCCAACATTTGGAGTGATGGTTATAAATGCTAAATAACAGTAAGGAAGATCACCTTAATAATTTTAGTCTTTGAGTGGACTGACAATGGGTTTGTGATAGCATCTGCAAAATATGTTTTCAAGTGCATTCTTTGATTTCAGTAGAACTGTGCTGGTTTATACTAGGAGGGAGCCTAGCCCGAGTTTAAAAACTGCGAATTCTATCAATCACATGTAATATTAGCTTTGTGTCTCAGATCAGTTCTGGCACTTGCCATTTCTGTGTTCATATGTTTCAGCCTTGTTGTACAGGAAAAACAAACAAACAAACAAACAAACAAACAAAAACCAAACAAAAAACAAAAACTGATGATCTTCAAGGAGCAGTACAGGGAGGGTGAGGCTGTTTGCTGCTACGTGTGTCATAACTGTAGCATGAAAGGCACACAGCTCATGGCACCAGGTTACATGTTGTGTTTACTTAAGCCATGGGAATCCTAGGCTAGGATTCTCCTGATATTTCACTATTATACTGAGATGCTAACATGGATTTAAATGAGTCCAATTCAGTCTCAGTGTAAGGAGAAGTAAACAAGTATTACAGTAACAGAGTTATGCCTACATTGTAGTTACCCTGCAGAGTACGCAAAGTGCAAAGTATGTCTTGCTTAAATTCAACAGATTCCAGTAAGCACAGACCTTTCCTGAAAGCTGAAACTCACTAATTTTATTATTTATGAGTCAACTCCTATAAGTATAAAACAACACATTTTACATCAAGTAAAATGAATTGTGAATAGAGAAGGGAATTTTAAAAATAAGTTGCATCTAACTGTGCATGAACTGTGAAATGCATTTGAAAATTAATTTTTTATTTCCCCTTGCCATTTCTGATCTTGAGTGCACTTGTAGCCATCTTGTACCCATCACTTCTGACACACAAGGCAGACCAGAGGTACAGACAGCAACCTTGCTAAATTTACTTCTCCACTTCCCTCTCTCCTGCTTCCCATCCATATTAATAAATACCTTTTACTGGTAATTTTCCCTTTCACTGGGAGAAACTTGGCCACAGTTTTCATAATCATGCTTCTGTGGCGACAGCGCTTGTGACTGGAGATCCTGTATGCTTGCATTTTTTTTACACTGAGAAGGAGCTGTGTCATCTCATCTACCTTCTTTCATATGTGGCCTTACAGTACCACTAAAACAATCTTATAGCTAGCTGTTATTGAGAAGCATGGTCTAGCCTGCACCCATTTCTTTCTGATATGATTTTCAATACTGTCCTTTCTGTTAGCACTGATCCCACAAAAAGCAGGCTCAGAAAGCTAAACTAAAAGAAAGGTAAACACTTTTTTCTTCTTCTTTTTTTTTCTTTTCCTGTTTTTTTTTTTTTTTTTTTTTTTTTTAATATTATTTTATTTATTTATTTATATATTTATTTTTCTATTTCTTTTGGGTTGATTCTCTCCTGGTTTAGCCCCATAAATCAACTTGTCATGCAATTAGACATTTCATCAGAGTCAGAAGCACATGTCCAGGCTTGGAGCTGCAGGAGACCAATGAGATTGTCCCTGTGCACAGCAGCCAGATACTCAGTGGGTTTGTCTAACTCACAAGTGGCAGATACAAGTGCCTGAATTAGCTTAGTCTGGTGTCAGCACTAAGGTAGATTTTTTTTTTTTTTTTTAAAAAAAAGTTCTCAACTCCCATTAAGCATATTTAAATATTCAAACATTTAAATATTTAGGTGACCTGAACTGTTTCTGAAAGGCCCCCTCTGATGAGGGACAATATTGTCTGCTAATTCAGGTACCCATGCCTAATAGCCTGAGCACTCTCCCTGAGTAGAGGAATATCACAATTTCTGACAATTTCTGAGTCCAAGGTAGCATTTTGATGTGAAGAAGTCTAATTTTAAAGCCCATTTCCCAGCTGACTACACTTCCAACTGTTGATTCAGTTTAGGAGCAGATGTATGAACATCCTATGTTAATGATATATATATATATTTCATTTAAATTATTCAGGTTTGTTTTAGGGAGTGTACAAGCCAGATCTGCTATAAAGCAGTCCATTAATTGCTTGAATGTTGTATTGAAAGTGAGTTTTGTCCAGAGATATTAAATCCATTAGGAAATGTTTAAATGAAGAGATACTGCTCATATTGAAATAAATTACACTAGAAGATTATAAATACATAGAACAACAGGGAGAGAAAAGAATAACTCAAGTGAGTCAACATGTAAGTCCTTCTACATTCTTTGTATTCATCTTCAAATGACACTATTTCACTTTTTAATTTCAGTTATTACTGTGATAATGGCATTCAGATAGTCAGTGCAGTATGACAATTACTGTAAAGAAATTATCTGTAAATCTTCAGAAGGAATTTCATTTTTCATTTTAGCACATACAATAGCTCCTGCCAGCATAAGGAGAAGCCACTGCTTTTATTCAAGTGACCTGGTAAATACTACCTACCATATCAACCTTGTCTCAGCAAATCATTTCTTTATAACAGTCAGAAACTTACTGCTGTTATTAATATACCATCTCCTCTGATGTAAAACTTTTGTTGTTGTTTTGCAGGGGGGTGAAGGATGGGGGGAGAAGAGCTAACAGAATCTTACAAGGAATTTTACTAGATTTACAGTGAGCAGGTCAGAAGAAACACACTCAGAAGCAGATTTATGGGGGAAGAATGGAGAGAATACAAAACCTACCACTTTCTCCTGACTTCTGCTCCTGTGCCATAGGACTAGATGCCCATAAGGTGCCTACTGCAAATTTTCCTTTAGCTCCCCCCATTTGATGCACAGAGTAGGGAAGATGGAGAGAATCTGCAGTGTTGTGCAGACTCCTTGGTTTCTCCCTGGCTCCTACCCCACATTGCTGCTCTGTTTCATCAGCTAATGTCCCAGTGACTTGCCTCTGTTTTGTAATAAAGCTTAATTTAAGTAAAGTCCATGCTTACCTCCCACAGTATAGATAAAATTTCAGATAATTGATGCTCTGTTTTAGGTACTCCTTCTCATTATAACAAAAGATAATAAGTTCTTGTTAACACTGGTGCTCCTCATTTGAGCTTGTGACTTAACTCGCTGCATCCCTTCTTTGCCTCCAGAAAAGCTGAGTGATGAATGGAAATGTTCAATATTGGATGAAGTTTTTTTATCTCTAACTGGATGTACAGGAAAGCTGTCATCATCAGGGCTTCCCTGGGCTTTACTTCTCCTGTGATTTAACCCAGCAGGCTGCTAAAGAGCCATACGCTCACTTCCACCCAAAAGAATAAGAGAAGGAGAGAAAGGGGGAGAGAATAAGAAAAAAGGTAAAACTCATAGATTGAGATAAAGACAGTTTAATATGATAGAAAGGGGTTACTTATAATAGTAATGATAAAAGAATATACAAAGCAAGTGATGCACAATGCAATTGCTCACCACCTGCTGACTGATGCCCAGCCAGGCTCTGAGCAGCAGCCTCCCCACCCTACCTGAAGTGAAGTCAGGGTGATGATGATATAATTTAATATATATATATGTGCATATCCTTTATGTCAAAGACTGATTTCCTGAACAATTTCCTGGATTTCTGAGGGCTTTGCCAAAATTGACAACTGTGTGTCAAAAAGACTGAGGTAATTCTAGTATGAATAACAATGTACTTTAAAAAAGGCCATTTTTGGAATACCTCTTTCATTAGATTCTAAATTTCAGATTCTTCTGGGAATTGGTGTGATATTTTGTTACCAGAAATTCCAGGATGGCTTTAGTGTTTAGTGCATTTTTAGTTTTTTATTGCAACTTATTTTTATGAAATGCAGAATTAAGATCTGAGGTATATCAAGAAGTCATTTTGGCTTTGTACCAGCCCCAGGTCAGGATGATCTATGCTTCTGTCATTCCTGATGGGCACGTTCTTCTTGCTGTTGGTGACTCATGGTGGTGGAGATTTCATAACTTCCCCTGACAGCATAGTCCATGTCTTCACTATATAAATTGCTAAAAATTTATCTTAGCAAACTCAAATATTCCTTGCAGCAATACAGACCCATTACTTCTTTCCCTTCCCACCCTGTACATCTGAAATGGCTCTAGAAAACTCTGTGTGGGTGTCTGAATAGAAGTTGGTATTCCAACCAGGTCTTGGATGGGAGGATTGCATCATAGGTCTGGTGAGCTATTTCTGTCAGTAGAGCTTAATGCAACATTTGGTTTTTATTGAAACAGCATGATATCATTGGTTCAAGTTCAGTTGGTGGCCCTACAGCACCTCTTTGATACTTTTTTTTTTTTTTTTTTTTCCCAGAACTTCTTCACAACCAATTGTTTCCTGGTCTTTATTTGTGCAGTTGACTATTCTTGCCTAATGTCTCTTAAACCAACAAAGTGACCCACTCTGATTAAGATTACCAAGACACACATAGCAGCAGTACATCGGATCACAAGTTGTATGCATTTCTCCCTGGTTCTACACTCTTGGCTTTGCATTCACAGCATGGGCAGGCACTGTCTGTATCCTGACACTCAGATCATTGGGAATGTGCAATGTGTTTTGCCACATACTGAAGGCAAATTTGCAAACACCAAATTAAGTTCATTGTATCCATGGAAACATCACTTAGACCTATGGATATGTAGTTTCTCTTCTAGCCCTCTTATTGGGCTGTTCAGGATCTGGCTGTTCTGTAGAGCAGGTCCACCTAGTTGAAAAGACAAATAAAAGGGAAAATTCATTGCATTCCAGGACAGTCTGTGAATATAAAGGACACTTGTAGAATTTATTAATTGATTACATCACAGTTTAAGATACATCTCTACTACATATCATTTTGTTAATTCACTATTTAAAGCCTAAGTCAGAATTCTCAGGTGGGCTGATTTTTCATATACTTCATTGAGCTTAACTGTAACAAGAATCCATCTATAAAGCAGAAATTTTTGGACAATTTCAGAAAGAATTTATCCAATAACTAAAGTATCTTCTGAAAATCCAGTATTCACCACATAAACTTATATAGATGCTGTTCTTATTTTCTGTTCTATGAACTAGCAAGCTGTTATGAAGTCATGAACAGAGATGTGAGAGAATGCCTGACCAGATGTAACTGATCAAAATGCTATTCCCAATTCAGATGCAAATTTATGACCTTGTTCAAGATATTTTGTCTCTGCTACCTAGTTTTGTAGCTAGAAAATGGTTACTGGCTTCCTGCTCAGAAACACGTCACTTTGAAAGCAATGAGAAAAAAATGTCCCTGAAGAGAGGAATTATTTTCAGAATTAACTTTCCAATGCAATATTTCAGATGTGTTTTCTATCAATTAAATATTCTACAGCATTCACTGTTTTGTCAAATATTCCCATCACTGAAAATATTTAGAAAAGTCAATTTAGAAGAAATTTGAATGGTGCTAGAGATAATTCACTTTAAAATGTGAATGAAAATATATACATTATATGAGTTGCATACTCAACTATGAAATTGGCCACAGAACTTCAAATGTTTTGTACTTTCAAGTAAAAAATTCTGGGAAGGAATTTATCTGCAAACAGTTTTCATGATTTCCATATGCATTTTCATCTTTGAAAGTAACAATTTTTAACTTTAAATGTCTGCCAAATCTGAATAAAATTCAGGGGACAAAGAAATGGCTCTTCTGAGCCAGTTGTTATTCCTTTTGTTAAATTCCAGGCTACAGCAGATAGCAGTGGTATGTGAAACAGAAGTGAATTTCAAAATTTTCATTTTTTATGAGAAAAAAAAAAGGGGGGGGTTCAAGATCAGCTGCACCTTTACTGAAAAGTGTTTTTTCTTTCTAGTGCCATGATGCTCTGTGAGAAGGCCAGCAGCCCACGTCAGATTTGAATTTTCATTGCGAAAGGTCCCTTTTGGCAGGAGTATTTCTGGTTTTCTTTCCTTTTTTTTTTTTTTTTTTT
>CM021735.1:52481347-52502066 GCA_011075105.1 Heteronetta atricapilla
TTTTTTTTTTTTTTTTTTTTTTTTTTTTTTTTTTTTTTTTTTTTTGCTTTTAGTTGCTACCTGCATAGCATGTCCTATACCATTAGTTGGGGGAATTGAAAGTCATTTGATGTGATATTCATTTCTGTTACATTGGAAAACTCCTATGGCAAAAACAATGTTAATGGTATCTTTTTGTAATAATGAAGTCCACATTTCTGTCAATACTCACTTGAGATTTTTTTTTTTTTTTTTTTAGGGCAGCTTTCATGGCACTTTATGTATTCATTTTTCCTATCATAATTTGGAGCCCTTTGTTTAACTGTGGTTAAGCCAAACAAAAGTCCCAACAAGTGCTGACTGGAAATGAATTCTGGAATCACAAACCTGCTAGTAATATTCAGTGGCTGAATAGACTGAGATCAGATACTGATGCTGAGTGCTGAAAGAAGCATCTAGCAGGCTGGGGAAATAAATTTGTAATGGACTTTGAGCATAGCAAAGCTGTAAATCTTTTTAAAGCACCTAAATTTGGGGGTTTGATTGAAACAGGAAGAAATCTACACTGGAACTGTAATGCATATGTGTATACAAAGAGGATGTTGCTAGCTTTGATCTTCTTACTACAGGATTATCAGTCCAACACACTTCACTTAAATGATTTAATAATATCATAGTTCTAAACTTCCATTTAATTAAGTAAATATCTTCTGGCAACTTCCATGGCTGACTCTTAGGACCTTTAGAACTGTGAGAGGAGGAAAACAACAGCTGTGGACTGCTCCTGCTACAGCACCTGCCAGGTCTGCAGGAGCCATTGTAACAACCGTGAGCGGTCCTGGGAACAGGGGTACAGTTGATTAGAAGATGGCTTTGTTCAATAGAATATCTATGGACTATCTGAGATATAACTCATTAGTACAGCTCGTAACCACCTCCATATAGAGGATGATGGTTTCCGTCTTTGTGTTTCATAAACAAGCCTCTAGTAGAGATACTGAGGTAAATCCCTTCTCTGGTTTCAGGCAGAGACAGTGGTCGTCGTGCCTGTGCAATGGGGGATCTAGTTCTATTGTGTGTCATCTTTACCAAGGACCAGGGCACTGTATTGCTGATTTATTTTCACAAACACCTGATTTCTACCCAAAATATAGTCTACTAGTCAGGTTTTCATGCTGCTGAGAAGATGGTGAAAAGAGCATTGCTGAGAGCAGTCTGCCTGTAAAAGCTGCCAAGTTTTCCTAGCCTTGAAACTAACTTAGTACTCATATAAAAATCCAAAGTTTTATCCCTTTCCCGTAAAGTCTCTGAGGTTTGAGGAAGAGGTTAACAGTTTCCTGTGGGACTTCACTGGCCTTGTTATGTCAACCTGCTTGGGGTTCCTCTTCTCAAGGATACAGGACTCAGTGTATGGACTGTCCTTAAGAGAGACCTATGTTTTTCCTCTCCTTTCAAAACCAGATAATTTTATTTCTGTAATAACACAAAGAGAACAGAGGCAGGAAAATGGTGTCTATGAATCCATACACACCTGCTTGTCTGTCTGTGAAAATCAGTATGAGTGACAAAGAGCAACACTGAAATCTGAGCAGGTTTGAATGAGCCTTTGAACACTGGATGAGGCTCAGAACAAGGAAGCAATGTAAAAATAGAACAAAGTAGTTATTTCTCTTTACTGTAAATATGTGTAAGCAACAAGGCAGGATCATGGCAGTTGGTTGTGTTCAACATGAAGCATCCAAAGATAAAAGCCAAAAGTCATCTTAAAACCAATTGCTGGAAAGACAAAATATTTTAAGAAACCACTGCATTTTATTTATGCATTTAGGCAGGTAGGCAGAGAAAATGGAAGTGGCCACATGAATTTAACCATGAGTGTGATATATACATGATTTTTGCAAAATGCTGTTCATAGTGTCACTGTTAATAACTTCTCTCTGATAAGAAAGAATCCTGTAGCAGGTATTCCTTAGAAATGACAATGAAAAAGTTCATATGTGAAACAACATATTACTTGTATTCAGAGAGGTTCTGTAGATGTTGCGAGGGGACCCTCTGGTTTGCCTGTTACATGCTGAGCAGCTAGGAGCCATGCAAGCAGGGCAACTGACTGACACTGAAATTATGGCTTTTTCTTCAGATGCTCATTTGCACTGAAGAAGTGTGGAACAGGCACTCAGCAATAATTTCTCCAAACACCAGTTACCAGGTAATTATTTCTTTTAGCCTGATTCTAATGTGAAGAGTATGGCTACAAGACTGGTTTTGGATACAGCACTGGGCAGTTGATCCTGTTGTCTTTCAGGAGTGTAATTTGTTCCTTTGGGGGTGTTTTTATGTCTTTTCACAGGTTCAGCTAGAACATTATCCTCCAGGTGGAAAGTACAGTCTTTTATTTTTTCTCTAAGAATGACTAATAATTTTTTTTGAAAAAGAAGGGTGGGGGGAGGGGGAGGGAAGGAGGTTGATCATGATGAGGGAAAATATCTGATAAAGTGACAGAAATACATATAGTAAAGGTAGTATCACTTTGCCAGCTCTCCTGGAAAGCAGGCTAAGCAGTAGTTCAAGGCATAAAAACTTTTGAGGAATTTAGGCAAGCAGAGAAAATCTGAGGTGTTATATGCCTTTGGAAGACTGCCTCTCGACCTGAGACTGCAAACCTGTAATTATGCTGACCTTTCCACTTAACAAGCAAGTCTAAAATCCTCATGTTCAGTTGTGGGTGTAACACAGAAAGAATAGTTAAAATTCTCCTGGAAAACTATCAACAGTGATCTTTAAGCCTTGAATTTCTGATATTCTTTGAATTTTTTTCAGAAAGTGAAAAGCTGCAGTTCTCTGGAGCTGACAAATATTTTACTTTTTTCATCTGGCACTTGCAAAGAGATATGAAACATTTATTTTACCAGTCTTCTCAGAATCAGCAATAAATTGTCAGAACCAGTCATTTATATCTGGTAGATTTTTAAAGTAAAGGATTAGCCCTTCAATATTTAATTTTTCTCCATCACTGCTCTGTAGGCTTAACTAGAAGGAATATGTAAAAGTCTGGATGGGAAGTAGCTGTTTGTCCAGTGGCAAATAGGTATGGACTTGTGACTCTAGGAGATGTTTTACTTTTTCTCTTTTCCCTGCTCTGTGTCTATATAGGGGTGTACAGCTGTGGGAGATAGTCTGTCAGAACTGGTGGTTTCTGTCAAAATTGTTCCTGAGGACTTTTTGCAGGCCAGCAGATTTCTGGCAGAATCAAACTGTTGATAGGAAACTATGCTGGAGATTATATCTTGCTATTACCACTGTGGATGCATTCTTAGTAAAAAAAAAAAAAAAAAAAAAAAATGTGGAATTTGGACTGGAAGTACTGAAACGAATAAATGTGGATATAAGCACATATCTCTGGAAAAAAAGTGTGTGGCTTTTGAAAGGTCACTGAAAAGTCTGTTCTTGAGAAGGTTTCCTTGTCTCTACCCTCCCGCCTGGTTTTCATCTCCATGTGTGAACAAGCAAAGTGCATGCCACTTTTCTCCATGGCTTTGTGTTGAAACAGCTTTTTTGGGAACCAATCTCCTGTGCTCAGCTGATTTTCAGCCTTTATGTGCAAAACAGAAAGAAAGGATGTTTTCCTGTTCTCTGTTCTCCCATGCCACTCTCCAGTGATGAGTGAGATGCCCTCAGTACACATTATACATGGCAAAAGGAATGTGAACTGAGTGAAAAATATTTATATCCCTGATAAAGTGCTTATTCTGGTCCTTTGGTTTTGGATGGATAACTAAGCTCCAAGAATGATGAAGGTGCTACTTCCAGAAATCCTCTGCTCTGTGTGCAGGTCTGGTCAAAGAGAGTTACAGCTTTTTAGCTTCAAGGCTGTAATTCTGTCAGTCATTGTGAAATGCATTACGGCGGTGAAGCCATAATTTGAAGGTACCATGCTTAAATATGGAGATAAAGTTAGAAAGAGCAGGGATTATATAAACATCTGGTGCATCAGTTTCTCGGATCTTACAGAGAGAAAATGCCAGCTGATACTTTCTCCTTGCAGTAGGACTCCCCTGTACACCTAACCCCACAGTAATAATCATGGCACCTATATATGTACTCAGCAACTAGTCTGATGATGGATGTAGTAGCTTTTTCTGAATTAACTACTGAGGCAATTCAAGTGTGAAGTTATAGCAAAAAAAAATATATATAGACAATTATGGTCTGGTACAGATTACCCAATGACTTCCAGTTCTGCCTGGAAACCACAGCTCCCACTCTTCACCAGGACTTTGGATTTCTCTCATCATTTAATTGAATTTTAGACAACTGAAAGCATCAGAATAAAATTGAGCCAGAAAAGAAGAAGCAAGGTTAATATTGCTGGAGCTGACAGAAGGTGGGGGTCTAATTTGATTTCTACAGGAGTATAAAGTTATATTGAGCAAAAAGTGATGCATTTTATTACCACCTGTGTAGTACTGAGGTTATACAGCAGCTGGCACTGCAAAAACTAGTACCTTGGGTTAGCCAAATGAGGCCTGAGGGTGATCAGGCAGTAAGTGACAAGAAAAGCAGTAGTGAAATATTTACCATGATGTGATGAAACCATCAGCAAATCCAGCCCGTTTCTCTGGAATGAACAACAAGGTTCTGAAAGCTTCTCAGCTGTGCAGCACAACTTTGGCTCCAGGCAGTGAAATTGCAGAATCTCCCTGCAGCACAGATTAAGAACATGGAGAAACAGTTTTCTCAACTGGAGGGAAAGGGACTGCATTGTCTGGAGTTACTGAGGTTCTGCTCATATTGACTCCTCAGAAGACATGATCTTAACTAAAGAAGACCTTGGCCATATCATGAAGTATATACTAATGCAAAATAACAATAGTAACAAAGTTCTCTTGAGTCTTCTCACTCCACACTTGTGTCTGCAGCAGGATTTTTGTGTTTCCTTTTCCTTCCTGGAGAAGTAAAGTGGAGCATGGATGGATTTTGGACTTCTAACAGCAGCAAGTTAACTCATATCCATTCCCCTTTTTTCCTTCCAAGTCAGCATAACAAAACTGTCACCCAAACTGTCCTGACTTACTGCTAACTCTCAGGTGGAAAAAAGGAAAGTAAGAACTTGGCAGTAAAGAGTGCCTCTGAGTCACAGTACTTCCCGATGTGCAGTTGCAATTGAAATTGTAGCAACTGAGACAGCCTCCACAGGAGAAGATAAGGATTCTCATGCGCTCCACTATTCTAAAGATGATCTTTCAAGATGTTTACTACAAGGGCACAGTTTTAAATATGTAAAAAATATTTCAAAAATAAGTTCAACAGTGTGTATTACAGACTTTCCAACATCTTGGGGAAAAATACTATAAAGCCTTTCAGTTAAAAACTGTATTATAAAAACTGGAGTATCCTCATTTTTATTTATCATTTAGGGAGTCTTGCAAGATACCAGGAGCTTATTGCTTAGAAGTGATTTGTTTGCATTGCTTACTCCTTACCTAAACTGAGTCCTCTTTTTGTAGCATTTGCTTGCTTTAAAGGTGATTACAAGGCTGCAGATGGTGTTCTGTGTCACCTGAAGCAGTAGCAAGAGCAGGTCAAACCCCTCCCTGAGACGAAGCATTTCTGGTAGCTGGAGCTCAGACTCTGCTCTCCCGGAAACATCGTTGGCTATTATAAACTCATTTACCTGTTATAACACAAATCATATGCTATTGTCTCACATGTAAGCAGAAGATGGGTATTTCAGTCAAAGACGTTTTATTTCCAGATCAATCAGAGAAAGCAAGGAGTCTCTGATAAAAAGGATGTTTATCTTCCCTTTTGCTGCTATGATCTGCTTTGAAATGAACATAAATGGGCAGATTCCACTCTTAGAGATGTAGAAAATGTAAAACGCAAAAATGAAACCTGTAACAGTTTCCATACAAATTTAGAGCACGTGGAAATGGGGGTCCAATTGTCAGCTTTATGGATTCCAAGTTTTTAGAGCTCAAATATAGAAAAAGTTTCACTAGAATTCCTCTATTCAGTAATAAAAATCAAGAGAGAAAGAAAGCATTGTTTATAAGAATTGTTACTTAAATGCAAGTATTTTTAGATGCTACTGCTCAACGTGATTTGTAATGTGCAGCTGCTGTGCAATGCAGTACTTTGAAAAACAAGTAATACATCTGTTATGTGTTTCCTGTCAAATAAAAGGAGAGTTAAGAAAAAGTATCTGATCTATTTAAACATTTAAAATGTCATCATCCAATCCTATTTAAAGGAGCTCAAAATGAAATATACTGAGGGTAATGTTTGCTAAGCCTTAATATAGGTGTATGATGCCTTTGGCTGGTAGACGTCTTTATGAATACAGTGTCAGAAAAAAAAAAAAAAAAAGAAAGCTATTTCATAGAAAAAAAAATGTTTATTATGAAACTTTAAAACATACACAGAAAGAATCACACATGGCTGTACTGTGAAATACTAAGACATGTACACAGGAAAAGGAGATGATTTTCCAGTTATCCCACTGAGAACAAAAAGTTGTGCAAGCAAACTGACTGTAGCAAACTGCTCTTAACTTTTTTTTTTTTTTTTTTTTTTTTTTTTTTTTAATCAGGTTGTTCACTTGCCCAATTAAAAGCAGCTCTTACATCAATTGTTTGGTTCAGATTTCAAAAGGCATTGATGTAATTTTTTTTTTTAGATTGAAATACAAAGATGTGAAAGGATTATGCTGCTGACTCTGCTGAGAACTTCCTTTTCTAACAGCGTTGGTTTTCATTTCATCAACATGAATAATCATTATTCTGTGGAAGGTGCGTTAATGACATTTTAAGTTTACTATATTAGGTGAAACATAGTTACTTGCAATGATAAATAGTTATTATTTCCATTATAAATTACTAACCTCAGCATTGCAGGAGAAATTTATTTCATTCTTACGTGTACGCTAGGCTTGCATCAGACAATTTCCTGCAATTTGAGGACTGGAAAAAATATTAATAAGACTTAGGGGAAAAATCCTTTGAACATCTGATAGTAAATGGCCCTGATCTTTTTGTAAAAGCTTAATTTTCAGCCCAGTGGACTTTGAAAAGTATTCCTGCAAGGGAAGCGTAAGAGTGATGACAAGTACTGTCAGTTCTGTTGTCTTGTTTCCCACCTAATAAATTTTTTTAATCCTTTGAGCATTGCAGCACTGGTGGAACTTGTTTTCTTTACTGTGCATTCATAGTAGGCATTTTACTAACATCCCTGGAAGCAGATTTTTTTCCTATACCATGCAAATGCACAATACCTTTGTCAGCCTGATACCAGTTTTCAATTACACCTTTTTTTTTTTTTTTTTCTTTTGCAGATTTGCTGAGGGAACCAAAAAGAAGAAAGAGCTACCATCAACTGCCTGGCATTCTTATGTCTCTGACACCTACCAGTCACTGGCATTTAAATGAGCATGGGATGTATAATACTTAAATATGGGTTTCTTTCAAAATAAATGCCTAATTCACCCCAATGAAGGTGAGGACCTGAATAGTCATTAGGGGTGCACTTTCTTTGGGAGTGAGAAGCCCTGGCAATTACAGGGAAGGAGATCTCATGGGTCATCACACACAGTTTGCAGCAAAAAGCTATTGCATGTGATCTCATTCCTCCTATTCCCCATGGATCCAGAAGGGCTCAGTGCTGACTGCAGGGAAGCTAACATAGCTAACAGCTGCCTTTAAATTCCCATAGATCTACAGTAAGAAGTAAAGTTTCTCCGCTCCCTTTTCCAGCAGGGCTAAACGTGAGTTTCTCTGTCCTCAGTGCAGTGAGGTTTTATAGCCCAGGTGGGTACACTCTGCACTGTTCTCATCTGTTCTACTGCATTTGGCCCCTGGATTGCAAATAGGAAGAAAGCAAACCAGTGCTATAGAAAAAAAGAGTTGCAAACTCCCCCTTCTCCGCCCCTTGAGTTTCTCTGAAATGACATTACCAAAAACTGCGTCAAATTTGTGGCTATTGATATGCAGATGTTACAGTCTTTCACTGCATCAGGACAAAGATGAATGCATTACCATGTCTGTTTTGCACATAAATATGTATATTATCACAGTGCCCCCGCTTCCTCCAAAATGATAGCAATTGATGTTCAAATAGGACAGGCTATGCAAGACAAATATATATATATATATATATATATATATATGCTCATGAAATATTCTCTTCCTTTTCCTTGTTTCTGATTTTTCTTTTCTTCAACTATGCACAAAGCTCGGGCCGAGCAGGATCCCTCCGGCTATGTGCGTGGGCGGCAGATCTGGTTTTCTCCCAAGGTGACAGCTGCTGGCTTTGCATTAAGGGCTGTCACTGCCCCCACCTGGTGAGAACAGGGCTTGGAAACTTGCCATTCCCGGGATCTTTCTGAATGCGAGCATCTCTGCCAAATGTGACAACCGAGCCATGCCTGCGAAACAAAGGGTCGCGCCCTACACAGGAGCACGGTTGCTAAAATAAGCGCTTTAAAATAGCTCCTACTGTCTGACTTGAAATACAAACGTGATAGATTTGATATTATTAGATGAAATGAAAGACTGTTCTGACACTATTGTTACAGTTTGAAGGCATTTAATGCCCCCCTTCTTTTAATCCTGTCATAAGTTTGCACAATTATTCACAGAAACAGAGCTAGCTATTAAGTGTTTCTATGCAAATCTGCTGAGTCTATTACACTTAATGAGATATTATTTTGAAGAAAGAAACCTCAGAGTTTAGTTCAAGTGAGTCAAAAATATTTGAGCAGTCGAAGAAAAAATGTTAAAATACTTTAAAATAAATTCTATTTTATTTTGTTAAATATTGGTGTTTCATAAGATGTAATTTTACAATATTAAAAGTAACATTAGAAAAAGCAGCTTCTCTGAAAAAAATTCTGATCAACTCAAAATGCATTCAGTCATGTGTGGATAATTTTGTAATGGTGGACTTTCATTTCTGTCTCAAAATAAATTTCAGAAATCTTCAGGTCCTTTCTGAAACAAGAATTTTTCTCTCTGCACAGGGCTAAGTCATGAATGTGGAACAGCATCAGACAGTGTATACGTTAACTGGGGTGGCAGTTTAACTTCTCTCATCCAGTAAATTAATTCTACCACAGTATAACAGTGTCATAGTGTAAGATCAGATTTCTGAGTCACTCTCTTAGAACTTGTTTGCTAATGAGGAGACCCTTCCCTCACTGAATTTAGAGAAAGCTGAAATGCACAGAGCTGCTGGGATCAAGTTGACTCAGGAAAGAACATAACTCGATTCAGAAAAAATACCTAGAACCATGTTAAATCTGTGCCTGTAATTAGAGGACATATACTGTTGTGAATAATGAGGATATAAAAACATCTTTGAGCTTCTCTCTCTGTGTTAACTTCTCAAGAATTTAATATACATTCAATAACCTAATGGATAAGATGGACTTGTCTACACCACACTTGTGATGGTTTTGGTTATTTATACCTAGAGACTGTATAATGCAACTCAGTATCATATGTAACTCTGTCTGATACTACTAGTGACAGAGATCCATCAAAGAGAAATGTATTTGCAGTTACAGTGAATCCACATGTTTTGCCAGTCCTCTTTGACATCCAATTATGTTTATGTATAGATACCTTTTTCCTAAATAGAGAAGACTTTAAATAGGAAAGTTTCCTTTTTTTTCTTTTTCCCTCACCCGCCCCATCATTCTCACAAGACTTTTCTAAGGACCATGTTCCTTGATATTCCCTTGACAACTTGCTTTTTATCTCTCTGTGGGTATTTCTTACTTATTTCTTGCACATAACTCTTGTAAATACAAAATTCAGTGTACTCCATCTTACTTCTGAATGCATATTTTCAGTGTTAATGTAATAGCTTGTGATGTGAGTGTTCAGCACAAGATCAGTATTATCTCAGGATTTTAATTCTATAGATAATTCACTGTTAATTTTCAATTGTTTCATATCTTTACCAACCTCAGAATTGTACATGCCTACCAGTTTCAATGGGAATTGCTCAACTCACTATACCACTGTATAGGTTCATGTTCTGATATAGATTAAAATGATACTCTGAACAACGTCTCCTAAATGAAAAGTCATTAACAAATACTAATGGTAACATTCAACTAAGCAGCTGTATTGAAAATGTGTGTGTTAGAGCTTTTTACAAATTACCAGAGCCAAATAAATATGCTTTTGTTCAAACAGTAGTAAACAAGTTTTAGAGATCATCACTGCCCATTTAAAAAAAGTAAAACAAAATAACATTTCCTTTTGGGCAGGATTTATTATTTATTTATTTATTTATTTATTTATTTATTTTCCTAAGGACTGAAGCTATTGCTGTGACAAGTTACCCTCAGGCTTTCCGTTCCTTCCAAACCACAAAGCATTAACGCTAATTCTTAATGTGAAAGGGAATAAATTCAGAAGCAATATTACAGGCTTCTTTTCAACATGATATGCCTTTCCCCAAGCCCTGTGTCTGTTGCAGGACTGACATGTAATTGCAAGTCAGCCTCTTTCACTGACATTTGAAAGTCTTTGAAATATTTGCAAGTCTTTTGGACATTTGGAAGTCTTTGACTTCCCTGTATACATCCATAGCTACAAGCTCTGGTCAAGCAAAGAACATAAAGCTGATTTATTGGCTACTTCTTTCATCCTGAAGTTCTCAGCAATGTACAAATCTGCAGTGGTCACCTGTCAGCCAGATTGGATAGGTTTTAACACTTCATTATGCTAAAGGCTTTTTTTTTTTTTTTTTTTTTTTTTTTTTTTTTTTTTTCCTAGCTTCTAGCTAGCCTGAACACAATGATAGGCTACAAACCATATGTTGTGGTGGTTGTCAAACATCAGTCTCTTCTGTATCATTGGTAATTCAATTTCTGAGTTAGGTTAGACAGTATTATTTTTCTTGACGACCTCAAATATCAGTGACAAATTCACTTTTGAGGTTTTATTCCCTGCCAATCTTTAAAATTATGTTATTGAATTGAGCCATGTAAACCCTATGAAATGCTTTCTTCAGAGATAATTCATCATCTGGAGCAATCCATTCTCTCTTCCCCAGGTCTCTTCAGGTCAAAAATGGGAGTGAAAAATGACAACTTCCTTGCCAACATATCCAGAATGGTGTTTGCATTGTGCTGGTATAACAAAAGGTTAAGAACATGAGGAACCCACCCAATTGGAGTTACCTTCCCTTTTAGCAAAAGTGGAGAGAGAAGTGCCATGGAGAAAAGCTTCTTATCTCATATAGGAGATTGGAGATGACCTCAGTGCAAGCTGAGAGAAATAGATAACATCATTAGATTTGCTGTAAACTACAGAAAATATAAAGAATGAACAAGGTCACAGTAGTTGTAAATATAGCTGGGTTCTGGAGGGAATCTTAAAAGGCACATTGTCAGAAGTAAGTGGAGACAAAGAGTAGAGACTTTTGCCTCAGTTAGAAACAATCCTGCAGCAATTTGAAGTGATGGATTTCAATTTGCACAAAGTGACTGACAGGTTGGAAAGGTTAATGTAAAAGGTACTTTCTGCAAGTCTCTGTTGATATGTTGATTATACCTAGGTGATACTCTAGTGCATGTGAAAGCCTTTGAACAGGTACATATATGTTCACTAATGCCCTGTGAGAGCTTTAGTGTTGCCTCATGGATGGGAAGATAAATAATATTAATAATAATTAAAAAAAAGAAGCCTTGTTTCAGAAAAAATGTTTTTGTTTTGTTTTAATCAATGAGAAGAATTAATTCTGTATAAAGGATGCAAACTTTGCAAAAATAAAAAAGTAAAAAAACCCACAGTTCTCCACCCTTATGAAAGTTTTTACTACTTTTTCTATCATTGCTATTTGGGTTGGGGTTGGCGGAAGAAATCCCTCATGCATATTAGTAGCAAGCTAGCCAAGAAAAGCTATTGCCTGTACCTATGTAAGGTCACAGAAGAGCTGAACTGTTCAGTGAGAGGGATTTTGTGAGTACTCTGTGCTAATAAAGAACTTTCAGTGTGTTCTAAATGGAAAACAAATGTCATGTGTAAAAGGAATATTATGCGAGATAAACTATTTGGGGGGGGGGGATTTTATTCAAAGAAACAGTTTTACAAATAATCACCTTACGTACAGAGTACTGTGGGATTTTTTGGTATTGTTTGTTGTTTTGTGCCTTTTTTTCTCTTTTAGGAAAAAAAAATAGTACGACCTAAGTTTCTCTGCCTCATTGCTCTTCTGCCACATAGCTGAGAGAGAATTGCTTCATTTTGTGTGAAGTATAATAGATGGTGCTGTATGTTTGGGAAGGATAAGCACTTCCCATTCTATTGTGGCTTTTCTCCAGGTGCAGCAGGAAGGTGATAGCAGCTCTGCCTAGACCACTTTTTGATGTCTGACATGCAATTGCTTTTGCATTTCTGCTGCTTGAGGAAAGAACATTTTCAGCTTTTGCTACAGGAGAGCTCTTTGCTTTCCTAGAGGACCTTGAAAGACTCAATCTATTTCAGCAGAGAAGGCAAAGGAAATACTCCCATTGACTTCAAAGAGAGTTGGGTCTAAGCCCAAACAAGGCCTGATGAATGAGCTGAATCAGCTGCAAGTGTTCTCTGCTGATGTGATTGCTATCTTTTATGTACAGCTGAAAAGGAAAGGGGATTGGATTTTCATCCTTCTTTCACTACCTTCTGTATGCCTGCTTGAGAAACTTCAAGACTAGGACATGTTTCATCCCAAATCTTAGCCCTTTGTCTCCTTGCTGATTGCTGCTAAATCAATGGTAACCTCTTCCTTCTTCTCTTCTGCATTGCAAGCAGCAGTCCGTTAATTACCTGTTTACCATGTACTTACTGTGCATGTGCAATGCATGTATGTGTTCTGGCAGTTAAAGAGTATTAAACAGATTTCCTGTCACATATGCCATTTTTGTTTTGCGGTGAATCTAATTACATTTAATTTATCCAGCTTTTATATACCAGGCAATATATATTTTTATTATATTGTTATGGGGTAAAGGAATTTGTTTTGTGGTCACTGGTCATTTTTATTTCTCTAGTATGAACAAGAATCAAAGGTGTCATCAGAGTATTTAAAAATACAACCATTTTTTAAATTATTATTATTCATTCCCTTAAATATTAAAAGTGCCTAGTAATGTATATACACTACAAAGCATATTAGTTTAACTATATGTGTTCTGACTAGATGTCATTTTCCACAAGGAACTGGTAACTAAGCTTTAGAAATCTGTATGACGCATTTTAACCTTACAAAATTGATGCTACTGACTGCAGCATATCCGCATTGTCTTCAGTGGAAAGAGTTGCACTGCTAGTCATACACAGAAAGAAAATATCAGATCTCTTCCATAAGCGTGTCACATTTGAACATTTGATACTGTCCCAGTCCTTTGGAGGAACTAAGAGGTTCCTCCAAAAACTTGCAAAAATAAATTATATGTCCAGAGGAAACTATCCAGTGATGTTTTTTTTTTATGTTATTGAAAATAAAATTAGTGTTTATGAATGGTAGATTTGACAGTGCTTGAAAATGGTGATACAGATGTATGTAGAGCAAGGACAATAGTTTACTTGACTGTACAGTGGTGGTTTGCCTCCATTTTTTTTTTTGGGGAAGGACAGTCTTTTGCAGTGAATAACAGATTGCTGGGCATGAATTATTCTGTGCAAAATAGCCAGCTAACACCTTGCATATCTTACCATCACAGTTCATTTCTAATTTAGTTAATTTTCAAATAAGCCACCAAGCACATAAATATATGGATTATATTTGGCCACTCAGAATTTTTTCTCAAAATAATTTTTAATTAAAAAGAAAACCAAATAGCCTTTGAGTTTTTAAAATAATTCACTATGGTTTTTGTCTTTTGTTAACGGACAGCAATAAGGACAAGAACTTTTTATTCAACAAAATAAAATTATAGGGGACATAAAGAAAAAAAAAGGGAAGAAACTAACATTTTTTTCCACACACTTCCAAGTCCTCATATGTACTGGGTGCTACCCAGTCTGATCTCTAGTGGAAGTAGTTCCATCTCCATTTCCAGAGCACAATTCAATTAGATAACATGATAACATCATTTAACAAATTTTGGTTTACTAACAGCCAGCAAAGAGTAAAATTATTAGCTGTTCACCAGTCTAAGTTAGGCTTTGTGTATGTGTTTGTGTGTGTGTTCAGATATTTGATAGTCTTTTGACAATCTGCTCAGCTACATTTCATTTGCTGATCTTCCGGGGCACCTATTTTGTAAATTATGTGTAATAGTACTTCTGAAAAAATATCTGATGTTGCCTTATATTTCATTTTCTTGTATGAGGTAAATATCCTCTGTTATTTCTTCTAAATATGTTTCCAGACACTTAGCAGTCTCCTGAGCTTCTAAATTGGAGTGGTCATGTTTTCCATTGCCCTGATTTTTCATTGGGAATCAATGGAGGATTTTGCCTGATATCCATTTGCATTAGGTAAGGGCACATTTAGAGTCCACTTTTATTCTCTTTGTCATTAACTTTCCATCTTTTTTTTTTCCAAATCTCACTATAAATTTCATGATTGTCTAAAGCCAGTATAAATACAAATTGCTATAGTGACTCGGTTGTCACATATATAAGCAAAGTGATTAGACCCTCTTCCCAGCTGCAAGATGATGTCAAGTCCAACACAAGACAAGTGACAGGAAAAATGGATACTACTCTTTTTTCATGTCAGGCCACTGCCAAGAAAGCAAAAGCTGATTATAAAATCAATTTAATTATCTGTGATATGTCTTCAAAAGAGATGTATCAGAAAAACTATTTCCTTTGGCTTTTAGATGTAGAGCTTAGGGATATGGTTTAGTGGGGACTGTTAGTGTTAGGTCAGAGGTTGGACTCAATGATCTTGAGGTCTCTTCCAACCTAGAAATTCTGTGAATCTTTCAATTAAGATTTATATATATATATATATTAGGGGAAGATACATTTGACTTTTTTTTTTTCTTTTTCTTTCTCTTTTTTTTTTTTTTTTAATGTCACCCAGATATGGAACAAGCTGTGAGATTGTAGGTGTGCAGCTGACCACGCACATGGGATTTCCAGCTCATAGTGGTTTTTGACATTCCTCGAAGATAGTGTTGGAAGCTTTGTGAGCATGGATCAAGTTATTAGAGATCTGTTTCAATATATATTCTATTTTTCATTTTGAAATACTAAATCATCAAATTTGCCAGTCAAATTTTTCAGCTTTGGGGTGCTTTTTATTCCTGATTTTTTTAAAAACATATGGTAGTAGTTGCTGGTATTTGGAGGAGTGTCCTTTATTTCCTTTGCATTTTTTTTACATTTTTTTTTTTCACTTTCCAAATCTTCAGCAAAATTTGAAGTCTTCAGTGGTTTGAAGGTTAGTGTGGGTTTTGTTTGTTTGGTTTTTATTTTTTTTTAACTTGTACTCTATACATTTCAAAATAAATAAATAAATAAAGTTGGATAAAGTGCAAAGCTAGCAAAATGAAGAAAGGGAGGGCGTGGTGTGTGGAAATTGTTACCTAAAAATGAAAAAAAAAAAATCACTATTTCCACGCTAATTCCTCCTTCGTGGCCATTTTTCTACTGTCTCTCTATCAGGCCCACATGGACATTTGCACTGTATTGATATGACAAAAATGCAGTTTCTCTGAGGGTAGTCACCTTTATAACAAAGTGTTAAACAGATTCAGAAACCTGTTAGCTGTAGTAAATCATCCAAAATGATGAGTTACTCTTATTCTACAGTGTGTGGGCAAGAATGAATCACACCCCAAAAGCCACCCAGAAGATCAGGCTCCTCTTGAAAAATCTCTTCATTCTCTGACTCACTCACTGTTTCTGTCCAAAAAAGCATGTGACAGACAAAACATTTATTTCCAGGCAAATGGTTCTGAAAGAACAAAATAAAGTAAAATAAAATAAAATAGTGATGACCAGTTTCTAACATGAACAGTATCCTCTTTAATGCCAACTCATTCACTCATCGTGTTTGATTAATTAGCTCTGCTATTTCCTGTTGGAATAAACGGTTTTTCAATATGTTCTTGCTATTTTCAAACTTGTAAAAATACTGATGCTTCAGCAATATTTGAAGAATAATATTTTTGACCAGGAAAAAAAAAAAAAAAAAAAAAAAAAAAAAAACCAGCAAAGAAGGCTGTGAGGATGATGACTTGGCAGCTTGACCAGAGAACTCTGTGGCCAGGACAGGAAAGGAGCCACCATGGACTTAGACGTACTAGGGTCAGAAGGGGCTCAGATAAGATAGGAGAGAAAATGTGTTCATATCTGTCTGTATGACTAACAGTATTGGTATGGATAATCCAAGTTATGGTTGCTCAGCTCATGTGCTAAACCAGCCTACATGATGTTTCCATCCACCAGCACACCAGCTTCTCTCCCAGGACCATGGGAACAAATTTGAATGTGTCCACATTCTGAACATGGTGTGACTCCCTTTCTGCCCCTCATGGCACTCACAGCCTTCTGAGCTCCTGCTGCATCAGCAGGCATCAACTCTCCTGGCATGATGGCTGTCTTCTGGGAATGTCATAGAAGAAGCCACAGAAAGAGTTACATTGAAGTAGGTAAATGGGAACAAATGGAGCAGACAAGTGATGGTGGTGTCACTAATCAGGTACTCAGAAAACAACTGCTTGAGGTACATAGGAAAGCACTTAGCAGGAATGAGAATAACATCAGGGTATTAGGAAGCAGAAGGTCAGAACTGGAGTATCAAAGACTTAACAGGAAATGGAGCTGAGGATGGGGACCAAGAAGGAGGAAAGATTTCTTCATCCAGAAAGAGACTGTCCATATCATTGAAATTCAAGTAAAGACAAGGAGGTAGATACCAATTCATCTGGTGAGGAAAAAGTAGAATTCAAAGCAAGAGTGATTTCAACAAGAGCTCTAAAGTTAACAGTACTATGCAGATAGATGATGTGGATAAGACTCAGAGGGCTGAGCAATAAGAAAGAATTGGGAAAGAGAAATAATCACACCAAAATAGAGGTGAATGACTACCTATTCCCAAGGCCTGCACACATCTTGAAACAACCTGTGGCAGAACAAAAATTGTTTTAAAATGTCATAAGGCTGAACCCCCAAATGTTAACATGTGAACCTCAGGTGTGTTGAGTACAAGTTCATACCTATGCACATGTGAGGTGGGCATCTGTTTCAGTGCTTCTTTATCTGGGCAATCACCATGTATTTTATTTGCATTTGAGTGGTTACCATTGAAAGGAACTTTTTTTCCTTTAGATACTTTCCATATAATGGCAAGGAGTGAGTATGTAATTTCATAGTGGTCAACAAATAGGCTAAAGGCCATGTTTCAGAAATAGACCACTTGAAGGAGACAGCATATGTAATCTGAAAAGACCAAAACACTCATGTTGCTGTTTGTCACATGGTAGATCTCTTGGAGAAGCTGAAGCTTATGCTCAAATATTTGAATGCTGATGGCCTGCATGATTAAAGTTAGAAAAAACATTAGGATTAATTAGATTCTGTATACATCCCCTCATACAAGCTGCTGCACTGTCTCCTGCTGGGGAGTTCCAGTTTGGAAGTTAATCTATTAATTGCAGCAGAGGCAATTCAAACATATATTTGCACTGAAGAGACCTCTGAATTAGACCAATTTACCCAAATGTGCAACATTACATAATGGTAATGGACCAGATTGGAGTCTTAACTGCTCAGTTTTTCATATAAGTCATGCAGCTGGTGAGTGATTTCATGAAACAGCTCACATGAGTAATAGCTCAGCACTGTGAGTAAGGGACCTGCAATCTGTCTTTCTATTATTATTTGTGTAATTATAACCTTTGTTACTGAAGTGCAGATTTGCTGTAGAACATGAATACACTCACCTGAAAGTTGCATAGGTACGGCTACGGATCAAAGCAGTAATGTCCAGGAGAGTTTACAACCCTGAATGCAGTTGTGCAAAAATATTTTTTTAAAATAAAGTATTAAAAAAGAGAGAGAGAGAGAGAGAAAAAATAGATAGATTTAATAAAAATAAACAGAGCTATCGGTAGGGTTAGGAAGGAAGCCTGGAGATCACCTTACCTTATAATTACGTATCTTATAGTTGATATATATATAACTTATAGAACAATGAGAAGAATGAGAATATAGAATATACTCTTATAGCTTATTGGGTGTATTGCATCTTCTGATTACCAACCTTTGATAAAAGTGGAACAGGTACCATTGGCCTGATCAATACCATTTTTTTTTTCTGTAAACTATCCCCCCAAAAATGGAAAGTTTTAGGGCTTAGACCCTCATGGATGAATGGAATTAAATTTATTCTGAGAAAATTTTACAAAAAAATGTATACTAAGGAAGATCCAAAACTTTATTTTTCAGCAAATACATTCATATATGTATTTAATTTTGTCTTGATTTTTTTTTGTCTTTTTTTTTTTTCCTTTTTCATTAGCACAATACAGTAGCAAATTTCTAGAAGCCATGCTAATTATTTGCAGGAGTAATAGCATTTTTTCCTTGCCTCAAGCTTTGCTGTCATTCAGCTGATTGAACTGATAATTCTATACGATGTTTGAATGATGCTGAATAGTTTAAATGGCTCTGATAAATTTCAGCTGATACTAACTCTAAAGCTAAGGAAAATATAAATTTTCACCCCTGTGGAGAGAATAAAAAGTTACTTCTTGTATGCAAACTACCTGGAATATGCTTGCTCTCTGGCTTTCTGAAAATTGGTCAAAGTTTGATTTGCTTATAGGACTAAAAATCTGAAATTCAGGTGTAATCTATAGATTACTGAGCTAGGATTGAGACTGAGAGGAGAAGAGTGAAATGAGGGCCATAGGACAGATAAAGTACAAGGCTAGGAAAGAGAGTTTGGAGAGTAGAGGAGAGAACAGAAAATCAGCAGGGAGAATTGAGGTTTTTAAGAGAGCACACTTCAATCAAGTGCATGGAAATGAACTGGGAATCATCATTTTTCTGCTGTCACAAATATCCGTGAAAAAAACTAGTAAAATTCCTCTCTAGAGCTGGTTCACGCTGAGAAAGACAACCTGAGGTTGCTATCTATTATTCCATTAGCTAAAATGACTGCAATATCTTGAGCACAGCTGAAGATTTGAGCCCTTCTGTTGAATCACACTAGTGTCAGTACAGATGATGGCAACTTGGGCTCTGGCTTTTAAAAGCCAGGGAGTGACACTGAAAAAATGAACATGAAGTGAGCAACACTGCTGAAGCTGGAAAATGCTCACACACACACACTTGTTAGGAACTCCAGTGTGGAAGTTTCTTGAACATCTTCAATTTGGTACCACCTCTGTGAACCTGAAACTCCAGAGGAAGCAGGGTAGGCTGGCCACAGTGAGCGGAGGATAGACATTGCTCAGTTCAGGAAGCATATGTTCAATACTCTATTAATTTCTCTGCTGTTCAGTGCAGGAACAGAGTTTTTCTGGGAGCCAGGTGTCCCTGCCCTCTGTCCCCAGCACAGGCAGACCAGCTGGGTGGGGGACCTGTGCTTGCCCCCATCTGGTGAGCAGCTTGTATTCATTTACTGCCTGGTGTTCAAACTCTTCAGCAGCTCAATTTCTTCCTCGTGGCTTCATTTTTTTTTTTTTTTTTCATAATTTTTCAAATCATGCCCACTGATCTCAGCACATCACAAACCTTAATTATTTTCTTACATTCTGTGAAATCAAGAATTGCCATTTGTTTGTAAACAATCACAACTTGGATTTCCAGATAGAGCTGATATGCTGAAAGCACTTTCCCTTTATTCCAGAAGCAGGGAAGGCTAGTCAGCTTTCCTGCAAATCTAGCTCCAAGGTATAATATTAAATACACATAAATGGAGACACTCACCTAAAGCTCACTTTTGAAACTCTCTGAATGACATGTCTTTTAACACATACTGTGGTAGAGGCAGATACAAGGCAATATTCAAATCCTGTATTGTTGAAATGGTCCTTACTCTGGCTGGGATCTCCTGTCATATGTATCACATAAATTCTCACATCTGCCCCATGTGAAGGAGAATTCTATAGCCATGGCATTTTTACTTTATATTGAATCAGTGGAAGTACATTGTTGTTATACAGTTACAGAATCACAGAATTTCTAGGTTGGAAGAGACCTCAAGATCATCGGGTCCAAACTCTGACCTAACACTAACAGTCCCTACTAAACTATATCCCTAAGCTCTACATCTAAATGTCTTTTAAAGACCTCTAGGGATGGTGACTCCACCACTTCTCTGGGCAGCCCGTTCCAATGTCTAACAACCCTTTCGGTAAAGAAGCTCTTCCTAAGATCCAACCTAAAACTCCCCTGCTGCAACGGCGCAACTTAAGCCCATTCCCCCTCGTCCTGTCACCAGGCACGTGGGAGAACAGACCAGTTATAAGTCATAGTGCTGAAAAAAAAAAAAAAAAAAAAAAAAAAACAGCATAAGTATGAAATTTAAGACTGCTTTTAATGACTTAGGTTTGCATGGGTGTTCTTAAATTTTTCATACTTATTCTGCAACAGTGATAAGTATTAATGTACTTTGTGTTACACAAAGAGAGATTCTGCCAAAACCTTTGACCCATAGTGAAATATTGACAGGTAAATTCAAGAGCAAGCATTCTATTTAATTCAAATACAATATATACAATAGGATGACTTTCTTCATATTTTCTGAATTCTTTTTTTTTTTTTTTTTTTTTTTTTTTTTG
>CM021735.1:52502166-52562027 GCA_011075105.1 Heteronetta atricapilla
ATTTTTTTTTTTTTTTTTTTTTTTTTTTTTGGTAAAGATAAATTAATGTATTTTAGATATTGCTCTTAATGTGTCTGGAACTTGGAATACCTATCAGTCACTCAAATACTTGTCTGAGAAAATGCAAGACATACTCCAAAGCATGTTGTTGAAGGTTCAAAACACATTGTTGAAAGTTCTAGGTATGGAAAATTAAATCATGCATTTAATTGAACCTTTCTGCAGATGTAAACACAAAACATGGGACTAGTCAGGAACAAACATACTTGCAAGATCTAAAAATATTTTTAAAATAGCAAGTCAGAAGTTTTGAACAGTTTTCAATCATGATGATAAATCTGACATATTTTCTGTGAGATGATGGAAGTGGCTTATAACAGCCTTTACCACTTAGTATCATTTTGAATGTTTCAAAACCAAAACCTAAGAAACTCTTCACTGAAAGAGTAAATCCCAGTCTCTTATACCTGACAATTTTAGTCTAATATTCTATAATGTACATAATAAATAAAGCGGATTAAGGATTGTCTTAACTAAGCATACTATTGTGTTTTAACACTAAACACTAATACTGTTTCTGGTGCAAACACTGGGACATTGCAATTGTTTCTAAGTTTAATGCTATTTCCTTGGAAATGACTGAGAGTGTAAAAGCACACTACAGGGAATTGCTGATCGCATGATTTTTGCATTAATGTTTGATTCTCCTATGTATGAAATTAATGGGAAGAGGGTGGAAAATGCACCATAAATTAAAATTTTAAATTGCTACATCTTCACCCAGGTTGAAAGGCAGACTATCTAAATAGTTCCACTGAAGTGGTAGGTGTGTGCTTAGAGAAAATCTTGAATCTTGATAAAGTATTGAAGAGACTTCATTAATCCTTTGACATGAACGGGACAACAGTCATGATTAAAGAAGCAGTGGAAAACTTGTAGAAGTGAGAAGTATTTTTAAACACTTTCTGCAAGTTGTAATTAAATAGACTTTTCTATATTTAGGGAACATCTAGCTTTCTTTGACACTGCCCCAGAATGGTGAAAGATTTGCTGCTCAGAATGGTTCACTGGATGTAGTTATCTTTGCTCACCATTTTCTGCAGGCATTTAAGAGAATGACAGAGTTAGAGCATAGCTGTTCAAAGAGCTAATAAAAATGGTTCTTGATTATAGTACACATCATCAAACTTAAATGGGTTAGCAGTATATTCTGAATAATTTATCAGAAGTTTAGTTTTTCTCTGCACAAACAAGATATTGGGAAAACAAATATCATTGCTTCACCAGTCAGACATATAACTATTATATATCATATAACTGAACACCAGTCAGTTCATATAACTATTCCCATCCTAGACAGTCTTGGCTGTTCTTACCCACTTTTGCAGTCAGACAGCCCAGATACCAGTACACAATCAATTTCTTGGATTCTGATGTGTGACTTTTTAGTACCACATATTTTGAGCAGATATTGGTTAATTTTTGTGTCTAGCTTCCTATCCTCCACTGAGTTTTCCATTAAGTCATCCACAATTTGGTGCTTGTTTTCAAGCTGGAAGATTGTACCTGAAGTATTTGTGAAATGTATTGACCTCATATCTTTTTTTTTTTTTTTTTCTCACACAACAAAAATATATTATAGACCTGATATTCTAGGAAGTCTGCTTTTTGGATATATAGAAGCTCCAGTCCTGAAGTCTTAGGGTTTCACTGAAGTTCAGAGCTGGATATTCATCTTGGGTGAAAAATGCACTGCATTCTTTTTCAGAACATGGAAATCAGGCAGGCAGGTTTTTTTTTTTTTTTTTTTTTTAGACTTAATTAATCATTTGATTGTGGAGTTTTAATCTATATTTCAAGATGATACAAACAAAAAAGGCTCATGGTAAAAATGTAAATGTAGCAGCAAACTCTTCAGCACTGCATAATCATGAATCACACTAACTTGAACAGAATCTATAATTTATATTGTAGGTGATCATCATTCATTATGTATTTTCATTTTTAAAAATGCCTTACTGTATACTTCAGGGTTTGTCAGCACTTATATATTATAAACAACATTTATGAGGGCTTGCTAATTATTTCCAGAGACATCACCAAAAAAAGATGGTGACAGAACTCCTTAAAGAGAACTAAAGTGGTTGTTGTTTGCCCGCTCTCCAATTGATAGTGGAAACATCACACATTTAAAGTTGAGATGCCTCTGTCTATGAATCCTCTGTGTGTAGTTTTCACAGCTGATAAAATCACATTCTCATTTACAATTGTGTAAGCTGAGAGTAATTTCAGTTAGGGACTTGTAATAGCACTTTTGTGAAACTATTCTTTGTACAGTGAAGCAAATTGCTTTTCTGTTATGATATCTTTTCTAATTAAAGCAAAATCTTGATTCATTTATACAAAAAACTCATGCACAAATAGTGTTAGATGAGCAAAGAAATATAGAAGAGCAATGTCAAGGGTAAAATCTGGACTTCTGTTTTAATAGAAACCCCAATTGAACTGTGAATTCTCCATTGGTTTTGGAAGGTATTCCATATCTAGGCTGAAGTACCCCATCTGTAGCCTGATTCAGATGATTTCAGGGGCATCATATCACATTAAAGCTAATTTTACTCATCTGTATCAAAAGTCTGTACATTAGCTTTGCATTCATTTGTGGGTATCTGCAGAACAAGTAGGTTAAGCTGTGTATTTATGCGAACTGCATGACCATAATCTCCCCACACAACTGAGGATTTTAACTACTGCAAACACTTACAACAGCCCTATTGAAATAAATTATAAGAAAATATGAATGCATTTAATATATGAATATATATATATATATATTAAAAAAAAAAAAAGAAGAATTTGCAGTTTGGCCCATTCTATTTGAAAGATCTACATCAGAACAACATCTGTGATTGATTTAAGCTTGAAGCTGGGGGAAAATAAAGACTTAAAATAGCAAAAAGTTCCCAGGGTGCAGAAATTATAAAGTTAATAGACCTAACTGGAACAAAGGATATTAGCTCAAGAGCAATTTGGAAATAGGTGTTCCGCCTGGCCATGGTAATTAAGGTAATAATGACACATCTGTTCAAAATAATTTTGAAATGTTTTACCCTCACCAGGAGGAATTGATAACTACTGGATTTTGCAGATGTGCAAAGTCAAAAATAATTTTAGGGACCTGGTCCAAAGCCCATGTCTCTCTATGGATCTTGCTCATAACTCTTTTCTCTATTTGTGTTTCTACCTTATTTATTACCTAAGTACAGTTGTGTTTTAAGCCTAGCTAAATATTGGGGAATAATGAGAGCTAGTGGTTTTGAGAGCAACAAGGGTCTGTGAGCACAGCAGGGAAGGTGAGGAAGAGGGTGCTAGGATCCTCTGTCATCTGGTGGCAGGGGGGAACATGACTCTGGATACATGAAACAGGACAGAAGGACAGCTTACGCTTACTCTTTCAAAGAGAAGTCTCTGGGCACTGAAGGTGGCCAAGACAGACAGATAAACAGTTAAGTACAGGATGGATTCTTTCTAACTGTCCATATATGTGTATAGTTCCACTTTTAAGGAAAGTGTTTACATCTGCTGTGCAAATATTTCACATATTTTACTGCATAATTGCATTTAAGGTGATATATCTGGGGGAATACAGTCTCCAGTCAAAAGTTCTAACTACTACTGAAACATAATATTTAGCTGAATTTTAATGCTACTTCTAATAATCATTTTTATGTATTGTTTGGCTTATTACCTGTTCCAGATTTCTGAATGTGAAGAGAAAAAAACTAATGTAAAACATATATCTACATATACCTATACATATATACTTAAAAAATGCAAAAGGTGGAAATAAATTTCATTTTAAGTGAAAAAGCTGCTGGCAGTAGTTAAAGATTAGAAAATCATGATATGAAAAAAAAAAAAAAACAGCTTGAAAGAGAAGCTATTTACTAGGGACTCTTTCAACTGAAACAAAATCACATTTTATGAGATAAATTCTTTTGTGGGGTGAGGTGAAATTGCCAATGAGCCCCAGGCACCAGGATTCAGTCAACAGCTGTAATGGTGTCCTACTAATTCAACTTGCAAAAGATATCTTAACCAATCTCTCAGAAGCAGTCTCTATTTCCTGATACACTTGCTTGGTCACAGTGAGTAGAATATGTGTATGTGGTGCCTCTCACAATCATCAGCCCTTTCTAGTTGTAAGATGCAATTTCTAATTCCTTATAGCATTGTTAGATGTAACCCAG
The DNA here is from genome assembly GCA_011075105.1 of Heteronetta atricapilla. Classification (NCBI taxonomy): domain Eukaryota; kingdom Metazoa; phylum Chordata; class Aves; order Anseriformes; family Anatidae; genus Heteronetta; species Heteronetta atricapilla. The sequence goes on from CM021735.1 coordinate 52,506,417, forward strand.
CTATACTAAATCTTCTATATGCAGGAGAAATCCAGAGAAACGTAGATGGGGATTAGTGGGAAGAGATGGATGCTGCAGAGGAGCACAGCTGCATCTTGAGTTACACGAGAGCTTAAAGGAGAAAGGCAGAAAGAGGAAGATAAACCACCTTGAGAGGTAACCCTGGAATTGTTGAGGTATCAAGGAGAACCTGAGGATGGAGGCAGGGAAAGGAGGTCAACAATGGTGCTAGACTGTTAGTGACAAAGCAAAAAAAGCCTAGCTATGGGGGACCTGCATCTCTACCTGCTGCAAGACCCTCTACCCCACTGATTACAAGGCAATTCAAGTCTTACACAGTCTGTCATGATAGAGAATATGTCCCATTAGTAAAGCATAGTCTTAATCCCTACCTCGCAGAGCACAATAGCTATCAGTTGCTGCTATTGGTCAAAAACATGAGGTGAAATGTAGGAATACTTCAAACTGTTGTCAAATGTAAAATTATTTCTTATTAGCAGGTGCAACCATCTTGACCTCAATTCAGAGGCTTATAGTTAAAGGCATATAAACAGTGTGTACTGCCTAATTTAATGTTTATGTAGTACTGATTTTAGTGCAATATATTTATACATTTAGTCTTTCAAACTGAACTCATCAGAACCATCATTGTGTTCTTAGTCTTGCTATAAAACATAGCTTTCTTGTGAATAATTGTCCAAAATAGCCATTTTCAATAACTTTTAAAGGCTTTAACAGGAACTGCTCAGTGTCTTGCTGCAGATTGACTTAGACTCTCAGGATCTGAACAGAATATTAATTTGGTCTTGAACATCAAAGCATGGAAAAGGACAATACATTCAAATTACTTGGTTCTCTTATTTTCTTATTTTATTCCCATAGCTAGTAGACTTTTTTTTTTTTTTTTTTTTTTTTGGCCTGCCTGTTGAAATAACAGACTCTTGGCTCCTCCATCTGGTTACTAACTACACATAGTAAAATGGTTTGTTAAGTGCTAATCATAAAGTAAAATCTACTCTGTTTTTTTCTTTTTCCCTTCTATTGTCCTATTTAAGAGAGAAATGTGGTATTCTAACAGATTTTATACGGCTTTCACAAAAAAAGTATTGTGAAACAACATATTTCTCTGACTATATATGTTTCCTCTATCATTCAGGAAATACTCAAGTTTTATTCAAAACAATATCAACAAAAGATGCATTAATTTTTGAGAACGTAATAAAGTGGGGAAAGCTGATGCTATTAGCTCATGAAGACGTTCAAAACCATCTTATATAATCATAAAACAGTCCTCCAAAGAGCTCTCTTGATAGACTAATATGGATGTTATGATGCCTGAGGTAACACTGCATTTTTGGTTAACTACGTTTGGAAGACTTCTTGCTAACAAGAAACACAAAAATATTTTTTTTACTTCATGTTTAAATAATGTTGGATGTGTAAATACAGACTAACAGAAATTAAAAAAAAAAAAAATCATATTTAGGCCATTACTACATGTTCATGTGGTTCCGCCCCCTCCCCTTTAGAAGACAAGCTTGTGGTCACCCCCTCTTTAGCAGGCTGTTCTCCAGTCTACTCTCCTTCTTTCTTTGTGTGTGATTTCTGTGGGTTTATCAAATCTCTTGGACCTTATTACTTGACATGCAGGTTCAAACATGCAATAAACATTCCAGCTACATGTTCTTAATCATAACTTACTGTACTAGACAACAGCTTTGCCAGGAGGGAAAAAAAATCAACTTAAAAACAAACAAAACAACAATAACAAAAACATACAAAAGCATGGGCTTATGGGCTTATAAAATATTCCAAAATGTATGGAAACAATTCCATAAGTTCTTGAAGGACAGGTTATGAATATCCTGTCCTTAGATGTTTTATTGTTTATTTGTCCTTATTTATTGTTTTTTTGTCCTGTATTTATTTGTCCTGTATTTATTGTTTATTGTCCTTAGCTGTTTTATTGTCTCTTCCAACCTAGAAATTCTGTGATTCTGTAGATGTAGAGCTTAGGGATATGGTTTAGTGGGGACTGTTAGTGTTAGGTTAGAGGTTGGACTCGATGATCTTGAGGTCTCTTCCAACCTAGAAATTCTGTGATTCTGTGATTGCATGTGGACTGTTGATTTAATATACTATAGTATATAATTAAAATCTGCATATTCATTGATGGTTATTGCCTGCAAAAATCACCATTGCAAAGTAAAAATAATAATTACAGTTAAGAATTCTGGAATGTAATCTTCACTTTCCTAGAAATAAAGTAAGTGAAAAATATTTCTATGCCAAAGGTCCTACTACAGTGGAACTGAAATGTTCTTCCACCAGTATGCAAGTGTGAGAGTAGGGCATATCAATCTATCATAGAGACATTGGCATCTGAGATGTTATAATTGCTACCGGACTCTGTGGACCTCCATGTTTTTTTGTCATTGTGCAATTGGTGAAACTGTCAAAGAACTGCAGAGTGACAAGGCTGAGGGAAATTGCTCATCCTGGCCCAAAAGGAAACATTTGTGCTACTGAGGTTGAAAAGTCAGTGTCAGTTATCTCGAATCAGGATGGGAGCTATGACAATATTTCACAGTGAAAGCCATTTGGTAGTGGGGAGTGATACGTATACCTGATGCTAGAAGAGAACTTCTTTCCTTTTTGAGGAGTCTGGGATGTGTACTGAACTTGTTTCTTACAAAACTGTAGATGAATGTAGATTTAAATGGGAGGATATGTTGAAAAATATTGCAGGAGAACACATGCTGTAACTTACTGACCTGACCTATCACTTTCATCATGATAAATGTTGCTATATGGTTTTATCTGAAAGAATTAAAATCTTCAGATCTAAAAAATATTGAATAATATGGTCGGTGGTAAGTCTTATGTTTTAGGATCACATACTTATTAATAATTGGTGAGCTATCTGCTGACAGGCTGTTGTTTCATAGAAGAAATCCTAGTGGATTTAATTATATCCTTTGAATGGTTTTGTTCTCAAATTTGACTTGCTGGGCACGTATAGTTTTAACCTAGATAGTTCAATTTTCACAACCTTTGTTAGGGACCTGGGATGAAGTACAACTAGGTTATTAAACCAAGGAAGCTCATGATGAATGTAGTAAATGAAAGAGGCATTGGTCTTGAAATACAGACTTTATCAATGTTTAAGAAAACTTTTTTTTTTTTTTTTTTTTTTTTTTTTTTAACACCTAAGGAGAGAACATGACAGGAAGGGTCTAAGCCCAAATACTGTACCTACTATCTCAAGGGAAACATATATTTAGTTATTGCAGCTGGCTATTATTTTTCAGAGGGCTGGGTAGGAATGTGAGTGTGGCACACACAACATTGTACATACTGAACACCTGATGGTGACCAGGTGCTCTATGGGTTTTTCTGTCCCAAGAGCCATGTGCTGGACCCACTTCATGCTCTTTTCTCACATGCACAGCTGCTGTGCTTACTCAAGCAACTGTGCAAGAAAGCTTTTTAATGTAGTTAAATAACACCCTTATTTTTATTCATGCTCAAAGGAAGCTTCTGTGAACAGTAGTTCCTTGTAATAGTGACTGTTTAACTCCCTTTGGGAGCCTGTGGTCTTAGTGCATGCTTTTTGAATAGACCGTCTGTACTACTTTATGGTTTCTTTCAACAATGTTCTTAAACCAGCTCATCTTGCAAGTGTTCTTTCTTCCTTTATTTGGAAATTATCTGTTCAGTAAACTGTACCTTAACCTGTGTTTTTAGAACTTTTTTTCAGTCCTATTATAATATTTTAAAGTATATGTTCATGTTAATTTGCAGAAAAAATATCTAAAATCTATCCATTGGACTCAGTGTTTAAAATGGATTTTTTGAGAGAAAAAGATAAACTTATCTCAAATGCTTCAGGTCAAAGACACTCTGAGAGCATGTTTGGGAGATCTGCCTGATGTTTCATTCTGCTTGTGTTGTGGTTTTCTGTTTTTATTTATTTATTTATTTATTTATTTTTATTATTATTTTTTTTATTTCCCCACTCTTCTCCCCTCTCTTTACTGCTTCTGGTCTACACCAACAGCTCCACCTCCAGCTGACTGTTTCCTGCATTTGATGCGAGTTCACTAGCCTCATCTGTGCTGTGTGATGTTTTGTTTTACTCACACAACAAATACTTTGTGTATATTGTTTTATTTCTCATTGAGCATAATATCTAAATCATAGGAATCATTTTATCCCTGAAGATAATAATTGTGAAACAATGTTACAGCACCATAAAAGGAGTTCTAGCTCCTTTGTTTCATACCTAAATAACAAAAGGTGTGACACATGGAAGACAGAAAAAAATCCCTACCTGCTCTCCAGACTTAAAATTCTTTGAGATTTTCAGTCTAGCCTGGGAATATATTGTTTTCTTGAGCACCTCTGTTTTTTTTTTTTTTTTCTGATATTTTTTGCTTTCCTGTTTGACAGTGGGATTCAAATAAAAGCTTGTTGTCTTATTTGTCCTATCTGGATGTGATGTTTTTCCAATCCGTTTTAAAGCCTAGCTGAGAGATTTGACTTTTAATAGTTATCATACCCAATTAAGTAGTTGTTAGTACGTTACTAGAGGTGCTGTCCAAGTGAATGGCTGATGGAATAGCAGGTGATTTATTTAATGCATTATCTTATCTTAACATTGAGACTACAGAGATAAGTATGTGTAAAATACAATGGTCAAAATAGAAAACAAAGTGTAATATTTATCATGATCTGAACATATACAAATAAATATCAGTGTAAAGTATGATGGTTTCACATTGATTTTTATTACTGATTATAATGAAATTACACTTAATATAGTCTTTGACTTCCTCTATTATTCTTTTCTATTATTTAAATATTAAGCTACCCAATTTATTGTTACAAATTTGAGGTAACAATTTAAAGTTCAAAGTCTTTACTTTACTATCTTCTCTGTAATATTAGTTAACTATCTGGAGATCTCACGTTGTAATTTGAAAATGATTTTTTTTTGAGTTCTTTGTGGGGAAATAATTATTTAGAAATTATATCTCTCTGCTGTTTCTATGGAAACATTTTCACCTTATGCTAATGAAATACAAATGATGGGGAAAATGAGTCTTTTTGCACAGAGTGTTAGAATATATATATGTATATGTATATTTCAGATTGGAAAAGATTAATGTAGATACGGTACAGCTGTCAGTAAAGTTTCAGAAATGGGTTAGGTTCATCCTATTCAATGTTGAATTCCAAAAGCTGGAGTGCTTATCATTAGGGTGAAACCATATTGTTGTGTACTGGCAGTGATGTGTCAAAATCCTTTATTTTAATTTGACTCTAGGCATCTGGGCTCAGCAAGAATTCTGTGTGTTTCCTGCTTCAATTTTTAATTTTTGTTGGTTTTGATTGTTTCCCCTTAGCCTGTCTGACACGATGTATAGTTAGCATTTACCTACTGTGATAATTTTATTCTTGCCATACCTGGGGAGTAGGAGGTGGAAGTTAATATCACTAGTATGGCAAACAAGATAATGGTTTTATTCCTAGTTCTGCCATGGAGATGAAGCTGTAATCAATTTCCTTGCAATGGATAGCAAACTTCTGGTTTCTGTGATACTTGTACCAGCTCTTCCAGTGACTCCATGTCCTCAGTGAGATAGACCCACTGAAGAGTGGGGACTGGCTCTGAAATAGGGTGCGTGGCAAGCAGTCAAGTGAAGAGCTGAACAAGCTATATCTGAGTGGTCTTCATTCACTGAAGTGAATGAAGCCCATGTTGTCTTCATGTATGCTCCAGAGCAGCAGCTACTGTTTGGGCACTGAATCTCTAGGTCTGATCTGTGGGAGCTCTGCAGGCAGGAAGGACAGGTGTAACTCATCACCATAGGGTACAGGTTGCCTCAGGCAGTCATGGCTATAAAGGTTATTCTGTTGAAAGTATTTGCAGCCCAGTGGTCCCAAGTGTCCTCTCAGATTACTTTGGATACTTTTTGGAAAATGCTTTAATCCTGGTAGCACGTGCATTTTGTTGTTGTGTTTTTGTGTTGGTAGTGGTTTGGGGTATTTTTTTTGTTTGTTTTTAGGTTAGGTCATTCTTCTGTGGGAAGGTCAGGAAAAAAGGAAAACTTCAGTTTAAAAGTATTTTCATTTGGCAAGTTCTTCCTCTCATCACAAGAAGAAAACAAATGTGAAGGAATGTTATTTTTAAAATCTATTTTTGTAAGGGAAGAAAAGAAAAAAGATATGACAATTTTTTTCAGACCTCTTGGTCAGCAGTTTCACTTGAGTTGCATTATGTCCACAAGAAATTTTATATATATTTTCATGCTTTGTCACCTTAATTTTTCATTCCAAAGTCTTCTTAAAATCACTTGAAATTGCAGAAGGTGAATATTGCTGGGTAAAGGCCATACACTGGTATTGTAAAAAAGCACAGGTAGGATCCTGTGTGCATTTTCACTAATATAAAGGGCTAATCAGTGTAGAGATTTTCTTCTAACTATAGACAAAACACATATACATAAACTTTTATGAACTTGTTTTAAAAATAGAAATATCTATATCTTTCTTTGTATGTCATATGACTTCATTCAGTGTGTGCAAAAAAAATAAATGGATAGGCAGGCATGTGCCCTTCTCTTTTAATTACTTTCAAGTATTTAGCAGGTCAAACTAATTTTATTACATTATATTTCTTCAGGTACAGTACTTCAATGCATAAACTATCAAGAGAAAAACATGAAAGTACTTATAGTAAACTGAACTGTAACTAGTTGTACAACAATGCGCACAGTGAGTACTGTGCATGTAGCTGTGAGCAGTATGTATGCTTGGAAAATACATCTTCATGTGTTAGTTGCCTGAAGATTAATTTTGGAGAATCATGTTCTCATTCTATTTGTCCTCAGATAACTTTGAAATCACTCAACACTTGCACACCCTTTTTCTTTAAAAGCAAGCTAGGTAAAAGTAGTATCTACCTTATTCAGCTGACTCATTAGGAATTTTGCAGCTCTGAATTATGGAATGTTTAACATGTAGAACGGTAGCTTCTAGAAGAGTAACAATGAGATGGGCACATATGAAATTTAAGAATATATTTCTACCAGATGCTTCTCACAGGCATGTGAGGAATGTTAGAACTACTACATAAATAACTTTGTATGCAGGTATTGCTCCTTGAGTTGCTTCTATATGGAAATAAACCATAACTAGAGTAAGAATTTACTCAGACTCTTTTAGCATAGACATTGCTTATGTGAGTGGTGGTAACAGACTCAGCCCTTTGTGGCTGCATAGGTGAGAGGCAGATATAATCACTAGATCATTTAATTATTGCTGAATTAGACTGTTCCCATTGGTTTGAAAATGGAGAAGGAAATGTGCCACAAAAAAAAATGTGAAACAGCTATCAGTAGCCTCAGAAAGTTGTCTTTGCTGGTAATTGTATTCAACCAGAAAGTTGCTGCCAGTTTATCCTCCTGCTGCCACCCACAGCCAGCTGTACTAAGGAGTTCTTCAGCTGATACTAGACAGATACGAGGTGAAGTGTGTGTTTGTTTGTTTTTTTTTTTTTTGCATTTTAGGAATGCATGGTTTAGGAAAAAATCAAAGTGGTTATAGACTTAAACTAATGCTGTATCTTTTTTAATTATGGTGTCTGTCTTTTTTTTCAAATTCAGAGTGAGAGCAGCTATTGTCTTTCTCTTGATCTTCTCTATGGACTGTATTTATGTGGCAGGGTATTTAGGCTGAGAGCCTCATATCACTGGAAAATAGGGTCCAACTATTGCTTGAGGGCTTGGACAAAGCAGTTACTGAAAGTAAAGCTCCTGGTACTGTATGTTTTACTCAACTTCTCTGCTGCCGGTGAGGATCTTCAGTCACGTGCCAGGCTGGAACAGTCTTGTGCTGAATTGCTGCTCATTCGGGCACAGGCTGTTCTCCCTGAAGAGTCCCTTGTGAGGATAGGAATCCGGATTAAAAATAAATATCCAGTAAATAGTTTGTTACAGCACAATTAGTGACACATGGGGACTCCTGATGACTTGGTTTCAACCTTCACAAGGTTGAAACTAGTTTGCTTGTGCAGCAGGATCTCTTTTCTTTTGTGAAAGGGGATTGGGAAAAGACATTCATATTCACAGTCACAAATGTCTTTCTCACTCTATTGTAGCATAACATGAACTGCTTATTCTGAATCTTTCAGAATTAAAACCTTGCAGTGATCACTCTGACTTGACCTTGTCTCACAAAGAAGAGAGGGCAGAACTTGGTCTGTCTGGGTACCTTAACAGATGTTTCCACTGCATAGTAGTCTCAGAGTAGCATCACATACAATTGTGTTTTCACACCCAAGCCACTCCTTCTCCAAACACATTGTATTAAGTCTGGTAAAGTTATGCAGATTCCTGAGTGGCTGAGGAAGCAGTGGAAAAACAGAAGTGGACGTGTGTCTCAGCAGCTTGTACAATGGTTATTTGTGTCAGAATCATGTTCAGTGGTGTCACAAAAATAATCATGCATTTCACTCAGAAGAGGGAAACAGCAATATATTTATTCATTAAAATAAAGACGGGGCAGAGCCAGTCTTAGTGAATGAGAAAGTGATTTAACAAAGTTCTACTGGTAAATGCGACATGAAGAATATTGATGCAAGACAACTTGATTATTTACTGCGTAGGTCAGACTAAAAGCACTGGGGAAACCCTCGTGTCATGAGGTTCAGAAAGGAGTCCTCTTTGCTGTCCAAACTCAGAGGAGTCTAGATATTACACACACTTGATACTACACATGGTCTTAACCAAAAGGCCAAGAAGATATGACCGGACCCTATCCCAATCCCAGATTTAACAGTTTATGCCTAAAGGATTATATGCGTAAACAGTCCTCTACATCACTTAGCTAAGATTACGAAGCTTCAGCATACTTAACCAATCACTTGCAAAGTTTCAACAAGCTAGCTATTAGTCACTTAATTAGTTTCTGTCACAGGTAAGGAATCTCTCGGCCTCAATGAGTAACCTTGAGAAGAAACCAACAACTCTCACAGTTTTCAGCCCAGGGCTTTATTGAGATTGCTTCCTTGTACCAACTTTGATCTATAAACTGGTCTCCTTCCTTAATTTCTTGTGCTCTGAGTACCACCACTCCTGTCTCTGCTTGCATGATTGTGTTTACCTGAGTGGAACAAACTCATGATGGGAATTGACTCCAAAGACTGGACTAGATTTGTTTGTATGTCAAGAGATGGGGACCAGGGTTGGCAAGGAATACCTTGGCTGGGAGTGTCAGTGTGATTGTAGCCAGAATGTGTCTCACTTTTAACTTGGATATATTAAACAACTATGGTTCATTGAATATGATATTCAGCTTTGACCTTTGGCTTTCTTCCATTAGAATTTTAATTGTTTGGCTGGCTAATTACAGACTTCCCAACCTGTGGCCAAGCAGAAGTGTTATAAACTTCTCTTGGCCTGAGGAAGGGTAGTATGCAGTGAATGCATTGGTTGTACTAATGTGCTTGTAAAAATCTGATGACAAAATATCATATATGGCTGGCTGCCTTGATATGTAGCTTCCTGCAAAGGCAGGACAGGACAAGGTTTAAAAGGAAGACTTTTCATTAATTATATCTTATTTGCATGGCAGCTTTTCTCAGTCATTCAGTTTCAATCATTTATACTGCAAGTTGAGTTGTAATAAAGCTAGGATTCCTCTTCAGAAGTATTTCATGTCCAAAGGTTGAAAGGAAAAATTTTGGATTAATTTCCCTAGACCTAGTCCCAAGGAAGATGGAGGGAGGTGTATATAATTCTGGACAAAAGCTGAAGCAGGAAGATTTTGTTCTATTGCTTTACATCAGAAGACATCTGAAGGAGCTAAAATTTCAAAAGCTCATATCTGTAATGTTTGGCACAAATAAAATTTCTTGAAATTAGAAGCTACTTGCAACCTAAATTATTCTATAAAGGTCACCTGATTTAACCTCCTCCCTTAAATCATGGGATCTTATATACACCTGATTGTCAAAAATGTGTTCTGGAAATATGTGTATTATGCATTTGGAGTATGTATATATGACTTAGTTTTTGAATCTGTGACCTTACCTACTGTTAGTACAAATGTCCTTTTCTATGCATCTTCTCCCACCATATCTTTTATCAGTATATGTACATGTGCCTTATACAGTGTATGTATGTATAAATGTGTACTGGTTGGTGATCCTGAAGGATTTACTAATGAGCAATACCTTGGACGGAGAAGAGAGGTGACAACCAATCACTCATTTGGGTGTCATGTCAAATAGGCTAGCTAAGGAGGTCTTCAGAGGTCCAGGATTTTAGCTGAAGAATTTTAAAGTGGAAAAGTTCTGTATTGGAGGAAACTTGGGAGGGGTGATCTGTCGGTCTGGTCCCAGAAAATACAGAAAAATAAATGAAAAATGATGAGACAACATAACTTCTATTGACCAAAGGTATTCAGAGGATGATGCAAGGGGATTTGGAAAAGTGGAGGAGGTACAAATCTAAGTAAGAAAGGCAGGCATGTGAGCATGGAGAGAGGTCTCAATCAATTACAAATGATTCAAGGGTTGAGTTTTAAGCTGTTGTGCTTTTTGGTGTTTATGTGCACTGGTCCCTAAAGTTGATGCTTAAGAGATTTGTATTCCAAAGCTGAAATGTTATAGGGAAGAATACAAGGGGCTTGTCATTCAGAGATGAGGACAGAGGGAAGTACTAGTAGGGTGCAATTAGACATCAGAGAACCACACTGGTACATCCTCCCAGTCTCAGTATCTGATTCGTGCCATAATATGTTTTCAGGGTGTGTTGGTTTAACCCAGCCGGCAGCTAAACACCACACAGCTGTTCGCTCACCCTCCCCCCTCCCTCTCTGGGATGGGGGAGAGAAACGGGAAAGTGAAGCCTGTGGGTTGAGATAAAGACAGTTTATTAAAATAGATAATAATAATAATAATAATAATAATAATAATATGTACAAACAACTGATGCACAACGCAATTGCTCACCACCTGGTGACCGATGCCCAGCCCAACCCCGAGCAGCTGGCTAGCCACCCCTGTATATTGTTCTGCATGACCCCAGATGGTATGGAATACCCCTTTGGCCAGTTTGGGTCAGCTGTCCTGGGTCTGTCCCCTCCCAGCTCTTGCTGCCCCCCCAGCCTGCCTGCTGGCAGGACAGAGTGAGGAGCTGAAAAGTCCTTGGCTTAGTGTAAGCATTGCTCTGCAGCAATTAAAACATCAGCATGTTATCAGCACTCTTATCCTAATCCAAAACATAGCACCCTACCAGCTACTGGGAGGAAAAATAACTCTGTCCTAACTGAAACCAGGACACAGGGGAAGTAAATATTCACTTAAATCTTTTCTGCACATCTGTGTACACCCTTGTATATGTGACATCTGGAGTTATATATTTCCCTCAGAACTCCATGTACTCACCTGTCCAGATGAGTAAACGATGAGGAGTGACACAAATGCAACAGAGAGCTGTGCAGGAAAATAAATTAATATCCCTCAAGCACTAATTTATTGATGATACACTGTTTCTAGTCATGTACTGAGCCTGAACTAATTTATTCTATCTGCTTTTTCTTATATCTAACACTTCATGACAAAGACCACACTTTGTCAGCATTGTAATACAAGAATTAATAAATATGCAAAACTATCTATTATTGCTCATAGTCATGAGTAATAAGCATCTTATATCACACTGTGATGGCTGTTCTTGCTTATCTGTCTTTGGCCATCATACTACTGAGATTATTTTCTGTTCTCACTTTGTAATTTTTTAGTTTGCCTTCTATTAGAAGCTTTCCTCTGTAACAACTACTGTGTCTCTCTTGATCTTAAATACAAGTTACAGTGCATTAAATCTACTCATAATTTTTAAAATGTTTTGCATACATTTTATTATTACAATATTATCAAGCATAGCTCATGCATTAGTAGAGAACACATCTTTGTGTATTTGGATATTGAACCACATGTTCAAAGCTGGGCAGAAAATAAAATGAACATAAGTGGCTGGTGGTCAATTTTAGGTGATGTAATTTGCCCAAGTATGTTTTTTTCTAGCTGATGTCCAGTCATAAAAGGCCTGTTACTGTTTTGAGCTGATCTTTACAAAAACTAGTAAGAGTAACAAGCAACTCTTCCAAGCAAGACTTTGAATGTTTTCCTAGGGATCTTTGGTTGCTCATGAAGCCTGATTTTCAGGGCTAACACTCTTAAACCATAAAACTCTTCTTTATAAGCAGGACAAGCTTGTTTTCTCAACAGGATTTGGATCTTGTCCCCATCCTATTTGGATAAATTTTCCAGAATACATTAGAGGCTATATAGTTTTCTCAAATACTTTATCAGTCTGTTTTTTGTCTTAACTGACAATATTTGCAGTGAAGTCTTGATATCAGACAGGTGATTCTGTATGTATAATCTATGGTATATGGGGACTAACTCCAAACAAGAAATTTCTACATCTGGTGCAGTCCTCACCTATATGGCCTGCTACTTAGTTATGTATATATATATATATATCCTTACTCTAAACATCATGCTCAGGAATATCATTACCTTACCTTTGAAAAAGAATTAAGTCAGCAGAATGCCAGATCATAAAGCACTTTCTGTGGCCCCTGGCTTTGAGAAGAGAGCTTTTAGGGTGCTATGAAATGGCTGTGCCCTCCTGAGGGTGTGGTGGGAAAGCCAGGACTGGGGGGTGACCGGTTGTTAGGAGAAGGAATGACACAAGCAGGTTTGCCTGAGGAGGCAGCGTGGCCTGGCATTCCTCTGTTATTTTTAAAATGTTGTTATTATTTTATATAACAGAGTTGGATGCCAGGAACACGAATTTTGCCTGAAGGTCTCAGCAGCTTCTGTACTAACTGTTTGAGACTTATCCTGTTTATGTCTGTTTGGATAACACAATACCATCGTTAAGTGTGAGGAATTTAAGCCAAAGCTCTGGAGGAAACTTTGAGCCAAAATTCCTGGGGGATGGGGAGGACAGATGCAGCATGAGGATTCTGAATAGTGCAAAGAGGGCTCAGTAAAAGGGCGTCCTCCTGTGGCCACACTGTGCTACTAGTGGGAATGCCGGGTGCTTGGAGGTGCCTCGCCTGGCTAGAGCCGAAGGAATTGTGGATTTACTGTTAATCGCTGCAAATTATCACTGACCTCATTGATGGCACAAGGGGCAATGGGTTTATCCATAGCAGTGCAAGCAGACAGGTGGGCAGATGCTAAGGTCTCATGCTGAGAAATAGCAAAAGGCATAAGTGATATCACTTTAAAAAGAAAAAAAAATCAAGAATTATAAAGTAGTTAATCTTACCTACTTACCAGGCAAACTAGTGTTTAAAAAGCAAAATCCTAGTATAAATGTTAAATTTTATGATTGTGTTGTTAAGCATAAAGAGGAGCAGTTAACACAGATCATAAAAGAAGCCTTCAGGTGCAAATTTATCAGTTTGATGGAGATTGTTAATAAGAGTCAGCTGATATTTATACTAAAAAAAATCAGATACCTATATTTGGGCTTCAGAAAGCTTTTGACTGAAGTTCCTCATTAAACACTCCTTTTGAAACAAAAAATTATCATCGAATAAAAGAGAAAGTCCTTTCCTGGCTTAATAACTGATTTATGGAGAGGAAGCAGAGGGTTAGAACAAATTTGAAGGGGAGGGAAAGGCATCAGTGACACCCCACACGGATCCGTGTGGCGATTGTGCTTTTCTGCATGTCTGTTGTTCTTCTGGAAAAAAGATGAAAAGTGAGGTGGCAAACCTTGCTGATGAGAGAAAATTATTCATTCTAGTTAAACAGGAATCCAGCTGTGAAAGAGGAATCTTACATCACCAGGTGACTGGGAAATAAAATGACAGAGGAAACTTGTTGATAAAAACCAATTGAGCTTTCAGGGAAGAATAACCCTAAATATACATACATTCCAAATATCTCTAAACTAGTTCTTACCTAAGGAAGGTTCTTACCTTAAAAGAAGGAATATGGGACTAATTGCATCTAGTGCCATGGAAATATCACCCTAGTACTCAATTGTGGTCAAAAAAGCAAAATACAGTGGTAGGAAGTACTAGGAAAGGAGTAAGGAAGTAAGCAGGAAACATGATTAGGCCACTATTCAAATCCACAGCACACCTGCATTTTGAACAATACATGCAACTTTTCAGTTACTCCCACTCAAGCTACAGAGGAAATTAAAAAAAAAAAAAAAAAAAGCAATAAGACATAGACAGCAAGGGTGATAGGAAGCTTCTGTGTAAGGAGAGACTAATTGTGTTTAAATCTTTTGCCTGAAAAGAGTGGATGGAAGGGAGATATTCTAGATATGATATAGTGAATGTCGTGTAGGATATGGGTAGGGAGTGTTGCTCCCTTTCTCAGCACACATGGAATAGTAAATAAAACACTCAAACATCAAGGTAAAAAACTAAGGCCAAGAAATATTTTTTTCATCTTAATTCCCACTGCTTCTCTGCAAGATGTTGTGGATGCCAATTGTTTAGTTGGGTTCAAAAAAGCTATTATACATGCTGATGGGGGGTGGGGGGAGATAATACAGGTAGGCTGGTATGTAATGAAGATATATAGCTGCTGATTTCCATTTTGGAGGATAAAAAAGTTCCACTGCATGCTTGCTTTGTTATTACTTTCTGTCCTATGCAGAGATTGCATATATTTTTGTACTGACTAATAGAAATTCTTTCTGTGTTTATTCAGTCTGTTGAGGTTCACACATTGCTACTAGAACATGCTTTGTACTGTTATAGGTCTAACCCCAAATACATTGAAGTCAGTGAAGAGACTCCATTGACTCTGAGTGTTTTGTCAGGGGCCTCAGATAAAATCTCAGTTCTGTTATAAACTTTGTAAAAACTGACAGACTTCAACAGGGCAGAATTTCAGAGAAGTTGCTAGTTGTTTTTTTTGTTTGTTTTGTTTTGTTTTGTTTTTTTTCTAAAATGTAAGAGTGTCTCTATTAAGACATCTGTTTGAACCAGGAGGTTTTCATGGGTTGAGGAATAATAGATTTTCATTTCGTTTCAAATATGCAATGTATTTTGCCAGAAGCTGAGACAATTGCAGATGCATTTTTCAGGATAGTTTCATGTCTTTCAGAGTCAGTTTAGCATCAAGAATGCTGTTTCAGACATTCTTATTAGTTTACACTCCACAAAACAAATTACAGCCTTGACTGAGCAAAGGTAGAATAACTCTTCTGAACTCTGGTGTCTGCAGATGTATATTTTTCAGCTGATTTCAGGGGGACATCTTTTAAATACCAGTGAGACAAACTTTCATGGCCCAGAGAATGGTTAGCCTTTATTTAAGGTACACAAGTATTCTATAGATATAGTTTCATTTGATTCGTATTCTATAGATATAGATTCATTTGATTCATTCTAATTTTGTCGCTCTCCTTGGTCTTTAAATATGCACGTAAATAAGTAGGGTTCCTAGGGTACCATCCCTTGTGTGTTAGCTGGCTGAGATGCAGAAGGATACAGCATTATAATCATCTTTTCTAAAACCAGCAGACAGCTTGGAAAGAACAGCTGTGAATACTGCTGCCTGTCACATGGAGCTACTATCTCTGTGCTCCTATTGAGCACTGGAAAGGTTTCAAAGATAGCTTTGTTTTGTCCTCAGTAGTAGGAAACGTCTTCAAGTTTTAATCTTGCCTTACACTTAAAGACAGGGAGCTGTGTTTGTGTTGTGAAACAGATCTGTTTGGGACAATTAATCTTAGGTTGTAATTAAACCTACTCAAAGCCCCTTCTACTATAAATAGTTTATCTGGGCTAGAAGCCACCTTCCGTTGTGTGGCTGGCAGGAACAGTGTGGGATAATAACACAAAAGAAGGATTATTTACCATGTTTCATTGGCTTAAATAATAACTTAAATATTTCAAGTATAAGAGTACATGTTTAGCATACTTAACAGAATTAAAACAAGTTATACCGTACAAAAAAAACCCCTGGAACTTCATGAAAATGTGATACCATACCTGTACATTTTGTTATGCCTGTAGTTTCTATAGTTATAGGAAAACTTATAATCAAAGTTAGAATACTGCACTGAACTGAATGATCAGTTATCCCCTCTAGTTATCCCCTCTCTTAGGAAACACAAAGCCTTTATACTCAGAGCTGCTGAAAAGATTTGTCTAATAGCTTTCGATACTTTAATATGGTATTCACGTCTTTTTTTCCCATTTTCTATTATATAAGATAACTCAAATTACAATAATTACAAAGCATACTTCCTAATGTTAGGTAAATGATTAAATAAACAATGTGGATCAAAGGAAATTGAATAATTATGCATCTAAGTTTTAAAAACCCCATGTTTTAAAATGATGAATTATTCACAGCTCAAGATGAAATGGGTAATATTCCAACTTGTGCTTTTGAAGTGTCATCATATTAATCTAGGCCACTTTAGGCACATCTATAGTCTTTTCATCTCTAGAGATCTCTGCAAGATGGTGGGTTCGCGTCACTAAATTTCTGTTGGCATGGAGTCAAGAAAAAAGTATGCTAAAGCTTTTTTTTTTTTTTTTTTTTTTTTTTTACTATTGTGCTACTATTATTAATCAGGATTCCTAAAGGAGCAGTGAATGATATTATCTTTCTTTCCTTTTCAATATTTTGTGGCTTCTGTGGTTTTTCTCCCCTCCGGTTATTTTATTTATACATATTTGTTAGATTAATTTTTTAATTAGCTATCCTTATCCCCAGATATGCATTTCAAACTTTTGTTCCTTGCCCCTACTCTATAGAACTCCAGACTGGCAGTTTAAAATAATGCTGTTAGTTAGAAAATGTATAATTCAACAGCTGGATCCAAAGTGAAAACTGAACACTTAGAAAAGCAATCAAGAGAAATCGGCTCCAGATGCAAGTTTTTCAGTCTGTCTCTATTTTAGTAAGTTTTTTTTTTTTTTTAAAAAAAAAGAAAAAATATTCCACAGCTACAGATTTGTATCTACATACAAACTTTGATTGTCTTCTCTTCAAGAATGATGTACAATCTTACTCAACACACTTGAAAAGATACCATTCATAGATTTGTTAAACTAGTCTCTTACTAAGCAAGTTGAGAAGTATCAAAATAATGTCATTTAAGTTGGAGTTTCATTTTGAATTTGTTATTAAAAGTCCTTTATAAATTCCTTTACTTTCCAAAATCCATGAATGAATTACCTGCGGGATTGCTAAATTTCAAAATGCAAATATGCAGCAGGACACTGAGGTTGATATAGGCATGTGAATGAGCAGAGTAAGGTGGGAGCTAGTCAATATGATGTATGAGTTGTGTTATACACAACCATTTCCCATCTCCTCTGTTCCAAGGAACCTCAGCTTATCACAACCCCTCCATAAGCTCCTGTGAAGGAGGGAGTCCTTCTGCCCTAGAACCAGATGTACACCAAAATTCATTCAAATTTTTTGTTCCTACTCAGAGCTCTTATTTCAGTTAGCCTTCTTCAGATCCCTCTCCTTGGAGCCTCTACCCCTACACCAGCATC
Organism: Heteronetta atricapilla; assembly: GCA_011075105.1. Classification (NCBI taxonomy): domain Eukaryota; kingdom Metazoa; phylum Chordata; class Aves; order Anseriformes; family Anatidae; genus Heteronetta; species Heteronetta atricapilla. The sequence continues at coordinate 52,523,988 of CM021735.1, forward strand.
TTTTTCATACACACACTCACCTAGACGTCTTTAAGCTTTGAGTTTTTGCATATTAACAATACCAAATACTGGAGTTTCTAAAAGGCAGGTGTACTGGATAATGATTTACAATTGTGCTAGGTTGGAAAAAGAGGATAGAGGAAGACAGCTGTCTGACATTCCCATCTCTGCCTTTCACCCTATTATGCCTATCCCTTGGTTCTTCATCACCTTTGTCTCCCTATCTTCTTACCTTCTTTCTACTGCCATATTACAAATAAAGCCTTCAGATTTTTTTAATATATTTTTTTCCCACAAGAACCCAATATACTTTAATGAATATCTCATCCATAGACATTAGCAAAATGATATAATATGTTAATGACTTTCACACAAAGAAAGGTAAACTAGTTATGGCCATCCACAGAAAGTAGAATACACTGAGCTCAGCTTCTCTTTTCAATAAAAAGTATAGTCAGTCATCTCCATCAACAGTAAAAATTGGGTAAAAGCTTCAGAACTGCTCACACCAAATGCACTGTGTATAAAAAAATACTTTACAATTCATATGTCTCCTGTGTACTTGTTAAAATGAAACAATGCCTTTCCTTCAAATTCTTCATGAACGTTTCAATATCAGGATTTAATTTTCTCACTGATAAAGGGTCTTAATTTTATACAGGAAATAGTGTTCTTGAGTGCCTCCTTTTGCTTATCCTGAATGTTTCTGAACCCAGGCAGTTTAATTCTATCTGAAATGTAGACAATTTCTGCCTAAGGTTCTAGCAGACCAAGTTATATTATATTTCCACCATAGAGGTCTTACCACCAGAAACCGTGATTGACCTCCCAAGAAGATAAGATTGGGAAAGGTGTCTTGCAAGCCCTCTCACTTTCATGTTAAGAACAAAGAATGGCCCCATGAAGGTAAAACACCTTTGACTCATTTTCCAGAGGCATAGGTGTATGAAATAACTTTAAGGATAGAGGATAAGTAGTAAATGCTAAAGTTTGCTAAGTAATGAGGCTCCTTTGTACAAAGTATGTGCTTTGACAGGAGACCCCTCCCAACAGGAGTCTAGTAAAAAGCGTACACCTTTTGTGTGCCTCAGATTTGCCAGCTGCTGACAAAGCTGTGAAATGGGTGGAAGCTAGGTTACCTGGCCATCAGATTGAAGCTCACTAGTTCTTTTCTCCCCTGATGAATTCAATTCAGGTCGGCAATGGCAAAGTTGAGAGCCTCTGGGTAAGGATCAAGGGACGAATGAATAAAGGGGATGTCATTGTGGGAGTCTATTACAGACCGCCTGGCCAGGACGATAGCGCCGATAAATTATTCTTTACAGAACTAAGAGAGGCCTCAAGATTAACTCCCCTTGTCGTTATGGGGGACTTCAACTTGCCAGACGTTAACTGGGAGTGCCACACGGCTGAGTCCAGCAAGTCCAGGAGGTTGATGAAGCACCTAGATGATAACTTCTTGGTGCAGGTGCTAACGGAGCCAACTAGGAAAGGTGCCCTCCTAGACCTGTTGCTAGAAAACAGAGAGGGTCTGGTGGGAGATGTGGTGATTGGTGGCCGCCTTGGTCATAGCGACCATGAAGTGGTTGAGTTCAAAATTTACGGTGACAGAAGGAAAAGTGCCACCAAAACCTCATCCCTAGATATGGGGAAAGCGGACTTCAGGCTGCTCAGGGAACTAGTCAGCAAGGTCCCCTGGGAAACTGCTCTTGAAGGCCTCGATGTCCACCAGTGCTGGTCATTCTTTAAGCGATGCCTCCTAGAAGCACAAGATCAGGCAATTCCTAAATATCGCAAATCAGGCAGGCGGGGCAGGAGGCCGGCGTGGCTGACCAGGAACATTCTAATGGAGATTAGGCGGAAACAGAGAGTGTTTCGCTACTGGAAGGAGGGCCAGGTGTCATGGAAAGAATACAGGGATGCTGTTCGTGTTTGTAGGGAGAAAGTTCGTGTGGCCAAAGCACACCTAGAGTTGAAGCTGGCTGTGTCTGTGAAAGAAAACAAAAAGGGTTTTTTTAGATATGTGAATGGAAAAAGGAGAACTAAAGAATACATAGGGCCGCTCCTTGATAGGGAAGGTCTCCTCACAGACAATGACATAGGCAAAGCAGAGACGCTTAACGCCTTCTTTGCCTCTGTCTTCAATGCCGATGAGGGGCTTCAGAACCCAGGGTGCCCCGAGCTGGAGGACCGGGATGGTGGGGATGACAAACTCCCAACCAACCCTGAACGTGTGCGGGATTTGCTACTCCACCTGGATCCCTACAAGTCCATGGGTCCAGATGGGATTCATCCCCGGGTGCTGAAAGAGCTGGCGGACGTCATTGTGGAACCTCTCTCAATTATTTTTCAACGATCCTGGGCATCTGGAGAGGTCCCGGTAGACTGGAAGCTGGCAAATGTTGTGCCGATTTTCAAGAAGGGTCAGAAAGAAGACCCAAGCAATTACAGGCCTGTCAGTCTCACGTCAGTGCCTGGTAAAATCATGGAGAAGATGGTTCTCGAACTTATTGAGGCGCACCTGGGGGACAAAGCAGTCATTGGTCCCAGCCAGCATGGGTTTGTGAAGGGTAGGTCCTGCCTAACTAACCTGATTTCCTTTTATGATAAGATCACCCGTATGGTTGACCAAGGGAAACCAGCTGATGTGATTTTTTTGGACTTCAGCAAGGCTTTTGACACGGTTTCCCATAGGATCCTACTGGACAAAATGTCCACCATACAGCTAAATAAAAACATCATCCGATGGGTGAGCAATTGGCTAACGGGCAGGGCCCAAAGGGTTATGGTGAATGGGGCTGCGTCAGGCTGGCGGACCAGTGGGGTCCCTCAAGGCTCCATTTTAGGGCCGGTACTTTTCAATATTTTTATAAATGATCTGGATGTAGGAATAGAAGGTATTTTGAGCAAGTTTGCTGATGACACCAAACTTGGAGGAGTTGTGGACTCGGATGAGGGTGGAAAGGCCTTGCAGAGGGATCTGGATAGGTTGGAGAGCTGGGCGATCACCAACCGCATGAAGTTCAATAAGAGCAAGTGCCGGGTCCTGCACCTGGGACAGGGAAACCCTGGCTGCACATACAGACTGGGCGATGAGACGCTGGAGAGCAGCCTAGAAGAGAGGGATCTGGGGGTTGTGGTAGACAGCAAGTTGAATATGAGCCAGCAGTGTGCCCTGGCAGCCAGGAGGGCCAACCGTGTCCTGGGGTGCATAAAGCACGGCATCACTAGTAGGTCAAGGGAGGTGATTGTCCCGCTCTACTCTGCGCTGGTGCGGCCTCACCTCGAGTACTGTGTGCAGTTCTGGGCACCACAGTATAAAAAGGACATGAAACTGTTGGAGAGTGTCCAGAGGAGGGCTACGAAGATGGTGAAAGGCCTGGAGGGGAAGACGTACGAAGAACGGCTGAGGTCACTGGGCCTGTTCAGCCTGGAGAAGAGGAGGCTGAGGGGAGACCTCATCACAGTTTACAACTTCCTCGTAAGGGGGTGTCGAGAGGCAGGAGACCTTTTCTCCATTAACACCAGCGACAGGACCCGCGGGAACGGGGTTAAGCTGAGGCAGGGGAAATTTAGGCTTGACATCAGGAGGGGATTCTTCACAGAGAGGGTGGTTGCACACTGGAACAGGCTCTCCAGGGAAGTGGTCACTGCACCAAGCCTGACTGAATTTAAGAAGAGATTGGACTGTGCACTTAGTCACATGGTTTGAACTTTTGGATAGACCTGTGCGGTGTCAAGAGTTGGCCTTGATGATCCTTAAGGGTCCCTTCCAACTCAGGATATTCTATGATTCTATGATTCAATCTTAACTTCAATTGTGTTGTGTTAATTACTTCTGTTATAAATGTGCTTGTCTGAAGAAAGGTGCTAAATGTCCTGAACACTTTGCAAATAACTTCAGCTTCAAAGATGATCCCCACAGTTTTGAAGAGAAAAAGGCACGTTTTCTTCTTAAATGCGTAGAAATTACAGAACATGAACTCCCATCTGTCTGGACAGAAAGAAGGATTTGGCTCTTTGGTTTGCAAACCTCCATGGCATGGACCCTGCTGAATGGTACTGCATCTGTGGTTTCTGGGGATGTAAGCATATAGGTAGGTTACACAGTCATAATAAATTATTTATTGGTATTGTTGTTATGCCACTTTATGCCAGACTCCCTTGGACAGCCAAGTTAGAAAAGTTTGTTTTGACAAATATTCCAATTCCTGTGTATGCACATAGAGTTCAGTGTTACATGGATCTGTAGGTTTTCTTCAGTTTGGACTCATCCACTGTTCTGTGCCAAATTATCTCAAAATGCAGTTACTTCCTTGTGAGGGATGATTCATTTTATGAACAGAATAGTATATAACTACATGTGTATTCATCTACCAGCCAGTCAACAAAATAAACCAAATTGCAGGCTTTGCTCCACACAGTAGAGATGTTCTGTTGGCTTTACATACCAAAGAATAAGGATGCAAATCTGTGCTCCAACAGTCTGAACTTTTTATAGGGAACAGGTGCTTTTCCTGCTATATGAAATTCTCAGAGACAAAAATTTAAAATATAACGTATACAACTGTTATGGTTTGGTGCAAATAATGACTCAAAAGGTAATAGCTCATGGGAAGACAAAAGTGTCTTTCTCTGACCATTGCTGTTCTTATGCAAAACAGATACAAAACAGATACAACTTAATGTATATAATAATGTCTTATCATGGATATTTACAAATGGAATCATGGGTTTTCTGGGGAGGTGAGGGGGGGGGGGGGCAGGAAGCTGATTTCAAACAAAAACCACTCCCTATTTCTGCATGTCTCTAAATAAAATGAAGTATCTTTCTACTCACCTTTACTTAGGATGCTATTCTCATTTGAAGTCAGGTCAGCAATATGAATATTATAGGTATGTAAACTGAGGGCATACACTTTTCCTTTATATTTCGAAACATTGCTTTTTCTAATAAAATAGTCATTACTAATTTGCCACAAAGTGCCAAGTATATTTGTCTGTCATTAATTTCTTGTATCTTTGGTCATGGACTTATCAAGACATGGTTTAGCAGAACTCAAACGCTATTTTAGACTTCAAAATAATGTTTTGTGTTCTTATGGTGGTTTCCACCTGAAGAAGACAAAATAATTTAAAAATGTGTATGGTTTCAGGCTCCAAAGCTGCTTCTATACGGTGTCTCAATCAGTGTTCTCATATGGAAAATATGAATCCCCGAATATTTAATTACTTTCCTGAGGTATGAGAGAAAATTTGAAACACAGCTAGGAAGGACTATAGATGATGACTCTTGACTCACCTAACTAGTGGGGTACAATCAACATATCTTTCATTTTCTTCTTTTTTTTTTTTTCCTTCTTTTTTGGTTACCATATATGAGGTATTTCTAGCACTGAATTTATTTGCATTGTTTAACTCTTATTTCACACTATTTGATTTTTCCAGATGAGTAAATCTGGGAGGTGTTTCTTCTGTTCTTTGGGGGAAAAAAAAGCATTGTAAAGAAATGAAAAAGATTTTTTACAAAAGTAAGAGTAACTTCTACAACAGGAACAGTTTATATAATATTTAGTCATTAAAGGTGTAAGGCTCATCTAAATTACAGTAGGAGTTGTCTCTGAGACTAAAACCTGAGAAACTGATGCTATCATGTTAGTCTACTCAGATTGAATTGATCAAGTGAAATCCTTTTTAACCATAAAAGAAGATTCTTTATAGGGAAAGTTATGACTTGGATCAGAGATTCACAGGCACAAGTGAGTTAATTAGTTGGGCATGGAATTTAGACAGTGTCAGAGGTCTAACTCCTCAACCATGCTCAAGAATTAATTTAGAAAGTGTTACTTGAAACATATCAAGAGGTGTCAGGGACTATTCTATCAGTTTAGTAGATGTTCCTGGGAATGTTTGAATTTCCTGGAATAGACGTAACAAATAGAGGAAGAGGGGAAATGCTTCAAATTGTACAGTTTTCCTCAAAATACACTCTATTGTTTATTTTGGTATACACCAGCAAGATGCACTCAAAACATTATGAAAGTAGCTCTGCTACATCCAAAGGAAGAATATACATGAAACACTTGAAGTATATATGAAGCTTTGAACAAGCTATAGTAAGTTCATAGCATAGATTGAGTACCCCTACAAATACAGTAATGGCACTTACTCCTTTTGCATTTCCATCACACTTATAATGTTGACCAGTTAAATTTCATGCAGGATAGAAATCCAGCTTACAATGAGATTTTCTAGACCTCTCAGATAAAATGATGAAAGCCAGCTAGCCTGGGATGACACCATCATGTCATGACTGCAGAGAAAGACAAATTGGGTTACCTAATAGTTCATTCTATCTTTGACTTATGTTTCAGTAAATGATGCAGGTTTTCAAAGGTATACAGTGTTTCACAGCAGACTATTTTTAATGCAAAGCAATCTATTTCAGGGAGCTGTGAGCTCTGAAATAGGACAGAAGAATGAGGCTGTCAGTGAGACTGTGATCTTCATCTGGCTGTTTGCCACATTTGGTCATGAGATGTGTTGCTGTGAACTCAAATCAGCTTTATATGCACAAAGTCTATTTTAAAAGACTGTCGCCTGGGAAAATTGCCTTCCTAGAAAATGCAAGATGGCCTCAGAAACTCAGCTTGATCCCTGTGCAAGTACAATATTACTTAATTGCATACTTGTATTTTTCTTCTTCCTCTTCAGCTGCTTCCTCGTGTTTTGCATAGCATGAGTGCTGATCACTTGAGCAACTATTTTTTAATTTCACTCGTGCTCCTGCACTGTAGTGTCTGTTGTTTGTGCACATAGGGGAAGACAGACAAATCATTTTCTATATGGAAAACTTTTAACTTTCAAGTAACTTCTCAGGGAAATCTATAATTTCCCTTCAAAGTGATAGCAAAACATCTCAGTAGCAGAAGGGAATTTATATCTATTTTACAAGAAAGTTCAGTGCCTGATTGCTCTACAGTTTGGGCTCTCCTGACACCTGAAATCTATGAAACTTTGATTCCCTTGACAAGGTCTTCACAATTTGGGAGACAGGCTGACAAGGTCTTCACAATTTGAGCTGACAGGCTAGCCACCATGAAACCATCTAGCCATGCGATCTCAGATTTTGAGAGAAAACAAACTTTGAATGATTAGTAATTTCTTTTGGGGGGGGGTATTCATTTCTGAGAGAGGGAGGAGAGGGAGAAAAGAGAGAGATCTGATGAAAGCTGGCTGGCCAGCTCTGATTGCAAAATACTGTACAAACAAATCCATGTATTTGATATATAGTGGTTTTGTTTTGTTTTGTTTTGTTTTGTTTTGGGGGGTGGGGGGGAAGGGGATAATGAATATTCATCATGTTGTGTTTTTGTTTCCAGGAACTTTGTTAAAAATAGCACAGTTTCATTTTAAAAAATGATGAGCATAACTGTGAAGAATGACTTCGGTTCTTTTCCTTCCTATTTGTTTCGGTTTCCTAACTTCTTAGATGATAACACTTCTACTCACACTCAAACAACCTCTTTCTCAGCAGAAAAGCCAGAGAAGCATGAAGTCACAGATGGAGAAAAGTGAGGCTGGAGGGGGTTTAAGGTGTTGTTCCCTCTGCTTTCAATGTTGTGGCAGGATTAAAGTTGAGAGCAGGCACTCTGCAAAATTTCACCTAACCTGTTCATCAAACCTCCAGAAACTGCAGCTCTGCCAGCGTTTAATGCTTTTTATATTTTTCATCATGCAAAAGATTTGTTGCAAGCCAGTGAAGAACAAATATCTAAAATTGTATAACTGTCTTTTAGTGTTTTTCGTCCTACCCTCACAGTTCAAGATCTATGAACTCTTTGGCCCTCTTCTTTCCACTGGCTTCTCTCCAGTTGCCATTTGTTTTGGTAAATTATTGTGTACCAGACTTGAGTTAGTCTTCTAGGTGATTGCTTACCAACAGCAACTAGCCTCAGACAATTTGCATCTTATCTAAAATGGTCATACTGATACATCTAAATGACATTTATCTCCTTTGCAGTAAGGGGTCTGGTTTTAAATTTTGAACAGTTTGTCATGAAGACTAATGCCCTCTAGAAGACCTAGATTCTTTCTCTTATATTAATCTTCCCATGTTATATTCTCCAGTTTATATTTATTACATGAGTGGGATTTCCTTTACTAATTATCTAATTACTTAATTTCATCTTGTTAGATTTCGGTACATATTCTAATTTATCAGCAATGTCAATTCTTCTGATTTTCTTTTTTTTTTTTTTTTATCCCTTGAATTTTTCCCCAAGATGCCCTACCAATAATTTTTAGGGTCTCTGAAAGCCTACTTTGGAAATTCATTTTACTTATTGTCTGTGTTTACACTTTTTTTGGACTTCAGAACTATGAACTCTACTGCTTCATGTTCCCTTTCAGTCCCCTGATCTTCCATTTTCAGATTCCTGTTCTCTTCTTTTATATTTTTCAGGACCACATATAAAAACAGACTTTTATACTGTTATAACTTCCTTTATCTTCTGAAACAGGAGTTTCCAGAATCATCCTCCAATTCACAGGAGGTGAGGAAAGTGCTTTCTAAGGTTGTGAGCAACCCAATGTCAAGTATCTTCCCTGCATCATATTGAATAAAGAATTTAATCTGAGTAAGAGTCATCAGATTGCAGGGTAAGTCTCCTAGGTTTAGTAGACATTCCATCAAAAGAAATTTAGAGAATGAATCAGTCATTGATTCTGTAATCTACTCTGACATGTAATTACATTGCAACTGACTTTTCTGAGATGAGACAGTGTTTTAGGCCTGTGTGGACTTCAGGATCAGTTTGAGTTTCCCTATGAAATTTTCACCAAAATAAGTGCTTTATCATGAAGAGCTTCAGTTTCAAAACAATAGCACTGGCCAAGCAGGTGGGGGGAATCTTAGTTAAAACATTCCTAATCAGGATAATTTTTATTTAAACAGTACAAATCTACCTTCCAGCTACATGCATCAAATTTTGGCTCCCATATAAGGGAGAGGAAGTGTGACTGTTGTTATCACTTCAGATGCAATGCTGGAGAGCTCATAAAACAGCTCCAATTATGGGCTGCAACAGATGTAATCAGATTGTGATGGCTTTTTCTGAGTTTTAAAGCTTGAGGTGTCTCATTCTTCTTAAGAATGGTAAGCAGACAGGGTGGATAGGTAAGGCAGAGGGAGGGCAATCTGAGCCTTACATTTAGATTCATTCACTTAAATAGATGTAATTCTGTATTAGTAGGTCCTAAATGCATGCTGAGAAAGAAAGTGAGGGTGTGTTCTCTAAGCTTGGGGTACTATTTAGTCTAAACCAGAGATGCGTTATTATGATTAATGCAGAGATGAAATCTGGTAAACAAAGACTGCATAAAATGAACAGTGTTATTTAGGGTTTAGTGAGGGATCTGGCATGGAAAGCCTATCTCTAATTTTGTATAAGCTACTCCTAGTGATGTCTTCATCCATATGAAAAAGGTTTTGCTTCTGTTTCTTTAGGCTTTTATTTTCAATTGCAATCTTTTGTGTGGCAACAGCTACACTGATATTAGGATACTCCCTGTTTGAACTTTAACGTTTCTTTAAAGCATGTCAAATGGAAAGATACAAAGGGATGCACATGACTTCAGAACACTGCAGCTGAAAGTCACAGAATTAGCATGTTACAGAATATTATGAAACTAGTGCCTTTTACTAGAAATATATGCGGAGCAAACCTCGTGGGTTAAGTTTTCCATTGCTTTATATAGCTAGTTCCCATGAAGCAAACATTTCAGTTCTCAACAGATACTGGATTCTTACAGATTGATCTATGAAACTTTGTATTCCATAGTTTCATTCTGCTGATATAATCAGGGTGGACAACTGCATTGTTTCTGTTAGGTTAACATGTCTTATGCTCAGAGAAACTGAATTTAACTAGAAGACTAAACTTCATAATTTAAAAATTTATTATTCATGTATGTGCCACTTATTCAGTGCTCTTCTATATGAAGGTAAAATTGATTTATAAGCTTCCTTTAGCCTCTATTGTATATCAATAAACCAATTACACTGAACATAATTATCTTGGATGTTTATAAATTTTCTTTGGGTTTGTGTTTTTGTGCATGACCATATATGCAGAAGTTTGTTTGAATATGCAGCTTAGCTCAGAGGAAAGAGATCTATCACTGTCAGAGAATGCTTGAGGAGGCTGCACCCCTCGGGAGTAAAAGAGGCAGGGGTGAGGGCAACAACAAACAAAAAACCAAAACTTTTCCCTCTCTTTAAAGAGGGAGTAATATTAGAGATGAGAGTTAAATAACTATCAGAAGTATTGAAAATGGAAACACCTTGTTTTCCTGTGTGGCTTTATGGATTTCCAAAACTGAACATTTTCTAAAAATGTACTTCAAAACATTTAATATTATTAAGAAAAACAATCTGGAAGCCTCATTAAAACTGTATGAAAGATCTAAGCAAAGGTTAATTGTATGTAAACTTAGTCTCTAAAGAGTGACTATATGTATTCTTAAATGTCTTCTAGCATATATAGTTTTATAATATATATATATTATACAAAATGTAGTAAATGCAATTCTGCTTCCAAGGGCACTCGTCACTTAATGAAGATTTCTCATAAAACATAGGAATAAAAGATTAGGTACACCCAGTACAGGGTTAAAGCTGATATAAAGCCTCATTAAATTATACCTGGGCCCAATGAAGTCAACTTCAGGAGATTACCATTTTGACTTGAACAACACGGTATAACTGTGGTGAATCGTTACCTTAAAATTCCATCATCAGTTTCAGCACATAACTTAAACTAGACAACACTGAAAGTTACTTTCAAATGAATGTTTGGCTTGAAAATATCTCTGCTGCAAAAATGTCTCTCTGAAATCATCAAAACCAGTCTGAAACTATCAGTGTGTTGGCTGAATGCCTTAATAGCTGTACATTCAATGGAGATCTTTGATATTTAAGAACTGTGACACTACTTACTCTTAGCAGATCTTGTTTGCCTTTAACAAACTTTCTATGATGTTTCCAACTACAAAAAAAAAAAAAAAAAAAAAAAAAAAAAGGTATTGATACATTCTCTTCATCATTTAATAGGTCCATAAAGGAATAAATCGTATTTTGTTTGTTTGTTTGTTTGTTTGTTTTCCTGAGCTTACAGGTAGGAACTGCAAATGGTTATAATATTGCGAGGAAAAAAAGATTGTCAAATGAACAACAAAGTTTTGTCTTTTACTACGTTAACCTGTTTTAATCAAGGATACTGTAAGGCCCTTATACAGATAGAAGAGTAACAATAGCAGCCTCCTTGCAAACTGCTGACACTTCAAATGTCCTGGGGCACTTACATGTGTATCTTCCACTGGTCTAATGGAATGTCTTACCCTTTTCCAAAGCAATCAAGTGGTATTTTCACAGAGAAGGAGAATTTAATTTTTTTAATCCTTCTGCCAGGCTGAATTTCTGACTGATACATGTGGAAAATGAGAGCCTTAGATTATATATACCCTGCAAAGTGACTGTGCATTCTCCAGATGTTCTCTACCTTTTTATGACATCTTAAACATCTGTTTATTTTCACAATTAGTATTCTGTAATGATATTGGGCAGATTTATTTTTCAAGAAAGTTTTCATTTAATTATGTAAGTTTATTTTCCAATTTTGCTGTGATAAAGTATATTCAGAAGTTATTTCAGCTGTTACTGTGATGGTTCCCATTAAAATTTAAAGTGGTAGTAATTAGATTAAAAAATAAATAAACATATATAATATTTTCAGTATCTTGAATGGTAGGCTCTAATGCACTCTGAAATCTCACTGTTCAGTCTCAAATAGTTGTTTTTTTATGCCAGTCATTCTAGATAGGTAAATAGGTATTATCATCTCTATAGATAAGACTTCAATACAGGGTGAGTTAACACTGTGCAGAGAGTAATGACAGCTTTCACTGACTTCAGTAGCTGTTACTCCTCAAAACTTCTAAAGATGGAGTTACTTGTGTTGACAGTTTAAAAAAAATGTTTTAATGAATGTTGTCTTTCTAAAGAGTCACATGACAGATATTTAAGTTAATCTAGGAAATATTGTATTTCTTTACAGTGGAAACTTCAAGAAACAAATTTGATTTTCATTAACCTCAGATGAGAATTAGTAAATTCTTTAACTGTTGTCCTATTTTCAAACTCTCTGGCTCAGCAAGGACGAGACAAATGATTTTAGAGTGTTCGCTCATCTTTGGGATCACTTTTCTCTTTTATATTTACTCAATATCCACATCCTAAGTCATATACTTTTTTGCTGTGTCCAATACACATATCCACTATAAAAACTAACACAAGCTTCAGCTAACATCTCAAAGATCTAGTATTGCTTCATGTCTCCATAGCCTTTATTACTCTAAAGCTCAATCCTAAGCAACAAATATTTTGCAGAGCAGCAAAGCTGCTAATCAGTTGGTTAAATCCCAGAGAGTCTTATGTACGTGTACTTAAATGCTTTGCTGAATAGGGCTAGAGTGTTGTTCTGGAGCCAGAACACCTTGCCTGCAGCTACTAAAATTATTAGTTTCAGCTTCAGCTTCCACATTCCCCAGCACATATGCAGGTCACTATACCATACTTTATAGTGAAGTTGATGATACTAATAAGAATAGTCTTTTCACTGGAGTAACAAGTCATAACAAGAATAACTGGATATGGGGGAAACAGTTTCACACAATTCATTTTTAATGCATCAGCTCATTTTATTCTGTGAGTAATTTACATTTATTATGAAAGCTGAGATAATTTTTTCAGATTTTTTTTTTTCCTCTTGATTTTATTACTGGTAAGATGGGAAGGGGGTGTGATTGCTCTTATTTCCATATACCTGTGACAATTACCATTTTTAAATCAATAAAATTAAAGTGGGAGTTCTTACCAGCAAAAAGATTTATTCCCATCAGAGAACGTGAAGATAAGTGGAAAATTTTCAAGTGCATCATAATGTACAGATCACATATTGAAGAGCTTGTTGCTTTCATGTGATATCCAGTTAAGATTAAGATTTTAAAATAGCATTTCTCCCCTCCCCCCTCAAAGGGTTATTTGTTTCCAGAAGATGCTGCATTAGTGTGTCAGACTGAGTTCATGTCAGTAAAAATGCAGAAGAATTTAATACTCTGCAGCAGTATAGCCACTGGACTGTAAAGCCTCAGACTGCTTCAGAATCTTACATTCTACCCCTCAAAACTTAGGTGCAGGGATGACATTTCAGCCCCATGTCAGCAAAAGTGTGAGTGCAGTCACAGGTGAAGACAGAGATCAGTTATTCAATGCATCCCATGAGGGATTCTTAAACATTTATCTTCTCATCAGCCATATGGATTCTGTGTGCTTTCACTATGATTAAGATACATGAGGTACCTATTCAGTGAAGTACCTTCAAGTGAGAATTTGACAGGGCAGGAGGGAAGAAAAAAAAAAAAAAAAAAAAGGATTATAAAAAAATCTGCTGAAGACAAGACAAGGTACCTCATATTGCATTCACAAAGAAATGGCTTTTGGATTTTCTATCCAGACTACAGAATTCCTGTTAATAGCTAGCTGCCAAAACAGATGCACTGATTAATGAGAACAGATGGATTTCTCCAGAGGGTCTGCAGATTTAGACAGTACTTTCATTAAATGAAATGCTAATGATCTGGCACTGTGCTCCTCTGTGTGGATTAGGCACCAGTACTATTATTTTATTTGTATTTGGTGGAGTCAGAATGATCTCTTTTAGACTTTTCAGATGTAGTTCTAGTATTTTGCATCATCTTCTGAGAGCTGTATATAAAAGTAAGGTTCTTCTCAAAATCTAAATGAATATCTCCATTTAGCATTTCTAAAATGCAGTATCTCAAACAAATCATTTTCTTGCTTAATTCTGGTGAAAAATGAGAGAGTATGTGGAAACTTTTCACTCTTACATGCAGCATGATCTAATTTGCCTGCTTCTTTTTCACCACAATTTTCAGGTAAATGTACTTTTCTGTAAACTTTGCAAAGCAGACAAGTTATTTGTGGACTAGTCAGCTTTGTTCCTTAAATCTGTCATTAACAACTGTTTTTGCATTTTAAAAAATGGTTCTGATTGATTTTTCCAGGTTCTTAGTTTAACAGTATAATATTTTAAATACTAACATTAGTATTTACTGATTTAAAATTAGTTTATAGCTATGTCTAGTAACTGTAGTAATATGAAGACAAATGTTGAAGCAAGTGAAGAATTACTTCCCAAATAGTTTTACCGCCCATATGACATGTTATGGTATCTGGGGAAAAAAAAATACAAAAATAAGGGGGGGGGGGGGGCCGGGGACTTATATAGAGGAATGGTGGGACAGGGAAAAAAAAGTTTCAGGGTTTTGCTGTTCTGAATTATGAATTATTCTATCATCATGTCTTTATCCTTCTATTACTATTACCCAAAAGGCTAAAACTGAAAAATTACTTCCAATGTTCCTGAGGTGAAAAACTTTTATTTCATCTTATATTATAAAACTATTATTATTATTTTAATGATTAACTGTGTCCAAACTAGCTGACTTAAAAAACTCATTTCTTCTCTTGAGGAATTTCTTTTATCTAAAAATCTTCTTTTGTCCAGTGTCAATTTTTGGCTATTGTGGGTCATAAAATCATGGATTGCTTTGGTTATTGCAAGAGAAATCCACTATTTGCAAAATTCACACCTGAATAGTTATATCTTTCTGTTGTCTTTGTCTTTCTTTTTTATTTATTTTATTTTTTATTTTTTCCTGGAAAGACTGTGAGAAAAATAATGCAGAACTCAAATATTCACATGAATATTTTAGGGCTAACTTATCTTCAAAAAAAAAAAAAAAAATCATTAATATCAAGAAAAGGATCCTTAGCTACTTCTTGTCTTAGAGAATCTGCATCTAAGATATTGTAGATATTCAAGTCAGGAACAACAGACTTTCACTTATAAACAATTATTTTTGCTAAATATGACTCCACTTGGAATCATAAAATAAAAGCAAACTCTTTAAGGAACTCTTGCGAATGCACGCACTAGTTGTGGGTGTAAAAATTAGAGACCAGGACTAGGAAGTTGACTGGATGTCAACTGGCATAACAAAGGTAAAGGAGTTTGCAATTTACAATGATCATTGTGACAAATTATGAAAGTATCCACTGATATTCATCTTGCAGGAAAAAAAAAATAATAATAATCCTATTTTCAGGAACTGAATACTGGCACAAGGAAAGATAAATCAATAGGAGCCAAAAGTGACTAACTTTGGAGCAGCATAGTCTCAAAAGAGAACTACTAATAACATCAGTGCTGTAACCTGTGTCCATGGCTGAAAAGTGCCAGCATGCCAAGGATACCACAGAATTTGCTGTGTGGTCTCACAGAATAGCCCAGCACATGGCAGGAAGTCTTGTTTTGTTCTAATGTTGTGCGCAATCAGTAATTTGACAACCTATTACTTTGCATAACTTTTTTTTTTTTTTTTTTGAATATAAAAGTTATGGTGCACAAATCCATCATAGTGTGTTAAGGAAAAAATAACTTGTTCAGCTTGAAATAACTTGAATTTGATGCAGAGTATCTTCAGTTTCCATGATTTAATTAAAGAAAAGATGAGACACCATACGGAGCAGACATTTGATGATGACTTCCCTTTGATGCTGACTTCCCTTTTGGAATGAATGTTCTGTGCCAGCAATTTTGCTCCTTCTAAATCCATTTCATAGGCACCCCAGTTTTTTGTTCTTCTCCTTTTCTAGTCAGAGCACCAATTGGTATATTGTCTGTACATTTCTACTGAAATCTAAATTATATTGAAGCAATTGTATTCACCAACTATATTTATACTAAAAATAAAAGTATCAAATTTGACAGGTTCTAGATACTATGAATTGAATTAATGGTGATTGACATTAATTATATTTCCTGCCTTGAGTTACTTATTAATCACATAATCTTCTTGTTCAGCTTTCTCCTGTGGGGTTGTGTAGGAATTGGGATCTGATAATAAAGGCTTGGAACAAGGCAATGTGGGATGCTGTGGTTCCAACTTAATAAATAGGCAGAAATACCAAACTCTTGCAAAATAGTTACTGAAAATGTCTTGCTCCCATGCCTCACGGTAAAATATAAAAAGCTGTCAAAATTCATCTTCATCACTTCACTGATGTTACCTGGAATGTATTAATGGTCAGGATGAAAGTTGGCTTTAAATTTTCAAATTATTTCTTGTTGTGGTGCATCAAGCTTGCCCTGTAGAAAAAAAGTGTATTGACTCACTCCTCCTGCATGTTATACTCTCCTTAATTCCATCAAAATTCAAACCCTTTACTTCAGAAGTGAAATGTGAATATCATTTTGGTACTAGTGCTGAAGACCTTGTGTTTCTTATATCTTGTTAAACTCCATGTAAGGTGACTATATTGACACATGCGAGCCCTGTAAGTGACAGTGGGAAATGTAAATGACTTTTTCTGTATCACTCAAAAATGTCTAGAAGCAGGTTTTGTTATCTGTACTGAATGGGGCCATAAATGCAGCCATCTGTGCTGCTTGCTTTGTCATCTGCCATTAAAAGATGACAATAGAAAAGATAAGCCCTGACCATATGATATTTACGCTGCATTAACTTCCTGATGGATTCCACATACGTTTCAGGCCAGCAAAGTGAACACCGGATCCTTGCCTTTCCTCCCTCTCCCAAAACAATCTGGAAACACCTTTTATTGGATTGTGGTCTCCAAGCCTGCTTGGTGCTAGAATGGGGAAGCTCTGTTCTAGTGAGACAGCTGACGGTTCCCTCTAAGGTGCCACAGATTTCCATGAACAATGACTTCTCCATGATGGAGTAGCCTTAGGGTTCTTGCCCATTTCAAATGCTTCAGGAAGGAATTTTGCTATCCCTGAATTTACAGAAGTATCTTGTGACAAAATGGTAATTTATGAAATTTTATGTAAAAATCCCAGGGGGGAGGAGAGTGGTGGGAGGGGGGAGGCGGGGGAGGCGGGGGAAGAGAATAAATCAAGAGTTAGAAATGAAACTGCTGGAAAGGAAGAGGGAATTCTAATTTTTTGGCCTATGGTTTTTGTTGTTGTTTTTCTCCTTTTGTTTTTTCCTCCCTGTCACAGTTAAGCTTACTGTCAAATGCCCACCTTGTAGTAAACAGCTTCTTTGACAAATTACCACAGGAATTAAAGAAAAAGCTTTAAATTCCCCTGTGAAAGTAAAAAGCATTCTAACCGATCTGATTTATTTTAACATAATCTATGTTTCTTTCCTTGTATGTGCAGCTCATATCAAGTTAAGAGAGCTGAAACTAGGAAGAAAACATTGGAGACCATAAATTATTCAGGTCTCACTTCATGTGAGATTGAGTACAATTGTCAATGCTTTGGTTTTGGGATGCAGTCCAGCAGCTTCTGACACTGGTGAAAGACTGCTGTAGGCTTTGATATGTCCCTAAAAGACATACAAGGAGAGAGAATAAACTTTTATATCTGGATAATAACAAATGCAAAAACTATCTTTAAACATTTCCATGATAATAGTTATGTGGAAAATGAAATTTGTACAGTTTACAGTGAGAAAGCATTTTTTTTGTTTTGTTTTGTTTGCAGACTCAACCTGGGATTAGAAACCCATGTGGATTTTTCCTAGCTCATGCATCAGCTTGGAAAAAGCATTACAAAATGTACAGCAGCTATAGCTTGGCTAACAAGACTTCAAGTGATGCATAAGGCAGAATTTGAACCCAGCTCCCATTCTCAAAATTTAATTGGCTCCCTGAGGCAAACTGTCAAGAGAAGAAGCAGATATGACTCTGAATTAGAGGTGGCCTAAAAGCAGTTTCACATCATAAGAAATATAACTCTCAGATCTCCAAGTTATTTTATTTTAACATCTTGAAAATAGGATTAAATATATTTTTGAGTGCACAACAATTATTTATTGTTTAACAGACGTAGTAAATTGCTGGGACTAACTTGCTGCTAAATCAGACATTAACATTCTCACTCCCAACTTGTCACTACAGGCACCCAATAAGTATTAGATGGACAGGCAAAATTTAGGGAAACACCCTGGGAGAACTTTGCTCTTTGGAACAGGCTGATCCTAGTTTTTGCCAGGCTGCTGCTTTCTAACTCCCTGCTTTTTTTTTCCTCCTTTTTCCCTGTTTTCTTTTCTTTTTTTTTCCCCTTTTCAGTTTCTTTTTTATTATTCTCAGATTCTTATACTTTTGCATGCATTCATCCCTCAAGACTGATCAAGGTTACTGATTATTCCCAAATCTACCCCTTGATTCTAGTGTTGTTTCTGTTGTTGTTTCTGTTTTTAATCTTGCATGGTATTGCTTTATGGGCCCTTTAATTTACAGATTGATGATGTGTTTGGCAGTAAAACTGAGCTGATGTAATGTAGCTGAACGTCATAAAACTGGACCCTTGCCCACAAAGGCACAAATTTACAAAGAGAGGCAAAAAAAAATTGACACATCAGTCCTCATTTCCTCCATCCTTGTGCTACCATCACATAGTTACTAGAGTGCCATGGTTATGAAGACCAGGATATGTGGAAAGAATTGGATAGCATTTAAAAGCTGAATGTTATCTCAGAAAAAGATCCACGAGGATTTAAGTACAGTCACCAGTGGTGCTGTGAGATAAAGCAGATCTTTAGAAAGAAACAATTGCTGTTGGGGACCAGATTTCCAAATCTGTACACATGTGGGAGTTTTCCTTCATGTTAATCCTAATCCACTTCAGCAATTTGAACTCCCACTGATGGCAGAGGTGTACTACATGTGCAGCTGGAGCACATATTCTGATTTGATTTCATTCAGAAGGAATGCTGTCTGCATGCTCCAAGACCCAGAGCACAGTAAGCAGAGTAAAGCAAGCAGGCAACTCATTTCAAACAAACACTGATTTACTGAATGTTTATGCTTAGGTAGATGCAAATAATGCTCAGGGGAAAAAGTAAAATAAAATAAAATAATTCTCACTGATCTCTCTGCATAGAAGCAAGTCATGGCCATCCATGTCTTTTCCCCACCCAAATATGTGTAATCCAGTTTGGTTGTCCAGCAAAAGCCCAAACCTATCCAATTTGATGTCTTTGTAAAGTCTGCAGTGTAAAATAAGTCTGCTGTAGGTTTTTTGTTCTACAGTCACCAATGCTTCTGTTCCCCTCTCCAGCACCTTGAATTTTCACTGCATGTGTGTTCATAGCTTACAAAATTAATAACTCGTCACTTTTACAATCCTGCCATCTACATGTAAAAATTTGCTGCAGTTACATAATGGTTCTATTGTTTTTACTACATTAACAAATGACTAAAATGTGAACATTTATGGAATTTTATTTCTTGTGAACAACTGGATCAGTGAATAGGACACACAAAGAATTTTGATTTAATGCATGGTTGCATGGACAGTATAGATATCAGCCAGATATCTACTTCTCACTGTCTTAAAGCAAAAGCACAAGAGCCCCAGTCCACAATGAGAATCTTGTGCTATGTATCATTGCATTGTCAGGTTTTTTGTTTGTTTGTTTGTTTGTTTTTCACTGATTTTTAAAACTACACCATATTTATTTTCTTCAGTCACCTGGTATCATAAAACTGATTAAATTGATGTAGATTTAGTGCATTGCCTAAACCTTTTTTCATTAGCGGAAATAGCAACGTTTTGGCTACAAAGATAAGCATGGGCTTTGTGTTCATTTTGCAGAGAAAATTAAAATATATTCCCCTATCTGCTTCCCCTGATACCTCACCAAGTCTAAAATTGTAGCTACACCTCAAGAGCATTTGGAGCAATCTAAGGTCCCAAGGCATATGCTAAGCGAAGCAAGTTCTGTACAGCACATTGCTCTCTGGTGTAAAGTGGAGCTGCTAACTCTAGCACATGCACTGGTTCTTTCACTTGAACCTCAGACTTGGTTAATAATAATTCAGATTATAATAATGGTAATAAAAGAAGCAGGAAAGGCTTCTTTTTGTAAGCAAACATTAGAAAGATAGAAAGACTTGCAGCATTCATATAATACACGTTTAAGAGCCAAAAAGATGTGTAAAATTCTCTCACAGGAGCAGAAATGCATACAGCACCTCTGTGCATTGCTATACAAATAATAGTAAATACATTCAGCTATAATCACAGAAAATGAATGGTGATACTGTGATCCAAAGTATTTTCACTAGTATTTTCAAGAACCTGACAACACTTCCCGATTCTGTGAAAGTAAATGAATTGTTTCTGTGTGCTTTTGCAGGGGAAGATTTGGCTTTTTGCTCCAATATAGAATAAAGATTTATCAGAAAATACGAAAATAGCTGGGGACTGAATGCAGTCTTCTTCACCTTTTTGATTCTTCAACTCCCTCCTGCTCTGAGCTGGAAGGAAGGAAGAATGCTGTAGTCTAAATCCAATGGAGGTTAGCAGTGGCTGGGGTAGGATCCATTGATGATAATAGGTTGATGAAGTTGCAGTTTTGTTCTTATTGTTGCTTATGTTCCAGCTTCTGCTTCTATACAGAAAAGATTTGATACACAGTGATAAGCATGGTTTGCTTAGTGCAGTTTCAGTTCTGGACACTGGATTTATGGTGAACGTGGAGAAGACTGCATTTGTTTTCACAATTAGGCTAAATTGTTTTTGAAAGTGGGAATCAATTTTATTATGCCTGGCTGAGAGACAATGGCAAATTATAATTGAAACTGAGATGACTGATGAACTAGTAGTTGATGCAGGGGGACAATGCTGTGTTTTAATCAAAGGAGCCAAATGAAGGCTTACTGTCCCCATGAGCACAGTGCTGCCACAGGGCAGACTGGCTGTAACTTGCTTTCCTCTCCAGCTCAGGGCTAGCTCCCAGCTTGCCAGTGCTTTGTTCCCTTCCCTGATGAATGGCAGACTTTAGTCTCTGTAAGATTTGGAGTGGAAGCCTACTTCTGTTTGGCAGTTCTGTCTAGAGCCAACTGGCACTACAAAAGGGCTGAATATCAGTGGTTTGCTACAGCTGAATGACTCTTTTCAGGGCAAGGCACCAAATGTTTGTGTTTTTCAAACACAGACACTCTCCATAGAGTTTTTTGCTAGCTGGCATCTGTACAAGTGCCCAGAAGCTTTCCAGCTTTGCCGTCTGGCTGGAGTTTAGCTACATCTTGGGTTGCTGTTCTCTTCAGCCAGTACTTGTTGTGAAGGCCTTGCAGGAGCAGCAGCAAAGCAGCATATGCTGTTCTAGCTAGTATTTTTGGAGGACTAAGTCAGGAAAGGAAGAGTTAGTAGATTCATCTTAACCCTCTTTAGTCAAGCAAGGTTTGTTTAGTGGTTATTATTCTGAAGATCCAGCCAACAGCCCAGAAAAGGAAAAATCCCTTTTGCTATAGTCTACAGAGCAGACCTGGTATAGAAAAGGAAACTGGGATCACTATAACTCAAACGCTGTCTTACAGCATTTCCTGAGGGTTTCTTGTCTTGAACTGACCCATATGAGCTGATAAGAGTTTTTATTAACCTGTTTTGTCATCCGTGTTAACACACTCAGGAAAAAAAAAAGAGTACCTTTGAAGTTAACTGCCCAAAAGTAGCATCCTGATGTGCAAAGACTAACTTAAGACCATTAAGAACAAAGCTAAAGTAAGATCAAGATGGCACACTCTTTTATGAAGTAAATTTTAAGAATGCTTAAACTCCCTTCAAGGTAAATACAACCAGAATAGAAGAATAGAACCCCAGTCCCATTTTCAAGAATGTAGAATGTCTTACAATGGCTGAAATGTGTTAGGTTGTCTCCATTAGCAAAATTATTAGATAATAATTGGTTCGGTTTTGAATAATAATTGGTAGCATCATGATAATCAACATATTCAATTTCCTCTCTTTGAACTGACTCTGGTCACACCAGGTTTGTGTTTGCATTATTCCTTTCTGCAGAACAGAAGTTAAGAGTAAAAATAGATACATACATGTAAGATCTAGATCTGTTCTGAATGCAGCTTTATTGACTTCAACAGATTAATGCAACTCTGGGACCTTACTCCATGATCTCTGAAATTAATAGTAATTTGGCATAATACCACTTCTGCTGTGTTCCTTACACTTATCCATGATTTTCCTGTTATAACTTCATAAACTCACCAAAGGTCCAGCAAAAATTAATATTCTCTTCTTGCTATAGTTCACACTTAAAGTCAATTACTTCTGTCCCTTTCTTGTCTGGAGAGTATAGTTCTCTGTGGACAATTAAATGAGAAAAAAATACAGTAATTACAAAGCTGCAGTGCTGTACTTTTTGCAAGTGATAGAGTGGCTGAAAAGTTACCCTGATTTTTATTTATTTATATATTTAATGGCTTATCTTTTTATTTGGTGACCTCAGAAACACAGTAAGCTAGATTTTCTACCAAAGCAATGGGGTGAAACTACTCGCATTTGTAGAAGCAGAAAATAATGCCTTGCCTTTTTAAATTTCTCACATCAACATATAATTTATGGGCTTTTCCACAACAATGTTTGCTGTTTAAAAAATACATCTGAAACCAAACAAACCTTTGTGAGACAGATGGTTCTTATTTTTGGAACCAAAATTATTTCCTTAAAAAAAAGGGATTTTGCATTTTTTTTGCTAGTTTGTTTATTTATTTATTTATTTATTTATTATTGTTGTTTTCTTCTTCTGAGGAAGAAAAAATGCATGTAGGGAATGAAGAAGTTTGACCAAGTTCTCAAGCTAGTCTCTCCATTGTAAAACTTTAATCTAAGACACATGTAAAATCTGTCCTCATATAACCTAAAAATTGGCCTATATGAAGTTTTTAAAAAGCCTTGTGTTCTTTTAACTGCTTCTTCTTTCCTTTGCTGTGGAGAATGTAGTGCTGACCAACATTCTACAGAGCACAGGAAATTTTAGCTCCATATTTTGTACCTCATGGTACATAATGTCTATCTTCCTAACTGCTAAAGTATCAACACATTCTGAGGTGTGTCTCCTTTACTTCTAGCATCTCTTACTGGTACAGCTAACCTCAAAATCAAAAAGCTGTCTCTATCCAGAACAGAACACATCAGCAAAATACTTTGGACATGGCAGGAGGTAAGCACAGATTGTATATCAGCACAAGATACTACTTTAATTTCCAGCCTGATAGTCCTGAAATGACAGTATTTTAGAACATGAGCAAAATACCTCTTCCAAAAGAAAAAGCATTCTGATCCTCTGATTCCATGCCTCTGAGGTGCACTGAGATGAGAAGAGGTGGTAGATGCTTCCATATAACATCTAGTGCCCGTTACCGTAGCAGGTCAAAAATAAAGACGCATTCTTTTGAGAGGTGGAGAACCTAGAGGCCATGTCTACCCCTCTCTAGGGAACTACCCTATCCTTTGGAGGTTTTCATAAAGTCTGGATGTTTAATTTCAGCTCTCAGAATAACACTGTAAATTCTGTGAATTTGTTTCTTGTCTTTTGGCATCTCTATGACCAGAGGTGCTCCCCAAAGAGATTTGCTTTCTCATTCCTAGTTCATTTGGAACCGTGGGTTCCACAGTATGAGAAGGAGCTGAAGAAACATCAAGAGACCCAAAGTTCTTTCACCATTCAGCTTTTTAAAAAGAGTGGGAAAGGGACTTTCCCCAAAGTCATACAGCTTGTAGGTGATGAGTCACATTGGAAAGCATATTTTTCCTGCAGATTATGTGAATAATGGATACTCCATCTCTCTGAGAGGCAATGTGGTTGTGATAGGATCACATAACCACCAAGACATCTGGTCTCAAGCTCTTGGGCCTTGGTATCCTATGAGGATAACAACATCTAATTGCATATTGGCCACAAAACTCACAAAAATGTTGGGTCATAAACTTGTTGAAGGAAAATCCACCATCTACCTATTGGAGCTGGGTTATGATACCATATCTGGGATATTTGGCTGCAAGATTTTTTGCAAATGCACATCTATTGCAATCAATTCTCACTTCCCACTCTTGCAAAGAAAGAGGCTTTATTTCAGGAAGGTGTGTGGAATAAGATTTTTCCTTGTGCACATGTATTTTTATTTCTTCTTTTGTTGGGTGTTAACAAAAATAATTTATCATTGAAAAAAAAAAAAAAAAAAAGGTTTCTTCCTGTATGGCGTAACATCACAAATTAGAGTGTAGATTTTTTTTCACTCTTAGATAAAATTTATTGTTTTCTTATTTCTATATTTAAAGCTGTCTCCTTTGCTTCTGGTATCTCATAATGGTACAGCTAAGATCAAAATTAAAAAGCAGTCTCTATCCAGAAGACACAGTGCGTACAGAGAGGCAAGCCAGGAAGAACAGGCACTAACTATCTCTTTGCAAAATATTCATTGCTTTAGGCAAGCTTATAGCTGTTTCAGTCCCTCACATTTCTGTGCTCTTGGAAGAGCTCTGTGACTGAAATATTATCTTTAGAAGTTTTTGGTCACCTGCATCACTATTTGAGAGACAACATTCCTGTTGCTTCCCATATAGAAAATAGTCAATTTTATTAAATTAATTCCAAAACCTATGTAGTAAAGACCAATGAATTGTAAAAGGTATATTTTTTATTGCAAAAATAATTTCAGCATTCAAGTATTATCTGAGCATTTTGCAGTTGGAAGTCAACTAAGCCAGCTAGCCAAATGTATTGTTAATCATCTGATTGTACATGCAAAACAGGCAGGTAGGAACATGATTCATATTGACACCTTGTGGACTCAGATGTTATTGGTACAAACTGTAGACGGAAGAAAGTGAGGCAGTATATCAAACTTATGAAAATGTACTAGTTAATTTAAGGTCCATATATAGACCTTCTCCAAGAATAAAATAATCTGTATTGGTAGATATTAGAATCCATTCAAATGTTGTTCTTTTATTGAGTTTTGCAGCCAGAGCAATACGAAGAGCTCAGCTGTCACTAGTCACCTGGGTGTGGATCATTTTTCTTTGAACACTTCTGTCGAATGATGATTGATTCTAGTTGCAGGCTATGCTTTTTGTCTCCAGTTTCTTGCCAGGAAGGGATCACCTAGAGCTGCAGTCAAGATTCAGCTCACCATTGTACTTGACACAGACGATGAGCCTTGTCCCAAAGAGATAATAGTCTAATATGAGGAGGAAACAACAACAATAACAAAGGTGAAAATGAAAATTTCTGTAGTTTACTTCACCCAGAAGAAGAACATTCCCATTCAGGCCATTCAGAGTAGCTTTGGATAATGGGGAAAAAGTAGCTTTTCTGATGTCTAAATGATTTTGGAATGCAAACCTAACTGGAGAGATATTTCATCAAGATATTTCTAATTTCTTTAAGATAACATATGAATCTTGTACTCAAAAGCTAATGTCAGTACAACCAGAACATTTAGTAGAATAAATAATACCCAGAAGGTGAGACATAACAGACAAGGATTTCTATACAGAAACTTAGAAGAAAATTCTGCAGGAAAGCTGCCTTTCTTGTTGATGTGTCCGGGTGTTTCCTTTATTTTCATCTTTGTAGAAGCAGTGGCTAATTGGAGATAAGAGAATTTTTCAGATATTATTGAACACTGAAGTAATGCTGGGGGACTCTGACTATTGTTAGCACAGAAAAGGTCACCCTAACGACCTAGTAATATTTAGTTTTAACTTGATAATCTAGTTTTATGGTTTGATTTTCATCTGAATCTTTTGTCATTCTTTCTTTAAAAAAAAAAAAAAAAGTTACACAAAGTCAACAAGATGACTCCTGGAAGCATCTTTTGCTTCAAATGTAACTGAAACCACGGGATTTTTAGAATTTAATTACTTAGGTGATTGGCCAGGGCAATATGTCTGACTTCACTGCTATTTTAAGAACTGATCCAGTTTTATGACATGCTCAGGGCTTTAATTTCATGTGTGGTCTCTTTGACCCACCCCTGTGGTAAAGCATGCAAGAAAGGAGGTATCTTGTGCTTATCCTTCCTCTCAGTGAACTCAGCAAGTGTCAGGAACCCAGGCTGTGTTCAGTTAATAACTGATTCTGTTTGGATTCTCTTTCCTTCCCTCTTTCCCTCCCAGCCACCTATATGCTAACAGGGAATTCTGGTTTCAGAAAGTAGATCCACATCTTGAAATCTCCAAAGACTGTCAGTATTTTCCTTTGGGCATTAGAGTCAGGCTGATGTCTGTTACATATCTTATGGGGGGCTGAGCACTTTAATATATGTTGTTGCTTTTGAACAAACAGTATGGTGAAGAATATAAATAGCTGTCTAAAAAATATATGATAATCACTTTATCGTTATCAAATTGTTTACTTCAACAAAATGCTAATGCTGGGATGAAAGCCAAATTAACTGTATTTAACAGTATTTACTATTCACATATTTTCTTAAATGTGCAAGATTAAAAATTGTTCTTGTTTGACTGAGCTATACTCCCAGTAGACACACTTGTACATGCAATAAAACCCACTGTGTCTGATTCATGAATGGCTAAATTGGTGCTACTTACCACGAACACGGTCTCAGTGTTTTCCACGTTTCATGGCTGTAAAACAGAAGAGCTTGCCACTGAAAATTCAACTAAGGATCTTGATGGAGATGATGGAGAAAATGTATCCATAAGTTCAAAATTCCTATCCAAACACTATCCTGACCAATGGACAGGATAGCACAGCAGAGCTCTGTCTCAGTACCACCAGTGTTTACTACTAAACTCTGTCCTGTAGAATCTGTTCATGGATCGCTTTTGTTCCTAGCTTTGTTACCAGAGCAGCTTCTGGATAATGAAACATTGTGAAAACATAATGAAAAATCTCTGAATGAAAGATATTATTCTGGTCTTGAAAATGCTGATTTGTCCACTCACCATGACAAATGCTGTGAGGCTACATTTAGCCAAGATATGAAAATGAACAAGTCAAGGTCTCATCCTGCACAGCTAAGCAGGAGAGCTTTAAAATACGGTCTTTTACAGATGAGAGAAATTCAAAATTTGTTTGAGATGGCAAGACAGTAACCCTAGTGTCAGAAAGGACACAGCTGCTGATAGTCTAAGGATGAAGATACATGATTACAGGCATGATTAATGTAATTATAATACATTTAATCTTAACATACACTCAGCTGGAAGACTGAAATATATTTAGTGCATGTCAGGTTGCTTTCTATAAATGCTTGTCTTATATTTCTGTTGCTTAAAAGAAAGAATTAAAGAAGTCTTGATTTTTATGCTACAGTTAAAGATTCTTACCTTTCAGCTGAAAAAAATTATCATTAAATCCATGTCTAAGATCCACACACATTTAAATATGGAAATCGTAAGTTAAATATAAAGCTAAAAAATATGACTTCAACCTCCAAATAGGTTTTTATGGGTGTTGTTTTGATATATTTTTTTTTAAACTCCAGGGTCCTAACTTTTTAACTCAGCCACTAATTTATGGTACAGCCTCAGCTTCAGCACACGCTGATAAATACTTCCTTGACTTTAATGTTTTAGATGAAACCCTTCTATGCTTTTTACAATTTTCTTAATATGAATAATAAGTAATGCATGTTATTAGTTCAGTGTTATTAAAACTTATCTGAAACAGCGATCAATTCCTACTTTTAATTTAATGGTTGTATTTTACTCTAATCTGTTTTTTTTAATGTTATTTGTTGCGTATCTTAGTTTTTAATCATGTTTTTTAATGATATGCCCTGTGTTTCATAATAGGGATGGTTTAATTTTTGGATGTACTTATAAATTCCAGTGTCCACCATTGTTAAAATTAACCTTAACCTAAGTGACTATTTCTGAAAAATGGTTTGACCATGTAACTACTATATTAACATAGATGGTTTGTTTTATACTGCACTTACCACTGTGTTACTTGTCAGTGTAAAAAACTAGGTTGTTTCCATATAACCAGCATGCCCAGCACTTTGTGCTGTCCAAGGGACAGTAGCCCAGTTCTGAGGAATGGCTTGTTGGCAAGTCTGAGAGCAAGCAGAGAACACAAAACATCTCCTCTTTCAAAGACAAAGAAAGTATTCATTGGAACATCTCAACACACCAGCAGCCTAACCTTTTCATCTTTGTAATTATTGTGGGCGTTACAGAGCAGAACTGAACACTCTATAATGAACACTCCCTTACTGACAAATGTGCCTGCCTAATTCTTCTTGCCTTTGACTCTGCCTTTTCTCTTGTATTTAGAGCAGTCCCGTGCTTGCACTGCTTTTTGTGACAAGCCATTCATTTACTCCAGAGAAAGCTCAAGTATCAGTTAAACCTTTACTGAATGGAATACAAGATATTAATCTGGACTAATAGCCATTTAGCATTTCTCAAGGTCTGCTATTAGCCTGATGAGGTCCTCAGCCTACTGGGGTATGACCCTACTAACAGCTCAGTCTCAAGGTAACAGTCAACAGGGTTCAGGCACAGTTTAGCCCCACTCTGTTCATCCACACTGCAGGGCCATCTTACATTATCATGTTGTTTGGTCTGAGTTCATTACTATTTGGATGTGTCACTAGAATACCTTTGGTCATGCTCTATCGTTTCTTCACCTGCAGTAATTTCTATTACATTCTATATCATTATGTGCTGACAAAACATGAGGAAAAAAAAATAGGCTTTTCTGAACACTGGGGAAAGCTGAAACCTGAAATTATTTTCAGGTGATTAAATCTTCCTTCTTGTTGTAGTGTGAATGAACTACTAACAAGAGTAACACTGGTACCCATCTTTTCCACCTAAAAGAGGTGGAAAATATCAATATATTTGTGAGAAAGGATTTTGCTGTAGACTTGGCAGGTTTTGCTGGGATGGTAATGCCTTCACTCTTGAGCACTGCTCCTTTTGTCAGCTCTCACTATCAGGTGATCCTGTAAGCAGCATAGGTAGGAATTGTGAGCTTCCTCATACATGATGTAGTATGTACCTTTCTCCAGCAAGCCGTCCCTTTCTGTGACAATAATCCACTATATTTTTTTTTGCCAGTGTCTGAGAGAAGAGAATCATTGTTTCACCGCAGCTTGGCAAGCCTGCTAGTTACCAGTTTAATCTACAAGGAAAAGGGAAAAGGAGTAAGTGGAGAAGGATAGTGGCAAGCAGTGGCAATCAGCAGGGCAGCAGACTTGGTTTTGTTGCTTGAACATGGGTTTCTGGGTTTGGCTGAAGTCTGCAGTTTCATCCACTCCCTTCCTCCTGCTTCTCCCTTCTTGGCCAGAGGGCTCAATGTTCCCTCATGAACCACCTTCATCTACACCCAAGTGCTAATTGTTTAGTAATGAAAGCATTAATTATCAGGTTGTTACAATTTTAATTATTAGACTGGCAGAGACTGAGGACAGACTACCATGGATGTTTTATTTTTTATAATCATGAAATCTACTTTTTGCTCATGTGGAAAGAAATATGTTTACATGCATGATATTTAAAAGTTTTTATTTCTATTCTAGGGAAGAGTTATGTGAAGAATCTAACATTTGCTATGCAGCCAACTTAGATTAAACATAGCATGAAAGATTTTATCTCCTGGTTCCAAATTTGCAGGAGAAGATCTTATCCTAACCTGTTTTGAAAATATATATGCTCAGACAAATCTTTTCTTGAAATCAAAACATAGAAAGTTTTAGAAAATACGACTTTATAGTGGAAAAACTTATACATGGAATAGATTGCTGTGAAGAGAAGGAGAACTATCTGTTCTTTGTATCTACAGTGAACAGGACAAGAAGTAATGAGGCTATATTAGATCAAAGGAGGTTTAGGAGAGACATTAGGGAAAACTAACAGTGATGATAATTAACCACTGAAATAGCTTACCTTGAGAGAATATGGACTCCCCGTGGTTACAGCTTTTATGGGACAGATTGAAAAAGCATCTATGAGGAGTGGATTAGGTTTCCTCTTTCCTAGCTTATTGCAGGATAATGGATTAAATGACTTCCTGAGATCCTGCCTGGATCTGTACCAACCATTGGTCTGTGAACTCTGAATGAGATTATAAATTGATCAATGTGATTTTATAATGAATTAGGTAAAGGTTAGTGATTCAGATATATTTATATACTGCAAATGATTTTACCAAATGGGTTTTTGAGCAAGGCTTGTATTGCTTATGTATCTGCGTAGGGCAAATTGCATGGAAACAAATGCACATGCTTTTCTTCATTAAGACAGAACCTCTGTATTTTCAGGGGCACTAATAATCTAAAATAATAGGTGGGAAGGCTGAAAGCATATATTTAGTCACCAACAATGAAAAAAAAAAATCTTTTTTACAGAGATGTATCCAAGTGTTTGGACAGAAGTATTGAGTGTGATCTAGTCTGTTATATTGAGGAATATTCAGACCAATCATTAGCTTCCACACAAAAAGCTTAATAAGTTGCTTTAACTGCCAGAGTACTCTGGGATTTGGCTAAAGTAGATTGGCTCTTTCACAGATATTAAGACAATTTTTCCTGTTTATCTTTATAACTCTGTGGGGGATCTGTTGCACCTGCTCCCACTCACAAATAAAGCTTTTAACATTTTGCTGGTAAAATTATGTATCTGCTGAATGGGAAAAAGAGCTTTTATTACAGAAAAATGTTACCTTCTGCAGAGGACAATGGATTTTCTGCCAGTAGGACCTTCATGGCTTTGCAAAAGCAAAATGAAGTCAGAAATAGAATGAGCTACTTTGGGGATCAGCAGTTATTATACAAGGTATGTGAATGTTTGTGTCTAAATAATTCATTTGCAAAAAGCTTGTTTAAAAGCTTTATGGAGCTGTCTTTTCAAAACAAACAAAAAAAGAAAAATAAAAAAACTCAGCTGGAGTGCAGGTGAAAGGATCCTCAGGGGTATGTAAAACTTCAAAGGAAAAGTGAAGACAAGTGGGCAGGCAGAGGAGGGAACAGTTGGCAGAAGGAAGTAGAAGGAAGAGAGTAGATGTATGTGAAAATAGAAATTTAAGTGAAAAGCAGCTCCTAAGAATTCTTGAAAGAACAGATGCTCAAACTTGATGACAAGGGTGAGTAAAAGTCAGGAAAAAGTAATCCAGTAAGAATCAAGTGATTCTAAGACACAAAACCACAAAGCTAAATAGCTTCAAGAGCCAAGCTTTGAGAATGCCATTTTTTTAATATATTTTTACAGTAGTTCTATAAACCCTCTCCATTCAACATGTTTAACTCCAATAGTGCCATGACTTGGGTCACTTGCAAGTGCACAACAACAATTGCCTATAGCCATGAGAATTATTCCGTTATGGTGAACTCAACTCAAGAGAGTTCCTAGTCATAGTAAGATATTTTTCTAGCAATCTTTGTGAGGAAACTAGATTATTTTAAGGAAGCTAGAGAGTCCAATACTGAAGTCTATGAGATGTTTGTTGACCCTGGATATATCATTTCTATCCAAAGGCTGCATAAAATGATAATGAGAATGTCTTTTATTTTCTCTGTAGACTAGGAAGCAGGGATTTAGGTAGCTAATTTCTTATTCCTTACTCCAGCATGCAAATGATTCCATCATTCTAAAAGCCTAGATTAAGAAATATCCATTAGAACAAAAATGAGAATCAGAATAATCAGAAAGAGACATGAAATAAACCATTCCTATTTATTTCTGTGATTTCCCTCCAGGGAGTGTTTTAATTTTAAAAGATGTTTTGTGCACATAGTTTCAGGCATGTTGATGTGTTTCCTTCTTTCTGTCCCTCTGGCTGGGAAAGGAGAGCAGGAGAAGGCAAATGTAAGGATCAGGAAGAGTTGTTGGTGCTGGGCCAGAAAGGAATATCACAGGCTGTGTTATCTGCCATAACTTTAGGGTGCATACTGAAAAATCTGACACAGAAGTAATGTCAAACAAAATGACTGCCTGAGACCAAATAAGGGATCCAAAGTGATGTAAATACAAGGTCTCTTTGAATTATGATTTATATTGTAAAAAACTTTTTCTTAAAAATAGTCAAGCACATGAGCAGCGAACCCAGTAAATCTCTTGAGTTGTTCTGCATTTTTTCTCCTTTGGCTCACTGTGGCTTAGGTTTTGTAAATCCTATGTCAGGATGGACTCTCAAGCAGGCTAATGGGAGAGAAAGGGAGGGAGATACTTGCATCAGTGGATTTTTGAAGAGGCTTCGATATCGTCATAAGCTACAATTGAAATAGTATGTTGCCTCATCTGCCTTACAGATGCCTGATCTTTATCTAATCCAAGTTGTAGGAGTTGACTCTGGGGAAATTTTGTGTGAACAGTAATGATATTCAAGATCATCCAGGCCTTGCATAAACTATGGCACAGCATTCTCTTTTTTTCAAAACCCAGCCAAACAATTACGGATGTTCTTTCTTCATGTGTATGTTAGGTCATAGGCTAAAGAAAGAATGAAATTTGTCCATCGGGTGCTTCTGTTCACTCCCTTCCTGCCATTAGTTGTCCCCACTAGGACTCTTTTCCTCCCTTAGTCTATGTATAGCTCAAAGAAGTTCCAGGTTATAGGGGAGGGCAACAGGAAATCCTGAAATAAGTTGCATATATGCATAACCCTATGCCTGCGTTAAACAAAAGACTATAGAGAGATATAGTAGGAAGTCTTCTAATTTTCTGTGTGGACCCAATTTTAAGACATCTGTTTTTCTGCAAAGCTAATAAATTGTTAAGCATAAAGTAATTCAACTTTTCCAGCCTCAATATCCCCCACTAAGAATCTGTGGAATTAATAGTTCAGTTCTTAACTATCAAATGTATTTACAGTGTTTTCTAGTTTAGGACCATCAACAGGATGTACAAAGTTTCATGACTTGTTTGTCATGATGTAGTACCGTGCCGTAAGAGTCATGGTGAATGGAGTCAAATCCAGTTGGAGGCCGGTCACTAGTGGTGTTCCCCAGGGCTCGGTGCTGGGGCCGGTCCTCTTTAATATCTTCATTGATGATCTGGATGAGGGGATCGAGTGCACCCTCAGTAAGTTTGCAGATGACACCAAGTTAGGTGCGTGTGTCGATCTGCTGGAGGGTAGGAAGGCTCTGCAGGAGGATCTGGATAGGCTGGACCGATGGGCTGAGGTCAACTGCATGAAGTTCAACAAGGCCAAGTGCCGGGTCCTGCACCTGGGGCACAACAACCCCAGACAGAGCTACAGGCTGGGAAATGAGTGGTTGGAGAGCTGCCAGGCAGAGAAGGACCTGGGAGTATTGGTTGATAGTCAGCTGAATATGAGCCAGCAGTGTGCTCAGGTGGCCAAGAAGGCCAACAGCATCCTAGCTTGTATAAGAAGCAGTGTGGCCAGCAGGGCTAGGGAAGTGATTGTCGCCCTGTACTCGGCTCTGGTGAGGCCGCACCTCAAGTACTGTGTTCAGTTTTGGGCCCCTCACTACAAGAAGGGGTGCTTGAGTGAGTCCAGAGAAGGGCGACGAAGATGGTGAGGGATCTGGAGAACAAGTCCCACGAGGAGCAGCTGAGGAAGCTGGGCTTGTTCAGCCTGGAGAAAAGGAGGCTCAGGGGCGACCTTATTGCACTCTACAGGTACCTCAAAAGAGGCTGTAGCGAGGTGGGGGTTGGTCTATTCTCCCATGTGCCTGGTGACATGATGCGGGGGAATGGGCTAAAGTTGCGCCAGGGGAGTTTTAGGTTGGATCTTAGGAAGAACTTCTTTACCAAAAGGGTTGTTAGACATTGGAACGGGCTGCCCAGGGAAGTGGTAGAGTCACCATCCCTGGAGGTCTTTAAAAGACGTTTAGATGTAGAGCTTAGGGATATGGTTTAGTGGAGGACTGTTAGTGTTAGGTCAGAGGTTGGACTCGATGATCTTGAGGTCTCTTCCAACTTAGAAATTCTGTGATTCTGTGATTAATTTCTTTTGGCTCTTCAAAACACTTCAACAAAACTAGTTTGTAGCCTAGTTCATCATTCCTATCTTTATATTTACTTTTACTTCTTTATCCTAGATAGATAGCTGAAAGTTAAATAACTGAGGGTTATATTTTAGAAAAAGAATGGTAATGAGGTCAGAAATGTTTGCCTTTGCTAACTCTTCAACAAATCTTTCAGTCAGTGCTCAGCCCAACAACTAACTTTTTAAGTGTTCTGTTCTTGGACAAGCTCATAGGACTAGCTTAGACTAAAACATAAGTTTTTTAGCAGCCTTCTCTCTGGCTTAGTTGCTTATCCCTTTTCTGGTGCTTCTGCATGGACCTCCTCAAGCCAAATGCCAGTATAAATCCTTACAAGCCTTCAAGACAGACCAACAAGGATAACAGCTTAGGTGATTTTGCATAGAGTGACAAATTCTGCTGTGTTATTTAGCTTGTTAAACCTAGCTTCATATATCTGCACATGCTATTGCAGCTTGTATTATATACAGTAAAAGGCTTAAATTTATAGTGGAGGAAAATAGTTTTTGTAGGAGGATCTTGACATGTTTTTGAACTTACCTTAAGAGCTTGTGGTTATAATAGTCCACACACTTCAGTGAGATCTAATGAAACCTATAACATTATTTTATGTTGTCCTGAGAGTTCTTTTTGTTATGCCTTGTTTTCTTTTTATTCTACAATTTGTAGAGTAAATTTGTATAAATAAATTTGTAGAACAATTTGTATATTTTTTTTAGAACAGGGTTGAATAAATAATAATAGGAAATTTTACTGAAGCTATTATCCCAGCGGTAACCCAAGCACATTGCGTTTTTAAACACCAGGGAATCCCATTTAGAGCATGTGCATATGTTAAGAAGGATAAGAATGAATTTATAGTAAGAGGTTATAATTGTCTCATACTCCTAAACTCCTTTTTGTTGCAGGTGTGAGATAATATCACTTCGGACTTGGATGCCACAAATTATTTGTTGTCATAATGAACTGAAATCATTGACTTCTATAGAATGACTGAAATTGATTTCTGACTTTATAAGAAGTGTCTTGCTTAAGGTATTGTAAAGTTGAAAAATTGAAGAGTTTCCAGACCACTGGAAACCACAAGAGTTTACAGACCACTTAGATCTTCTATTAATATAAACACACATGAATACTAAAAAGTATTTCAAATCTTGAAAACAAACAAACAAACAAAAAAGCACTTCGGGCTATTTTAAGGTTTATAAAGGAAATAAATAAAAAGTTTCTGAGAAAGCAGATATTTTTACTTTGAAAAAACCCATGTTTTTCCACCAAAAATATGTCAGCCGAAGTTTTTAACCATCCATAAGAGAGCTGGTTTCAAAGGTTACTAATCTGACCCATCTATATATAGAGAGAGAGAAGTATATTACATTTTTTTGGCCATGCAGTTTTGATGTCTGCCTGACAACGCACAGAAATTATTATTATAAGCATGATGGATTTCCTCAGGAAAGAGAGCCTATATCAACAATTTTGTGTATTTTTTGAAAAATTTTATTGAGATTTTTTTTTTTACAACAAACCATTTTTTTTTTTTGTAAATTTTTTTTTTTTTTTTTTTTTTTTTTTTTTTTCCAGAAGAATAAGTCATTAACTATTTATGTTTCTGTTCTTCATTTCTGCATCTTATTGTGCTCATCTACAAATCAGCACAGAATATAGGAATGCATTGCTATATCATGTACCTGGAGAGGAGCATAGAGGAGCATACAGTTGCCCTAAATCAGTCTTTTGAAATTTTCCATAGGTGCAAGAGACTCTTTGGGAAGAAAAAAAAAAAAGAAAAAGAAAAAGTATCTGTAAAAAAAAATAATAATCTGTACAAAGTATCTGTATCTTTCCCTCCCTCCACCCCATGCCAGGATGTGACTTTTGGTGGTTGCTCTCACTTCCAGCCCAAATTTCCACAGTCTTTCTGGTAAGGTATCTCTCAGTCTTTTGTCACACCTGAGAATGAGAGGAGCAGAGCAATGGAGGGCACTAAACAGGAAATGCACACTAGTGAGCCAGTACTCTCCTGTTAGCTGATGTCATGAAGCCAACTCCTTCACCTTTCAACAAAGCACATTGTCATAAAGAAAACCCATCCCTGCCATCCATTTTTTTTCCTCTCTCTCCTATCTAGCTGCATGCTTCTCACAGCAGAGCCCAGTTTCTTTCTTGAGCCTTTGAAGATCCACTCTTGGGTAATGATGGGGGAGCAATGGGGCTGAAAGGGTTAGTGCTGGCTTACTCAGAGCTGCCTAAGGCAGTGAAATTATGCCTAGACAGGTTTTGGTAGTGGCAAAGCTGTAGCAAAACTGGCCCTTTGCTCTCCTTGCTAGCATGGTGATGGTCTCTGCATCAGCCTGCAGCAGCAGAGCTAAGGCAGAACTTTCTGCCAGCCAGAAAACAGCCTGCAGCACACTGTAATTACAGCTTTTCCCTTTATTTGCTCACTTTATCCGTATGCTCATCTGTGTGTACCTCAGGAAAGCTGGCTGAAATCAAAAGTTCGCTATTTCTTTCTCCAGCCACAGTGCGTCAGTTGATCAAATTAAAGGACAAACCTGCTGTGAAATAGAAAGTGTTCCCCAACTTATGGAGATAAGGACCTCATAAAGGTACGGTACCAATCAATTCGATACCTGTGGCTTCCTACTAAAAGCAAATAATATTTCAAAGCAGCTACCCAAGTGCACAGGCATGTATAAATTAAGCAAAATGCTTTTTATTCACTTTTGCTTTTAAGTGATCACAGAAATACAAAGAGATTCTTTTTTTTTCTTTTTCTTTTTTTTTTTTTCCTCGTTTTAAAGATAGTCAATGAAAATACCTAGGTTTTAGCCCTAGTATATATGAATCCTTCCAGTAATAAAACAGGGTTAGTTTTGTACTTAACATTCAGTTTTCTATTTGAAGTGAAATTTTGTTTTGTACCAAGACCTCCCTCTCCTTGGTAGCTAGTAAAGAAATGTACCCAGTGTGAAATCATAAGCCCACTGACATCACCAACAAGATACATATTTTGCAAAAATTATTTAAATTTCTAGAGAAAATGAGATATTGTTTTATTTGTACTTCAAGAATTCTCACATCATAGTCTTTGAAAAATATCAATTCATGATCTGCTAAGTTAGATGGGAGTTATCATTTCTGAGTCCCTCCAAGGGAATTTATCATTACAACATGTGAAGGTGTATTTTCCACCAGGCAGCAACTGTTTGTACATTGCACTTGTCCAGGAACTTCCTTACAAATTTCATTGCATTGCAGCAGAAGCCCCAGAAAAATATCTTGCCCTTGCCTTCTCTAAAATAAAAGTTGAGCTGGTAAATGATTTGAAAAACTTTGTCTTATGTCTTGAGTTGACCTTGTCATCAGAGAAGACAAAAAACTTATAATGAGCCACACTGAGTAGTGTGCTGCTAAAAGGTACTTGGATGCTACATTAGAGAGACCTGCCTGACTGATGTTCTGGTAAAGGTCAGGAGGCTGCTCTGTTTCTGTAGACCTTTTATAGGATACCTATGAACATTTCTCCTAAATTTGCTTTCCAGCTGAATGACCAGACGTATCCTTTGCATATTTCTGTTTATAAAAAGTACATATTTATCCTTATAATTATTTTTATTGGAATATATTTCTCTCTACTTCCTTAGGGTGTCTTGCATTTGATGAACTCCATTTCCTCCAGTATTTCCTGTAAATATCTCAAATTCTTCTTTTTTTTTTTTTTTTTTTTTTTTTTTTTTTTCTGCATTACAGGTTAAGATTATCCTGTGATTCTTGTTGATATATGTCTCTGGAGCAGCCCATCACCAAATTCCAAAGAATATGTTGTGTAAATTGGCTTATCTCTATCATCTCTGAAGGACATGATTTACATTACCTTAAGACTCATCTCATACTTTTTGAATATATAAGATAAAAGAGAGAGAGAGAGAATAGAGATAGAATTTTCACATAAATAGCATATTAAGAAAACAACAACAACAAAAACTAAATGTCATCATATTTATAAACATATATAGCTTGATATATATATATTATATATTATATATATATATCATATATATTACATACATATATAATATATATATTAATAATATATTATTATATATATTATTATATATTATATAATAATATAT
>CM021735.1:52568433-52690219 GCA_011075105.1 Heteronetta atricapilla
GGAAGGAAGGAAGGAAGGAAGGAAGGAAGGAAGGAAGGAAGGAAGGAAGGAAGGAAAGAAGGAAGGAACGAAGGTAGGAAGGAAGGAAGGAAGGAAGGAAGGAAGGAAGGAAGAAAAGAAGGAAGGAAGGAAAAAAACTATTTTCAAAGAAACACAATGCTTGGAACAACAGACCTCTGTCATATTAGATGAGTTGCCTTTTTCACCTCTCAGAGGTCAAAGTGATGCAGTATAATGACAATGGACAACTCCCTTACATTATGTTTTTTTAGAGTACCGTCACCCCACAATAGCCATGCAGCAAAGCTGCTTGGAACAATGTTCTGCGCTCAGTAACACATTGTCATGGCAACCGAACAAATGGGTCATCCCACTCCTGCTCAATTTCATTGTTGCATAGTGTGTAAGAGAAATCACAGCACGAGCATGAATGTGTCTTTGAGCTTCTGTGAGACTGAGCCAAGTTCCTTTCCAGATTTATCCTTGGGCGCGGGTACCTCTCAGGGAGGCTCTTGGCCTGCTTGGGGACATGCAGATGCTCAGGTCCTTGAGTTCAGAGGGCAAAGACTAAGGCTTTGTTGTGAAAACAATTTGCCAGAAGCCAGTAGTGGTCCTCTTTTCAACAAATCATTGGGGAGTAGTGGGAAACAGACTATTAAAACAAAGGCAACAAAGGTAACAAAGCAGGAATGACTGAGGCGAGTACTGGTGGCAGAATAATTCGGAAATGTGAGGATGTAGTGTGATAAGTGAGTGAGCGAGTCCTGTGAGAAGTGTGGTCTGTCTGCTGAGCACTGATTCCTTCTGACTTCTGTCCTCTACTTTCCTCATTGTTCCAGTCTCATTCTCATTCTTCATGGTTTTTCTCATTCACATTCTTTCCTCTTTTCCTCCTTCCCATTATGTTCTGTATTCTGTAACATTCCTTCTAGTGTTTCCCCTCTACTCACATGCTCCTATTAGCTTGCATCTGCCCTCCCACTCTCCAAGGCTACTGGTAGGACAATTTTGTCTCCACCTATCCTTAAAATTGCAAGATACTTTTTATCAAGACGCCTTGGTTTTGGACAAACTAGAGCTTAATCTAGTTTATAGCTATTCCAGCTGGAATATTATGTGTGAGACATCTTCATCAAAAAGGTATTATCTTGAAATTTGTGAAATTATTGTCAGCCAAAATTCATAAACCATTTCCAAGTTTCAGGAAAGGGATGGCTTGGAGCTGGGCCGAAATTATAGTAATCTTAAAAAGAAAATTAAAAAAAATCAAACCAATTTCCCACACTTTTCCCAATCCCTGTGCTACACAGAGCAGGGATCTGCAGTTTAGCAAGATATTGTGTATTTTCCTTCAGGGAATTCTTCCTGTTTTCCTTACAAGCACTTGCTCTTTTCCATTTGAGATATAAGCCCCTATTTTTTTTTTTTTTTTTTTTTTTTTATTGTGTACATGTTCAACAGAGAATTTTTAATGTTTACCAGGTAAAACCCCAACAGGTTTTGTTTTACTTGTGCATGTTGCAGGCCAGGGACTGGCCAAGGGGAGGATGAGACTGGAATCTGGAAAAAGTAAGTTGGCTCTGAGATGGAATCTGGAACAACATGAAGACCAAGAATATTAGACAAGATGAATTTCAGATGATGATAAGAAAATGACTTAAAAACCAGTGGTTAGTTGTATTCAAAGACCCAATCTGTGAGCAAATGAAAAGAGAGAGGAAGGGTTCAGGTTTTCACAGAATCACAGAATCACAGAATTTCTAGGTTGGAAGAGACCTCAAGATCATTGAGTCCAACCTCTGACCTAACACTAACAGTCCCCACTAAACCACATCCCTAAGCTCTACATCTAAATGTCTTTTAAAGACCTCCAGGGATGGTGACTCCACCACTTCCCTGGGCAGCCCATTCCAATGTCTAACATCCCTTTCAGTAAAGAAGTTCTTCCTAACATTTTATGATAGTCTAAGATACTGGAGAAAATCTGGGACTCGATGGGCAAGGCAGATAGTGTAGAGGGAGCATGTAATGACTACCAATGTATAAAAATGCACTGGGTACAGCTTTTCAGATGAGGAACCACTGAGAAAGAAGCACAGGAAGAAGCCACAGGGAGAAGACTCAGGAGATGTCTCAGCTCCTCAGAAAGAAGTGGTACAGCTAGAGGAAAAGAAGGAGCAGGACTGACTGCCTGAGGGCTAGGAAAGGAGAAAACGGGACCAATTGCCAAAGGAAACTAGTGTGAGAAACCCAAGAAAGGGTAACAGAGCCTGAGACAGGACCAAATATAAAATACTCTAATGAGGAAACTTGAGGCTGAAGGAATTACTGTATGGAGAAATGGTTGGAGCTGCACCTGGAATGGATTTTAAAAGCTATAAATCTCACCATTCCTCTGTTGCCAGTAAATATAGCTAAAACTCCTCTACAAAAGGTCTTATTACCCCACAAAGAACTTGCCTTGGCCAGCAGTTACTTCACTAACTCAAGCTGATGAGTTCTGTGCAGTGCCTCTAGATATTGCCACTTCACAGGTGAACCATTAAGATGCCAAAATGATGGTATGTTATGGGATATTCTTCTCCTGTTTCTGATTTAAAAACAAACAAACCACCACCACACACATACAATATATATATATATACATGTATATGTAAAACATTACCCCCACACTGCTTTTAAAACAACATAAAACTTGCAAAGCATCAGAAATACACTTCTCTGTGCAATCTTTCCTCAGCCTGCTTATATGACTTTATTATTATGTAAGGTTTACTTAGAGGTCATGTAATGTTATTGCCACTAGAACCAGGGCTGTTTTTATGGAACTGACCTGTTGTGAAAATGAGCTAT
Source organism: Heteronetta atricapilla (assembly GCA_011075105.1). Classification (NCBI taxonomy): domain Eukaryota; kingdom Metazoa; phylum Chordata; class Aves; order Anseriformes; family Anatidae; genus Heteronetta; species Heteronetta atricapilla. Next base: position 52,571,287 of record CM021735.1, read on the forward strand.
GGCTGAGAAAGGTGCATGGTCTACAGGACCACAAGTCAGAAGGTGTGCACAGAGGCAAGCAGGAAGAGAAAGTCTGATTTCTGCATTATGCTTCTGCAGAATTATCCTCTACTTTGCCTCTCTCCATAACATTGTTTACAATGCTAGGAAAGTCACCAGAGCCAAGCTATTCATGTGTGGTGATTAATTATGTTTTACTCATTGTCTGGGTCTCTCACCTGAGCCTGAATTGAAAAGGTGTTGAGCTTTCACTATTGCCTTTCACATCTATGAGAGCTATGATTTGAATATCTGATGTGCTAATGTGCACTGAAAAAATGACTTCCACTGGCTACTAAAAATGAGCAGAAAATGTTTGTTTTAATTTCTTTTGTTCCCCAGTACTCCAGATATAAAATGTATATAGAAGTACTGCCTTTTGTTACAGAGAATTCTGAAAATGTGTTCAGTTAGGTTTGTGTACCTATTGGGTATTAATATGAACAGTATGACAAGTCTGAGAGAAAATTCAATAACAGTCTTTAGAACAGGTTTTGAGAATTGCTGGAGATAAGGCAGAGGAAGTACACGAATAAACAAAATACTGAAAAACTATTTAGAAGGTGTACTCAGTCAGGCAGATGTGCCTTAAAAAAAAAAACATTATGTAATGATGTGATGGTGGAATTGGAAAGCATAATCACAAAGAGTCAAATTAAGTTTGCATACAGATCTTGATTCTTGCTTTTCAGTCTCAATAGTAATATAATAATTGTGCAGGTTTTGTACATACTCATACATTCGTCAACAACGACAACAAAACAACAAAAATATTGAAACAATAAGAGAATGGCATTCTTCTGAGGCATGGGGATAGTTCACTTTTTCTAAATCAGTGTGATTTTTTTATTTGGGTGTTGCTGTATCCTAGTCTGTTGTTCTGCCTTGATTTTTGTGTTCTTCACACTCTGAGTAAGAGTATACCTTTTTATATATTTATAAAATGTTTTGTGTATTCAGATTCCAGTTCTGACAGCAGCTTCCAGATGTTTAATGCATACACAAATATTAAATTATCTTTGTGTTGTCAAAATGACTAGGAGCCCATCAGGGAGACTGCTATTATAGAAATGCAAAGTAAAAAGGCAGTCCGTGACCTAAGGAATTTATAAATTTAAAATAAGTCACAGCTATATTAATAAGTCAAAAGCAAACTACATAATAATAAAAAGGAGTTGTCATATTTACCAAAAATAAAAAAAAATATGTAGATTTACTGTTGCTTAGTTGCTTTATGCATTTATGCAAATGTAATTGAGAGCACTGTTGTATGTTTCATATTTGGCATGCTCACCACTGCTTTCCAGAGCTGAAGTTAAAGGGACACCTATTTATTCTCCATGTTGTCAGAGGCTTACCTGTAGTAAGCAAGATGCAAAACAGTGATCAGCTAACATATAACAGATATTTTGTGTCCATTTCCCAAATCCCTATTATGTCCACTGTATATCACCATCAAAAAAATAAATATAATTTTCTTAAGGTATCAGAAAAAGAGAGAATAAAACAATATCTATATGACAGTAATGGTGTACAACTAAATCAGACAATGAAGTTATTCAGCGTTACTGCATTATGTAAAAGAGTAGGATGCAAATGGCATGACAAATTTCTGTTTGAAGATGGGAAGATTTTAGTGGGAAAATCACACTTTCATACAAAATTCCTAAAGACTATTGCACTTGGAAGAGAATAGCACATTTGTACGTGTTCAACATTCACAAGCAATATGTAGATAAAAAAATAATATTTTATAAAAGTCCTGTAAGTGTGAACAATTTATAGCTAGCATAATTCATGGTAGCAGTGTAGTGGGTTTACATGGCAAGGTTTACAGCTTACCCACTGTATTGGACTTCTGGAGGGCTGACTTTGTGCTGCTGAGGACACTGGTTGGTAGAGTCCCTTGGGAGGCGGTTCTGAAGGGCAGAGGAGTCCAGGAAGGCTGGGCGCTCTTCAAGAGGGAAATCTTAATGGCGCAGGAATGGTCTGTCCCCACGTGCCCAAAGACGAGCTGGCGGGGAAGAAGACCAGCCTGGCTGAACAGAGAATTGTGGCTTGAGCTTAGGAGAAAAAGGAGGGTTTATAATCTTTGGAAAAGTGGGCAGGCCACTAGGGAGGACTATAAGGATGTTGCGAGGCTGTGCAGGGACAAAATTAGAAAGGCCAAAGCTCATCTGGAGCTCAGTCTGGCTACTGCCATTAAAGATAACAAAAAATGTTTTTATAAATACATCAGCACAAAAAGGAGGACTAAGGAGAATCTCCATCCTTTACTGGATGTGGGAGGAAACTTAGTTACAAGAGATGAGGACAAGGTGGAGGTGCTTAATGCCTTCTTCGCCTCAGTCTTAAGCGGCAATACCGGTTGTTCTCCGGATACCCAGTACCGTGGAGGTCTTTAAGAGACGTTTAGATGTAGAGCTTAGGGATATGGTTTAGTGGGGACTGTTAGTGTTAGGTCAGAGGTTGGACTCGATGATCTTGAGGTCTCTTCCAACCTAGAAATTCTGTGATTCTGTGTGATTCTGTTTTGGTAGCAGGGGGCCATAGGGGTGGCTTCTGTGAGAAGGATCTAGAAGCTGCCCCATGTTTGGTAAGGACCCCACTGCTGACCAGAGCTGAGCCAATATTGTGATGTTGTTTTGCACCTCTGTGAGAGCATATCTAAGACAGGGGGAAAAAAAAAAATAATAAAAAAATAAAAATACATCCTGTGCCACACAGCATCTGGGAGAGTGAGAGGAGTGAGGAGGAACAACCTTGCAGGTGCCAAGGTCAGTGAAGAAGGAGGGGGAGAGGTGCTCCAGGCACCAGAGCAGAATTCCCCTGCGGCCTGTGGTGAGGCCCATGGTGAAGCAGGCTGTCCCCCTGCAGCCCATGGAGTACCATGGTGGAGCAGGTGGACTTGCACAGACAGAAACTGCGGCCTGTGGAAGGGAAGACCCCTGCCAGAGCAAATTCCGGGCCAGACCTGCAGCCTGTGGAGAAGAGACCACGTAGGAGCAGGTGACTTGGCAGGAGCTGCTGCCCGTGGAGGTCCCAGGTTGGAGCAGTTTGCTCCTGAGGGATGTACCCCGTGGTACAGACCCATATCTGGAGCAGTTCTTGAAGAGCTGCTGCCTGTGGGAAGTACATGCTGGATCAGTTCAGCAAGGACTGTATCCTGTGGGAGGGACCCCACAGCACAAGGGACGAGAGTGACCGAGAAGGAGTGGCGGAGAAGAAGTGCTGCAGACTGACCATGACCCCCATTCCCCAATTGCCCTGCGCTGCACAGGGGGAGGAGGTGGAAGAAGGTGGATGGGGGGGAAGGTGCTTTTGGTTTCTTTCCTTTGTTTCTCACTTCTCTAGCTCATTAGTAATAAGCAATAAACCTTACTATCTCCTTATGCTGAGTCTGTTTTGCCAATCAATATAATTACTGAACGATCTCCCTGTCTTTATCTCAACCCTTGAGCCCTTTTCATCATATTTTCCCCCTGTTCCTCTTTGAGGAGGGGGAGTGAGAGAGCGGTTGTGGTGGAGCTTGGCCACCCACCCGAGTAAAACCACCACAAGCAGTGAAAAAAGGGATGTTGAAAGACAAACACACAAAATGACTATTTCAAGCATGTAAAAGCACCCTATAACAGAATAGCCATATTTCATCTTAGTTTGAGAAATAGAAAATGTACCCACAAAAAAACAGTATCTCCCATGAAAATAGCCACCAGGACAGGAAATTCAGATTGCAGAACTCTGTACTCAGTTGCAGTTTTTAACATGATCTGATGGAGCTCCATCTCCTTTTTTTCCCCTTTAATTTCTTTCTTCCTCTTTCCAAGGCTGTGTTTCATTCCAAAGGTGGCAATATAGTGAGAAGAAACAAGGATTCAGGAGACCTGACCATACATACATGATTTTGCCACAAGTATGCTGTGTGAGTTTGAGCTAGTTACTTTCCTTCTCTGTGCCTCAGCTTTTCTCTCTGTGAAATGAAGTCAACAACAAACTCCTGGGCAAAAGCAGGATCTCAGTGTACTCTGCAGTGAATAAAAATCCTTGTTCTTGCATGTCAAGCTATTTGTCTTTATTTGATTTGCAAAACCTCATTGGTTAGATCTGATTCAGGGAAAAACAAATCACAGCTAATTCAGGAATAGAACTGTTTCAGTCAACAATGACAACAGTGAGATTGTTGCTTAATCCATTTATAATTTTGACCTCAAACCATGCTTTATAAAACCATTCTTATTAGTGTGCATTCTACATTAACGTCTTTTAAGGAAAGAATCACTGGAAATCTATCCCTGAAAAGTTATAAAATCAATCCCTAAAGTTATAGAATATATCAGGGCTGATATATGAACTACAGCGTAAAGAATGTGCCTTTTGTTGTGTGAGAACTCAGGCTTCTTGACTGCATGTTTTTTTCCAGCTTTAACAATTTTAAATATATTATTACGGAATCACAGAATCACAGAATTTCTGGGTTGGAAGAGACCTCAGGATCATCAAGTCCAACTCTGACCTAACACTAACAGTCCTCCACTAAACCATATCCCTAAGCTCTACATCTAAACGTCTTTTAAAGACCTCCAGGGATGGTGACTCTACCACTTCCCTGGGCAGCCCATTCCAATGTCTAACAACCCTTTTGGTAAAGTTCTTCCTAAGATCCAACCTAAGACTCCCCTGGCGCAACTTAAGCCCATTCCCCCTCGTCCTGTCACCAGGCACGTGGGAGAACAGACCAACCCCCACCTCGCTACAGCCTCCTTTAAGGTACCTGTAGAGAGCGATAAGGTCGCCCCTGAGCCTCCTTTTCTCCAGGCTGAACAAGCCCAGCTTCCTCAGCCGCTCCTCGTAGGACTTGTTCTCCAAGTGTGGTAACATAATTGAACGTTTGTCCTTCACTTGTAAATTCTTTCACTTTAAGCTGAGACTAGAAGGAAGAAAGATTTCCTGGAAAATTCAGAGCTCAGACATAAATGAAACTAAGGGAAATAGGTTGCATATCTTTGTTAGGATATTACGTTTATAAAGGTTTGTTATTTTGCCAATCTCTATTTCTCTTGTCCTCAGTACTAGACTGAGGGCTTCTGGCTATGGAAAATAAGACTGCTTCTGGCATGTACTAGATATTACTCCCATTATATGTTTCTTCTGTTTTGTGTTCTTTTTATTTCTCAAAAAATTATTTTATGGCACTGATTGTTACAAAACGTTAGCCTTACATTTACAACTGGAGAAATACTCTCAAGGCAGTTTCTTTATGTGTAAAAATGCACTGATAGAGAACATCAGAAATTTTATCAAAACTGATCATTTCTTTGGTTATAGAATATTCTGTAACAAAATAAGGATTAAATAAACTTAGACAAAATGCAAAGTAAATACAGTAAAGCAAATAGAACTTATGTTTCATTTTATAGATAGCATTATCATTAAAAAGGGCAATGAAAAACATAAAAAAAATATAAAAAAGTAGCAGGAGAGAAACCAAATAGAAACAGTACAGAAAAAGAAAGAATTTTAAAACTTAACAATGTTTATAATGCTGGAGGGGGGAACCAAACAAGGAACTGTGAATTGATACTATCTATGTATAAAACAGACAGAAATTCAGACAAATAAACATATTTTATATGAATATATATATATGTATATATATATATATATATATACATATATATATATATATATATATACGTATATATATACATATATATATATATATATATACATATATATATATATATATACATATAAAGTGACCAGAGAAAGGGGTTCTGGTTTCTGATTTCTTTGTCAGAAGACAAAGTAAAAATACCAAAAGTTTTTGCATGTGACAGGAAACTGATAGCAGACAATAAATACCCCTATGTGAGTGTGTATAAATAACAGCAACAGAACTGTTAGTTATGAGTCGTATACAAGAGAAATAAACATATCTTTCCATTAAAATGGCATAAAACAAGAGAAAGTACTAAGACTGAAAATAAGAGCTTGCTTCTGCAGTTAGGAAAAAAAAAAATCCTAATGAGATTAAAACAAAGTCAAAGATCAAACAACAGCTAAATTTCTACCCGCAGTAATGAATCTAGAAGGCAAGTTGTTCATTTTGATATATATCTGTCTCACAGCAAACTCTGCTTTTCTTTATAAATATCCCTTTCAGCTAAAAGACAAAATAATTTATTTCATCCATTCAGATAACCATAAGAATGTACTGCCTTAATATACAGGCTGTTTCTCCTTTTCTTTTTTCTTTCCTGTATACACAGGCAGCCCCTTCCCTGAAATGAACTTTCATATCTAGCTAGGATTCATACAGGAAGTAAAATTACTTTACTAGCCTCAGGAAAGTCTTTAAAAATACATTTTAAAGTGTAATATCACTAACATGATAGCAAAATATTCTGTTTACTCACTGACTATTAAGAATCTATATGCGTTTTCACTGCACCAAATGTTTCACACTGCGGGAAAAGAAAATGTAATGAGGTGGTGTAAATTACCAACTGAACATAGTCTTCATGTCAAAACAGGTAAAGAATGTTGGACATATTATGATACAAATTTCCTGGCTATATTGAAATCTGTCAGACTGTTAGGCATCTTTTAAAAATCAAAAAGATTCAGGCTTTTTTAACAGCAGTTTGAGGGGAACATTTTCTAGATTGAAAGATATTATTTCAGGACCAAAAATGATGGCTTTTGAAAGGCACATCTTGGGTAATCCAATGCAAACAACTGCTTCAAGCAGTGATGGCTTTATATTGAACTTCCCACAACTGTAGTTAGCCTTTCATTAAAGACATCTAATTATTTTTCCTCTAAACTGTTTGGCAAATTGTCATGCTGCCTGATGAACCTCAGTGTTAAAGAAGATGCTGGTGAAATTAATCTTTCTTCCAATTAAAGTTCTGGCCATTACATCTGCCCACTACAAATATTTGCTCCTTTCTCTTTCTTGATTTCACACATTATGATGGCTATATATTGTTTTTCTTTCTTTAAGCTAAAAATGTCCTTCTACAATTCTCTCACTTCCTTTCAGTGAATCTATTTACACCATGCTATATTTAAGTTACAGACAGCCCAGTACAATATAAAATGACAGTGATACCTTCCTAGCTCTCTGAAAAATGCCTTTGTTTAAATTTAAGTGTATATTGTATTTTGTAATACCATCAGATAAGATCTCAGGTTTTGTTTGCATTGAGTACAGAATCATGCTCCCTGAATATATTTTATTTTGCTATATGCAAAATAAGTTTATCCTCCATATTCTCATCTTTTGTACTGTTGATAGCAGAACAGAAAACTGTCTTGTTTTGTGTTTTATGTAGTAGTTTCTCAACTGTGTAGTTTAGTTGCTGGGTGTATACACCTGTCACTGGAATAATTTCAAATGTAGAATCTTATTGAATATTTCAAATTTGTACATTAAGGGCTTTTTCTTTACAATATCAAAGAAGGGCTATGCTATGATCTTGGGGAAGGCAAAATCTCTGGCCTTTATAACACTGGGAAAGAAAGAAATTGTATTCATTTCTTTATCAAGACTTTTACATTCAGTGGAAAGTTGTCCCAGTGATGAAAGTTTTGCCTCAATCTTCAGATTGTACAAGATTCTATGTAATGTATTTTCTAAAACAGCTGACAGAATTCTCTGTGCTATAGTAATTGGGTGGCGGACAGCACTGAGTTAGTGCTTTGTCGAGAGGGAGGTTATGAGGATTTTGAGCATTAAGCAAGGAAATAGGCTTGGCTTTAACTCCTGTAAATTACTGCTGTATATTTTAGCTCTGCACACTCTGGCCACTGTTCCAAGGGTAAAAAATCACCACAGTTAAAAAATAAATATTTTGGCAGTCTCTAGCTAATCGTTGACTGCTGCTACTTCTTTGTGTAGTAAAATTTGTTCTGTGGAGAAAACCTTTCTGGTGTATGTGCCCTGGTGCTGGACAAGATGCCTGTATCCACAGAATAGTCTACATATGTTCACCTGCTGACTTTTGTGAAGGCAGAAATGCATACTTGAAGTGCACATGAAGACAGTAAAAATAATTTCATACTTTTCTTGTCAGTCTTGTGCCAACTCAGTGTGCTATCAGCTCACTGAAGAGCAGAGGTAGCAGTAGTAAAGGTGGTATGAGGGGAGAACTGCAGATAGCTGTGCAGTTGGGACACAACAATAAAACAACAAGATTAGGAGAAAATGAGAATAGGATTGCAATCTCAGTTCCAACAAGCTCCTAAGCTAGCTCAGCCGATCCTGTCCAGCCACACATGAGGATGGGAGAGACTAAAGAGTGTGAAATAGATGAAAGGCTCCATCTGCACTAATGAACCTGATGAGCTTATTTTTCTAAGGGACAAAACTAACCACAGAGTAAAGTATGGAATACAAACTTGTAAAGCCAGTTATTATACCTTAAAACTTTGTGCCTGTGTATGTCCATGTCTGATGAGATTATTTCGAGGGATAAAGGATGCACCTCTGCAAGGATGAAGTTAGTTTCTGATACGCTTGTTCTATTGACAAAATATTTTGCTCTTCCAAGGAGATTGCTTTGCCCTGTAACTGTTTTTTGTTTGTTTGTTTGTTTGTTTTTTTCTCTAAGATATGCATAAGGGTACCCAAAATTAATTATTTTAATGTCTTTCTCCCATATGAGGTCTCAGGTATAGTTTCTATGTGACTATTTTTTACTCTCAGATTTTAGCTAACAGGAGTTCTCAGAGAACTTTAGAAGCTGTTATACTGTTGACTTTTTCTGTGTTTCTCATCACAGAAACAGATTCTCCATCTTCAGATTCTTTCAATATTGAATCTCTCTCTGGACAAAAGGTGTTAGATTAGTATGTAAACAAGCACTTCGGAGTTATGAGTACTCCTAGCCAGGACAGAATTTCAAGGCTTGCTTGCTGCTTCAAGGATTTCTAGTCTTTACAGAGCTACTTGCAAGCTGCTGAAGGTTGAAGCACTCTGTTTCTGTGTTCAATAGACAAAAAGAATTTCTTACCAAGCTTAAATTCCTAATCTCAATGTCCTTTCCCCAGTACCCCAGTCCTTAAACATGTTCATTATTCGTGTCTCAGGATCCATGATAGTTGTGTGTTTTCTTGGCAAAAAATAAAAAATAATAATATATGTATATCATAATATTTCAAATTCTGTAGAAGGATCTATGAAGATTATTTTCCTGATTCAGTTGTTGCAGTCACTGTCTTTGATGCCCTGGTTCCTATAATGAGTCTCAAAGAAAATCTCCCAATGTCCCAAGATTTCCATGAAGCTGTGTGCTTCCTGAGGATGACAAATTGTTGGGACCCACACTCCTTAGTCTGTACTCACCACTAAATCACTTTTAGATGAAACAGTGAGTACAATTGTTAACATTTTGAATGATCTTACACAGAAAACCATATGAGATTCTTTTCCTTCCAATTTCCAATGCAAATACTTAAACAATACAAAACAAAACAAAAGAAGATTTATTCTCTCAGAAGAAATCACTAAGATCTGCCAAAACGCAATCGCTGAAATTTTCAGGGACTATTGTAATGCCTGTGGAGATTTGGATCAGAGTGCTTTTGGCAGCAAACAAGCTAAGTAAAAATTATTTGCAGTTTGGTTTTCTCAGGTAGAAGAAGGAGTGAGAAGGCAGTGAGTCTGGATTTGCACAACGATGGGGCTTCTGTTTTGAAATTACTTTTGGAATAGCATCAGGGCAGATTCTGTTCCAACAGGTTCTGGTTGGATATAATGGTGGACTTCACTCTTACAAAAAGAATTCTGACTTCTTAAAAATAAAATTTGCATCTTGCATTTAGATGACCCTTGAAGTAAGTAGAAAAGATGGGAAAATGGAGAATCATCCTAATTTCAGCCACCCAAGATGCACCTCTGAGGCACAGAAATGTGAAAAGTAGAGTTGTTCTAAAAATAGATTAATTTGTTTAACAGTATATCCAGGCAAAAAAAAAAAAAAAAAAAAAAAAAAAAAGTAAAAAAACAAAAAAAAAAAAAAATGAAAGGTAATGTTGATTATAACACATATCACAGAATCATAGAATTCATGAGGTTGTAAGGAACTTCTGAAGATCACCTAGTCCAAACCTCCTGCCAAGCAGGATCACCTAGAGCACATTCTGCAGGCTTCCAGGTGAGTTTTGAATATTTCCAGAGAAGGAGACTCCACAACCTCTCTGAGTTATATAGAGAGAGAATTGTGAGGACAAGATTTTTCTAGTGATTTTTTTCATTAAAAAAATCAGTTTTAGACAGTGCAGGTAGTTAACTCAGAAAACAGAACAAATGTATCACTGTATGTCAGACTATTATATTTACAATGCAAATGAGATCAGATAATTTGACAGTGATTAGTGTACGGATAAAATCTATGAATTCGATAGACTCTCTACTCTTAAGGTCCAAAGAATAAAGAATATGAGTCATTTCTGCCAGCTAAAGGAGAGAAAGCATAACAGAACTTTTGTAGCCATTTTAACTACCCAAGTTACCTCTTGGTGAAAAATATGCAAGCCGGCTAACATAAAAAAAAAAGGTTTCTGCATCAAGCAAAGAAGTTATGTTCTAAGGGAAGAATAAACAACCCTGGACATATTACTACCAGAGTCCAAACAAATGACTAAGAAAGGCAGGACAAAAGTAAAGTGAACAAGACCAGTAAAGAACTGGAAAGAACTGCTGATATTTATCCTAGGAAAGCACAAGTTCACAGAATAGCAAAGGACTGACTAGTCATTGTTACTGCTCCACATTTTCACTTCTCTGGTGTCTTTATGTCATTCACAATTCCCTAGCTGTGGCCGGGCATGTGAACTACAGTAAAAGCTGCAGTGATAAAGTAACCTTTTTTGAAACAGTACATAGTGTTTCAGTAGTAGAAGGAAAGCAAGTGGAAAAGGCATGGAGGTATTCTGTACCTGTAGAGCCAGATAGGCAGAGTGTATATCAAATAGCCAAACTTCTGGAGAGACTTGAAGAAGCAGTGTCTGCCTCTCACCCCTTACACCTAAGCACTGTTTTGTAAACCACCCCTCATTCTCCTCTTCCTGTTTCTGTCCTTCAATTCTCCCATAAAATTAAAAATCTGCATTATTAGAAGCAAACTTTTGCAACCTAAGTGACATCATTACCTTCAAGTACTAGTAAATGGGCTTTCTGAAGCTAACATATGCTTTTCAGTTCCTATGTATTCAGGCAGATAATCTTGAATTAGCCCATTGTAATTCTAGAGAAAAAGCAGGTGGTTTTATAGTCTTCTTACCATATTATAGTAATCTCTACTTGCTTCACATAAATGTAGACAAATTGGTAAATGAGATCTCATGGAAGTAAGCACTACACTAGAAGCAGAAGAAAATGGGTCCCTTAGGAATCCTAAAAAACAGGTATAACTTCTTTAAAAGAAGAAAACAAATAACAAGAAATACCCAGTCTATTTCCATAAGGTACTGCTCAAAGTAATAATAAAAAAGATAGACAAGAGAAAGGAGCAGCCACAGAATAAAGCACTGAATTTAAATTGCCTAGTGGTGGAAGTAACGTTTTTTTCTTCTTGATCTATTCAGTTGTTCCGTGTATAAAAAAAAAGAGATGTAGATTTTTTTTTTTTTTTAACTCTTTAACTCTGTTCTCCAAAACAGAAGGTGTTTGGCTTCCTTGCTTTTACTGCCGTCTTTCCTGAAAAAAAGTTGGAGCTCTGATGTGCGTGACTAAGGAGAGAAGTCTTCAGAAACCCGAAGCCCCGAATTAGCTGTTTGTGAACTGCCGGGGTAAGTTTCAACGAGGTAAGAGGCGTGCTTCAAACCCCCCCGCTAGATCTCCCTCCTCCCGCAGCCTTCCCAAAAGCCTTCCTTCGCCGCGATCTCACAGTGTGCGCAAGGTGCCGGCTCCTCTTTCAGCCCTCGGAGCGCCAGCATTGAGCAAGGGGCTGCCCTGGGCAGCCTTCCTCTTCCTCCTCCTTCTTCTTCTTCTCCTCCTCCTCCTCCTCCTTCTCCTTCTCCTTCTCCTCCTCCTCCTCCTCCTCCTCCTCCTCCTCCTCCTCCTCCTGCCCCTGCAGCGCTGCAGGAGGGGGTGCTGCTGCTTCCACCTCTTCCTCCTCTTCTTCCTCCCCGGCCATGGGGCTGCGCGCCGCCGGGCTCCTCGGTTGCTGCTGCTGCTGCTGCTGCCTGCTGCCCCTCGTCCTCCCCGCAGCCCCAGGTACCGGCCGGGGGGCGGTGGGGAGCAGACTGGGAAACTTGGCAGAGTTTGCTGGGGTCGGGCTGGGGGCGGCATGGGGAGCCCATCCGCGGCGCGCGGTGGTCCCTCTGTGTTTCCCCTGAAGCTCGCTCCTGTGAGGATCCTGGTTCTCTGTAGGGAGCTCTTCTTCCTCACCCCTCGTCTAGGGGTATCGCCCCTGCCCCTCGAGGAGGGTGTCAGTGGTCGCATCGTACCGCTGTACGCTCTTGGTGCTGATAGTTGGAAACAAACGGAAAAAAAAAAAAAAAAAAAAAAAAGAGAGAGAGAGAAAAGAGAGAGAGATCAAGACCTCTTTGTAACTTCAGTTATTCGTGTACTATTTAATCAAAATGACGATTTCTTTTTTTCATCCGACATAAGGTTGAAATGAGTTTAACACAAGTAGGTTGTTCTACATGGATTTTTTTTTTTCTCTGATTAAAGGTATTTCTGAGTTTCAAGTAGTTCTAAAATAATGCAACTGGAGTCGCATGTTGTGAAATGGCATCTATGGATCTGCTCTGAAGTTTCTATTTTCAAGTAGTGTATAGCAGTGTTTTACTTTGCATATGCTACCATGTTTTACTATGAATCCTTTTGCAGTCCATTCTCTACATCATTCCACTCATCCTATAGAAACACTTTGTAACATGCTCCTGATTAGGTTCACTTAACGATTGGGAAACATGAAAAACATATTTTAATACCTGTAACAAAAACAATCAGAATACTATGCAGTGTGGTTTCTTTTAAAATACCAATAATGTGTAGAGGACACAATATATATATATATATATATATATATATATATATATATATATATTCTGAGTGCTGATTTTTCTGTTTTGATATTAAAAATCTTTTTCTAGGTGTGAACTGTAAAACTGGCTGCCACCCAGTGAATGGATTTTGTGAATTTCCCAGTGAATGCAGGTAAAAAATTTGTCAGACATGCTTGTCAGCTCAGGAACAGACTTCTACACGAATTCATTGTCCTTGTAAAATAGACAGAACCTGAAACAATTTGTCTTCTGAAAATATGGTACTGTAATGAAGCAGCACTCTAATTGCATACAGTAACTGGAGTCATAAAGCTTAGAAATCTAGATGTTTTTTTAGCCTAATTATTCCAGTAAGAAAGGACTTTACATTGATTAACATTTATTAACGTTTTGTCACTGAATTTTTAAGAGTTTTTTTCAGATGAACTGCTTCTAGTATCCTGGAAGCATTGATGGTATCTTTTTGTTCCAATGTGCTGTGTAGTCCAATTTAGTATCTGAAAGTTTATCTTTTTTGCCTTGGAAAGCAGAACATCCTTGTAATTATGTTTATTAAAAATAAACTATGGCTCTATCTTGTCTTTTATCTCTTTCAGGTGTCAGCCTGGTTGGCAGGGTGCTCTTTGTAATCAATGTGTTCCTTTCCCTGGGTGTTTGCACGGCAGCTGTGCCAAACCCTGGCAGTGCATCTGTGAGGAGGGCTGGGTTGGCAGCCTCTGTGACATAGGTTTGCACGTCTTTTCTTATTCTTGAGCAAGTGAGGTGAAACAGCCCCATCTGGTGCTGGAGACTTGCAAAAGTCCTTCTGGATAATTAATTGTTAAAAAATACTCTGGACAGCAGTAAACCTGGAGCTTCTATAATTTAGACAAACTAATGCAGTGTCTTTGGTAACTGGGCATATGTTCAAGCAGTACATAACCTCATATTTTTTTTAGTATTGGCGATTGTGGACAATGCTAACAAAAAAAACCTGCTCACTTGAAGTCATATAAGTCTTTTTCATAAAAAAACACACATCTTTATATTAGATAATTTGAAATATTTACTTGACACAATATATAATAATTTCTATAATATATATAATAATTTACGTACAGAAAGACATGAGGTTAATACTAATGCTTCTTATTAGACTAATATTTATTCCTCAACCCAGTGATGATTCAGTTTCAGTGGAGTAGCATTAGTATAACTGAGACAAACGTCTGCCCAAGCAGGCTACTGCTTTCCTCCCAGACCTGAGGGAATAAGCACAGAGTGCATTTGCTCACCCCTTTCCTGTCAGAATGAGCCAGCTTAGCATAAGTAATTTGAAGAACTGGACTTCACTGAGCTGGTTTGTTTTGGCTGACATAGACAGATGAGTGTTCAGCCAAGATATCCAAGGGGACAGAAACTGCATGAGCATCCAGGAGCATGCATCAGTTCACCCTGCATAATTGCAGCTGGAAGAGGACAAGTGTCCAGGACCTTGTTCTCTCTGTTTCAAATTCAGGCTTTTGTTGTTATACAGTTTCTAATTTGTACAGCATGGCCGTGGTCTGTCAATAAATATCCAAAAGAGTATTTAATTAAGATGCATTATGAATTGGATAAAACTTTCAAGATGACTAAAAGATTCAAGGTTTCTGGTAGTGTATCCTTGCAGTGGCATGGAGCTTGGTGCAAGGTGCTCAGGTACTCACCCCAACTGCCAGCTTTAGGAGGCTCAGCTCTATCACTTGTCAGTGACCATGAAAGACCAGATTTTTTAAAGGTACCATCTACACAACTAAGTTAATATGAAGTTTTCTAGTTGGACATATTTAAAATAAAAATAAATAAATCGAAGCACCTAGTTTAACTTCTAGGCACTTAAATATCTTCACATTTCAGAGCTTTGCAACTTTCCTCTCTTGCAACTGGTATTTAGGATGGGAAGCAATTCATTTGGACTTATACTCCTACCTTTATGGAAAAAATAATACATATTAATTTATAATTAATTAATACATATTAATTATGATAGTTTTATAAGACAAAATAGATATCCCTTGTTTAAGTCCAGAAACTATTACTTTTTGCAATGCTCAGTGTTACCTCACATCTTCTTTGCCAATTTGCATTTATATCCCCATGAAGATGTGTCAAGAATTCTCAGCCAAAAAGAAATAACCATCTTTTCATCTGGAGGGACACATTCTAATGAAAGTCTTTCATCTCAGTGGATTTACTTACTCTAAATGCAACAAGGGATCAAGAGTCCTAGTTTTCTTGCCACTGGAAGGTTATTCTACTGACCCATGAAAGCACTGTAACCAAAAACGGGGTTACTTGCTCAACCACTGCTTTCCACATCCTTTGCCAAAAGGTTGTGTTGGTTTTGGTTTTCTGGCTGTATAAAGTCATTACAGACTGCTATAACTCATTAACAGGTACCACTAAGTGAAACTTGATCAGATTAGGAAAAAGGACAGAAGGACAAAATGATGGTTCCCATTCATTTGGGGACCACTGTTATATACACATAACTATCTTTTAAATACAGAAATGCAAACTATCATTTTTTACCATGCAATATGAGATTCCTTGCCTCCCTCTTCTAATACTGTATTTTTGTGTGTGATGACAGGAGGCCAAAACTGTTATAATTTCACATGCAAATGTCATTAATTGACGTTTTGTAGCTACTGGAAACAATTTTTAGCTTCAGGTGTGTAATGAGATAAGCCTTGTTAGAAAGCTACATTTATATTGTTTCTGTGGAGGTTGACAGAAGGTCATTAGTTTGGAGATTTTCTTGACATTCTTCCTTTTTGCTGCTACTACAGAAAGTGTGATATTTGCCAGGGGATTTCTGGCATAGCCACTGTTTTAATGTTGCCAGCTGTCAGCAAATACCAACTCACCAGGATGGCAAAACCCAGAGAGATATGGGTCCAAAATTCACTTGGCCACTGCTGTTGATATCTAAAATTTCTGTCAAATATAGATATGGTCTCAGCACCTTTTTCACTTGCTAAACACGAGAGTAAAAGATGTAACTTTGAATGGTGGTGTTCTCTTTCTCCATTTTCTAGGAAAGTTAGTGTACAATCTCCTTAATATGGGTCATGGAACTTACTTTCTGTAACAGTTTGAGGTTATCAAGTGGTTTGCTAATGCCTCTGATTGTGTAGCTTTTATATTTACCATAGGCTATCTGGTTTTCAGCTTAGATGAAGAATGACATACCTTATAATTTATAGGCTTGCAGATTATAGGTTGTGTTTGATCCAGTGTAAATATGCAGGCCAGGATTGGTGGTATCATTTATGACTAATATTGCAACCACTTGGACAGGCATGGCACTTAAAGAGAGCAATTGGTGTTGATGCTGATGATTAACCTCTTTGCAATGGGCTGCACCACCTGCCTGCCTGAATGCCATGGTATCTTATCCTCTGGAAACATCCTTGAAATCAGGTTTATGTACACCTGGAACCAGGATGCACAGTGCAGGGTTCCCCTCATTCATGATTATTTTGGTCCTTGTGAAAACTGGATTTTACACTTACAGTGCTTGCAAAGTGGTTGTCTTATAATGAGAACAGGCGAACATATTAGAAAATAGAGCTCTTTATCCAAGGAAGATTATATTCAAATCTAAGGCTATTGAAGTGTTTTGCTGTGGTTAAAATTTTGCACTAGCTCATGATATCATTTACCTTCCATGTTATGCTGTGGGAACTAGAATATAAATGCCCTTAAACCCTTTTTCATCTTTTCAGAAAGTATGTTTATGCACAGCCGTGTAGGAGGCATCATATAACTTGAAGCCAGCTCCTCAGTGCAGCTGCTCTATTAGTTGGCTAAAATATGCACTTGTTTGTTTATTTAATTTTAATTATTTTAAACATTTGTTAATCAGTCAAGTGGGAAGTCACTCAGCAGGGAAACAGTAAAGAAAATGAGATGTGTGACTTTGGGTGAAAACACACCATACAGCTCTCTCTTCTGGTACAGTTATGTAAGGGTTAGATGCAGTCAAGCCAAAAGATGAAATCTTAATAGACTTTGTAACTTGCTGATCTCTGTTGTTATGAAATGTTTGTTCATAAACACATAATGACAGGTTGTTGGGCAGGGAGCTGGGAAACTCCCAGTTCTATTTTTCACTTTATCAGAATTCTGTTCAAGGCTGTAAGAGGATGACTATACCCCTTAGAAGTTCTTTCTTCCCTACTAATATTTTATTGATAATATTAATTATTTATAGACTGGAACATTTCAAAACCATTTTGCAAGTTGGAGCTAGGAAGAGAAACAAGCTGAAAATGCTTGTAATAATTGAAAAATCTGTTCTTCATTTTAACAGGGGACGGAATAAATCAAAACTTGTAAAATGCAGGATGAATGATCATTAAAGCTACATTTTATTTAAACTATTCTTTAGTATTTACTGATTCTAACTTTATTCAAGCCCTGGCTCTGGTCATCTGCTGACAGTTTATCTTTCATTTTATTGAAAAGTGTTTTAATACAACTAAAAAAAAACCAAACATTTTGTTTGTTTTAAAACAGATATTCACCCATGTTCTGCAAAGCCCTGCTCCAATAACTCAACATGCATAGAGACTGGCAATGGAGGATATATTTGTCTGTGTGCCCAGGGATTTACAGGAAAAAACTGCCATCTCAAAAAAGGACCTTGCATTATTAATGGGTAAATATTGATTTCTAATGTGAATTTAAAATCTACATTCCTACTGAACATTCTTCAGATTTCTTAGCTAAGTGGAAATATCTCTATGCTAAAATATGTAATTCTTCTGCTAGGACAATTATTTAGTTGCTGATATTTTTAGCAAACTTCACAAATTTGTTCTGTTATTCTGTAAACATTTACACATTAACAATATGAGTTCATGCGCATAATTTGAGTACTAAACATGAAAATTTGCACACTTTGTTGTGATGAATTTATGCCTTGCCATGATTTTAGTAAGTAGTAACCTGCCATCCCATGTTCTCACCTCTAGTGAGGGATAGTTTTATGTAAAACCAAGGTACAGTAATAAGAACAGTAACCAACCCATAAGCTCTCTGGACAAAATCTTCTAGTTCACCAGCCTGTCATTTTCTTACCATACATATGATGGTATGTCAGTGGTTTACTGAGGGAGATAATCTCAGTTCTACCAGAAGAGGATGTGGGAGGGGATTTCCTTCCATTCTCTAAGAGAAGTAAGATGTTAGAATAGTGTCGGGAGCAGGCTGAAGGTGATACTTCCCTTCTGCTCAGCACTGGTGAGAAACATCTGGGGTACTGGGTCTAGTTCTGTTTCCCACTATGTGAGGATGAGGTCTTACTGGAGACAGTCCAGCACACGCCCAAGAGGATGATGAAGGGACTGGAGCACCCCTCCTATGGGGAGAGGCTGAGAGAGCTGGATTATTTAGCTCGGAGAAAAACAGGCTCTGCGGGATCTTCTCCATGTGGATAAAATACCTGATGGGGGAAGCAAAGATGAAGCCAGGGTCTTCTCAGAGGTGCCCAGTGACAGAGCAAAAGGCAATGGCAACAAACTGTAACACTTACAGAAATATAACTGGTAGGACAATGTGAAAAAAATAATTTAAAAAAAAAAAAAAGTGAATTGTGAATTGTTTTGGTTGAAATCTAGAATTATCTATTGTCTTCTGATTCATCAAGGATCTAATCCCATAACCATACTGAATGTACTTCTGGTGGATGCAAACCTGATAAAAATATCACCTCGAAATGTCAGTTTTCTCTTTTACCAAGATTTCCTTCTTTCTCTGTAGCTCCCTATTAATACCTTCTGTTTCTCTTTTTGCTCAGCAACAAATAATTATTAATATTCAGGTCTTCCTTTTGGCTAAATCTTCCTGAAGTCCTGTACACTCTTTTATAAGGAAAGTATATTGTCATTAATTCCTTTCACTGTCTCTGGCAAGAATTAACCATTCTTACAACTTTATATCAGTGGAAGTTTTTTTCCCATTTCTTTTAAGTGGGAACTAGTAACACAGTTCTGAGTTTACTTTCAGCATCTAGCTGCTCTGAGTTGCCTATTTCTCTTTATTGACAGAGGATTTTTAAGTTCTTTATAAGCGTTTTGTATGACATCCAAGGTACTTGCCTAACATAGGTGTTGTGAGTAAGTGGTTTCTCCACTTTTTATCTGTTGAGCAAATATTTCAGTAATTCAGTGTGGGTGTATAGTAACTATCACAAAGGACAGGTGACATACAGTATCAATGGAATAACAGAGGTTAGTTCCATGTAAAATTCTCATGTTTTTAATGAGCATTCTCTAATGTTTTTAATTTGCTGAAACTACACTTTTGTGATAATACTCTCAGTTCAAACTGAATACTCATGAGATGGTTTGGAAATCATAACAAAACAACATTCTTGAAACAGCAATTCCTTTTCTCTAGGAAGTTGAGTCTCTCTGAGGAGAATGAGCACAAGACAGCTGTAGTGGAACAAGATTGTTCTCACTATAAGCAGTACATGTCTACTAATATTTTATAGTCTGTTGAAGAGTGCACCTCACATCCTGGAAAGAGACCTTATCATAAGAGGTCATCTCACTTTCATCCCACTTCTGTATCTCACCTCTCTGTATCAATGGCATAGTTAAAAATGTTGATATTACTAAATACTGCCACTGGTTCCTAAGTTAATATTCATATATAGTACCAAGACAATTCACAAATAAAAGTAATTTTTCTAGTGTGTTTACAAAATCTAGCAGGTGTATCTGTGTTAGTGACATCTGTGTGATGCTTTGAAGATTTGGTCTGAAGCAGAGAACCAGAAGGTGCTTTCTGAAATGAAGGCAGAGTATTTGGAAAACGAAGTGGTATGTCCATGGTTCCACAATAAGTCCTTCATGCACCACCCTTGCGGAACATGCCTTAAATGCCAGAAATGTAAAGTAACTGAATGTATTTAAGGAGATTACTAATATCATATTCACTTAAGTGTATTAAAAAATAGGCAAATGAGATTCATTAGTAAATAAATAATACATTTTCAAAATTCAAAATTTGTCATGTTTCCTCTAAGCAGTTTTTTTAATATATATTTATGAGAAAGTCTAAAAAAATCATTTTATATAAAAAAAAATAGAAAAAAAAATCATTTTATTCTTACATTCTCCAGCAATTTCTTCCAATTTCCCTGGAAATTCCCTACATTTCTGCAATTTGACCTGTATGTGAGAGTTCTAATTTCTGCATGTTGCCAGATCCAAAACAGTTAGTCTGATTTTCCATGAGACCTGTAAAGCCAGGAGAGGGTGCTAGACTCTCCAAGACAGATCATAACCATTCAGTAACTCAAGGACTGTACAGCTACAGGTTCCATGTTTTGCTTAAAGCATACAGTGAGGCTGGTGATTGTAGCAAAACTCCTCATTTGCACAGGCACCTCATGTTGTCACCAGTCTGTCTCAGTAAGTGCTATGGCAAAGTCCAGCGACAAATCATTTTGCTTTCATAAAACAGTTTCCAGACTTCCAGTGTGCTCTTTTGGCAACATTTTTTTTTCCAGCTAACAGCTATAGTGAAGGACAATATGAGAGGACAGAGAGTTTTTTTTTTTTGTGTGTGTGTGTGTGTGTAGTGAAACAAACAAACAAACAAACAAACAAACAACAACAACAAAAAAAAACAAAACAAAAAACAAAAAACAAACAAACAAAAAAAAACAGGCAGATGACCTCTTTAACACACTAGTCCATCTATCCTTATGAGTGGCCACCAATTGTTTCAAACTGCAGAAAACCCAGAGTTGTTCAGGATGGTCTGTACGCTAGCTACTCCCATAGAAACAACTGGGCTCTTCAGAAGATCAGCCTTATCCTACCAGTGGTCAGGAGCCATTTGTAGTCAGGAGCTTATTTTCCTTTCACTGTTGCCTCACTCAAGGCATCAACAGATTTCTTAAATCTCTGGATCGCAATATAAAAATCTGTAATGGCCACTGACAAATGTGAAATGTCAGCTTTCACAAAGCTGCAGATGTTCAGTACCTCTAGGGCTTTCCCCGGGAAATGTAACATGTAAAAAATGCTTGGACTTTTCAGCTGTATCCTGGTACTGTGCTGTATGTCTTTAGAGATTTATAATTGTTAGGAAAACTAGTCAGATAGGCTTGTTGTCATTTTTGTCAAGTGTAATGTTGTCTTTCATGCCTCAGATCCGTTTTTAAAAGGTTTTAAATTTTAAATGCTTTGTTCATGTACAATGAATTGCTGTGAAAGTGGCTTTGATCTTTACTTGTAAACATATAACCCCAGGCCCCTTTTCAGCCAACAAGGCTAGTTAAAGGACCACATCTGCTTTGAATAGCTCCACTGAATTGGCAGCTCTTGTGCCTTTCTGTCAGTAGGTGACCATATCTTTCAGCCATACACCTGGTAAGGCACAGTTACATTGCAAAGGTGAAAAAAAAAAAAAAAAAAGTGACTTGACATCACTTAAAACATAGTACCAGGCTATTGATAATTAAGTTCGCAAAAGGTTTGGTTCCCTCTTCTCTTGTTCTCACATTACAGCTGCTTTGCTAATGCTGACACCATCTCATTTATATTTTTTATTATAGTGTTTTGTTTTTTTCAAAATTCCTTACTCAACAACAGTTTTCAGAAAATTATCTGTTTGCTTTTATAATTTTTTTTTTTTTACGTCATGCAACAATATAGAGGCAAAATAAAAACAATCTGCTTCACATCTCACTGCTATTGCAGTGTTTTGCTCTGCCAATACAATACAGAGACTATTTTATGAATAATCAGGTGGAAAAGAAAGTCTTGCTGCTAATGTCATTGTTGAGTCTTGTCTAAATAGTTGCTCAGATAGATAGCTCTAAGCTTATGAAAACATTAGGAAACAATTTGGAAAAATATTTGAAATAACTTAAAATCACTTCACGGCCCTTCAGGTTGGATTTATATAGTGGTGTATTAATCCTGTCTGAAGGGTCTGCAGAAGATAGTATAATCTGCATTGACAAAGCTGTTGAATAAATTCATTCTTGATTCAACTTGACTGATTTAGTAGATTTGCATTAGGTTTTGGCTCTTCTGAAGAAAACCATTTCCTTT
Source organism: Heteronetta atricapilla (assembly GCA_011075105.1). Classification (NCBI taxonomy): domain Eukaryota; kingdom Metazoa; phylum Chordata; class Aves; order Anseriformes; family Anatidae; genus Heteronetta; species Heteronetta atricapilla. The sequence goes on from CM021735.1 coordinate 52,593,453, forward strand.
TATTACACAAAGTGTTTCCTAATAACTTATTTCCTTGGACTGTGATTCAGTTCTGTGTATGTATGTGTTCTCTATTCTAGCTCTCCCTGCCAGAATGGAGGAACATGCATTGATGACAATGGTTTTGCACCCCATGCTTCCTGTCTGTGCCCTTCTGGTTTTGCTGGCAACTTCTGTGAAATAGATAAAGATGACTGTGAATCCAACCCATGTGAAAATGGAGGAACGTGTACAGATATTGGTGCAGCTTTCAGCTGTTTTTGTCCCCATGGCTATACAGGAAAGCTCTGCAGCAGCCGTGTCATATTCTGTGCAAGTGGCCCATGTGAGAATGGAGGGACATGCAGTGAACACCCGCAGGGAGGATTTGAATGCATCTGTAAGCCAGAATTTGTTGGTGCAACCTGCAAACATCCCAGCAAAAACACAAGTCTCTTTGGAATGAATACAGGCACAAAGCGTATGCAGAATTACAAGCTACCCCCAAAAGCTCATCACAGATCAGTGCATCATCAAGAACAGGAAATCCTGAAAATAACAATGAAAGAAACAATCCAAAATGCAGATCCCTTGCTCAGTAAAAGCCAAGTGATATGTTTTGTTGTACTGGGCTTACTTACATGTCTTGTTGTCTTGGGTACAACTGGGATAGTATTTTTTTCAAAATGTGAAATGTGGCTTGCTAATGCCAAATATAATCATCTTCTACGCAAAAAAAAGAACTTTTTTCTGAAGTCTAGCAATGCGGAAAACCTCTCTGTTAATATTATCTTTCCAGAGAAGATCAAGTTGACTAATTACACTAAGAACTACACTGCCATCTAGGCCCTTGAAAGCTTAAAAACAACTTGCAACTTTTCATAGCAATATGAAAAATAGATTGAACTTGTTACCTGTGGTTGGCCTCAATATTTGTGGGTGCATTTGGTGTAGTTTGTGCTCAGTGATAATGAAGAAAATTTTAATGTATATGTATTGCTAAGGATTTTTTCATTCCTCCAAATAAATGTAAAAAATAATACTAATTAAAAAAAAAAAAAAGACTAAAGATCAGGGAATATTAATCTGATTTACTTTCAAGGCAGCTATTTTTTGTAAAATAAAATGTAATTTACCACTGGAACTGTTTTGCAGCTTTCTTGTATTGTGCTTAGTTTAGTTGGTAAATATAGTACTTGTAAATTAATCAATTATGCTTTATTATTTTATTTTGAATAAACAGCAGATAAGGGCTATACTGGTTTAATTATTGATTTGTAAATGCTATACTTCAGAAAACTTGTCATAACTGCCCCTGTCTAATTCTTCTTCAATCTATGATAAATAAAAATATTAGCAATTGGGATCAACAGGAGCAAACTTACACTAGTATCTCACCTATCCAATCAGTTTTGCTAATTTTGCACACCTATAAGGTAAGTTACTCTTCCTGTAGAATCTAATAAGTCTTTGTGATATTAATTTCAGGTTACAGATCTCTATTGCTTTGGATGGTGCCTCCGTAATTTGTTTGTCTACCAACATATTAAAAAGATGTTTAATTTTTTTTTTCTTAAGAAAGAATTTTCAAATTAACTTTCCTCAGAAACACTTGTATGGAGACAAAGAGCACTGATATAACTTCAATTTTATGTTTTTGTTTGTTTGTTTGTTTGTTTGTTTTCTACATATTTGTCATTAACAAGACAGAGAACAATGCATCTATGAAGCCTGTTGCCAGAGGCACCAACCTATATTGCTGTGTCTCACCCTTGTGATTTCTTAATGCTCTGCCTTAGACAGGTAATGATGTCTTTGAGCCTCAGACCTCACTTCAGTCCTTATTGCCTATAAATAAATAAATAAGGAAAACTAGGCTGAGGTACAATTTGGGAGAGTTTGCACTCATCAGTTAAGGACAGTGGCTTCCTCTTCTCCCCAGTGAATACTGAATACAGTAAAAAGTATTTTTATTTTGTCTATCTCCTTTTAAACAATCTTAACCTTTGTTCCCAATTAACAAAAAAGACCCATAGATGCTTCACAACGACAAGACTTTTTAGAGCCAGGGTGGGGAGCGTTTGTTTGTTTGTTTTGTGGTTTGTCAGTTGGTTGGTTTCTCTTTTTTTTTTTTTTTTTTTTTCTTTTTGTGGCCACATAGTGGAAAAAATCTTGCTGCTGTATAAGCAGAATTTATGAAGTAGCAACCACCAAACTCTGGACAAGGTTGTCTGATTGTCTGACAGATAATACATACATGGCTTGTCCTTTTACTGCTGTTCTTGATATTTGTTCATGAACCAATAACGTATGCATTGCTTTTGATTAATAATTATTCTATTTGCAAATACTAAACCATTTGCTGATGATATCTCCACAACAGCACAGTTGGCCTTTCCTTGGCTGATAATCTGAGCTCTGTTTTCAAATAAATATTTAGATCCAGATGGACCACTGTATTCCTACTTAAAGCAGATCTTCAGATTTTTTAAGGTGAAGAAGTGTTAATGACCTGGCTGTAGAAATATATAAAAACCATCACGGAAGACAGTGATCCATATTGCACTGCTTGAATACGATAGTTTTCATAACTATGTCCTTCCCTCCTTCCTTCTCCAAGTTCTTAAATTTGTCTGTGCCTTGGCAAAATTTATTTACCATTGCAGCCTTAAGGGCAAAACAATTTGCTACAGATATAGGGCTTCTTCCCCCCTCTCTCCCCCACAGGGCTTTCCTGGCAGAACTATGTGTATATGCATCCAGAGCACACTAAATTATTGCACACGTACTATGCATGCACTGTTGATTTTCCAAAACACATCTCATTTGCTACGCATTTCTTGTGAATGAGCCATGGACAAATTTTACATTCCTGAATGTCACACAGCCTAGGAAAATATCCAGTTCTGCCTGGCTTAGGTGAAAGAAGAGGAGTCTTGAGAGAAGACTTTTGTGGTTGCTCAATCCAGATTGGGCCAAAACTTGAGGCTCATGAAGACAATCCAGCTTTGCTGCATCTCTGTAGCCATAAATGAGACCAAGCCCAGAATCTGTACTGTATATTGGATTTTACTCTTATAACATCAAGAAATATTTTGAATTATTTTCCTAAATTTATTAATTTCTTGTATAAAATGAAGATATGTTTTTTAAAAGCTTTGCAAGAGGGAAAACAAGACTATAAAGAGGAGTATTTCGCTTTCAAATACAAACTGAACTGTTGCTCTGGGATTTGAAGAAAAATATTAATTTTTGTCACTATCTCTAAATATCAAAAAGAAAGATTTTTCCTGCTACCTTACCCATTTTCTAAATTTCACATCTGAGTCAGGATTTCAGACAAATTCATGGAAATACAATGCAATTTCTATTCCTTATCCTTAGCAAACCAGACAAATTTTGCAGGCACAAGGCAACACTCTTATGTTTGTGGTCTATCACAGGTAAGGGTGAGACTCAAAGAAGCTGGAATATGGAAGTGGTATAATACAAAAAAGACAGACTAAACCAGCCTTAAACAGAAGTTTTGGTTAGACCAAAAATGTTTTTATAATAGTTTGCCTCATTAAACTTACAAAAACAACAAACTGATTTAATCTTGATCTTTGTATCTACCTTCCTCTTTCAGAACAATATCCTATTAGTTGTCACCTTCTACTATGTATATCCACTTGATGGCAGCAGTTGAACACAGAATCATACGAAGTTCTTCAAGAATGTCTCCGCGTTTTGCATCAGGAAGTTCGTAACCCAATTCCAATGACTGGTGATGGGAAAAGGGCAGAAAAAGAAAACCTGCCTATGGTTCTTCTCTTGCAGGTAACTACTGCTCATGACCTAGTGAGCTGTAGCAAAGCCAAAACTAAATCTGCATTTGTAGTGGAAGCCAACAGTGTTACCCCAGCAGGATTACTGGTCTCCATTGGAACCGAATTGGAGAGTAGAGACCTGACATCTACAAAGCCATAGGGATAATGGTACTTCTGGAAAGTCTCTGTTAATAGGAATAACCAGTCTCAATCTTCACCCATCATATATGAACATATACACATTTATATTTTTGTACATAATGCTGAGTTTTGGTGCCCTTCCTGTAGTACATAAAATTCACACATTCTTCTAAAATGCACATGGATTTTGATAGACTGAACACAAACAGTATGCACTTTAAAATCAAAACTGCATGAATGAAGATAGCCTGAATGTACAGACACTGAGATGAGATAAATGATGAAAGAAAAGCAAAATATTTTATACTAATTCAGGTATATGAAAAGCTTTTTGTACACTATACAGCACTAGCCTCTCACATTTTACTAATTTGTTTGGGCTTTTTTTTTCAGCTCAGAAGGACGTGCACAGAAACTTTGTAATGTCATATTCATTCCCATACTACCTATGCCATGTGGTAAAATTTTGATTTGTCTGCCTCTGCCTTGCTAATGTTGAAAGGTGTTCAAACTAGAAGGGGGAAAACACATTTTAATTTTAAACAACTTTTTTTTTTTTTTTGGTAGCAAATTTAAGACAGAATTTCACCCAGTCTTCCAGATCAGTAGCAGACATCCCACAACTTTCTGGGAGTTCTACATCTCAAATATTTCCAGCAAGGAATGGTTAATATTTTGACAGGCTGGATAAATGTGGAGTTCTTTGGACTTAATCAATTCTACCTTCCAGTGTTTAAATTACTGGAATTGTTTTAAGAGTCCTGCATCTTATCATGGGGCAAGTGTAAGCTTTTAAGGGATTTGAGTCTCAACTCTCACCTGTGCCTGGTTTTCTTCCTAAATAATGGGATTTGGAGGACTGAGGAGATCTGACTGATCTGATGGCTGGGAGCCTGGATTGCTGAGAGATATAAGAGGCAGACTGTTTGCAGGGAGTGTTGGAGCAATCCCTGTAGTTTTGAATCTGAGAAAGAATTAGTGGTGACTCCTTGCTGAGGAAGAAGAAAGATTGCCTGGAAGCCAGAGATGAAAGTGTAAGAAATTTTGTGTGGACTTAGTGGTGAGAGAGACCCATAAGGGGACCAAGTCTGATGTTGAGCCCTGTCTGGCAGAGTTTCTCTTTAGACAACTGTACAGTTGCTATACTATTCATGAGATGAGCTTGTCAGAGAAGAGCTTAAGTTGTGCTTTAGTATAGAACATGTGAGAAGTTGAGGGACCTAAGAGGGAGAAGCTGTAATCAGTTTTGCTCTCCACAGGTGTCTGCAGGCCCTGTGAGCGCTCATCTGAAGAGGAGGGAGTACCCTCCCTTCATGTTCTCCCCTTGGGTTGTCCAACACTTTCAATGAGACCCTAACCATTACCCAGGGGTGTTTTCTTTTTGAATATCAGTAGCAGAATTCTTTGTCCTTTTGATATTTTGCTCATTCTTACCCAGCTTCTACACTGATCTTGGCTAGACATTTTCATTTTTTCTATCCTAAGTCATGACCTTCACACACACACACATATGCACATACACAAAGGTGCCTATCAGTGAAAAAGGGTGTGAAAAATTGAGGTTATATCCTGGTTCTAAGTCTTTCTTTATTCTCCAGAGAAGCCAACAAGAAAGCTTAGAGATGCTTAGCTCTATTGGTCAAGTTCCAAAATTAAGAAATGTGATATGCATGACTTTCCAGTAGCTCCCTCCAGTTTCTAAGGAGGGAGATCCAGGGTCATCACATCTACTGATACCATTTGCAGAAGTATTATGTTAGGAGTAAGGGGGGTTGTTTTGTGCTATACATACTAGTGTTTCAAATCCATCTGTCACTGAAACTAGTAACATGCCCATGTATATTAAGCATCAATAGAGCTTAATCAGCAAGCAAATAGAGCAGTGATACAGTACTTGGGAAAGGAAGAACATGACCCAGATCAGCTTAGCTGTAATCAAGTAACAACTTTAAGAAAGGACTTCATGTGTCCTGTTTTGTGGAGATGCAAAAAGGGAGAAGAAAAAGGAGAAATAGCCTAGTTTAAAGAGACAATAGAATGGTGAGTCCAAGCATTCACTTTGAGGATGTGAAGTAAGACACTGTGGTGGGACAGTCTCCACAGAGCCCCAGGACAGAAGAGGAATGAAGGCCACCCAGTTAACCTGGAAACAATGGACCTCAAAGGCCTTGTCAGTCTAGTAGGCGCGACTAGCTTGAGGCAGGGGAGGAAATCTAAGTAGGTGGCATAGCTAGAAGAAGCAGGAAATTCAGCCTTTTTTCTTCTCTTCTGCTCCCTCTCCCCCTTCCCCCCCCCGTGCCCCCCCCCCCCCCCATATGCACAGCTTAGATTTGTGATACTCTATCTAATTGCTTACAGGCAGTAGGGTATGTTTGACCACAATAAGATGAGGGGAAATTGTGCATCCCATTGATGGTGAGTGTCTTCAGTTCATCTCACAATTTAAAGAGAGGTAAGAAGTGAAAAGGTTGAAATGGGGTTGATGAAAGTTCATGTTATTTCAGCAAAGATGCATCTAAGTGCTTGGGGTTGGTGGGCAGTCTTTAACATGATGATGCCTATATTTAAGCAAAAAAAGCATTGGTCCACCGAGTAGGAATGTGATGTAATTCTTCCAAAAAAAGCTATTGTAGCTTAAAAGGATTCCTTGCTGTTCATTTTTCCCTCCAGTCTTTGGAAGAACTTGATATAGAAAAGGACACAATGTTATTAAATCCTGTGGTACAAATGTTGGAGCTTTAAACTATCAGCCTAACTAGGTCTTCAGATCGAGTCATGTAATAAACACTTACATATGTTCTGTCTCTTGTGGGCAGTGCTGAGTTTGCAACTGAGCTAGTTTCCACTGAAAAAGTTCCAGCTAAGGCTGCCCACAAAGCTCTGCCCAACCAACATTCATGCTTCCTCTACAGAACCACATTTGCCATAAAGTTTCGGTGAACCCAACAGATTATGTGCAAGATTTGTCTCTCGTTGCCTCCAAATCTCCACATTTTGTCTAGGTATAAAAGATCAGCTTGAAACATGGATAGTATGTGCTAGAATGTTTGTAAGGTGTTTTAGCAGGCTATGGCTGTGGCAGCGAGCAATGTTGTGACTAGATGGTGCACTTGCCACGTGGTATATAGAAAAGGCAAATAGAGGGGGTAATAGTTGTTCCTCACACAAGTACTTGTGAAATCTCAGGTAGTGATTACTATGTGCATGTCTGTCTTCATCTTCAGGGAAGGATTATTTCAGCTGTGGGATAAGTGGAAACTCTGGGGTTTGAGCACTCACGCCATTAATAACATAAATTCAGTGCAACAGCAGCAAAAATAAAAAGCAGTACTTCTGTCCATATCCCCATAAAGCCTTATTCACTATTATTTATATTGCCTGGGTTGCAATTATACTGTACTTAAACTTGTCTGACAATCTTCTTTCTAGGAGCCCGTGCTGGGGTTGCAATACCAATGCCTGATGCAAATCATCTATGCTCAGGTTTCCCATGCTCAGTGTCTGGCTCAGGCTAATGTTGTTTTAAGTCTCAGAAAAAAAAAAAAAAAAAAAAAAAAATGGTTTTCCAAAGATGAGAATAGATCATCTCTTCTGCTTTTTATTTTAAAAGTAATAATCTGACAGTCTGAAGCTTAGCAGTACTATTTTGAAGGTTGCTCAGACAAACTTCATAACCTTTTAACATGAGTTTTATTGGGGTGCCATGAATTTCTAGATATTAACACAACAGTTAAAGCAAATGTGAGGGGAGAAAATGCCAGATTTATTGGAGACAACTGATCCAGATAAAAGTCAAGCCTTTTAAAAGTAGTACATTTCCTGCGAGCCAGAGATCAACCCTCCCAAAGCCTCAGAGCTTCTGGCTAAAATTTATTCTCTCATAGATAAGAAGTTATTGCGCCTTAAATGGTTCTGGTTACAGACTGTATGAAGCTGCCCATCCTGACACAAATAAAAAAGTAATTTGACTTGTTTTGTCTTTGAGTCTCAGTGAACTCACAATGCCTTGAGTTTGCTGTGAGCTGACAGTTGCACACCATTACAGAATGCAGCTGGCCACAGTGATCTTCAGAAGTGTGTAAGTCTCTGTGCTTGGAGTGTGATGAACCTGAGGTTCTTGCTCTGAATTCCTTCCAGTGGCAGAGATGGGCATTTTAGGACCGTTAGTCTGAAGAAGTTAATGTTTATTCAAAGCCTGTCTGAAATCCTTCCTCATGAAAAGGGCAAGTGGGAAGAAAGTACACTTGCAGTGTGATTCATTTATTTTTTATTTTTTTTTTTTTTTGGTGCCTGAGTAAAGACTTCAGGATAAAGATCCTAGTCTGAAATTAGAACTGAAAATGGAGCCATAGAGGGCCTTAGGGTTGCATTCTCATTTGACATGACTGCATTCTTCTCAAAGTTCAGTGAGAATATTGTGTGATTTCTGGGATTGTAAGATTAGTGCCTCAACAAAGCAGCATGCATCACACTTATGGCCAACTTGTTTTGCCTTGGCACAGATCTATTGGTGTGGCTTGAAAGGTGCAGCTGGAATAAGAATCCTGCAGTTCATTCCTTCTTCCAGAAATGTCAGAGTTTTGTTTGTTTGTTTGTTTTTAACAAGTGTACTCTGGGAATCAATTTCTACTTGTAGTGTAGCATTTTGATACAAATGAACAAGAAGAGCAGTGAATTACACTTTTGTTAATGATGAAATGTGTAACTGAGCTGTTTAAAATATAAAAAATGAGAGTACCAACTTTTATTTAGAACAGCATTATTGACAAGTTAGGCTTACTGTATTTTATGATACCAGGTCCTCTCCAGAACATCTAAGTCATTGAGACTAGACAATGGTGGGGAGATGAAGGTTTTCCTTTGGTGCAAGTATTTCAGAAGAATATATCACCAGTATCAGTGCAAATGCTGGATGATATGATGGGTTTAGGCTTTGAATTGTGTTTTCCTGTGAAAAATACAGACATAAATACTTTTTCCATTTGTACCAAATAGACTCATGTCTAGTCTAAATTTGCAACTGACTTAAGTAAATCCCATATTAGTGTGCAATGGTTTTGACTCTCATTCCAAGTTCTGGTCCAAGTTTCTTTTTAATGAAAAGCATTGAAATACTTATGGAGTAAGCTCTTCTATTAATGACTGTTACTTCATTCTTTTGGCGTTCCTGTGACAGGTAAGTATTATTTTCCTTAAAGAACAGCTGCTTTGCTGGGGTTCAGAACTCTGGCCTTATTTTCTGCAGCCAGACCCCTAGATTACTAGGTCCTCAGCCTTGGGACATATTTTTCCATGGGCTTTGTTCACTCCATGCAGTTGAAGGGGAACTACATAATGTCTGTCCTCTGTGCAAAAAAATCTATCTTGATCACTCTTGATCTACTACTGCCTTTAAGCTGCTTCTTTAGTCAGCAGTTCTTGACTGTTGAAAGATATTTGTTCCAAAGTGAAGATTTGAAATTTCAGAAGTATAATTCCTGTTTTTCCCCTTTGTGTACTAGTTTTGTGTCTGTGGTCAGATGGTAAAATGCAGTACGCAACAACCAGTAGTATTGCTTGCAGCTGAGTAAACCCTCTTCAAACTTACCAAACCAAACGAAATGGCATTATGTTTTCCAGCAGTAGTATAGACTCTGTTAGCATAAAACAGTCAAAGGGTAGCTGATGATATGTATTTACCAATGCAGAAGTGAATTTGAGCTGGTAAAGCATATGTGCTGAGGAGGCTGGAGAAGGAGAAGGTTTCATAAGGGCAGGGAGGTTACTTTAACTGGCATGTTATGACAGCAATGCATTCATTACTTTTCTGGGCACAGCCCTTTGTTCTAGTGCCTCACTGTATGTGTTAAATCCTACGTAGTGCTGGAGCTCTGCAGACTCAGAGTACAGTAAAAAATAAAATAAAATAAAAAATCCGCCCCATAGCATCAAGCTGAATGTTAACCTGCATGCTCAGAAGTGCGTAGAGCAAGTGTGTTACTGGATGGTGAGAGCACCATATCTGTGATTGCACAGCACTTCCTCTGAGGCTGTGAAATCTGTCCCTAGCTTGGGTCAGGGCAGCAACGAAGTGATGGAGCTGTGCTAGTTCTGCTTCCAGAGCATGTGCAGCCAGCACCAGCAGTCCCCAGTTTCACCTGGTACTTCAGGTTTACACAGACCTGCATACCTAGGGATCCTGAATCATTGGGCTTTCACAAAAATCCTAGTCTAAAAACTGCTCTACTGAGTTGAAGCAGGGTGAACCAGAGAAAGACCAGGAAAAAAATGAATAATAAAATAAAAACAGTTTGTTCTTGTGTTCACTTTCAAATTCCCCTCCCCCCCCTTTTTTTTTCACAATTTTATCATTTAAAGTAAACCAAGCCAGTAGTAATTAAATCTGAAAATCTGTGAAGAAATCTGTTTACAGGTACTGGTATCATGAAAAATGCAAAGTAAGACATGTCTGTTTTGACTGCCAGTAGAGTGCCTTTACCTACGTGATAAGACTTAAATTGTGCAAGCTGGGAGGAAAGTGTACTCCTCATTGTGTGGAAGCAGCAACTGGTGGAAGAGAGCACTTTTGAAGAAAAAGGATTCTCCATTGCTTAACAGTTTTGCAGATAACTGGAAGGTCTGCAAAGGGTAAAAAAAAAGTGGAGGTAAACTTGGATACTGTGCCTATATGAAAACATGTCATGGTTGTGAATAGTAAATTGATGCACGTGAAGTAGGAATACCATTGCATGTATGCATGTTCATATGCACGTTGTACAGTCAGAACTCAGTTCTTTAGTCCAATAACTCAATAATTTCAGCTCTTTTAGGACATAGGATAAAGTTCTATGTTATTGTTAGTGTTAGCTTTCTGCTGCAAAGAAATTTAAAATTACATACAAAAATAAATTCATTTTACTAACAGAGAAAGTTTTTAAAGATGATAAAAACAAAGGAAGGTCAGTAATGATGTTGCATTCATTCAGATGAGAGTGGAATATCAATTACCCTCATTCTTTTTGGACCAGGTCTTGCAAACCTTTCTACTGGTGTTACAGAAAAGGTCAGTTACAGTTGCATTCACCACCTGTAGGGAGAGGATGCCAGTATGGATATCCACAAACTGTACTGAACCTTTCTTTGAACTCAGATTGGCTTTTGGTTTTCTTTGGTCACTATGTTTTCTTTTGGTGCCAAGAGCAAGAGATACTGCAGAAGAAAATTAAAAACACAAACTGCTTTTTGCAGATCTCTATCCTGCTCTTGTAGTCCAGAGATTTGGCTGAGTATCCAAGCATCTGGATGCTTCCTAAAAGTATCTTCACAGTTTTTAAAGTCTGTTCTTTTACAAGACAGTCTCTAATGGATTGTGCACCATTCTATAAATAATAACAGCATGTGTGTATAAATATGCACACATACCAGTTACACTGATTCTACCTGAAAGCAAGGGTCACCGATCCAAAGAAAGTGATTTCTCTAGTCCTTTTCTTCATTTGAAAAAAGTCTCAGATTGGCAGCATTCCCACAGAATAATTTATTTTGCCTTCTAAAAAGCTAGACATTTTCTTTTGCTGTAACTTCAGGCTTGACTGCCTGGTGTGTTTGGAGAAAGGGGCAAGAACATACTGGGAATTGTATTCAAAAAGCATACATGAACAAAATGAACAAAAATAATATGTAATAATATACAATTTCATAAGAAGAACTTGAAGAAAATGTGGCTGTTTCAGCACTCCCAATCTCTCATTCTATTTAAAACTCTTTAGCAATATGTTCGTTCTCTGGACAGAGGGAGAAGGCAGATATTATTTAGGGAATGGGTGGTTATCTGATTTCACTGACATTTATTGAACATCAGAATCACAACAGAGTTTGGACAGGAACTCTTGGCAGCAACTGCAGACATACAAATTTAGTGCCTAATACTGATGACATGGAACAGATTTCCATGTCTGTGTTGCTGAAATTCAAAATGGACTCAGAGCTGAGCCTCTTTGCCATTGGTACATATCTGGTGAACATGCAGGACAATCTTAGCAAAAGCAAAAAGAGGGTCTTGTGTAAGTCTCCAGACTACAGACTTTATTTCAAGAGTCCTCATATCGGTTTGCCCTCATATGAAGAGCAGTTTCTGGTTCCACATTACCACCAAACAGTATGTACGGTCTATTTACTAATGTCTTGTTCTGCAGGAAAAGTCCTGTCTTACAGGAACATATTTTTTTCCTCTGGCTTACTATATATTTAGAAGTACAGGTAGAAACCCCCATAAAGGAAGAGGTATGAGGAAAAGCTACCTTCCCCTTTGCACCAGTGATTCTTCACCCATAGATGGTCACCAAAGTCTTCAGCCTTGACTCTCTCATCCTTCATTTAAGACTAATGGAAAGTAAGAATATAAATGTGTAGTTAAGGTCTCGACTTAAATATCCCTATTTGTCTCCTGAATCTGTCTGAATGGAAAGCACCTAAACCAATACGTGTCCTTTCCTGAAACCCCATTCATTTCTATTCCACAGCACCTGCAGACCAGTATCCTACTCACCAGGGCTGCTGTAGGTGATCTCAGGAATTCATGCCAGTGTGTAAAGAATAAGCGAAGGAATGGAAGACCTTAAATCCTGAGCAACACCAACACTTTCTGAAGGGGGCTGTGAGAAGGAATGGAGGAGCTTTGAGAAGGGATTATAGAGTAATATTATGGCATTCAGGATGCACTAAAGCAAGAGATTGATTTACAGCTGATGACCAGAAACCCCAAAGATAAGGAATATTCCAAAGGAAACCTTGTTCAATCACCCCAGTTCTTGCAATAGGAAATTCTAGGTGTAACTTCTGAAAGCTGAGCTCCTGCAAAACTGCAAATCTGTCATAAACTTAGACTAGAAATGTACTTGGTAATGTGGAGCTATTTGTGCCATCTGGCAGCTGTCAGCTTTCTCTATTCACTTCCCCCCTACTAATGCAAAACACAGAAACTGGACATTTTACATTTCACTACATTTAAAGGTTGGTGTCTGGAGGCTTTTTTTGGCCAAATCATTGCACGCTTCTAGTGCCTGTTATCTGGGCATCCATTGCAAACATTAATAATGACTTACCCTGCTCAGCAACAACCCTCCTTCCTCTAATATTTCTTTATGGTAGTGCATCTTCCAAGAACATCGCATATGTCCTCTTAAATACCTGAAATTCACCTCATACACTGTTTCAGAGGATTTAAAAAACAGCTGGTGTTTATCTCTAAGCTATCTCCATTTTTAGCTGCAGTTAATTGACCTCCATCATTTTTTTTTTAATCAAAGATAACATTTCCTTTTTTTTTTTTCTTTTTTTTTTTTTTTTTGCCAGAACATTTACAGCTATTCTCAATTCTTTTTTAGTCAGTGCTGTCACTTTGCTATAAGCCACCTGTGACACCAAATGATTAATTTGCTTCTTCTTCATTTCTATTATGTTCTGTGAAGAGAAGCAATAGGTCAGGCAGGACCTTCAGGTGTTCGAGGAGAGGTGCCTTCCCCAGAGGGCAATGCAAGGGCGGAGGCTTGGGGACAAAAGGGAATGGTCAGGAGGCAGGCAGGAATAGTCACAGCAAGTAGCCAGGAAGTTGCCCTGCAAACAGACTGTGAGAGTGCCAAGGAGGCAGTGCATAGTCAGCAGCCAGACCTTCATGGTGATAAAAAGAAAAAATCAGAAGAGACCAAAGGAGTCTGTGCAGAAGTTGAACTGATGGAAACTAAGTCTGGAAACAATATTGTTCCAAAAAAGAGACAGATAGCAAAGGCATCTTAGTTTATAAACTCCTTTAACATGTCTAGATTTATTTATGTCTAAAAGTTGGACATTAAAAATGTGGCTTTTTCAGATTAAAGTCTTTTTATCTTTTGCCTTTTTGGGGGTGCAAGCTATAAGGAAATAGTCTAGATACACCCACCTTCAAGCTCTGATTGTTGTGGGCATGGTCCTGCTTTGCACTGCAAGAATAAACAACAGCGCGATTTCTCTGGTGGTATTGACTATTGCAGGCTGGATGTCAGATCTGTGAAACATGTCAGCTTTTTGATATAGCAATAAAAAAAGCATGAGGAGCTGTGCAGAACAACATGCTCTGAATTGACATTTAATTCCTGGGATCATCTCTGCCTATTAAAGATTCTCTGGTTCTGCTCTCTGGAGACAGCTGTAAAGTCAAAGGCTTTTGATGTTCATAATGGGAATTCAAGTCTTGTGCATTTCATAAATAAAGTGGCCTTACAGCACCTTTCTTTGCCCCGAGGTCCTCGACTGCCTGGAGAGTGCAGCTCATTGCAAAGCCAAGTTTACTCTACTGACAGAAAAGGAGAAATCTCACTGTAAGTCTCTGCAGCTACACATTCCAGATAAGAAATGAGTAGGGCAAAGAGTAGCAAATAAATCTATACTGCTTTTCAGCAGAAAGGTAAGATGGTGTACAAACCTTACTTTTTTGAGTTTTGTGCCTTTAGATTGGAACTAGTGTTCATGGAGTGCTCCAGACTGATGAGATTTTCTGCATCGGGATGTCACAGTGCTGTGAGCACGCATCGTAGGCAAGTGGTTGCCAACCCTCAGAACAGTGCCAGCTTCAGAAATGAAAGATGTTGGTGGGGGTGCTGCTAACCACACATCTTACGTTCCAAAAAAATAACATATTACCTGGGCGAAGTCCATCTGCTGAAGCTGTAAAAATTCTGAGCTCTCAAAGGCCATAACAAACCTCACTGTGGAAACTTGATTCTCCACTTTTCAAAGAAATTTTCCCTGTTCAGCACATTGCCAAATGTACAAGGTTCTGGCTTTACAAATTTCTGTAGGTTCTTTCTTAGTTCCATTTTACTGTTATTCTACTCCTCAAACATTTCAGGTCACCTCTGCTTGTAACATTTGCCACTTTGCCATTTTTATTTGATTTCTGAGTAGCCATTCTCCAAATATTGCTTTGTGATTGTAATGTAGCATTACCTATCCCATGCAACCAAGATCAGGATCCAGTTGCAACACAATGCACGGAGACAGAGCAGGAGGCAAATCACTGTCCCAAAAGCTTATGAAGAGTGAAGGGTAAGAAAATGGGAAGATCTCTACAAGGAGAATCAGATGTGGTTAAAAAAAAAATCACCACTCAGGAAAAAAATCATAGCTGGGTAATAAGGGCTATTGTCTTATACATAGAGTCTGATGGCATAACCTCAGTCTTATCTGCTAGTGTGACATGGTAAGCTTGTAAGCATCCCCAGGGCTGGCTGCATGTAGCATTATTTGACCCAAGACTGCGGACATGCCAGCACTGATTCCAGGACTCTCTGATTGTTTCCTCAAAAGCAACGCTAAAAGGATTCAGCTTGATAGAAACTATATTTTATTGTGTTTCATATGTTTGCAGCTCCTACCTCCCAAGAATCTCTTCAGCATGCTAAAAAATTGAATTGCTACAGATGGATATTTCTTTCAATTACTGTAAAAACATGTAACAAAGCCTCTGGCATGCCAAGAACGAGGCATCAAAGCTCAAGAGCTTACATATTCTATTAAGTCGTTTAATATTGTAAAGAAGAACAGAAAAAATACAGTGTTTTGTCCCTTATGGACTTCTTTAGGAGACCTCAGGGAACCAAAAGGTTGAAGTTTTCCTGGTCTTCCTGCTCTAATATTAAACCACTTAATAGAATATGTAAGCACTTGAGCTTTGATGCCTGGTTCTTGGCATAGCAAGTACAGTTCATACTGTTTTGATGATTTGGGGTGGTCTGTGGGAGATTATTTTCCCCTCCTGTTGAGAAACCACAGGAAACACAGGCTTGGCATACAGACTTTTCCTTTTTGTCTTGGGGTAAAACTTGTTGGTACTTTCCCTTGTACTACTACTTGTTACCTCAAAAAACTTTCATTCAAATGAAATAGATGTAGCAAAGGTATGCAGATGGGATCGGAGCTCTAACTCTGCAACAGAGATTTTCTATTATGTGGACCCATCCGGGGCTGTAGTGTGAGCCACACATAACACCAGCAATGTGAAGAAAGCTGAACATTACCACAGACCTAAGATGTTCTGGGACTCAGTGCAAAATGCAAAATAGGCAATCTCACATATGGCAGTTTGAGCTGACCAAGAGGCTGTTGTATCATGTTGCCATCTACTGACACGCTCCTGTGCTTGCTCTAAGTGCTCTAGAACTAAATCAGGGAAAAGACACCCAGAAAACTATATTCTATTCATTTATTTTTCCAGAAATAGATGTATCCAAATTGGAACTAAGCAAGAGTAGGAGGTTCTGCTCCATCGGAAACTGTCTCAACCTTTATTGGAAAAGCTGAGATGAAAATAATACTATACTTAATTTGGAAATGTTCACCTTTTACTTTTTTTTTTCTACTTTTTTTTTTTTTTTAGGGTCTGGTACATTTACATTCATTTAAACATCAATTTGTGTTTAGCAAATTATTTTGTTGGCTTGAAGGTCTGGGACCTAGTGCCCAGATTCCCCAGGACAGATCTCCAGCCATGTGACTCCCACATTGTGCCACATGGCTCATAAGTAAATCAGTGTATTGCCAAAGGAAAAAAAAATCCTCTAACTTCAAATGAAGAACATAGAAAAAGAGAAGGCTGAACAGTAGGTCCAAACTGCACTGCAGTGCAGGGGAAACAGATTGTTATCTTTATGGGGCAATGGACAGGATGGAAATGAAATGTAGATTTTTATTGGACTTAAATACTGCAGGCCAGTTTGAAGGGGGACAGGAGGAGAGTGGGAAAAAAAAAAAAGTTTGATTTCAGTAAATAATATATTTCATCATCAGTATTTTGAGGTAACATCAAATGTTCTTACAAAATCATCAACCTTACAGAAATTTCAGCTCACTTGCACAGAAAATTGTTTTACCTAACTTTTTTTTTTTTCAGAAATAAGCTTTATAATAAAGTAAATACAATTTTATAAATAAATAAATAAAGTTTTGATAAAGATTTCAGTACTGTCTTTTGTCCATCTCTCCCTGTAAGGTTGGATTCTTCTCTCGCTTTTACTGTTTTCGTATCAGAACAACTTTAGACACTTGGACACCTAACAAAGACACAGTCTGGTCTATGGCCTGAAAATATGCCAGTCACTTCTAATTTTAACAGAAGGAATAGCAAGAATTTCCTAAATCTTGCTCTCTCTCTCCACCAGCTCAATACCGGCCTAATTGAATCTCTCCAAATGTTTTGTGAATGTTATAATGAAATACTCTGGCTGTGTACTAGAAGTGGAAGCATGTTCTTAAGCTTTGTTTCTAAATTTAGAATGGATATTGTGAGGGATTTAAAATCTGATTTAATAGCAGTAGAAGAGGCTGTTGAAGGAGGTCACCAAAATGCTCATCTGAACTTTGATAACCCATGTTCCCCTCATTAACATGAGGATAATTCAATGTATGTGAAGTTTCTTTCCTTCCTTCTCCCAGCTGCCATTTAGACTAGTTCTTACCTTGTGTGTGTGTTGATTTGAAAGTGTTTTAGCTTAGTTCTTCTGATAATATACAACAAGAGCAAACATTTAAAGACTCACTAGAGCTCTTCAAAAACATTCTACATAATTCTTGTCTGTGACAGAAAATATCTGTTAAAATCACAGAACCTCAGAATGGTTGAGGTTGGCAGGCACCTCAGGTCCCCTGATGAATCCATGCTGACTACTCCTGATAATTTTCTTGTCATTCATAGTTTACAGGTTTACCCACTCTATCACTTTCTCAAGGACTGAGGTGAGGTTGTGCAGCATATTGTTCCTTGAGTCCTCCTTCTTGCCCTTCTTGAAGATGATAGGAACAAATGTTTTTCTACATCAATTCTGCTCCCCCTAAAACTCAAAGAAATTCCCTGGCCTTATGCAGAGATGAGACCTGCAGAAGCATTGTATGTATGCCCAGCACAGGGAAGCCTTTCATCCACTTTCACAATCAGACAGGAAGGGTTGATTCACACTTTCTACTGGACAGAAAAATTAGTAAGATGCCATAACCATCCGATTATGAAGGGCTCCAGAAGGGCTTATTTGCCCAGATTTACCAGCATCAGCTATGGTGACAACGCTTCAGAAATGGCTTACGTGCATATGGTATAGCAAGAACATGGCAACTTGACCTTCTGGGAAGTATCTCAGAGAAGATTTAGTGGCACTGTCATGCTCAATATAAGTATTTTCATACAGTGGTTAGTAGCAGAAATCTTTAAGCTGACAGAAAAAGTCATAACTGTGTTCAGAAGCTGGAAGATTGATCCTGATGAACAGACAGCTATGATCTTTTGCTTAAATGAAACAAGTAGTCTTTGAAACAATGTTCCTTAGTGTTGAAATGTATTTCTCATGCCTTTAACTTCACACAAAGGCTTGATACCTGGTTAAAGGGAGAGATCTATAGTTTGTTGCCTTGTTACAGTATGTGTTCATATTACAGTGCAAAGAAGAGAGCTCTGCAAAGCACAGATCAGTTTGCATATTCAACAACCTAGCTAACAAGCAGTTGCTGTATGGTTCACAGAGTATCCTCAATGATAATCACCTGCATTTATATTTTCAAACAGGAACTGGAAATAGTATAAGACATTACACTGGTAGTATCTTATTCTGTAAGTTTGAAATGTAATAACATATTCTTTAAACAAGTTTCCTGTAAGACACTTAGGGTTTTACGTCTTTCAGGATAATTTAAACTTTGAAAATGCTCATCATGATAGGACTGTAATAGAATAACAATGACAATTAAATATTAAATACTGAAGATATTAAGTGAATATTTTAGATTTCATTGTATTTAAGTATATTTTCTAATTTATGTATTAAAAAAAAAGTGTTGTTGAGTGATAGTTCTGGTTATGACTTTCTGGAAGTCTTATAGCCATCTGTGTATACTGAATTATTATAATTATTGATTCACTATATTAACAACTATGCATAAATGTTTTAAATCATAACCTAGTAGCTTTTATATTTGATTTACCTGCATTTTAGACACACTAATACTTTTTAATAAAGCTTTGCATTTCAAGATTATAGGACTTTCATGGAGAAGCCCTCGAAGCAATTTACAAATTCCATTCACAAAACCCTGTGGATAAAGATTATCCTTATTGTAGAAGATCAGTAAATTAAGAAGCCAAGTTTCAATAATCTGCTTAAGGTAACTGTGAAGTACGACCTCCAGTTCTTAATTTTAGCCCTTGTTCTAGTCATTTCCTTTCATATCCTTATTTATTTTTCCTAAAGGAATGTTTCAAATGAAAATTCATGTCTGTTCATAAAATCTATAGAGGTAGGTTTGAAAGAACATTTGTCTAGGCAGTGTATGCTTTTTAGAATGAAAGGATGATGTTTTCAGAAAGTATTTCCGACATCCATGAGCATCTACTAAGTAGACTGCTCCAATCTTCTTTTATTTAATGGCTCTTGTACAAACAACCAATTGGACTTGTCTTTGACATTGAGTTCAACAGTGCTACATTTAAAGAGCTGTACTGAGAGGGACAGTCTCTTCTCCAGACTGCAGCAGGGTGTCCCTCCAGATGTTGTTTAGAACCATCCAAGGCTCTCTCGTAGACCCTTACTTCTTACCTGCCGTTTCAATTGGTCCTTTTAGTGTACTTTTCTCTGGTTATTTACAAGGATAGGAAATAAAGCCTGTCTGATATGCCCTTGTGAAGTGATGTCTTTGTGTTCAGCCCTGCTCCACTGCAAACCTGCCTGACTTTTCCTGCTGTTTAGGCTAAGAACTGGAATACTTTTGTCAATGTAATTTTCTAGGGTATTTGGTCTTGTCTGTGATAAGAGTGCACATTGATCAAGCTATACAGACAGACTTCGGTGAGTGAATAAGGTTTACATTCCAGTCCAAATGTATTGTTTGGTTATATTTAAGTCCTGTTCCCTTTTAGTTCTTCACTTATTCATATCTCATGTTTTTCATCTGCTAGTTGCTATTAATTTCTTTTTGTTCCATCTCTCCTCTTAGACAGTTATTCTTAAATAAAATTTTATTCTAAAATTTCATTCACTAGTGTGTCTTCCACTCTACTGCATCTGAGTAGAGGGACTTAAGAATATTAAAGCCTGGCGATGCCTTACTGTGATTAAAAGGGAGTATGGGGATGGAATATTACATCATCTTTTGACAATGGATCTCAGCCCACTAGGTCTTTAAACCCACCAAAGCACAAACACTGTCCAGTAGTACTGCTTTAGCAAAATCTTATGTATACACATGTATATAATTGAATGAAACATAATATGTTGATTGTAACATATTCAAAGGTGGCAAGGTAAACATACCCTGTAATGTTTATTAAGATTATATTGATATCCCAAACATAACATTAGAACTTTGTCTACTGTAGCTGTGCTCTGAAGTACTATAACTTTAAGGTGTCCTTAAATAACTTGCAAAACCAGCCTAGAAAGAATAAAGATCAGATAGTGAAAAAATTTCTATTATGTAAGACATCAGTATCCTTTTAGTCTAGCCATTTTTGTGGCTGCAGCTGAAACAAAAGAATACATATTTCCAGAGAAAGGAAGTTAAAAAACAGATTATGATGTAGAAATCCAGCAAGACTAATGGGTGGGTGGTGGTTTGGTTTGGTTTGGTTAATAGCTGAATTGTTGTGCATGAATTTTGGTATCTAATATCATAGGTTCAATAACTATTATGTGCTGAAAGGCTTCAGGACTCTACACTTAAATACTGATGGGCTGTTAAATGATATTATTGGGTACTCTAAATCTTTACAGAAACACCAGCCTGTTCTTACTATTGTTCTTGTTGTTCTGAGGAGTATTATGTAATGACAAAATGCTCTAAGTCCCTAAGGGAACACAGAGAATATTTTGTATTAGTTTCCAAGACATCCTGTAAGAGACATATTCTGTTACCTACACTCCTGCGTAGTACTTTGGTCTCCAAATGTTACTTCCAAAATCAATGGACGAGTCATATAGCCCTAACTTGACAAAACACAGAAAAGCAGTTCAAACTACCTAGTTTAGTGTGCTGTCTTCCAGGACAGACTTCTGGTTGCATGATCAGAACAATTCTGTGTTACCTCTGCACTTGGCCTCTCATACTATCCTATCATACTCACAAGAGCAAGGTATATTACAGCACTGGTGTAAGCAGTAGTAATTACTCTGGGATCCTTATTGTCTGTTTCTCCCTGGTAACTTTTTGTTCATTTTTTTTTCTTTTTTTTTTTTTTTCCAGTTTATTGGGATACAAACATATTTGGTACTCTGATTTGGAGCATCAGAGTATAATGTTGATCATGAAGTAAATAATAATGCTCGGTTTTCTCTGTACCCTCACTCAATAACTCATTGTATTCAGTTTTACTGTCCTTCTACAAACACGTGTGAGTCTGTCCAGTGATAAGTTAACTCTGATGTCATGAACTGTACAAAATACCAGGCATTTAAATATTATAATCAGAACCCAGATCTGAAGATGTGAAAGATGAAAACTCATGTCTAGTAGGAGATGAAGAAATGCTTTGGCAGAAGGCAAATAAAGAAATGACCTGTTTTCTTACATTAAAGAAAACCTTGAGAGCTGGCAAAGACCAGAAAATAGAGAATCCCTAAGTTACACTAAACTTCTCTCTTGTAATTCCTCCACTGTCTAAGATGAACCATTTGAAGGTCCAATTAGTCCCCTAATAATCATGACTGTTATCTAAAGATGAATAAACCATGTACAGAAAATATTGCAATCACAGCCACAGCTGTTATCATATGCTGAAACATTCTTACATGACCTTGGTTACTACAGTACCTGCCAGTTGAAATAAGACATGGAATTATTACCAGCTTCAATTAGACTAGCAAGCTGTTCTTTAGCCATTAACATAAAACACACAACAAGAAGTTATTACAAATTTTGACTACCCATTCCTAAACTGAAGGGGTGAAATTCTGGAAAGAATTTCAGTTCATCATTATTAATGTGACTAGAAATAGTAAATACAAGTACTTGATTTCAAAAGATCCCCAATTATCTGTCACTTCTAGAAATTGAATCTTAAGCTGTAGGGATGCAGTAAGCAGAAAGGCCCTGGAAATGAGCTGCCTAATGCTTTGAGGTTTATTTAGAACAAAGACACAAAAGGGGGGGAAGGAGGGAGTGAGGGAGTGGGAGGGGGTGTGGGGAGTTCAGCATGCTTTTCTTTATTCAAAAGGTAGGAAGTATGTGACCTTGTGTGGGGTTTAATATTTGTCTACCATGAGGTCTATTTCTAGCAACCTGAGACATTTTAATAAAAATAATCCTTTAAGATCTTTCCAAATCTAAACTTCCAAACATGTATTTGTAGTAAAGTGGTGCCAGCTTAATTATGTATGTCTTTGTCAAGTAGTAAATATTTTAATCTTCTGGAACTTTTACGTTCACCTTTCTAATCCGTATATCCCTTTCTATATTATACCAATATCAAAACACTGAATTTTGATATAAACCTTAAACATAGACAAATATCCTGCTTTTTTATAACAAGTCTAATGACACCGGTGCAATTTCTTATGCCAGGAAAATTATTCTGTTTTTAATTGGTTGAATTATCCATTCAGTTTAATATAATGTAATAAAAGAATAAAAGAGATGGAGAAAATGAAGAGTGTGGGTTGAATTAAAGTACCTGCAAGCATTCCCAGACGTATTTTGTTTTATAAATTTAGTTCAGTTTGAGATATCACTGTTTAAAATTCAGTTTATACAGTAATTTTTGTAGGATGACTGGGTCACATGGCCATTTTCTGCTCCCAGGAAGCTGGAACCAATTCTCTAAAGAGATTTGTGGTCAATATAATGACTCTTTTGACTCATTTTTCATGGGAATTCTCTAATATCTTAAAAAAAAATGTTTCTGCAAACACTTCAACTGCTAAAGTTATTCATTACAATAGGGATACTGGAATTTCTCATGGGATGCCTAGTCATGATTTGCAGCTTTTCATTCCTTTTATCTATCTGCTAAACAGAATCACCTGAAGTCAATGGGACATTAAACATATATCCACAACTATTTCCATTATCTAAAAAAAAAATGTTATTTCAGACAAGTCAATATTGTCTGAAAAAGCAGATCATTTATCCAGTGTGCAATAAGCCAATTCTCACACACTCAGGAGAGATATTGCTTTTATTCTGGCCTGGGTACTCAGGGAGTTTTCCACAAATCAAGCACATCCAATGCCAGCTTCTTCATTACATTTATACATTAAACTAATGCATATTCTATCTATCTATATAATACATATTCATTATAATCTACATGAGTTGCATAATTACGTCATCATTCTTCATTGCTCCTTTTCAGGCCCTTCTTTGCATGCCTTCCTTTCTTTGGGGGTCCTTGGTGGTCCTTGATGGTCTTCTCTTATGAAGTACCCTAACCTCTTTTATCCTTGTATGGTCACATGTCACCTAAGGAAAACATAAGGATACTTTATCTCACCAGCTTTCCTTTGTTTCTTCCAGAAGGAGCATTTCTCCTTGATCAAAGGCAGCCTAGGTTAAATATTAAACATCATGTACTACATAAATAGTATTTCATTAAAGGGATGCTCAATTAAACATAGACAATACCTCTTCTCTTCCAAGGGAGAGTTTGTCCATATCAATTATCTCCCCCCTTTTTGAGTCTTAATTTGTTTTAACACCTTTAAGTCTCAATTTGTTCCTTTATATCTCCTTGGGATGCAAAGAGGTACACATTGAATCAGACAGTTAGTAACTATAATCACTAAAATGATCAACAAAATAATCACAAATAGCTATTTAAGCTACCTTATATTAGGGAGCCATGAGGTTAACCAAGAAAGATCCAGTCCTTCCTTTTTCAGAAACTTTGGAAGCCAATTCCTTTAATTACTGATATTTTTAGAGATTAAAACAACACATTCCTTTGAAATCCTCACAATCATATTTTTATCTTAATAGTAAATAATCTATAATAGTAAATAAGCTAAATAGTTAATAATCTAACCTAAATTGCCTGATTCTCCAAAGCAGTTTCTCAAATCTGGGTCATTTCAATTCCAATAGCTGTTAAACCCTGGGAGGCAAAGTTTATATCCTTCATCAGCACACACACAATATTTTTCAAGGTATGGTAATTCATGGCTATTTGTATTTATCCAGGAGTTAAAACCTTTGTACACTTCATCTGGATTTCTTGTAATAGTTTTCTAATACGTAGCTTAATTTTTTGATTCATCCTTTCTATTTTCCCACTAGACTGTGGTCTCCAGAGAATGTGTAAATCCCATCTAATCCGTAAAAATTTTGAAACTTCTTGAATAACTTCTGCTACAAATGTGGTCCCCTATCTGATGAGAATCCCTCAGGGACTCTGAAACTAGGTATTATATTTTTTTAATAATACTTTTACTACTTCCTTAGTTTTGTTGGTGTGACATGGGAAAGCTTCTGGCCAGTCTGAAAAGGTATCAACAATTACCAATAAGTATTTATACCACTCACACTTGTATAATTCTGAAAAATCAATTTGCCAATAGCTCCCAGGTACAAAGCCTCTTTTTGCCTCTCCTGGTAAAGGTCCTTTATGAAATTTTGGATTATTTTTCAAAGAAACCTCACAACCCTGTGTAATACTTTTGGTGATTTTTAACATATTAATGCTTTTTGCATATGTTTTGACCATTTCTACTAGAGCTTCAGCTCCCATATGAGTGGTACAATGTATTCTTTTAATGATCTCTCTTATTACTTGAGAAGTAACTATAGATTGTCCACCTGGAATTTTCCACCATCCTTCAGAGGTCTTAATACAGTACAAGAAATCAGCTAACACCTTTTCTTTTTGTATGTATTCAGCAACCTTGATATCAAAAGTTATTTCTGGAACTAAGGTTGTTATTTCTGTAAGTAAAGCAACTCTTTTCATGACTTCATCAGCTATTTTCTTTGATTATGTCACTCTGTCCCAGCTGATGTGCACTGCAATGTATCACTGCTATTTCCTTTGGTTTATTAACTGCTTCAAGCAACCTCAAAATCTCTTTGCTATAATTTATAGGATTCCCTCCTGGTGATAGCAATCCCCTCTCTTTCCAAATTGCACCATGTGCATGTATTACTCCAAAAGCATACTTTGAATCTGTATAAATGCTGGCTCATTTTCCTTCTGACAGTTCTAAGGCTCAGGTCTCTTAGGGTGGATGAGTTCAAATATGTCCCAGTCCAACTAGAGCCTCCAGTTTCATAGGGTAGTGTTTTCATATTACTGGCTTGACTCCTGGCTTTAGCATTATTTTTTCCAATTCAGCTGATCTGCTTTTCCAGGTTTCTCAGTTGCCCATATGAAAGGGGTTACAGCATCCACTATTTCAGAGACAGAATTGCTTGATAATTACTTATTCTTGCTTTCCAGTGTCTTAATGAATTCTTGCGCTATATACATTTGCGCCTCCCAGGCATTATTGTGAGGGATGTGAATTCTCATCTTGTTTTCATCCAAAGCTATTTGTGCCCCAAATTTATTTAATGTGTCTCTTCCGGTCAGAGGCACCAGGCATATAAAAACTCGTAAACATTTTGCTATTAATTTTACAATTAATTGGCTGAAAAGGGTCTAACTTCTTGTTTTCCTGTTGTCCCAACTACAGGTATTGAATACTTACTCATGGGTCCCCTACAGGTGTTCAATACTAAGTTGCTCCTGTATCAACTAGAAATTTGATTACATCACTCCCCACCTTAATGTCAACCAGCTAGGGAAATCAGTTCCTCAACCCCCAGTCCCCACCAGCCTGAGTCCTCCTCCATAATCCCAATCAATTCCCCTGGTACAGGGTTGTAGTGGGGATAGGAAACCAATTATATTGTACTTTTGGACATTTATTTTTCCAGTGTCCCTTTTCCTTATAGACACTAATCTTTTGCCAATAGAATCCTAATGCCTGATCCTCTTTCTGTTCCTCAACTTCTTTCACACCCTGTCCTTCTTTAAAACCTCATCCCCTAGATGGAGCCTGAGCCCTTGAAAAGACAGCTGCCAAAACTGCCACATTTTGTTTCCTGACTTTTAGTTTTTCCTTTTTCCTTTTCCTTTTTTTCAACCTCTTCCCTATTATTTTAGACCTTATACTCAATGGTTAAATGTTAAACATCATGTACTACATAAATGATACTTGATTAAAGGGATGCTCAATTAAACATAGACAGTACCTCTTCTCTTCCAAAGGAGAGTTTGTTCCATTACAGCAATATGGTCTACAATGAGATACAGTCCAGATTCTCATTAAGCAGTGAAAGAAGGGGAAAATAGAAGTAGCCAGTCACAGAAATTGCCTGGCTTCTACCTCCATCATAATCTTTTTTTTTTTTTTTTCATACAGGATGTTTGTGATTCCCTTATTTTCCTTACCTACTCAATAAATACTCATTATCTGTTTTAGAACCCCTTTAAAGTATGTTTCAAGTGTCACACTAACGAAGCACATAATGTCTGTGCCATTACTGGATTAACAGCTCATTCATGCAATGAATCTGATCACTTTCCAGGTCTGTGCTCTAGGACCACAGGGAGAGCACTGAAGAAGTGTAAGGACCTTGTGTGTCCTGCTAAACAAAACAGTCCTAGTCAATAGATAATGAACAATTAATGGGATATTACTAGTCATGTTTTATAGTAAGGGAAACCCAAACTTAGTGAGGACAATGGAAGTTTTGCTACTGTGCTTGCAAAAGCCAAGACTTTCCTCACTACAATTACAATGGAATTATGCTGACATACACTTTAGAATGTTTGTAATTATCACTAGTTCATATGACTGAAAAACTCAAAACTCAATGTATTAATCCAATTTTTTACAGTGCATATAGAAGAATTAGCGTGTTTGTATATATGCCCCTGTACAACCAAGTGTATTGAAGTTAGAATATTAGTCATATTTAAAGCCTAGATTTGGTAGTTATCTCTTGGACAGTAAACTCAAACTGCAGTTACTTTGTCATTGCAATTCCTGTGCTCTGTACCCTTACAGCAAAATCAATTTATCTAGTTTGTTAGGCCTTTGTAGAACTGAGCCCATGTCCTCCTCAATATAACTAAATAATGTCTAAGTCAATAATCACCTGAGGCAGCTCAAAGTGACTTTCAGTTAGAGAGGAAAATTGGTTTGTATAGTTTTTGTATATGTTCTAATATTTTCAGGGAGGCACGACAGAGAAAAAATAAATAAATCCCCAAATAGTTTCCAGACATAGATAAACTACTTTTCAGCAGTGTTTAAGGGATGGCTGTCTGTGGTAGCACAGGACTGGGATCTAAGACCAGAAAGTCACTTTCAGACTTTCAGTCTTATATTTCTAACTGTTAACCGATGAGAAATCTTATGTAATGGTTTTACGTGTAGTTTATCAAATTCCTTTTATCAATTTCATGGGAGAGGAAAAAAAATACACCAAGGTATAATTTAAAGAATTTAGACCCTTGCAAAGTCTGCATGTCATTATTTGAACAGGCAGATTTGGAACCCTTCAAACTATGTATTTTTTTCAGGGGCCGTACATATTTTAGGTTGATAAGTGATTTATGTTCTTTCTGTCCTGCTTATGAGAGCACGGTGTACTCTTCACCAGCATCTGTTTGAAAAGTAGTACACTAGAAGCTGGATCCAAGGTCTTGCTGAGTGAAGAACACATTAGAAAGTAGAAGTGGGAGTTACAAAACTGTTTTTTCCGTTGTTGTTGTTGTTTATTTCTTTAAAACTTTTTCATTGTCTTTCTTAATAATGTGTTTTCACTGCAATGGCACACAGTTTTTTACCGCCTTAACCTAGCATCTACACTGCTGTATCAGCAATCTGTCTTATTTGGCAGCTTCTGTTTGGGTGAAAAAATGTTTCCAGGAGAGCTATGAACATAAAGGAACATAAATTCATTGTTGCCACCTTCAAGGGGAGCAGTGCTGTCATCACAGCTGAATGTGGAGGGGGACAGACAGTCACAGCTCCTGGGAAAGAGCTACAGTATCAAAATGTCTGTCAGGGATGTGCTCTGGAAAAGGAGGAGGGGAGTTCACAGAGTCTGGGCCAATGTCCAGTATCATGGTATAGAACAGCCCACAACGTACTTCTCTTCATTCAAGGCTGTGGTATCTGTTCAAACATGAAACACTTTGAGAAGCAGGTTCATTAACTTTTTAAAACCATCTAATCACACCTAACTTTTAGTACTTCAAATAATAAAAATTAAAATTCAAGGAAAATGTGATCAAACCTTGAGTTGCACTGTGACACCAGATGCTTGAAATGGCCTTGAAACTTTCCTCCCTTCTTCTCCCTCTGGCAATACTGGT
Organism: Heteronetta atricapilla; assembly: GCA_011075105.1. Taxonomy (NCBI): domain Eukaryota; kingdom Metazoa; phylum Chordata; class Aves; order Anseriformes; family Anatidae; genus Heteronetta; species Heteronetta atricapilla. The sequence continues at coordinate 52,621,731 of CM021735.1, forward strand.
GAGATGGAAGGAATGGATGGAATCAAAATAACATTGCAGGAGAGGTGGTACAGGCAAAATAGGTGGACTGCATTCAGCAGTGGCTTAATGTTTGTTCATGAATTTGGAATATCATCTCATATGATTTTTTGGGAGCCAGTGTAGTAGTCACTGTCAGACAATGGGAAAGATCTAATTCATTTTTTACAGAAAAATAACTTCTATAGACTTAATTTTCTTCTATAAACCTAACACCATAGACAGTCTGTCCTTCTTCTTAAAAACATATATCTCTTAGCTCCAGATGTTGTAATCCTTCTTGATAGCCTGATTCTAAATATCCACTATGTAGGCCAGTGTTTCCTAATTTCATTTTATTGAATGACCATGAGGATGTTTTCAGAAAAAAATAAATTATAATAATAAAAAAATCCACAGACCATCTCGACAGTGTTCCCACAATTGTCTTAATTTAAAAGCAACTAAAAATTAGGCTAAAGTTTAAATGTTTGTTTATTACAAAATGAAAGGAAAGTCTGCTTGGAAGTTTGGGGAGTATGTGTGGTTTCTTTCTAATTTCACAGACCAATGTATTAAACTCTACCAACGACTCATGAAGCAGTGTTGGAGAAACACTCCAAAAATGCTATTGGAGATACATTACTGAGTGTGGAGTTCATGGCTCCTAGGACGGCTGTCTAATCTATTCATATGTTGGATATGTCCATGCTTGATATTGACTGCTCTCCATGATGCTTTTGCTAAAAAGTAAGCAGAGCTGACTGTGCCAGATAAGAAGATTGTTTCTGTTGCATGCATGAAACTTGGCTATTAACTGTCTTGTAGCTCAACAGACACAGTCAACACTAGGCAAACTCTGAAGTTTGGCAAGGCTGAGATTGCCAGCTTGGGGGGCAGAGGGAGAGAATTTTATAGGAACCATGTGAAGGATTTTTCAGATTTATTTCTCTCTTGCCACCCTGCTCAACGCTCTGAGGAAAAAAAAAAAAAAGGAAGGAAGGAAGGAAGGAAGGAAGGAAGGAAGGAAGGAAGGAAGGAAGGAAGGAAGGAAGGAAGGAAGAAAGTCTCTTAACTGAAAAATGAAATAAACCAGTGGTGATACATTACCAATATAAAACCAAGAATCCAACACAAACTCTATACCTTTTTGAATTCATAGACCTCTTAAATTTAAAGTTGGATGACAGCATACCAAGAAAATCATTTGACAGATGAGGAAACTCTTGTGCTAAGCATGGCAAAGCTATTGACATATTGACTAATAACACCTCCTTAAGGACCTAAGTTCAAATGCTGCCCTTCTGTAAGAAAATACCAACTCAGACATCTTCCATGGCTGTCTTGTATTCCTGGTTTTCTTTTACACTGCTCATTCAGAAATATGTCACTGATTAGCTTTTTAATTTCCCTTCTCTTACTTAGGAAATAGATATCTTGAATTGCGTCATCCTCAGCATTGCTGTTTCAGTCTTGTCAATGAATCTCAATCAATTTTATTTGCTAGAAATAATGGTAATGCACTAAATGTGCATATTATTGTAGCCTATTTAAAATCCTTGGGACAGCTGTTTTAGAACATATTTCCTTGAAAATAGTTTTCAGCCTGAAAAGCAGGATTAATTAGCTTTGCAATGACCTACATAGATTGTTCAAAGTGCCTGATTGCTATCAGCCATCCAAGGAAAAAGCTAAGCAAATTGCACTGTTGATCTCATACAGAGGGCATGGAAAAAGAGAACACATTATTTACAAGGGAAAAAAAATAACATGCTAGAGACATCAAATGATCTATTGACATCATCTGCAAATTCATTTCAAATTACAGTCAAGGAAAAGTGTATTTGAACCTGAGGTCCATGGCAATAGCAGAAAATTAATTCACTGTCATGAATATGAACAGTAACTGTTCACAGTCTCTGCCTGATGATGGCTTTACTGCTGCCTGTCTGTCAAAAAAGGTAAACACTACTGTATTTTTAGGCTATCATTTTCTGGTCATGCAGCACCTCTCAGTTTTTCTCTGGCATTCTCTATACCGTTCATATCTTGGTAAGAATTATGAAATTCAGTCTCTTTTTTTTTGGTATAGTTTTATGCTATCTTGTGCACTACACAGACATTTGACTGTGTCTGGGGCTCTTCAGTAACATTTGTAAGGGAAGGTGGATCACCTCAGTATATGCAACGTTTTACCATTCTCCCATAGCAATAAAATATAATGGTTAAATTGCACAGAGTGTAACAGGTAAGATATATGAGAGATCACATCAAGTCTTTGTGTGGTGTAGACTTCTATCTCTTGTGCTGCAGTATGCCATGAAAGAAAGCCTAGGTAGGGTCATATAGAAGATCTACTGCCAATACAGACAGAACTGCTTAATAGATGATATAGAGCCAAGAGAATTCATCCTCCCTTCACCCAGACCAGCAGATCATTAGTGGGTTGAACACCAGTGTACAAGATCCAACACTCCATGTATACACTTAAACAAAGAAGAACCTAGGCAGAGGGGAGGAGATGCTCCTTCTTTTAGTTTCTCGTAATTTCTTGTAGTTACCCACTCTGACTTTATAATGTATTCTGTTACCTGTGGTTTCTCCATAACCTCTGAACAGAGTGTACTGCAGGACTTTTGCTAATTGCCTGTTTGATTTTTCCCACCGCAATCACATACATCTATACTCTCATGCCACTCTCCATTGAGTACCACAGACTCTCAGTCTCTCTTAGTGTTTAGACAAGCTTGAATAAGCTATCAGAAATAAATTACCTGTAATAGAGAGTAAAATAAACAAACATCTTATGTCCCTGCTCCATCTTGCCATGTACGAAGATCTTTGAGAAAGATTGCCATCATGCTGAAGATACTTCAAAGTCCTTATTAAAATTTTCTTTCAACCTTACTGTGCCATATGCAATATTGATCTATGTAAGTCTTTGGAATGAGATGAAAATTTGCTTTGATTTTGCTGAGGAAGAATAAGGCAAATGCCTTACATCTTCAGTTTCACAATCCAGCTGGCACAACATCTGCTACCACAGTCCCCACACACAGAATGACTTGTGGAGGATGTCTGAGCAGATGCCTCTTGACAGCCCCGTTCACTGGTGCTCTGAAGTTCCTGCTCCTCTGATGTATTCTGTTTTCCCAGTCCCTCATCTACACTAATTCTACATAGCCACCTTCATGAAATTAAGGCTGCCTGGAATCCCATAAGCCTTTCCTATCTTGGGCAAATCCTTTGGGACAGGAGCCCCCAGACTCTTCTGGCCCTGAAGACCTCCTCCTCAGACCTCCTCACCCCCTAATCTATGTTGGTAGGCTGCAAAACATCTAGGTAGTTCAGCTTGAACCGTATCTTGGGGATATATCTTTATCCCATCATTATCTTTTACAACTATTTCTTTATCCATTTGCACATCTAGACACAAAGAGGTTGAACCTGTTACCACCATGAGGGAACGAGAAAAACCCAGTCAAGAATGAATAAGCCTCAGGACAAGCCAAATACAGTAATTTGAAAATCCTGCATGGAGCAGAGTCCACAGGCAAGTCCACAGGATCCTTGGACAGAAACACCATCAGAATTTTGTCTACATTGTATTTCTGTCAACTTTCTCCTCTCCACATTGAAGAGTCTCCATCCATATGGCAGCTAATCCTTTTTATGAGTATTTTTATTTGCTTTTCTTTGTACATTTTCTAACTCAACTATGTCCTTTATGAGATGAAGAGTTCAGAACTGTACAGAGTACTCATCAAGAAATGCATCAAGGAAAATGATAATCTGCTTTGCCCTCCTGGCTGATGCCTAACCTTTTGTTGTTTTCTTACACACTGAACTGGTGGTTGTGGAGAATTGTCAGTGATTACTTCAAGAATTTCCTCCAGAATTGTAGCTGCCTGTTTGAAAGTCAGAATCACGTAAGCATGGTTTAGATTGCTGTTCCTTTGATGCCCAACCTAATATTTTCAGCAATGCAGTTCCATCCCCACCTCCTTTCTGCCCACTCAGTCAGTCCAGTGAAGTCTTTCTGGGGTTCTTCACTACAAGTTGGGAATCTGATGATCTGAAAAAGTTTAATATCATCTGCAAAGTTGGCAGTTTCCCTGGGCAACCCCTTCTCCAGATGATTGATGAAGTTGTTGTTTACAGCTTGTCCTAGTACCAGTCTTTTAGGGACTCTGTTTTTTCATAATAATTATTTTTTAAAATGAGATCTACTATGGAGCATACAAGGAGGATAATTCTAATGTAGATAGAAAAGAATCTGGACTTTTTAAAAAATTATTATTTAATCCAGCATGTGCAGAGTTGAGAAGTAGCTGCAAGTACACAATGGGAGTTGTTTGTCATCACTGTTAGGTCAAAGACTCATCTATCCAGGCCACAGACATTTTGCAGTACATCTGTCATCCTCCCTCATGCAGTTTGTATAACTTGGTGGCACCACCACTTCTAGGAGATGAGGCTTTTCAGACGGCTGAAGGTACAGAGTGCAGAAGATGAGCTTTGTCTAGTGATCAGCAGAGAGGGTCCAGGCTAGTATGGACTCTGTGACCAAAATATTTTCACTACTCTATCCTGTAACTCCATTGTATATAAAATGCTCCCTCTTGGGGAGGTCGGAAAGCTTTGCTCCTTAACATTTGCAGAGTTCAGAGCTGAATATAAAAATGGATTAAGTTACAAAGTAAAACTGTAACAGTAAATGTTTCTCTGGGAAGCCAAGTCTAAACCAGATCCAAAATATGTCATCTCCCTTGAGTTCTGTGTTACATCTGTGATACCAGATACAAAAACTTTGGTAAAGCCTCTCTGAGTCATTAAGAGGCAAGCTGAAAAAGACAAGGCCAAAGGAGATACAAAAATTAGCCAGCCAAATGTACAGTCTGCTCACAACAGTCCAAAGAGAAGAAATGGTAAAAGCCTTAAGGCTGTGTTGTTTGGTTGTGTTTTTTGTTTGTTTGTTTGTTTTTCCAACTGATACAAGCACCTAAGTTGAGCAATAACAACCAGGCTTATGAGTTTCTGTCCCAGCTGTATCTACTTCCTTTACGACTAAAGTGAACTTTGCCTTCCCAAAAAGGAGAGGGGAGTTGCCAAGAGATGCGCATGCTGGAACACCAGGCCCAGAGCTGTAGGAAAGGCACCAGAGTTGGGATTCTGCAGTAAACACAATTAACCGGTCAGGTTTCTACAGGTAAGGGATAGGAGCAAGCAGGTTTTTTTTACCTTTTAGTTACAGGAGAACTTGGTTATGGAGTATAGCTGATTGATCCCATTTCAAAACTGGTGTGAGTAGAGAAAGTAATAATCATAACAACAGATCTTTTTTTCTTTTTTTCCTTTTTTTTTTTTTTTTTTTTTCCAAACACTGAACAAGGCCAATGAAGCAAACGAGGGCTGGCAGCAATTTACGAAAGCTGTGATTGCCCTATTCTTGCACACCAGATTTACAGATAAAGAAAAGCTTTTAATCAATGGCAGTAAAAGTTCCTCCTACTCAGTTTGTTAAAGTCTCAGAAAAACAACAGCTCAGTCAGGTAGAACTGCTCTTGTCTGGGGGCAGAAAGATGCCCCAGGACAAACTTTATTCCAGCCTGGTTTTCTGCAGTAATAATTTAGAGGCCTTGCAAAGATCTTCAGAGTTTTCTCAGGAAAGCTAAGCTTTTCTGTAGGATGTGTTAAATTTCGTAATGAGAAGCAAGAAGAAACTGTAACTCTGTGTGGTAGGATGAAGGCTAACTGAATGTTGTTCATTTAGAAATGTCCTAGAGGGCATGCTATAATATAAATTGGTTTATGGTATTAATAAGGAGAGATTTCAAATGATGATTGTTGGCAGAGGAGAACTTAACCTGGTCCAAAACCTTGAAATAGAAGTAGTATTGAAAAATTGCAAGATATGTGAGTATAACACAGAGACAATCACACTGCTTCAGTAAAATAAATAAATAAATAAATAAAATAAATTAAAAAAAAAAAAAAAATGAAGCCAGTTGGAAGGAACTTGCACTCCTGAGGGCTGTTTCCATGTGGAGAAGCTCATTTTACATCATGTTGTTAGCAGAAAATGGCCTAATGTCATAAGTGCCTGAAGATACAATGATAGCCCAGGAAATGCAATGGTGACTGTCAAACAGCATATCAAAAGGTACACTCAGGGCACAAACCCCAGCAAAACAGAGGATAAGAAGGCAAGTGGAGGATGGGAAAAAGGTCTACCCCAGAGAGGAAGGTACACATTCTCATACATAAAAATAAATAAATAAATAAAAGCCAATGTTTTGACACTGTCAGCAGGCACTCCTTAAAATAGATCCAGAGACACTTAAAACAAAAAGTTATCTACTGTCTTATGAGCACAAGGGCAGGTTTTTCAGATGTGGAACTGGTCTTCAGTTACTTATAGGTGAACACCAGGAAACAGACCAGTGTGCAAGGCCTGAGCTGAGGTGGTTGATCTAATATTGATCATAACGTACAGATTCTGGCTCTGTCTGCCCTCTGGAAGAAATTGTTAGAAGCTAACAACTAGATACTATAGGAAGCTTTCTGGGCAGGAAAGCAAATTGACTCAGGCAGAAAAGAGCAACTTAAGGCAAAAATCCCATTTAAAGCAAAGTGTATAGAAGAAAGCAAAGAATAAGTCAAATCATGGTAATGTCATGAAGCATGGTTAACATTTACTGAATGAAATGTTTGTGGCAAAATATCAAGGAATGCAGGTGTGAAGGAAATGAATGCCATCAATATTTGACACACTATCAAGCATTCCATCCTTGTTAACATCCAGAACACGAAAAATTCTGTATATCCATTAATTTTTTTGCTGGTGTGCATAATGAGCAACAAATGTACAGAAGAATAGATGTGTTGATCACTGACAGTCCTGCTGCTGTTAATGATAAAGAAATGGATGATTTGATAGATGAAAATAGAAAGAAGAGATTTTATAGACCATTCCAGTTATTAGTATAACTATTTCCCTTTCTATATTTACCCCTCTTCTTTAAGTTCTGAACTGATTTTTTGATCTAGACTGTCACGTTTAATTAGCATAAGATCTCTGAATCTGTTTATTTCTTTGTTACTATTGTTTGCTTGCTTTTGAACTTATATGGACTTTTTGCCTCTATGACATTATGTGCCAATGAGTTTATAGTGTAAATATTTAAGTTGACAGAAAGAACTTTTAAAAACTACTTGTTTTCATTGTTTTGAAAGCTGTCTCCATACTACCATGTAAAAGGAAAGGATCAGCATTTTCCTGCTTACTATTTCTGTGTTCATATTTTTATAGATCTTTCCTTTCCAAGCTGAAAAGTTATTTTGTTTGTTCTCTCTTTTAGTGAAAATTGTTCCAAACATCTGGTTACTCTTGTTCTTCTCTATACCTTTTCTAGGTCTACTTCACCGACTTTAGTTCTAATTCTACTTTATGAAAAGACCACATCTACACCCTATATGTATTCAAGATACATACATATTAAGAACAATACATTGATTTCTCTTCTGTTGTCAGCTTTTCTCCGAAACAGTTCCTCTATCATGAAAGACAATGGAAGTTTTCAGTTAGCTTTCTCCTTTTGCTTCATCTTTTTTAGGAGTTCCATTTGTACCTTTATCATTCATAAAACAGAGAAATTATCTGGCAGATTTCCTGCTCTTCACAACTTTCTAAAAATTCTATGATTTTTACCAACATACACCTCATTTTTTCTTGGCCACCTTCATTATTGTTTTACTTTTTCTTTGGTAGAATTTACTTACCTTTCTATTTTCCCCACTGGGATATGATATCCACCTTTCTGGGAGAATGTCTTTTTTAGAGCTACTTTGCTCTTTCATTCTGCTGCTATGTGAAACTAGATCCTTTTCTTTTTGTAGCTGGGCTTTCGTTGAATGGTTCTGTTTAATTAGTAGTATTCATTAACTGCAATCCTCTGATGTGGTGATTTTAAACATTGTTAATGTGAGCTATAAAAAAAAAATTGTCCTTCTAGCTGCTCCTTTTTAACTTCCTTTTGACCAGTTTTCTCATGGTAATTTAGTTATACTTTAAAATAGAAAATGTTATTGTGCTGCATTTTGCTTTCTTATAATCTAGCTCAACATACTTGCGTATATTGTGGTAAATTTGTGGCATACCATCTATAGATTTTGTTTGTTTTATAAAATGCAGATAAAAACTAATTGCTAAAGAAGAAGGATTTCAGGATGAATAACCTAATTCTGAAACAAACTCCAATCTGGATTGGAGACAAAGACAAATACTACCCCTGCTTTGTAAGGAGATAGCTTTTATAGTAGGGGATGTAAAGATCTGGTTGCTGGTCTTTGATCTCATTATTTACATTGGTTTGACCTTAGGAAAAAAAATGGCTCCATCTGCCTCAAAAAAGCAGAAAGAACTATAAAAGTCTGAAAAGGTGGTGTTGACTGCAGAGAGCCACTGCTGCAATGAGCAGAAAGAGACAATGAGCAGAAAGAGCCACCAATCATTGGCATTACAGACCCAAATAAATCCTCATTCTAAATACATACTGTCCTTTGTTCGTGATATATTTTCTTCTCAAGTCCTGATTTAGCAGTTTTGGAAAACATTGGCAATGAATCCCATAGTAAGTGGAAATAATGCCTGAGTAAGAACTCCAAGAGCACAACTTTTTCACAAGTTATATCATATACTCATTGTGCACTGATTCTCCTCCATATAAAATGTTTCCTGACAATCTATGACATCAGGGCCAAGACTAATTTGTTTTATGGCAGAAACTGAAGCATATAATTAAAATTAAACTCAGAAGACTTGCAGGGACTGTCTTCTGGGAAGGAAAAATTGACTAAGAGGTATTTGAAGACTTCTGCAAATCCACACAACAAACATCTGTGATGAAGTAAACTCAGCAAGGAGCTTTTGCTAGTGACCTCAATAGGATCAGATATGAAGGATCTGGATCTTAATGTTCTCACTACTTGGAAACTTAAAGAGGGGAAAGACTTAGCCTATAATTCATACAATTTCAACACTGTTTGAAATACATGAGTAAATACTAAAATTCACTGCAAATTCAAGATTTTTTTAAAAATCACAATTACTTATGTTATCCAATAATTACACCGAAAAAGCTTTCCGTTAATTGTGATTAACTAACAACTTGCTATGATAACTACTAGTTTCATACAGTCAACAAAATAATGCTACATATACTACAGTTATTTATGATATACATCCTAGTTAAGTAGGATGAAAGAAGCTTAAAGGCAATATGTATCAGAACTTGTGTGTCTAAGTAAGGTGTAGAGTCAGTAAAACTTACATTACCAAAATAAACATTAACATATGTTTGACTAATGTAGGCAATTTTAGACGAACTTCAATTTTTACTACTTGTTCTCTTGTGCAATTGTTGCAGTAGAGGCATGGAGAAAAAAAAATAACAACAACAACAAAAAACACTCTTTGTACTCTCCTATGAAATGGTTTTCATGGTCTCAATATATAATTTTCTCTCCAGGCTCCTTCTCACATGCTTATAAGGTAAGACAAGATCTCAAGAACCTTGTCAGCTGGTGTATGAAGAGAATTTAGATGCCCAAATGCAAACCAAAACTTTTTGCTACTAAAAAAAATCTGATGATTGCCTAAACTGCCTTCACTTCACTTTCTATATCTCAGTCAGGCTTTGACAGAGAATCAGGAGCAATAGTCTTCCAAAAAGTCCAGTCCAAATGGTACAGTCAGAACATGCCTAATGTTCTCACTAGTTCATTTTCTTCAGTTCTGCTACTGCTTTCCTGTAAAATTAGGAAAAGAAGTGTCCTTCAGTATCATTCTTCAGAACATTTATTCAGGTGGTGGGAAAGCTAAGAGAAAGAGGGAATCAGAAAGTGAGAAATGATCAAATGTGCAAATACAGGATGGGATAATGAGAAGCCAGGTAGCAATTCAGTACAATAAGAACTAAGAATTTTTGTCACTAGCTTATACCAGAGAAAAGAGGGAATGTGATCAATGTGCTTAGTTGTTGCATGTAATTTATTTTTTCTCACAAAAACACTCTGCCTCGATGGCAACTGGTAGAATGGGACCTGAAGTCTTACCTCTGAGACCATTTTAATAGGTAATTTTATATTAAACAAATGTGTAGTTCACAAAACTAACCAGCAGAGAGCAACACTATTTAAATTTGAACTGTGATATCTTGACAAACTAATTATTATATTACTGTGCATAAGACTGTATAATGCAGTATGTTAAATGTAAGGCTCTGTTACATTAGTCACAGCCACTTATTGCCAACACATTCCAATGTAATGTCTAACCCAGAAAAACATGTATGCAAATCATCTGAATACTTGCTTTTAATTTGCATGATGTTGAGGGGTTCTTCTGAGGTTATGATGTATGGCAAACTTGTAAAATTAAACACAGATGTACTTTTATTTTACACACAAAATTTAACTGCAAAGCTTTAACAGGGAATTTGCACAATTAAATTATTCCCTCTAGCCACCTGAAGCAGTCAACTAGTTCAGAATAAACTCAACTTGCACAAGGTATATTGGGGAAATGAAAACCATGTGTTTTATCTTCAAATTTTATTCTATCTGTTGGGAGAAAAAGATTTAACCATCCCCTTTATATGACAGTGCCTGAAATATCCCAGTCTCGAATTACTTCAGCCTCTCTGTTGGTGAGGCCACTGGACAACAGCTATGAAAACATTCTGCTCATTTCAGACTGAAGGCACTGGTGAGGCAACCTACTGAGCTCAGGTGCCCTGAGAGGTGCAGAGTGAATCTGTACTTCCAGGAAGCTGGTAGTCTTGGTAATGACATTTCTTGCCATTGTCTCCATTTCTTCCAGCTTCCTAGAGATGTAGGGATCATCTTCAAATGAAGTCTTCAAGCTGTATCAAGAACAGAGTAGCAGGTTTGCCCTGACTTTGGGAGACTGGCATCATGCGTATCCCAACCCATGGGGTTTTATGGGCAAATGATAAGTCTGCTGCAGAGCAACCCCTGTGTCTCAACAATTAACATTTCCCAATTCTGCTAGTTCCGTTCTCTTCCCAGGTATTGTATGTGGCAGCCATTATCTGTCTTAGAACAATTTTCAAATTTATAGTAAGAAATACTGTAAGATGGCAGTGAATTCCCCAGAAAATATGAAGTAGACTCTGAAGGGAGAAATCCTCAACTGTCTAAGTTACATAGTATCTCTAATGAACTTTTCCCATCTCAATTATTTTTCCTCTGTGCCTTAAACAAAAGGTTATGGAAAGGGACAGTCTAACACTTCCAATTTCTTTGGGATGAAATTAGATTTTTTCTTTGTTCAAATTCCAGAAAACAACAGAAAGAATGACAAAAAATGTGCTTAACCCACAATGTAGTGTTCTATATACTTAGAAAGTTAACTCAGTTATTGAGCACCTAACAGTAACATAGTACATGCATTGTGATGAAGTAGAGGTAGGCAAGAAACTTTGAACTTTCTATGAAAATCTTTCTGGCTTGTCAAATGAAATTATTCAGACTGTTTCCATGCAGTCTCACCCAGTAAGTATTCTTATAATCTGTCTTGCAAAAAGAGATATTCACTGTAAATTTTAATTAAATATTGCAAAATATTTCCAGAAAGTCAATTTTAAATTAACATGAAGATTTCACAGCAGCAGACTGATCAAAGAAATTGTGCTCAGGTAGTCAGGAAAAGAAACTACAGCATGTGTCTAGGCAAAAAAAAAATAAAAAATAAAAAAAAATGGACAGGTTACAAATGATCAGAGTTCAAAACAAATAGTATACAGAAGATGTAGAGGTCAGTTATTTGGTTTGTTACTCAGATTAATTTCCCAAATAATCTGAAAGACTATGGGGATCTTTACAACACAAAAATATGGAAGTGTCACTGAATAAATTACTTTACTTCAAAAGATCCTCCAAGCTTGCCTGTACTCCCAAGTCATTGACATGCATTACAGTGAAGAAGATGTAATGTAAAGATATAAAGGAAGAATATATGACTTTCAGCTCTTAGAGCTAGAAGGAAGTAAAACAGCACTGAAAGGATGGTAAAGATGGTGAAGATGTACCAGTTTGTCTGCATCTTTTTGTCCATTTTCTAACCTGCTTACATGGTTGAACACTGAAAGCTGTCTGAGCTCAGATAGTTTCCTCTCTGATCAAAAATGTAGCTGGTGATGCTTGTGGTAAAAAGGGTGAGTGATAACGTCTAAAACATTTGCATTTGTCAAATGGCTTAAAATGCAGCAACTTGGTGAAATCTCATATAATGTCAGGAGACTTCCTATCCTGTGTATGCATGGCACAGAATACTTTTAAACTGGCTTTCTCTTATAACACCTTATATCATTCACTTCAACAATATGCTCGGTATGCTTACCCCATTTATTTGTAAATGCCACTGGCATTTAAGTCACCTTTGTCTGTGGGACTGGTTACTCATAGGAAACAGGAAAAAGCTCCAGCTGGAAACTTGACCCTAAATGCAATAGCCCTCGAGCAGAACAGGTGTGATAGAGCCCTCATAAAGGAAGGTCTTCGTGCAAGAGAAATTACAGGCCCCATCTGAATTGGAGGGATTAGGGGGAATAAGAGCTGAAAGAACATGATTACCTCTTTAGGGGACTGTGTAACAGGTGAAAGACTACTATGTCCTCTGGGAAGACTACTAAATCCCATCATATCCCTGTTCTTGCTGACCCTATGGCCAGCTAGATTTGTCCTTCTCAGTAACAAGAAGGACTAAGGAAAATGCAAAATTAAATGTATTTTTTATCTCATGCCATATCTTCTCTTATGCTTTATCCTTTAATGTTTTGTAAGAGCATTACTTAAAGTAAAGAAGCAGGCACAGGACAGAATGGGGATTCACCTCTGTGCCACAGGCTGAATGTGCTTAGCATTCAGGCCTCCTGCTTGGGGGCTGAACACAGCCATACCCTTGCTCAGTAGCTCTGTGGTGTGTCTGCCCATGAGGTACAAATTGCTATAAGATGCAGCACATTCAGTCTAGAGTGTATTTATTCCTCCAGCACCTCTGGCGTGAGACAAACATTAAGCTCACGTGAAAGCATGGGGGATGAATGTATAGCGTTTCCAGCATTATAACGTAAAGATTCCAAATATATTTTGCAGTAACATGAAGTTGCTACTAACTTGCATCATTGTGGATATCTTCTGTAACATCCACCACAGTCAAATAGATGTATGGCCTTGACTGGGTGCAGTTGTGAACTAAGATGAACTATGCATATGATGGAGTACATGTAGGACCAGGATGTAAGAATGGGTTCCTCAGTTCCCACCATTTCACACTGGCAGACTTACTATAGGTCCTCTTGGTATGTATATGACCCAAGAGTCAGACATTCTGGTGTACTTAGTGTAAGGCCAAATCACTGCCTTTTCAGCAGCCTGGGTCAGCTGTGTCCAGAGTGCTGGCCTAGCATCTAAGGAGGGCAGTTCATCATGTCTGAGCTCTTCTTTGCATGCTTTATTTAAGCATGCAATATAGCATGCTTTATTTAAGCATGCTTAAGTAAAGCATGCAATATAGCATGCTTTCCAGCCTGCTATATTACCTGTATAGCTACCTCTCTGCCTTTCCTGGCTGTATCTATCATGCAAATACACATCTAACTATCTAGTGACCGTTGCATGCATAAGGCGTGGTAGGCACCAAATAAATCCACAGGAGGATTAGAGGGCTAGTCTTTTGGAATTATGACTGTTCATTTGAAGCTACAAGTTGAAGGCATTGATTTTAAAAGTGTTCTTTGTGATTGAACCAACCTTTCATTTGTAGATTGGCTATAAGAAACCCAAAAGAGTTATGAAAGCTTTCTTTGGAAGATAGCATCATCTTCAAAACCATCCCAGTGGGTATATTTCTCAAAGTTACTTTAACGGAGCTACAAATCCATCATGTGCATTTTATAGAAAGACCTCTTATCAGGGCTGCAATGTAGTCATGGTATGTTGTGTTTTCAGCTATATTTTTTGACTGGTAGCCTAAGGATAAAAGATATTATCAATTCTGTGTGAAAAGTTCTTGAACAGAGAGAAAACAGCAGTTTGCAAGCTGTCTATTGTTACACTCTGCAGTCACTTTTGAAATAGTTAAAAAAAAGTTAAGTAAGCTGGAATACCATTTGCCGAACATAAATTTCTTGATGTCTGCCCACAAGGGGAAGAGAAGTCACTTTATGTATTTGTTGAACAGAAAATGTGGCATTGCAAAGCCTATGAATTACATAGTGTTCTCCCTGAAAAATAGAATTGCATAATATGTTGTTTTACTACTGCACGTAGTAAAAAATCATTCTTAGGTCCCAAAGCCAGAAAAAACAACACATGAAAGGACAAACTGACTACAAGTTCACTGCTTTGGATATAAAAAGGTATCTGGCATGATGAAGTCTTTTTTAGTCCATGTGTTTTTCATTTGAATTGGTTCATGTAAGGTTCTTTCAAGGGGAGGAAAAAAATGTGATAAATCTCCTTAGGAATAGAGCAGTGCAAGCTTGGGAAACTCGCTGGGCAAGCCAACTTCTTTTGTCTGCCAAATTTTAGGGGCACAAGAGCCTAATGAGAGCTTAATTAAAATTGATGTGAAAAAATTAAACACTTTACAGTATTGTTTTGGGGCTTGCAAAGCTTATGCCAGTGAAAGTCAATCATTTTGTGGCTTTGGAATTTAGTTCAATTAATATTTTTTTTCTTTTCATCTGCAGGCTATCTCTTGTCTCTCCATCTGAAAAGAAACAAACCAGTGTTAGGAAAGAGTCTGTCTCTTTGTTTTCCTCAGTTTCCCTGAGTCCAGAGGAGAATATTTAAGTGTTCACATCAGAGTTTTGATGCATTTCCCCTGTTATGACATTTTTCTACGTGGTCTTTTGCAGGCAAGCATGAAATCATTCTGTTTGCACTCTAAGCATATGTGCGTTCACTCTAGGCATCCTTGGATGAACATGCTGCTGAGCTCAAATTGATATTTTCTGTCTTTCAGCAGGGGCTTTAGTTTGGGCTCCACACTAAATGCAGTAACATGGCTTTCAGTTCAGGGCTGTCATACATCCAACTGGCTCACATATTGGGCCGAGAAACTTGTATTTTGCCTGCAAACGTCTATGTAGACATACTCTGATGCTCATTCACACTGGGCTTGATCTGATGCCCGCTGGAATAAATGATAGTTTTTATACTTCAGTAGGTTTTGTAATAATCTCTTTTCAATGCCCTGGATGAAGTATTTATCACTCAGAACTTCTAGGGACATCAGTGGGCCTCAGGAGACTCAATATCTAAGAAGGGTTAGCTTTTGCCATTTCAGTTCAGATGTCCCTTCCACACAAAACTCAATACTCTTGTTCCAAATGAGTTCCCATTTTAGTGACACATTTAGTGAGCATGAGCATCCTTCATCATGTCAGTGATTCTGTTGGCACCTCTGCCTCAATAACTTTGAACTCCAGTAAGTTCAAGGATGCAACTGGAACTTGCTTTGTTTGTAGTATTTTCTGATTAGAGCCTACTGTGCACCATTGTACACTGTATGGCTGAGAATCAAGTGGTGTTATATCAACCAGATGAATGTAAATAGTTAGGCTTTATGAGAATAATGGTTGTTTGAAGGACGAATGGCATCAGAAGCAAATGTATTTTTTGAATAAAATAATTTTCTCCAGCCTCTTAGAAGTAGCACTATTCATACATGCTTTGACAAGGCTTCAATAACAGGCAAGTAATTTTCTGTTTATTTTTACATCAAACATTTACTCAAACTAGAACAGAGAAGTTTAGTCTATCAGTAATGACTTTTGGGGGGGTTGTTGATATTTTCATTTGGCAAAAGAAACTAAAACAAATATAGTAAAAAAATAAATAAATCTGAGTTTGGGAGAAAAACAAAAACAAACAAACAAAAAAAACTTCCTGGAGTGGTTAATCTTGAAAACAGAATTTTGGGACCCTTCTGTTATAACTTTGTGTGACAAACCAAGCCGAGAAACAAAACAATCTGAGTGGTGAGCCACATGATCAAGTATTTTTTGTTTTGTTTTGTTGTACTTTTGGTTTGATTTTTTGTTTGTTTGTGTGGTTGATTGTTGTTTAAGTCTTTCTATGAGGTAAGCCAATGCATATCAGCTATCTCTGGACATGAATGCATTTTTGTCTCAAGGGAATATTTGGGGTATTTTAGTGAACAAGTCAAGCCTCTAGACAGCACAACAGACTCTATTTCTTGCATATCGTTCCCAGGGAAACCAAACTGAAAGCAGAACTTTCCAAAGAGGAAGCAGCCATCGCAAAACACTGACCAGCTGTAGATGGAGGTGCTTCACAGAAATTCCACTTCTGCTTTTTTTTGTTCTTTTTTTTTTTTTTTTTCCTAACAGTGAATAGATCTTTCAATCTCATTGCTCCCACAGGTGAATTTGACTGAATAATAAAGAACCTGCTTTTGCAGCTAAATCCATTTTTCATTTTTATAAAGTTCACAGCAGTCAGTTGAGTAAACACTAAATTCTGTCCCTGGGATTGAGAAGCATGATAATGCTTAAATAAAAAGCCCAGTTGGAAACATTTGTCCAACTTAATTTTTGCAAAGAAGATATTTCTTCAAGTCAAGGGCAACAAAGCAATCAAGTTCAATCATTTTAAATTCATGCATAAATTTGTTTTGTAATAATAATCTACCTCTGCAGTAAAGCTAGCTTCTTACATTATATGCACTCTTATCTGTGATATTTTCTTTTATTACTCTTACCACTACAAAGAACTTTTAAAGCCAAGTAATGGCACTATTAGAGTCAACCTAGAATCTTTTGATCAAATAATCAAATTAAATATCAAAAGGCAATTAAAAATGAAAAGACTTCAGCCTAGTTCTATTTTTTAGTTGAACATGATGAAAGCATCATTATTTTATTTCCTCCTACTTCCTCAGGTCCCGCTGTAAGACTTGAGTGATATGGATACACTTTTACTGAAGCTGGTTTAACTTAGATCAAAGCATCATGGAAGTCAAAATTTTACCATTTTCTCTCTTCAGAGATACTGTTCTACTGTTCCATGATTTGTTTGTGTTTTTTTTTCTGACCCATTACCTTATAGAACAGCAAATTCTCAGTTTACATAACACATCCCCAAAGATATCAAAAACATTAAAAATAATTGTTATTGCACTTATATTTTTCATATTTGCATCAGCAAATTACAAGTGCTGTTATTCACAACAGGTTATTCAGCTTTCCCAAGAGGTATGACTGTCCTTTTGGCTGAGTTTACTTTCAGATACTCTTTTAGGATGGATTTAATCAAATGAAATAGGTGCCACTCTTCACACATATATTTAAAATAAGCTCTTTGTTATCTGTGATGGAGGAGACACACAGCTGAGCCTTTTCTAGAGAAATTGCCTAAATTGTTTTAGTGCTTTTGTTTCTTAACTTCATTATTAAACAATGGTATTCTTTCCTCTGTAAGAGCGTAATGAGGAAATCACTCTCGTACTTCATAGGCTCTGTGCTTTGGTTTAACTGACAGTAGGTTAATCCCATCTCTTGGATTACACTTTAATTGCCTGTGACTCTCCTGTAAAATCTGATATATTCTCTTTGTAAATAAAGTTTGCTTCTCTGGAATATTATTTAGCTCTTTGAAGACACTTTAAAAACTTCTGGCACTGAGAAGATGCTCACTGGATTTCTTTCCTAAACTGCTCTGTACCAAATACAGACACCTTTTAGGAAGGTCACCTGTGCCCTGGGAAAGATTCACAATCCTTTCATGCTCAGTTTCTCCTCTCTTTCACAGAAAGGCAAGACAGAGTCATCTGCTGGTTGCATTTTTTTTTCTCTTCTTGCTTTGTTTGTCACTGGAGATTATCAATAGGCCAAAAGGAGTGGTGAAGTTACTTCCTCTAGCTCACAGAAACAGCACCAGTTCACCCTAAGGTACAGGTTATGGGTGTGATGTCCCCGCTCCAGGAAGCCAGCCACAAAACACCTGTTCAGCACATGGCCACATCAGCCATGATGTGCTCTGTCATGCACAAAAGAGTTTCACATGCCAGCTGGATGGGGCCACAGCACATGATGGCAAATGCAAGCTGAGTGAGAAATGCCTGGCTCTACCTTAGGTACAAAGCCTGACAGCAGCACACTCACAGTGCCTGAGTGCTCTGCTCCTATTAGAAATCTCTATCCCTTTCTTTAAGCCCATTTATTTTAGGGAACATTTGTCATGCTGGTGCAACCAGAGGGCAAGTTGTGCTCATGTAAACAAGCCCAGGGGGAAGTTTCATGCCATGTTCCCACCATACACTCTTTGTTCTGCTCCCCTCTCATCTCAGTGACAGCTGGGGCCCAGGCAAAGCTTACTATTAATGTGGAAATATGTTGTATTTTTAGCCAGATTTCTTAAGAATATGAGAATTATGAGATCATGTTCTCCATGTGACCTTCAGAGTTTGTAGGGAGGAGGGCCATCATATATGTATATATGCATATATATATATATATATACACACACTCATATATATATATACACACATATATATACATATGAGAGTCTGGTAAAAATATCCCTTCACAGTATTTTTTTACACTGTTTGTCAACCTCAACCAAATCAGACAATAGTTTGCAGAGCTCTGAAATACCATGTCTGATGCATTCTCTGAGAAAGATGCTGTGAAGAGAAAAGTATAAACCATGTTAAAAGCAGCACATCTAATATGAGACATTAGAAAATCTGCAGGGTTTCTCTTCCCTCTCCCCTCCATCCATGGGACACAAATGTATAGGAAAACAAACTTCATTAGTCCTGCTGCTCATTATTACTCATCCTTCTACTCGTAATTACTTTTTTTGGTAAGGCTAAGAGTGAACAAGGATTATCTCCCTCAACATCCCTTTTAGTTTCACTTCAGTGACAGACAAGACCTGACTCCTGAAAGCTGTCTAATCACCAAGACAGAGGGAAAGGGTGTCAGTACAGCACCATTTCATAAGTTTTTTGTTCTCAGTTTGCCAAAGCTACACTACTATGAAGGCTTAAGGCTTACACCCTGGCTGTTGTTTCTGCTTTTTACAGCATTTTTCTTGCAGTTTTCACACTTATTAGTGTACTGGTGGCAGAGGGATGAACTGATGGCACTGCTTCAGCTGCAGATCTCCATATATAGCAAGTTACCTGGCCATACACAGGAAAGGTACTTTTTATATTTGTTATTTAAAACACAGGAGTAACAGAGGGCATCTATCAGACCTGACAGTCATCACATAGGTAATGCACCAAAGAACCAACAATGTTGATAATGGGTAACTGGGAAATTTAGAAAAAAATTAGGACTCCCATCCCACTCAGTTTGAAGCTTTAACCTGACATCACTGCTTCTCCAATATGTTAAGAACTTTTGCCCTACCAAATGCCTAAATCTTGGTAATCTAAGACTGACCTGGCAGTTAAATTAAATATTCCACTGTCTTGAAAGAAATGGCTTTGCTGCATACTTATAAATTCTGTGAAATTCCATTAATGACTGGGAGCAATATGCTAAGGTTTTATGCTATGAAAATCCCCCAAAACAGACTGCAAGGCAATGGGCAATTTGATGCCTTTGTAAACTTTTTAAATTTTCTAACCCATGCTCATTTTGCAAATCTAAGTTGACCATAAATGACAAGTTTATATCAAAAAGGCATTTCTGTTTTTTTTCTCCTTGTCCTTACTCTGAAATTAACTTTGTTTGATCCATTCAGTGGTTTAGTTAGCTAATAGCTACTTACAATAGTTATTAAACATCATCATGAGTTTCCATTTTAATGCACTATACTGCTTAGAAAATACTGAAAAAAGTATAACTTTGTATTGTGCTAGGGTTCTTCAAACAGGCTGTGGAGTCTGTGAAAGATTATCAGTGAATACAGGTTTTATTTCTTGGTTCAACATGGAAAAACATAGATAATAGTTACACAACTCTTCACAAAAGAACGTCACTCCAGCAGCACAAATTGACTTGGTCTTAGTACCACGCTGCTCTGATTTTACAGCTTTTGGATCAGAGCTCTGGTTTATAGGTCAGAAGTGCTAGTGACTTGAACCACAGGCAGAGTAAGCTGATGTTTTTCTGCAAAAGATCATGTAGACCAGGCCTAAAAATGAATGAAGCTCTTTGCTTGCCTGGACAAAGGGGAAAACATGGCTACAGAAAGGTGATTCCTCACTGCCTGACAGTAATGTGGGGAGATTTAAAAGTCAGGTTGGCAAACAGCCCTTGCCTATATTGCATTGTTTGAATAGCTACCTAACTTCCCATCTTTGACATTGGTTTCAAATACACAAATATGTGTTTTTTGTTTTTTTAAATGAAAGGAGGAAAATGAAATGTCAAAACCTTCAGATTTTCTTTTATCTTGGATAACCATGACTGAAACAAAAAAAAAAAAATAGTTCTAGAAAGCTACACAGATCTGTTACAAAGGAAGACTTCTTTGTAAGAGAAAAAAAGAGGGAATGTAGAGAATGCTAAAAGTGTGAAGAGTAACAGTATCAAGCACGTAGGTGAGAAGAGAGACTGAAAGAAAGAATATTTGATGAGGAGAAGAGATTAAATTGTGTGGAGGTTTTATTAAAATGAGTCACAGTTGAGCCTAACAGGAGTTCCTTTGATTCATGGGAAGAAGCTGGGAGGTTCCGGAAATGAAGAAGACCAAGAATTTGTGAAGGAAAATACCAAAAGTTCAGAATTTCAGATTTACGTGAATATGTCAAATGTTCTGATGTTTGTAGATGTTATCTTCTAATGGGATGTTATCTTTCATACCAATGTGTAGACTTGGATGTTCCATCCTAAAACCACTGAGGTCATTTCTTCAATACTGTATATGTAGGTATATGCTTTATACCTAGTTGATTGCTCAAAGATATTTATCTAAACTCTTCTTAACCTTTTCCAAGAAAGGATATTTCATACTATCCTTAGTCTGCTTCTGTATTCCCTGAGTCTGTTCCTGTATTTCCTTACATGTTTTGATATGGATCACTGACGAACTAGGGGAATTGTGTTAACCAGCTGTACATCCACATTGAATGAAAAACTGCTGGAATATGTTTTCATTTTCTTATATCTCATCTTCCAACTTTTATGTCTCTAAAATTGGCATTGCTGTCCCAAGGGCTGTAGAGGAGCTCTCTTCCTGTGGTCATTGTATCCTGTTAGATAAAACTAACAAAGGCCTGGTGTAATTATTGTTGATACTTTGAAGACACTGGCACTTTTTAACAATATTTGAGGGACTGCTGATAGAGGGAAAGCAAAAATGAAACAAAATTTAGATAGACTAGTATGTAAACCTCAGGGAAGTAGGATTCCATCTGAAATTTGGGCAAGCATGCAGAAGTGGAATGGAAACAGTCATAGCAAAATACCTGTTCCTGCTCCTTTGGGAAGTCAGACAGCAAGGTACAGCAGTATCAAGGAAATGTTGTAGGGCACAGTGAGCAGTTGCAATCCAAAACACCTGCCATCCCCAACTGCCCTTCCCATCAATACTCCAGATTCCCTGGAGACAAACTTCCAAGATGCCCTGACAGGTGTAGTTAGAGATATACATGAGAGTTAACACTGTGCCAGTAAGTAGCACAAACACAGCACCATGAGAAAATTACTGCTGAATCTCATGATCTACGCAAGTGTGGTATGCCCACCAACACCCAAGCCTGTGACATCCGTTTGTCATATTTCTAGGAAAATGTTTCCAATCCTTTAAAGTTTCCTGCACTTATTGGAGATTTGGTTTTTGTGGCATTTATGTCCATTTACGTAACTTCTGTAAATCTGTTGCTAATTGTTGTATTAGCTTCTTTATTCCATTTGTCCGATGCCCCTTGAGTGGTTTTAATAAAATTTCGTTTTATGACTAACTATTGTTGTACCCCATCAGAGAGTCCTTTTAAGTCTCAAATAAAAGAAGTCTGTCAATTAGAGCCCAAGCCATTATTCCTTAACACACCTAAACTGTGCATCCTGCTCATTGACATATTGGGAATCCTTCAGGATGTAGAATGAGTCTTCAGGAGGGGCTAGATAATAATCACACTGTGCATGCTGGGAAGCCATTGCATTCACAAACTACTGAAGTCTTCCACTCAGTTGGGATGTTAGTGAAGTGCTGAGACCCAGTCTTTGAGATTTGCGGAGGAAAGGCTCTCAGATTGCATTCAGCAGTTGGATCATACTTGTGCATTCTAAGAAATGTATGAGGGAGGAAAAGCAATTTATGGCTGAAGGAGGCCACTGATGGAGGATTTTACAAAGAAACTACCTTCCTGGATAGATTATTGCATAATTCAGCTACAGCCAAAGTTCTAATTCATAAATAATAATAACAATTGTATATGAGCATCTTTAGTGCTCATTGTTATAAAAAACAATTTTACTAATCAGTGCTAGTTTTCTGTAACCAGAAATAGCTTTGTACTGAATAAGGCTATTCCAGGAAAAGCTAATCCACAAGTAGCTAATCTTTTCTGTTTCTTCATTCTCTTCTTTATGAAGCTAAATCTGCTTGGCACTGCCACAGCTGGCTTCCAAGATAAAGCTGTAAGATCTCACACAGGCATGCAATAGTCTCTGCATATTCACAGATGTCAGCAGATTTTGGGGTAATGCATGGTTCCCGCTATATTGCCTAACACTGACTTGACGATGCCATGTAGAAGAGCCCATAGCGGAGCAGGTGGATGTGGCTTGAAGGAGGCTGCAACCCATGAAGAGACCCTTCAGGAGCAGATTCCAAGCCAGAGCTGCAGTCTGTGGGGAACCCATGTTAGAGCATTTTACTCCTGATGGAGGTACTCTATGCTGTAGACCTATACAGGAGTAGTTCTTGGAGAACTTCAGCCTGTAGGAAGCCCACGCAGTTTGGGAAGGACGGTAGCTTGTGGGAGGACCCACACTGGAACAGGGGCAGAGGGTGACCATGAAGGAGAAGCAGAGAGACAATGTTGTGGACTGACTACAGCCCCATTCCCCATTCCCCTGCACCACTAGGGGTGAGATGTTTTGTTCTTAGTTTCTCGCTGATCTAGTCTGTGAGCAACAAGGAATAAATTATATTAATCTCCCTTATGAGTTGTTTTTCCCTCTCATCGTAAATGAGTGATCTCCCCATCCTTATCTCAAATTCTGAGCTCTTTTAATCATATTTTCTCCCCCTGTTCCTTTGAGGAGGGGGAATGAGAGAAATATAGTGGTGGTGCTGAGCTGCCCATAAGTGTTAAAGCACCTCAACAAGCTAGAGGAAATCATAGAATCACTGAGTATCCTGAGCTGGAAGGGACACGCAAGGATCGATCATAAAGTTCATCTGCTGGCTTCCCACAGGACCACCCAAAAGAACAGATCCTGTGTCTGAGAGCAGTGTCCAAACACTCTTTGAGCTCTGGCAGGGTGTGTTGTGACCACTGCTCTGGGCAGCCTGTCCCAGTGCCTGACCAAGCTCTGGGTGCAGAACCTTTCCCTAGCACCCAGCCTGACCCTCTCCTGTCCCAGCTCCATGCTGTTCCCTCGGGTCCTGTTGCTGTCCCCAGAGAGCAGAGCTCAGCACCTGCCCCTCCCCTCCCCTTGTGAGGGAGCTGCAGGCATCATGAGGCCTTCCCTCAGCGTTCAGTCCTCTCAGATTCAGAGGACTCATGAGAAGGCCCTGCCCGGAGCAAGGTATAAGGCATGAATATGAGGCTGAAAAGTACAAGGGACAATCCCACAAAACCATGAAAGGCAGTGAAAGAATTAAAGCTCAGGTCATCTGCAGTGAAACTTCATTTCTCTGCAGAGAAGGATGGCAAATGGTAGCAACTTCAGAGAAGTGGCTAAAAAAAAAAGAGCCTGTAATGAACTTTGAACTTTGAGATATTTTTGCAAAGAGAGGCCTTGCAGGGTAACCTGTGCAACTAGGGAAATAATTTTCTGAGATACATCATGATTGCTTAGGGAAGCTTCTAACAAAAATATGAATTGAGATATGTGGGACAAACTGATGTAAGTTCTTCACTTGACTTCAATATACAGGGAAATCACATAAAGAAGGCAGGAGAAATGGACGAAAACCTATGGTATTATAGAAGATTTCCAACAGAAAGAAATCATATGATGACAACGGCAGCCAGGTATGTACTGCAACAAAAGTATGTAGTGTGTTTCAGGAACTATGTACAGTACAAGAATTTTTAAAAAATAAAAATAAAACACTTTCAACAACAAAATGGAACTTTCGGAATAGCATGGGGTGAGAAACTGGTTATTATAGAATAAAACAGTGGGCTAACAGTAGTGAGTACAGAAGATGCACCGTTCAGTAAACATTTGATCAAACTGGTAAAAAAAACTGGGACGCCTGTGCAGAAGAAAGGGAAAGAGGAAAAGAGCAGAACAGTAGCAGTGGGCAAAAAAAAAAGCCTGAAATATTCTTCAGAATAATCCTATTAAATAAAAACCCACCTGTAGACAGTTTCAAGCATTTAATATGAAATTGTTACCTTTCATTGTAGGCTTAATGTTTTTTAATATAAAATTTACATTTAAAAGCCCTTTTAGACTCCAACTATCAAAGAAAGGACTTTTGGTCGAAACACCGCGCATTTTCACTAAAAAAAAAGTTTTGTTATAAACTGTTAGAGAAGGCTATTCTTATCCATTCCATATTTGTGCTTTGTTTGTTTTGTTGTTACTGCAAAATGGCATGTACATCACTGCATGATCTAAGTGTAAGGACACTTGATGTCTCCCACCGGGGTATGGATGCTGGAAAGGAAGGCCAAGGGAGAAGGGTCTCTCTCCCTTTGTGAGTGGAAGATAAACAGCAGCATACAGAGGGGCAGTGTCTACAAGACACAAATGCTGGTGAGAGGGCTTCAACCCCCACCCTCTCCTCCTGTTCTCTATTATAAGGGGGAAGTTCCCACACTACAGCACCTTTTTGTTCCCATCAAACACGTCCCCAAAGCAATGCAGGGCAACACTGCCCTGCCTGGATACTCAGCATTGTACTCCAGATTTTCATGTAGTGTCAAAAGCTGTGAGAAGCATTTTGTTATTAAGGAGGAAGATGTGATCCTCAGCCTGGGAAGCCTGTGGTCTGACTGTCCTGTTGCTAGCGTAGTGTTGAGCTGGACTCAGGCTGTAGCTTCAACATCTGCTGCAGAACTAGACCTTGCCTACAACAGGAGATACATCATATCTCTCGATTATTCCTACTACGTAGGAATGTCAGAGCAACTTAACTGAATTCTAAGCAGAGGTTTATCCTCAGCCAGATACAAAAACTGGTGCTGGCAGCAGCAGCTACACTGCTGTGCAGTGGCTGGTGATGTGCAGAGGGCTCTATCATCATCACCTGTGCAGCATGCAGAAGAGCACAGGCACTCCAAGGAATCCCTCTTCCTGAGAGGGATCACAGCTCCCCCAGGGTTACTCACAGAGTAAGTGTGGTCCAGCACCTGCATTTCAGGTCACACCTTCATTGCGAGAGGAGACCACCTGCAAGGTGCCATCCTCACACAAGTAGGCTTTTCTGAGCATGTGTGCTTTTCTTCCAAGCATACACAGTGGGGGCAGCAGGGGCTCCTCCCAACTTCTCCTCTTAGCACGGTCTCCAGAACAGCAAGATACAGAGGTATAACCGACGGGAGCAAGTCCCTTCTCATTTCACTCTTACACTCTAGGAGCAGTTCTCAGCAGCCCCCCACCAGCATTCACATGTAACAGGAGGATGCTGTAGGTAGCAAAGGTGGGAATGAGGGTGGGGGGAGGCAGGTCCTGCATCTCCTGGCTCTGCCACCCCTCTTTTTTACAGCTTTGATTCCTTGAGGACTATGGGAACAGTGCAGGCTTCTGGCATCACTTTCTGCAAGTCAGACAGAAAAAAAAAAATATATAGTTAGGATCCTGGGTGGCCAGACCTAGGCTTCAGAGAATAGCTGGCCACAGGCTGGCTCATTCACAGCCCCCTCCAGGTGTGCAGACATCAGACAATCATAGAATGATTTGGGTTGGATGAACTTTTACAGATCATCTACTCTAATCTCCCTTGCCAGGGCAGGGACATCTTTCACTAGGTCAGGTTGCCCAAACCCCATCCAACCCAATTTACGTCCCCAAAGGAGAATCACCACTGTCAGAGACCTCAACCTGAGTGCACTTAGTACCCTCCTCTGCCTCCAGAGCATTTTAGTGCTCAAACAAGGGGTACCAGGGCAGCAGGGCAGAGCAATGATCCCACTTCCCTTAAGCTACTTGCTACAGTCCTCATGATGTCACTGTGATGTGAGGTCGACCTCAAAGTGGTGAAGCTGCAGGACCAGTTCTCTGGGCAAGGGAAGAAACTGGGAACTCCTCCTTCACGCCATGGAGCAGGGCAGTATCTGTGCAAGTACCAGAGAATCTGTATCCTGTGCACCCTCCGAATTTTACAGCAGGAGGCTCAGCACAGCAACTAGCTCCTCTCTTTTCTGTCATGTCAGAGAGCCTCTTCATCTCGCTAACAGGCTTCTGCCCCCCACGCCAGGCTTGGTGAAGTGACTACTTCCCTGGGGAGCCTGTTCCAGCGTACGACCACCGTCTCAGTGAAGAACCTCTTCCTGATGTCTAGCCTAAACCTCCCTTGCCTCAGCTTGCAACCATTCCCACAGGTCCTGTTGCTGGTGAGTAAAGAGAATAGATGGGCGCCTGCCCCTCTACTCACTCGTGAGGAAGCTGTAGACCGCAATGAGGTCTCCCCTCAGCCTCCTGTGTTCCAGGCTGAGCAGGCCAAGTGACCTCAGCCGCTCCTCATACGTCTTCCCCTCTAGGCCCTTCACCATCTTGGTAGCCCAGTATCTTACTGACTTGAAGAAACAAGCTTTAATCTATCGTGGTTTGTTTACTAATGAAGGAGCACAAAAGAGACGCGTGTCCTTGTCTCCGAAGAGGAGGTGAAGGAACAGCTAGTGCAAGGAACACAAAAATCAGTTGCACCAGACTAATATGTGGTTGTATCTGAGCTTGGAGACTGCAACCCTCTTCAGACTTCCAAATCTAGAGGAACACTTTGGCTGCAGCCTAAAAGCCATGTGTACATAAGCTCCCCCAAGCCAGCCAATCTTCTTCCCATGACCTGCCAGGAAACAGCAATGTAGGCATGGAACCAAATTAAAGCCCAAACCTTCAGCCCAATCCTTGATCTGAATAGTGAGTGAGGATCCAGATCCTGGCATTTACACATGATAGTTTATACGCAGCCAAAGTAAATGGGGTAGTCAGAGGTCAAGGGGCTAGATTTTGAAAAATCCTAGGTAAAGAAGAGATCTCAGAAAAGCAAATTTAAATAACAATTGTGTCAAGAAAAGTAATTCTGATTGCTATATCCTTTATCAACAGATAAAGGATAGGCAGATGAAAGTCTATGATAGCAATTTTGCCTTTAAGATTGTTTGCTTTTTTATTTTATTTATATAACTGGCTCTGGGCTAATTTTCCTCACAGAATGACTAACAGAAATATAACCCTTGTGCATGTTTTTGGTTAATTCATTAGGTCAACTCTAACCACTAAGCCCATTGTCAGGTTATTTCTATTAGTGATGAGGTGCAATTGACCTTAAAAGACTGAAGCCAGGTAGAAGAGCCTATTCCACAAGGTCTCTTGGCTCCACCCTTGTTAAGTGAAATCTGCCAGGTGTGGATCATTTGACCTTTGCTATATAGGAAGCATGAAGACGGGTAGGGAATTGCCTCCCCAGGGGAGTCTGAGGCTCAGGTTATTTGGGGGGTGCTTTTTCTACTGTGGTGAAATGGACCCATTGCTTCCCTAGTAGGCTGCTTTTTCTTCACGTTTTCTACAGTCTCTGTGAAATAGCTTCAGTGACTCTATGAGCTAGCTAAGTTGGTGGTGCCTTCTTGGTCCAGTAAAACCCTGGTGGTACGACTTCACTGTGAAGTAGTTTGGAAGTGACTCAACCTCAGAATCTGGCAGGTAGGGGTTCCTGGGTTCTACAGTTGTTTAAGGTTGAGGATTTTGAGTATTTTGTTCACCTTGTCTGTTTTTAGGGAAATGACATAGTGGGGTTCTAAGCTTCTTTTCCAGCCCTTACAAATAAAATATTGATAATAATAAAAGCAAAAACTCAGAAGCTCAAGAGCGAACAGGTAAGCCTCACTTGGAAGAATGTTCTTAAGAAGTTGTGAAGATGGAACTCCAGACTGGGAGAAAAAGATGACTTAATGAGAAGTCAGATGATGTCTGGAGGTAATTGGAAACTGGTTTGGAGAGATACTGGTGGCATAACAGTTACTTACACAAAGTGAAAATTGTGAAAAAGTCCTGTTTACAGGACAAATACTGCTATCTTCAAAAGCATTTTCTCTGGCAGAAATTTCTGGTGGGGGGCCCCCCGGCAGAAATTTCTGGCCCCCGGCAGAAGACAAGGAGTGTGTTGCTTTAAAATTCAATTATTAACTATTAACCTTGCATTGGCAGGGGTATGAGCAACTTGTCAGGGAAGAGATGAGGGAAAACTAGAGGAAAAAAAAAAAAAGAAGAAAAAATCAAATGTGGAATAAGCAGGACAGGAATTAAATATTAATTAAATCTAAATCTCTTTAATAAATTTTACTTCATATATATATATGTATGATATGGACAAAGACTGGTGTTTCTACTGAAACTTGGTCTGTCAGGTAATGCCCGATTAGTACACAGAAAGATCCTTCAGTAGGAATGTCTTGTTTGCAGTAAATAAGATGTCACGGTCATGATAGCATGCTGTTTTTCTTTCCACTCTTTGACCTGATTCATTATAACAACAACAAAACAATAATTTGAGAATTGTCATAAATTGGGAAATGTGGATTCTTGCCCAACTGTAATGAACAAATTTCTCTGTTATTGCCAAAATTAACAACTTTCATAATTAGGAAGTCTGTTGTATAACTTGCTGCTGAGAGTATCTGCCATCCTATCTCTACTGAAATGGGAAGAAACAAATTTCCCTCTACAGTATGGGATATGGAGAAGAACTGACTGATATAAGACAGGTGACTGCAGGAGTTTCAAGCATGGCTACTATAACCAAAGGGAAAGTCTTGTGACTTTGTCAAAGCTCATGTATTTCAAATCACTGGCAAATTTTTAAGTTTATTGAGATATCCAAGCAACCTGGCTGTACTGCAGAGTTGGACTCTTTGTCTCTTAGTGAATAATGTTTCCAGTAACTGAAAGTATCTTTTTATTATTATTTCAATTAGAAAATTATTTATTCCAATCTCTAACTGCCCTATTGGTTTTCTATGACTACAACCTTGTCTCAACACAGTAGTTCCACTAGTTGTTAACTCTGCAGTATGACCCAGGAAAAGATTACTCATAATTTCCCTAAACTCTGGACTCATAAAAAGCAGTTTCTGGTTGAGCCATTTTCAGCTCATTAAACCTGTACCTGGTTTTAGTCAATCTATTTAGGCGCTTTGAGGAGAAGATTAGTACAGAACTACACCATTAAACTTCTATTTCTCAGAAGGTTTGTTTCCTTTTACAGTTGTTGTGTGGATCTTGACTGCTTTTAATAATAATCTATCTAAAATTTACTAATTGCCTAGTCAGTTATTTCCTTCTACTGCTTCCCCAAGATTACAGTGTGGCTAGGGCTTTTTTTATTTGTTTGCTTGCTTTCTCCTTGTGCCTAAATCCATGTCACAAACATGAGAGAAAGAACAGACTTCATAGGTCATTATCCTTTACTAATCTGTTGAAGGCTACTGCATAATCCATTTCAGAAAGAGATCAAGCCCTGCCTTGCCACCAATTAGGTTTTACTTATATTTATGCTGTTCCAGAGCTTCACTGCTCTGATGGTGAGACAATTCTTTTGGAATTTCAAATCTAAGTTTATAATGCAGGTTGTTGGTTTTTTGTTTTATTTTGTTTATTTTTTACTTTTTTTCTAATATATTTTTAGTTGAAATTGTTTCTTTTCCCACACTTGTATTTGAACACTCTGCTGTACACACAAGAAAGCAACCTCTCTTATAAAATAAGACTTTTATTCCTCCAAGCACCACTAATAATCCTGTTCTTCATAGTTCTTTCCCTTTTTCATGAACAAAGCTCTCCAGAATTGAACACAGCACTCAAATTAAGGTTTGCACAGATGTTTTGTCAATGACTTTGGTTCTTCTCTAACTTATTGCAAATTCCCTATGCACCACTGTACATTTGCCTTTTTAGTAACTGTTCTGCATTGACAGCACGTAGTCAACTTGTACTGTACAAAGGTTGCTAGGTCTTTCTCAACAACATTTCTATCTGTTAAGATCCTGGTTGCTACCAGATATTATTCTTACTGTTTCTTTAGGCTATTTGGTTTCATCCCATAACTGCAGGTCCTAGGTCCCCTTAATCTTTACTGTGATACTGCACCACATTAGTGGCTTCAGCTTCAAATTATTATTTAACATATACCTAACTTTTGTCCACATAGAGCATCCAAATGAACACCTTTAAACAAGATCAAACTGTTGTCAGTTTAATTCCATCTGTGACTCCTGCCTCTTTAACCCTTAACTGTTCACATGTAACTTCTGTGGCCCCTCTGTAAACCAGCTTAACTGCCTTATAGTTCCTGCAAAGATGCTTAAACCCAAGGTAGGATAGGGAAGATGCAGATAAACTAAATCTGGTAGATAATACAATAAAAGATTACTTTAGCACTGGGTAAACTTTAAGTTCCATTTTCTACATTTTCTATTTTTTACCATCTCTTTCAAGACCAAAGCCAAATCAAAACAGTGAATCTACTTAGGCCCATTGATGCCAGTATGACACTGTTGGAAACTAAATTCATCTGAAGCTGTATTGTGCCACTGAAATGTAATGGACCATTCAGAACTTAAGCCCCTTTACATCTGCAAAGTGTAGGTATACATTTAGATATTTCACAGGGGAATATGGTGACAGACACCGAAGTAAAAAATTGAAAACCAAAAAACTCTCTTTGGCTGCTGGATAATCCTGTAAGTAACTCAAATTAAACACCAATTCAATAACATGCCAGAGAAGATTTTGAAGCTGTAAATATAATTCACGACACCCTGTTCCTAGGAGAGACCTGTTAGTATTGCAATGCAAAGGCTAATGATGTCTTGTGTTAGCTCTCTGGTGGAATGAACCAGAACTTTTCTATTCAGTTTCATCTCCTTATATTTTTAACATAAAACTTTCATAGGTAGAATAATGCTGTCATTAATTTCAATACTTAATTTAAAAATACATCTTACAAGGAGCTTGTTGTTGTTGTTTGTTGGTTTGGGGCCAGTGGTTAGGGTATGGCTAATGTAAGTTTTCCTCCATTGCACATGTTATGTTGCTAAGTGACATTTGCCAATGAATATTACATGTTGCTCCTGTTTCTCTGAGCCAGCAGCATTTTGTTACTACATTCCAGATGTCAGGGTAGTGAGATGTCATCCCTATAAGGATCTGCATTTGAACTGGAAGAGAATGAATGACTGGCAGTGTCTTCAACAGCTTTCTTGGTATCAAAACTGTGATATATTGTTAGTTATAAAACTCATTTTATTGGCAGCTTCTGAATAGAATTTGTCAAAGCCTTTAAGATGTTTTATATGTTTTGAATAATGGAACCAATTCAAATCTGCTTTTAAAAGACAGTTTCTGAAATAAACAAAAAGAGAATATTTGTCCTGTTTTTTAAACTTCCTCTTTTCTGTATGAAAAAAAATACAATTAGAAATTCATAAAGACATGCACACACTGCATCACAAACAATGTATTTATTGAAGAAGGATTATATTTCTAAACCATGCTGAAAATAACCAATTAGGTAGATACTTTGGTCTGTCAAATTTTATATATTATATTTGTCTCATACTGTGAATT
Source organism: Heteronetta atricapilla (assembly GCA_011075105.1). NCBI lineage: Eukaryota > Metazoa > Chordata > Aves > Anseriformes > Anatidae > Heteronetta > Heteronetta atricapilla. Next base: position 52,653,707 of record CM021735.1, read on the forward strand.
TTGCTCCTTATCCAGATACAAAGTATTCAATTTTTCCAGCTCTTAAGTGGCTTAGGCCATGTAGTATATCTTGCACAATTAATAACTTTTTAATATATTTTAAAAAAAAACATGCCTAAAGCCCTGAGATCCAGTGTATATGCTGTGATTTTAAAAATACTTCATGACATAACATCATGACATAAAAAGTAAATCAAAAAGATGTACTTTTACATTGTTTTTTTTTTTTGCATTACAGCTATGGAACTACCACAGACCCTAAATAAAAACAGACAAGTAGACCCTGAATAAAAGCAGAACAAGTGGTGAAAGTGTTACTCAAAAATCTTGAGTCCTTGGTTCATATCCTCATACAGAAAGAGAAACGAATTTCAAAAAAATGCCATCCTGCATATACTTGGAATAGGTCACTTCAGTCTGCTGACTCTCTCTGTTATGCACTGGCAATGCAGTCTCCTTGCTCTTCAACTCTTAAGTTCATCTTATAGATCATGGGCATGAAGTTGATTATATGAATGTCACTTTTGCCAGATTCTGTCCCCTTTCCTGTAAACTAGCTGAGAATACATAACTGGGTGGAAATGGCTTCGTGCCAAATGCATCAGGGAATCTTCTTTTGCTTTGTGTTGCATCCAGATCTGTAACAGATGACAAACATATCCATATCTCTCTGATCACTACAAAAACAATTGCATTTGTTTAAAATCTATTACAGCGCAATAAAAGAGTATTTTAAATGTACTCAGTCCAAAATCTTATCAGGAGGGAAAGTGGAATGAACCATTTATTTCATGATCATTTGCTATAAAAAGTCTTGTTTCTGGAGAGAAACTGTGCTTAAGAGAGCAAGAAGGTACATAAATTGACCAATTTAGCAGCACTGGTCAGATTAGGGATGCAGTAAGAAATTCTTACTTTCCTGATTTAGTAAGAGATTAAATGTTCTGTTTTCCTGGAAAAGCAACAACATAATTAAGTGAAGAGAATACACATTAATGGTTTAAAAAAAGAAAGGGAAGAAAAAGATTTTCTTTTTGAAACTGTGCAACTGTGCTTGCAAACCAAATTATTTTTTTTTTAATTTTATTTTTAATTTTAATTTTTATTTTATTTAAATAAATGCTTTTAAGGGATTGATATAGTGTAGCTCACTATAGAGAACCTGACATAATTTGTCCATGTGTTACAATGTAAAGGGTCAGGCTGTGAGATGTTGGCAACAGCTGTAAGCTTACTTTTCTAACAAACCACAGTGAAAGTCACTAGTCAATGTCTTCTCGTTCTTCTTGTGCACAGATGTGAAAATCCTGGAGCCTCTTGTGAAAAACCTGATTCCTTTTCTCCAACTGTGGAAATTCTTGCTTTCTGCTAACTAAACTAAATGTTTTAGTTACTGGCATCAGCCAAAAAGATGGCCTAATTCTGAAAGCTGAAAACTCCTAAGGAAATCTGGAATAACTTCTTTCCCCCTTACAGGCAAGATTGGTCCATAGTTCACCTTGGTGGAGAATGGGCTTTGTTTCCTTGGATTCTTCTATTTTAGGGGCAAGTTTTTTTTGACATCTTGTCAAAAATTTTACTTTCCAACTTCATAATTGTAGCCCACAATACAAATAAAGAGCAGATCTTGACCAACCTTTTTGAAAGATTTTGTTCTGTTTTATGGATTATCTTTACATTACAGTGAAGCAAACCATTCCATTTGTGTAAATGCCCATAGGCAATGAATAAAGTGGCAATGTTAGCCTATAACTGAGTTGGGTTGCTGATTTCTCTCCAAGTTGCTGTTTTTACAAAGAAAAAAATTAGGTCCAAACCCTGACCCCACTGGGGGTCAACTCCTCATTACCATGAAGACCATAGACCTAATAGAGTTCTAATTATGCTGTGGAAATTAGCTGGGATAAGTACACTATGGATGACCAATGGAGAAACTTCACACATTGTATTTATCAAGGCTTCGATCTGTTAAGATCCCAAACAGGAGACTGTAATTAACTGGAAAATACCCTAAAAGTAGACTAAGGTGACCTACACATAGAGAAATCTTAATTTATTCAGACTTTGCAACCACCTGGAAATCACACAAGAGACTTTGTATCAATCTTTATAAACTGTGTTAATTTAAACTCTGGCTAATGTGTTTTCTAGGTATGAGAGTTACGTTTTATTTAAACAACTACTGGAAGAAAGTTCTTATAGCTTGTAACTCCTGTAAATATTGTTGCATTGTAAACAAATGCCCGTTCCTCAACAGAGATATAATCAAGTGAGGACCATATGAGTCAATGCAGTAATAATACCTCCACCAAAATGTAGATGGTCATTATTTTTAGAATTCAACTTTTCCATCCCTTGAGAACCTTATTCCTACATCCTAAATCAAAATCACCAAACACATCCCAACAGTTTATTCTTTAAATATACCCTTCATTCCTTCAATACTGACAAAAAGAACATTGCTTCGAAGCTGAGCCAAAAACCAAAACAGTACATATTCCAAAAGTGAAGTGAGGGAAATAGATTCTTGTTCAGGAATTTGTCCAAGTAGAATTGAGTGCAGTACAGCTGCAACATAATAAAAAGCAATGCTGGAATCCACGGCTAGCCTTTCCTCTGTGTTACAGTCAATGCCAGAGTTCTTAACTCTTTAGAGACTTGGAAGATGTAGCACAATGGTCAACTAGCCATTAAATCCTAGAATACTATGTAAGGGCCTCTGTAAAATGGATGTAAAGCTCTACCCCCTCCCTGGCCCCCCCCCCCCCCCAAAAAAAAAAAAAGAAAAAAATCCAGATAGCATCAATAGGTTGAATAAACTACAATAACTCAACCAAATTCAGTGATAAGAAAGAGAGTCAAAGAGAGGGTAGATAGTCAAATATAGATGTAGGCATCAATTTTGTTTGAGTTTACAATTCTGAAAGGTAATTGCTTGGCATGTTTGGCGATCATGTCTGTCACAACACAAAATGAAATAGGATAGTGCTTTCTCACCATGGGACAATTTAATTTATTCCCCACTTGGTGAAAATTACTTTGTATCAGTTTACTCTGTAATGGTGGTTATGTTCCAAGGCATTTTGAAAAAGTGAAAAACCAAAGAAGTAAAGAAAATAGATTTCAGTTGGAATGGCACATTGGTTTGTTTGTTCTGTCCTTTGATTGTAGCTATTTAGCTAAGGCATCAGCTCCTTTGGTCTGCTTTTCTGTAGCATGCACTTCTTGTGGGAAAGCTATGTCAAATAAGTGAATGTTTTTCTTTTGATCAAAAGGTGATGAAATATGTGGCCATTCTGATGTATTCTGAGGCTAAGCTCCCCAGTGCAAATGTTGATCAAACCCTGTCCATCACTGTCATAACTCCCAAAGATAATTTAGAACCCTGATACAAGGTTTTTCAGAGGAAAACACGTTGATTCAATTAGTTGAATTGGTCTTAGAATTAATTTCATCTGAGGGCTTGTGATATTCTAAATTCCGTTTATAAGATATTTGCTGACATCTATACTGACCTTTAGGTATAATTTCAATGTTCTGGTTTTGGCAGATATATTTTTTTTGTAATTATTTACCACAAAGATACATGAATGAGAGAACATCATCATTAGGACTAAATGATAAAAGTATTTAAACAAAATTTTCTGATGAAAAAGAAACAAGAGATGTTTTTACTACAACTCAGCTCAGATGCTCCACATTGTTCTGTCATAGACAAGATGCTGTGGAAGCATATAGAACACTTTCAAGTCTAGTGTCCATAGTCTTTATATGGACTATTTCTGTGGCTGGCTTTCAGCAGTCTTTAACTAATCAGAAATTAGTGGGAATTACAGTTCCCAAGAAATTGAGAATTGCCTTCCAAAATAAGTTATGGACATGAAGTTATGGACATAAGTTATGGACATGGAAAAAAAAGTCTTGACTGAAGATTGTATAGCTTTGTTCATGACAAAGAAGAGACAAGAGTAAGCTTTGATCTGCTATAGAATAGAAGTGTGGGTCAAGATGATGGTGGAACAAAGGGGTGCCAAGCTTCCTAGGAATTTGGACACATTTCTTTTCAAATTGGTATTAGTTCCTTAACCATGTAGTGGGTCTTGGTGCTTCCCAGTCTGTCAGGGAAGTAACTATGGTGTGCAGTGACGCAATAGTTTTGTGCTTCAGAAATGTCCTTGTGTTGCACCTCCACTTGTTGAGACTGTAGATTGTCTCTTCCATAGTATCAGATTGGAGCCATTGCTACATGATTGCAGAGATAAAGTTCTTAGATCAAGGAATAAATACTTGAGGATGAAAGAGATTGAAATATAAATTCCCAGCTTAGCAAAAAATGAAGTGCCCTATGTCTGCACATTGCAATGAATACATATCAGGTATATCTATATTGTTTTTGCTACAGTTATTTTAATAACTATAGTTCAAAGGGGTCAAGGCCACATTGTTCTTGAAATAATATAAATAAATAGAAAAGAAGGTCATCCTTGTCCAAGAGAATTTATAATCTAGATACGGAGTTCAGTAACATATGAACAGTTGGACGTTGCCTATCAGGTGCAATGGTGTCACACATCTTGCTGAAGGCAAGGTTATGCCTGAAGGCATTGTAAATGCACAATCAAGAGTCCAGAAGATATGAAGTACTTTACATACAGAACTCTGATTCATGAAGTATGTTCTTTCCTAACTGGAATTGCACTTAGGCCTAAACTTAAGGTTAATGCAACATAGACCATATTGTGAAGTGGACAGTATGCATGTGTGCTGACTTGAATTGAGAAACTCTTCTAAGTAAGGACACACTCCATGGTTCGAATCAGAAAGCAGAACAGGGACAACAGTAACAACAATAATACAATGAAGGCATACTCCTTTTGTTGTTGTTGTTTTCTTTTGTGTGTGTGTGTGCGTGTGTGTGTGTAATTAGCTTTAATTAGATTTTACCTCTGATTTTCCTGTGACCATGAGCAATATCAAATACTTGTTAGTATGTTGGTAACAATAGGTCGAGACTTCTGTCATACATGATCTGGTCATAGATGAAAGTTCAATACAAACATCTAAGTATGACAAGAAAAGACAGAAAGAAAGAAAAAAACAGAAACTTCTTTCTATTCATGCCATAATCTATTCCATGCTAAAGCCTATCTTGCTACATTACTTTGAAAGCTGGTTTAAAATAGGTATAGCTACTTATGAAGCTAGAGTCTACAAAATTATTAACTGATTTAACACTTTCTGTAAAAGGTGCTGCATCATTTCTCATTCCTCTTAAGAACACTTGAAACCAATTAAACATTTCCCTTGGGAAGCTACTTTATTTTATTCGGTATTGATTTTTTTTCACTGCATGATTAATTTGTTTTGATTTTCCAAACTGTATTTTAAAACCAAACATGAAGTAATAACTTGTGGATGGCTTGCAAAATAGTAACAAAGTGTTCCATTAAGAAAAAAGAAGTATTGTGCAAATTTAATGTACCACAGAATTAACCATTCTTTAGTAAGCTCACTCAAAGTATGATCAAAGCACTCAAAGATCAAGTGTTGACAGATGATGGCAAAGCTATAAGGCCTACAAAGTCCAGAGAACGTGAATGCATAGGTGTAAATAATTATCTTACATAATTTCCTCAAAAATTTTGACTTCAGGTTTAGTGTAGCTATGTTCGCCAAATTTTTGAGCTTTTGGCAAATGTTTCTCCTCCAAAAACACATGTTTCTTGCTTTGTTTTTATTAAAAATATATGTAAATCTCATTCAATTTTAAATTATGCAACCAAGTGTCATCACATCTCTCGTGGCCCTTGTCCTCACTGGGCCTGTGCACCAGCAGTGTCTGAAACTAAAATCTCTTTTGAGTTAAAAATAATGTTTATTTCTTCTCATGTTAAAAATAATAATAATTATTATTATTATTATTATATTTGAATCTAACTTTCATACAGAGCCGATTGTCACCAGAGATCTTAAATCTTGGCAAGTGTATCTCTTCTAAGAATACATGCTCACTGCCATTAGTCCATTACGCTTGCTAGAAGTGAGCAAATATTGTACCACTGAGTCAATTGGCTAATAAGACATTTCAAACTGCTCCAAAGAGATAATTGGTAATTGACCTGCTGAAAGTGTAAGAAAAGAACTGAAATCATGGAGTAATGTGATCTCATTCTGAATGTGAGAGTTGTTTGGGGGGAGAGGGGCTTGGAAATGAGCCAAGGCTTGATTACCAAGGACTAAGAGTGGGAAGAGGAAGTAGGAAAAGAGCCCCCCAAAGGAGCATCTTTAAATAGAGATTAGCCGAGATCAGATACTTTATGATTTTACCGTAGAGAAATCAGAAGGTTGGAAGAAGAAGAGGGAGAATTAGATTAAGGTCAAGTCCCCCAGTAGTATGTTTAAAACTTTTTCATCTTCTCCCATAGTATTTGGGAAGCTGAGTGCTTCACTGCATTTACTGAGGTTCTCCCTGGCTTCAAAGATTGGCAAGTTCCTACTATATTTTTACAAAGCAGACTGCTTTTCAGGCAGGTTTTCTCAAGTTCTTGCTTTATGAGTTTTGGAGAAAGATTCTGGGCAGAGATGTTCAGAAGAAAAAGTGTTTGCAGTCTTTGGAGGTTGTTAATTCCTGGAAAAACTTCTGGCAAACTCCAGCTCACCAAAATTTCACAGAAAATGTTTGTTAGAATTTGACCAGTTTAAATGAGTTTCTTGTGTTGGTGTCTACCTAGTGGAAGTATGAATCGTGCTTGGTTTTACACACAAAGTCAAGCAATGCTGCCAACATATACAGGCCTCTTCTCTCTGAAATATTTTATTTATTTACTCTGGAGTCTGAAGACAGCTTGGAGACATGTCTCTTGCCAGTGGTATTTGCAGTGGTATTCACAGAGTTGTCCTCTAGTTTTTAGAGTCAGTGTGCACTTTTTTCTTAGACTCATGTAGAGATTCAATTTTTAGTAATAACTCTCCTAACCATGTCTGAGGTTGCCACCATTGTTCTGTATGGTCATCAACCAGGCCATTGGCCTCCAACATTAAAAGATTTACTAGACTGCCTTATACCTAGAAAGTAAAGACAACATGAATACTGTAAAATATTTGTTTGAAAACACAGATGAAGAATCTACTGTTTCATGTCAGAAATTATTACAGGGATACAAGATGGGAAGAGGTATTTTGGAACATTAAATCCCCCTGATCACTGTAGAAGCAATTTGGACATATGATGTTTTCCAGGACTGTAACAGGTTTTATCATGAAACTACATAGGGCTTTGACATGGGTTGTTATGACATCTTTTGCTTCCCATCACTTGAAAGGTCTGATCATCAGGAAGTTCTGGTAGACCCCAGCTGAAATATTGTCAGGACTGGCATACTTTCATCTTCCCTTGTGTTAAAATAGCCTAAAATATTTTTTTTTTTTTGTCATGAGCACTGGCAGAGAATTATTAGATCCCTCCCTATGCCTCCATCTTACTAAGATAAACATACCAATCTCATTTATTTTTTTCCCATACAGTAGGCTCTCCAGTACTCTCATCAACTTAATAATCTTTCTCTGTGTCTATTCTACTTTGAGTGGGATTTCAGAACTGCAGTATATTCCAGTAGTGACAGATTCAGTTTGTGATCTTGAAAATTAAACTTAGTGCATTACATCTTGCAACAATGAGCTATATGGTTATTCATTCATAATGTAAGAGCCTTCTAATTTTTCCCAGTCTGTGCACAACATCTAGCACAGTGCTTTTCAGATTGAGATGGCAAGGCAAATGAATCACAGAATCACACAGAATGGAGGTTGGAAGGGACCTCTGAAGATCACCTAGTCCAACCCCACTGCCAAGCAGGATCACATAGAACATGTTGCTCAGGATGGCATCCAAGTGGATTTTGAATATCTCCAGAGCATAGAAGAAATGAGATTCAAATCTGGCAATTTGGCATGACCATTCTGCAGCTTAAGTCTCATCCTCGAGTTCAGACTGGACCCTATACTTTAAAAAAAAGTATGCTCATCTTCAAAATGATGGTACACACACAGCGCTAGTACTGAGCACGTGCTTGTCTGTGTGTATGTTTGTGTGTGTGCGTGCAGTCTAATATATATAATATTACAAAAAACTTGTTGTAAGGTACATTTTTATCATAAGCAAAACTGGAACTACATTAATTGCAGGTGGAAATCTGTGAATGGCACTGGAATTGCAAGAGAAAAAAATATTCTCTAAATATTATTTAATAAATTAAATAATAATTTACTCTCAGCTTTTAATTTATGTGAAATATAGAGTATTTTGTCAAACAGCTTCAAAGAAGCCTCATATGCAAAACAGCTTTAGCAATTTATAACACCTAAGGATGTGTCCCTATCCTGCTCCAACACATAATGCTTTTTAAAATTTATAATCCACAAGACAACAGCTCCATACCAGGAAAATGAGCCATCCACCAAAACGGAAAATAAAAAAGAAAGAAGGAAAGAAAAACAAATCTACTTTACAAGAAGAAAACGAGACATTCCTAAAGCATTTCAGGATGACCACACACCAAGTGAAAAAAAACGACAGTTCAAAATGCCTGCCCCACACAAAGGATAACTCTGCTTGGCAGAATACAAGACTATCTCCTTTTACTAAGAACAACTCACCAATCAGTCAACACCACTTTAACTACTTTAAGTATTTTTCCACCTTTCACAGAGTCCATCAAAAGTTCAACACATACTACCAGCCAAGTCGAATATCCAGTAAGCTATATATATCCTCATATATATATACGCATATACAAACACAAATTAATATAGCATCAAATATCCCATTTTGAGAAAAATAAAATTCCAGATGTTAATACAAACTATATGACAATGTCCATCCTGTCATTCATTGAATTTCTCTCTTTTGAACAGTTTCAGGTAGAAAGATATGGAATATGTGCCTTTCCAGTCTCTTACATATACACACACAAAAATGCTTCAGGCAGTCTCAGAATCATCAAAATGTAGTTATACTGTGAAATAGTGTCTACTTTGTTAGAGTTTCTGTTTCTTTTGCCTCATAGATGTTCTACTTATAATCAGAACATAGTGAATACAAAGACAATAAAAGAGGTGAAATGATCAGAGAAAATTTACTCACCTTGCCCAGAAAAGGAAGAAAATCTGAGATTTTTAGTGTCATTGCATTAAACTGCCTATCATTCCTCCCCACAAGAAAGGGGTTTTAAAGATGTATTTGAAGCAAAACAATGAGACGGTTTTGCAGATACTTTACAGTAAGTTCCCTCCAAATTTTGCAGTCAGAAAAACAAGGGTCCTTGTTTGGGAAGTTAAAAGGCTAATACTGTGAGCTAATACTATGTGGCAAATGGAAGTAGGTGTAAATATCTTTTACTCTGAAAGCAAGCAGTGATTTGTTTGATAAAATAAAGGAGGAAGCAGTAAAAGGGTTTCAAGGAAGAGATACATGAAGAGATATGTGAAGTATCACTAAGCTATGAAGTGGGATATTGTGTTGCTGTTGTTTCCTAAATGAATGTTAGGGGAGCAAGGACACCTTTATAGGGGCAGAGAAAAGGATACTGCATAATTTAAGTGTCAGGAAAGAAGAAGATTCTGAGGAAGTTTCAGCAACCTGCATGGCTAGGAAGCTACATGTGTTGGAGATGCTTTGTTTGTTAAGTTTAGAAATACTCTGGAAGATTTAGATGGTATTTAGATTAAGACTTCAACCACATGAAAATCCATGATTATTAAGAATATAGTGAGAATATCTGTGGTGGAAAAATCTGTGATTCAGTCAAAATAAATTTGCATGGTAAGTCATTCATGAAGCCACCAGACAAAAAGTTTATTTAGGACAAAAGGAGACAGAAGAATATATTGGTAGATCTGTGAAAGCATAGAGATGACGAGAGTTTTTGTTCCTAGGCGCAGTTGTGAAGACAAAGTTAGAAGCCTTTAGTTGCCTCACCAAGAGCTGGAGGATTCTCTAGAAGATGTGTTAAAGAAATGATTAGAGAGGTAAAAGAAGCACTCGAGGAAAGCCAGTCCTGAGGAATCAGAGAGATTTCAAGGAGAGCAGAAACAGAGAGGCCAGGAGAAGTTACGGTTATAGCAGTGAGTCTGCGATCTGGCAAAGCAGATGCCATTAGATGTTGTGGAAAGAATGGTTTCATTTAAGGGCAGAGGAGGGAAGCCAGATTGGAAGAGCTCTAGGAAGAAAAAGTGTAAACAGCACATTCAGAGAGCTTAGAGATGAAAGAGCGGCTGCAGATGGGCCAGTAGCTAAAGATGCAAGAAGGAGTCAAAAGTGTTTTATTTATGATGTGAGAGACTTAACATATGGTATACAGAGAAAAAAAAAAAAAAAAGAATCAGTGAAAACAACAAACCAGGGGAGATCAAGAGGTTAAGGAGTAAGGGAGGGGAGAAGAATGGTCAGAAGACGAAAAGCTAAGAGAGAGGGTCAGAGGAGGCAGGCAGAAAAGGGGATTTGAAAAGAACAGATAAAGCATGTCTGCATCTGTGATGAGGGAGAAGCAGAAGTAGAAGTCTGAAGAGCAGGGAAAGGGCCCCAAGCTAGCATGAACAGGAAGGTCAGGTCACTTGAAAAATAAATATTTAAAAAAATAATAATATATCAAAATCAAAGGTAGAATTGCCAAGACCTTCTGTCAAGAGAAAAGGGGGGTTGAGCAATGAATTAGAGGTGATGAGGAGATGGATGGAACTACAGGATTAGGACACAGTTAAATCTGAGGTAGTGCAGCTGTGCAGCCAGACTGACAGCAGAATTGAAAAAGTAGAGAATTGAGTGGTAACGAGGTGAGTGTAATGAGCTGTTTCAGATGTAGTAAAAATGATAGTCTTCATACACTTTAATTTCAAACCTCTCCTCCTAGAGTTACAAAGGCCCATATCAGAAGAGTAGTCAGGACAGAATAGATGCTTCATGATAGAACAGAATAAAACAGCTTGATAAAAGGCCATGTAATATGAAATAAACAGATTTATAGGATTCATGAAATCACAGAAAACTCTGAAATTAGCAAATATATATTTTATGACATGCGTATTTTAGACACTGAGTTATTTTGTGAAGTGTAAGCTCAGTCTGAATGAAGGCAATAGAAACATTTCCAGTATAATATTTCCAGTTGAATACAGTGATATTTCCCCACATGGAAGACCCAGCCCTCTCTTTCCATAGCACAGTGTTCCTTAGTGAGGTCTTAGAGTCCTACAGCACACACGTGCAGCAGCTGCAAGGCTAATGCAAATCACAGAAGTCAGAGACTACGACCATAGAGCAAGACACCATTAGCCATGTTGGCTGCATTATGAACCAGATCAGGAAACCAATACAGGGTAAAACGAACCCAGCAGAAGGTTTATTTTTAACTGATTTGTTTCCCAATCATTCTCACTGACTAGCTGCACAAATGCTTGCACTTGCAGAGGAAAGTGGATGGATAGGATGGTGGCAGAGGGGAAACTAGGGGACAGTCTCGTTTTAGGGTAGTCTTCTCTTTTTCTCTTAATGCCCAAGGACTAAACTACTCTTCAGGGAGAGGCTACATGATTTTAGTCCAGGTTTAAGTGAGTAAAATTATGTTCCCCATAAATCTTCTAATTTCTCCAGCCTACCATGTGCTCTCATTGTATGACATCTTAGACTTACTCCTTTCAGCAGAGGAGGAAAATTATACCTGGCACAAGTAAAAGTGAGCCCAGGCTTCTTAAATAGCCACTCATGCTCAACCCATTTATTTTTTTTAACCATCATTAATTTTATTAGCTTATTTACAATGTTACTTCTCATATGTCCTTATATAATTTGTCCCATCCTTGATGTTTGTTTTCCAAACTTTAGATGGCAGCCATGCCCCCATACTTCCAATTTTGTCTAAGTGCCAGTAGTGTTTCCCTCCAATTAAATGGTTACCTTACAACACAAAGACACTCAGGAGTGAACACAGTTGTATCTAGCTTGCTGTACATAAGTTCTTCTATATCCCATCTCATCTATCATTTCTTCTTTCCAAGAATCTGCTCCCTGCTGAATTATCAGAATTTATAAGCTATTGGTTAGACCTTGTTTGCAGGGAAAGTAGGAATCAAAGATGATCATTTAACTCATGCCTTCCAGCAGGCTTGGGGTCAAAAGTTGTTCTAACTCCTTGCCAGTGAGAACAAGCAGTGGGGATTGTTAGCACGCACACAGACTGCACTGCTGAAGAACATTGACTGAAATTGCTCTGGTAGAGGCTCCTTTAGAGGAGCTCAGAATTTGCTAATTCAGCAAATTCTGTGCAACGTGCCCCATAGAAATACACGGTTTTGAATTTGAAACCATCCCAAGTTTCAAGAGCCAGGGTGCGATTTGAAGAGGGGAAAAAATGTTGCCCTAGAGTATTCAGGACCTAGTGGTCTGCATGGTTTGAAAAGGAGCTCAGATTGGCTCTTTCTCTACCCCAATGTATCTAGATTGAATCTTTCTCCTTTTTTTCCCAATTGCTTACATGAACACTAATGACCCAGAACTCCCAGGTCCAAGATCTAACCATTGGTCTGGTGGGCCTTCTCAAATAACACCTTTTCTCTAAATCATTTTCTCAGAAAAAAAAAAAAAAAAAATGGGACACTGTCTTTTTTCCTCTGAGTTTAGACAAAAATAAATGTTGGTACCTCTAAATCTTTCACACACACACACACACAAAAGGACTTTTTGTGTTTTAACAAGTTCTTCCCTGACCTGCCAGTTTGGAACCTTGTTCAAAAATACTAATCCTTGAAATTGTGTCTGTTTTGTGAGTGAAAGAAAGTCTGCCCAACAGATGAGCTTTGCAGCTGACTTCAGAGTTGATCTGTTGTTTTATAGTCTGTTTAATAAAGCATTAAAAATGAAGTAATTTTGCACTTTTGGTAATTTAAAGTTAAGAATATTAATTTTCACACAAGAAATGGCTTAGGTTCTTTAATGCTTCTTACAGATCTAATTTTGCTTTTCAGCTTGCAGCTCCAAAACACCCAATGACTTCTCTGCACCTTCATGTAAATGTTGATAAGTGAGGTGTAATTCTTTACAAACTGTGAAAAACAGACACATAGCTCTGGAGGGACCTTTTTTTTAAAAAAAAAAAAAAAAGACTACAGGGAAATGGCCTTCTGGTTCATGAAATTAATGAACAGGCAGAATGATTTGTGAAAAACAACTGTTTTATAGGACCACCACCTGCAGTATGGGCTGAATCCCACAATGTGGAAAAAATCCAGAGCATCATTTCTGATTAATTTCTTGACATTTCAACTTTGTCCTGCACCCCATCCACCAACACAGAACATATTCAAGAGTAACAAAGATATTTCTGGCGACACACTGCAGCCATGGGAAATTGGAATGCAAGTCATGCCATATCTACTGACAGCTCATAAAGTACTCCACAGCAGTGCAGAAGATGTATTTTCTATGCCTGAGTATCATGTAGCTTGGTCTGGGTTTTACTAAATAGTACTGAACTTTTGGCTGTTTATTCCCAACTCTGTGATGTAAGCTGGCCTCCCTGGAAGCCAGACTCCAAGTGCAGCAACCATTCTGTACACATATATTGCATGGAAAGAGTTACCTAGTAATAAAAAACATATGAAGCTCTGAGATCAGTTCCTCTTTCTCCCTCCCCAGGTGTTCCTTTGTGGTTGTGATTTGTGCACAAGCCTATAGAAAATGCTGCAGGTACAAGCCAAGATATACAAAGACTTTGAGGCTCCCAGTCCCTTCTTAAGCATCTAACTTTGGGTTCCTAAAAAAGAATGTGGGACCTAAATACCTTTGTAGGTCTGGATTGCAGTAGCCCGTTGGGAGGTTTCATATTGCTGCTCACTGGCCAGTGAGCACCCTGAACTTTCAGCCCAAATGGTTTCTGGAATCTTTCGGCATTCAGCTAGCTCTGGCTTTATTACACAGATGCATTCAATTGTTTCATGTACAATCAATGTCTTAACACACAAAACTTACTATTGGTTTTGAATCCACTGTATTTCAGAACTTCTCTTATCCCAAGATACACTTTTAAATATTTCACCCACAAACCTTATCACAGAATTCTTTTTCTTAAGCTTTCTCTTATGGGCTGTGTTTTCTTTTGCAAACCAAAACAAACACGGGCACAAGATCTCTAGCTGGTAGTGGATTTTGGCACAACTCCATTGACAACAGTGTAGTTACACTGCTATGCATCATTTTAGGATTAAAACTATTCAATCCAAAATTACATGTTCTTTTCTGAGGTAAGTAGGTTGCTGCATAAGAAACTGATTGAGACTATTTGCAATATCTTGAAAATTCTGTCCCAAAGTCCTTAGTCAAATCTGCATTTCCATGGAAGCTTTATGAAACTATTTTCCAACTTTTTCTCTTGATGCCAACACACCCACTCACACTTGCAATTCCCCCTCCCTTAATGTCATGAGCAACATTTGCAGAATAGTTATTCAGTTCCCTAGCATGTGTAGTGTCTTTCATCTTAATAAAAATGTTATAGAGACCCTTGGAGACCCATAGAGCCCCTTAGAGGCTCCAATTGGAACTGCCTCCCTATTTTGTTAGCAAACAATGTAGAGTCATTTTTTCAGCTTTGTGTGTGCTTATTTTATTTCCTTATTCTGTTTATGGAAAAGTCATGTGGGGAAAATCCAACAGTTCCTAAAATCGTAGTATACTAAATCATCTACTTTTTCTTCAGTCACTGGTTCTGTTCTGTCAGAAAAGGAAACAGGACTGACTTTCTGACATTCAAGTCCCAGTATTTTCTAGGAAACAAATTTAATCTAAGCTGTCAATGAGATGGACAATGTCTTTGCCCTTTTCCAAGTTCTATTCCCCACAAGTTCTCAGAATAATTTCTGGTGTTTCATAGATTGCTTTTGCCAGAGTTTTGAATACTTTGAGATTAATTTTACGGGACCTTGCTGACTTGAACACAAGTATCATATATATCTTCTTTATCTGTTCCTTATTTTGGTCTGTTTTCTAATCCTTTTTTCCTGTATTCAAAAATCTACTTATTTAGATTTTTTGATATTTTTATGTCCTACTATTTACAGTTCATATTTCATTTTATTATTGTGCAATTCTTATACAGTTATTATACCATTTTCTACATCCATTTTTATTTATATTTATTTATTTCTATTAACCACTTAATTCCTTTCTGGCTTTCTGGTCCCTAAAGACCTCTTACTGCATTCAGTTTTATCTCTTCATATAGTTTTAACTCAGTTTTGGAATTAATTCCTATTTTATTTTATTTTTCTTTGAATCCACCAAACAATTTTTACTCCCTTTAGATTTTTGGATTTTCAGATTAATTGCCCTTTCTCCTTATACATATATGTAATGTGTGCGCATGTCTATAGTAATTACGAGTCACAGAACATGAGCTCACTTTGGGGAAATTAAGAGTGAGCCTTTGTGACGAGGGAGCATGGCTAGCACACTGCCCTGGCTAACCCATCCACTGCCAGAACTACCTGTCTGCCAAAATCTCAAAAGATTTCTGGTCATGCACTCTATTTATAGGCCTTGCAATGGCCTTAGATTTCAGCAGCTGTACTGGTTCACTAGAAAAACATTGTGTCCTATGTTTGTTTAGAACCTCTTTTCTGCACCACCATGTTACAATATAAAACATACCTGACAGATACAATAGTTAATCAAAGATGTGAAAATGAATCACAAGTGAATTTCAAATAGAATTTCATAGCATAATACTTTGAGTGTCAGTAGATGTTTGACATTATGTGGCTACATAAAAGGTTAAAACATCCAATTGTTCCTAAGTGCTTTGGAAGTTAACGATATTCCTCCTGTTCCATGGCCTTCTATGAAAAGAGCATTGAGAGTAGTGCTTGCAAAGGTTATCTAAAAGATACATGCACATCTACTCTGCGTACTATACTCATATGAATGTATAGGAGATACTTTAGTAGGATAAGAATAAGATAAGAAAAAGTAATTTAGATTCCATTCCTAAAAACAAATATGAGTACTGACTCTACTATGCTTGGCCATAAAAATAAAAAATAAGAAATCTTGAGACACCTAAAGAACTTTGAAAAAAAAAGTCTAATGCAGAATTTTTTCTTTTTAAAAACTGTATTTTACCCATATATTTATTTTTACCACAATATAACTAGCTGCCTTTGATAAAGGCAAAGAAAAGATATGTAAAGGAGAGGATAGCTTTGCAATTATTTATTTATTTATATGTATTAAGGCAGTGCTTTAGCAACCCCTCTGTTCAGTAACCAGTATCCCCTTGTGTTTGGCACTGCACAAATAGAACAAGAAGCAAGTCCATCTCCAAAAAGTTGCCATCTTTGAAGCAGTGTGTCTGCACAACTTCTTATACATTAGTGCAATGAAATAGAAATGCATAGAAATATGTGTCTCTCATTTTGTCTGATCTTCAGTAGTGTAAAGTGAGCGGAAAAGGTCTATTGTTTGCTTCCTACTACAGGAGGTTCTGAACTCTGTCACAACAGTAGTACTTTAGAGATTTTCCTGCCACAACTGCTGAGACATTCAGAATTCCTGCAATTTTGATTTAAATGGACACCAACTTCCTACTAAGTGTAGCAGCTTTTTTGCCCCACTTACTAGCATTGACAAATGAAGTACCAGCTGAAGGATGAATGTGAGCCACTCTCCTCACCTTCAAAACAGCTAAAAGAGCAGACTCAAGACTGGTCAAATCTTCTGATGGCCCTTCCAGCCACTGGCCCTTCCAGTGGCCCTTCCAGCCACTGGCACAGATGGGAAGCTCGGTGTGTTGTCTTGGGTGGATCGGATGAGACACCACTTGCAAGAGTATCTGCCCTTCTGGGTGAGAGCAAAGACCTCCCCTGGCCTGGGGGCTGAGAAGCAACAAGGAATCAGGTGCTCCTGATGCCTGCCCAGCACAAATTCAGTGTTTAGCCAAGATTTGCTATGCTATTTTCAAGGCAGGAACCCAATCCAGAGGTTTGAATCAGACATGTTCAATGTCCTGCGCTTCTAATTAAAGCTTGCAGTTTTTATGTTTTGTTTCCAGTATTTATTTTTAGCCAGATGATGGCTCCTTTTATTATTAGAGAAAATAATTTTGATTAATATATTTTTTTAATTCTTAGAACAAACACAAAAGGAGGTTTCTGTGGAGCTTTGTGTTCTCAGTATGGGAGAATGTCAGGGCATGCCATGCCTCTCCACAAATAATTTTCAGTGTCACCAAATGCTGGCCAGCACAAAGGGGAGGGAAGGGGGACATCCACAGTAACTAGTGTGAGCTGTTCCAGGTTAAATATAATGGTCCAGCCCTGGTAATTTAAAGCCAAAGCAACTTATTTTATATACAGAGAAGTCCAAAGACCCAGTCAAGTACCCTTAGATATTTTTATCTTATGATCCATGAAAACCTTTCTAAGACTTTGTTTTAGGCATGAAACATGGAGTTGTTCTAACCTGTTGGAATCTACAGGATTTTTTCCATTGACTTTAGAGGAGATGAGTCAGCCCTTAGGTACTATTTCCCTAAATTAGTTGCACTATCCTAGTGTTTTCCCAAAACATATTTTCAAATACTTTACCTCATTAAAATAAATTAACAGAATCTATGTGCAATGGTGTCAGTCAAGGGTGGTTCATAGCTACCACCACTTGCAAGCTACCTCTATTACTTTTTCATTCTGAAAATCCCTCTGTTCTATTTTCATGTTTGACAGTTCAGAAGTTGTATCTGAATCAACTTGTTGGAAGACACACTGGCAATAGTTACACAAGCTCATGGTGTTCTGGCTGTATTGTGAGTTGATTTAGTATTTCTAATACCTGCAGTGTTTTACTATCTGTTGTTCCACATTAAATATCTTTGCTTTCTCTGTGCGCTTTATAAATCTTTAAATGCATCTGCAGAGGCTTCAATCATTTCTGTGTTTTCTTAGTGCCATTGTTTCACTGTTTCACATCTTTACTCTTTTCCTACAGTTATGAAATAAGGGCTAATCTTGGAAAGGATCTGTATGGATGCAAGTCACTTCTCACTATGGAGTGTCACTGAAACAGCATGCCTGTCTTTCTGGGATGGAAGTAGAGAACAACCATGTAAAAGAAATGGAAGTCAGTGCTTCAGAAGATACACCATTTTTGCTAGCATATAACATTTTTTTCCTCTCATTTATTTCAAACACCTCCAAGCATGCAATTAAATTATCAGACACTTGAATTTACTCTTTAAATGATGCTTGCTGGTCTGTATAATTTCCAAACATAATTGTTTTCATTCAATTCATTAAACTCTTTGTTGCGCATGGCTTAAATTAATTTTAATCTCAGCCCCACCAGAATCAATATCAAATAACTTCTGCTTGCATGTTAATCTACAGGAGAACATTTCAGCATTGAGGTAAGAGGGTACATGAAGAACTCCAGATTTTAGTAACTGAAAGCTCTCATACTGGAAGGTAGAACATTTAAGAATTGATGGTATAACATTCAAGAAGCACCTGAACATGCTACCTAATTTTTCAATGCATAGTGTCTCTCAGTAATATTTATTTTTTCCAGAAAGGTCTCTTTTTTTTTTTTTTTTTTTCCTTCAGAGACAGTGGCAAGAATAAAAACACGAAGTCAGATTCTTCTAAGCTTGGAGATGCTACTGAATGAAATCCTCTTATAATTTACCAAGATGCTTCTGTACTTTACATTTATGAACAAATAACTTGTATTTAACTTAACCTTCAGTAGTTGTATGGTCTTACGCTTTATCATATACAAGACTATTGCTCTACTTTTATGTAAATGATTGCAGCACACTACTTGTATTATCATACTTCTGCTGCGATTACATTCCTATCTTGAAACTTATTATTCAGACAATTGATTCTTCCTCTTTCAAATGCATAATAACAAACAATTATTGGCATATTTTTATATTTATGTGGGTTGAGGCATTAGTGAGCACAGAGAAAAGCATTCATTTTTCACTTAATCTTTGTCTTTACATTTGAAAAATTATTACATTGTTGATTATGTGCAGCTTTTCTGTAATTAAAATGAATTATTTTACTGTGAGAACTTCAGAAAACAGAACTGTTTTAAGTTGCTACCATTATGAAATCGTAATATGTATGTTTTGTTGCTTTAACAGCCATCACATAATTTTCTTTACTTTTACATTTCATCAGCAAAAAATAAAATAAGTAAAATAAAATAAAATAAAACAAAATAAAATTCTTAGCAGCTACACTGGAATTCCTATTATAATTTTATGATGGTAATGGAAAAAAATGCTTTAGCTATAGTAAATCTTGTGACAGTTCTTGTGCTCTTTCCTGGTCCATGCAAAATAACTTCTTGAGACCAGAGAAAACCTCTTTGCAGTGCCTCCCACTCAGCTGGGAAACATGACTTCTGTAGCCGCATCAGCAGCACAGAAACTGGTTTCAGGTTTGCAAGTTAGTGAAATCTTAAGACAATCCAAAAGAAGATGCTATTTTTTGAGGGAAGATGATGAGCTCTGTGGTTAGGTTTTACTTTAAGATTGTATTTCTTCTGGTTGTACTTTACAGTGAAAACAAAAGCTCAATCAAAAATTTTGTTATTCATTGTCTCTGCAAAGCATTGGTTTGTTAGTTGTCGGTTGTTGATCCTTTTATTCTGGCAACTAATGAACAAATGGAATGATGTCCCTTTGAAATAAGGAATAGATGGTGTCCCTAGCTGGATATACTAATATTCTGGCTGTACCAGTATTCTGGATATACCAACAGCAGCCATAAGAAAAAGCTCATGTAATATATTGCATTCACACTGCCCAGCTTGTTTCAGATACAGGTTTAAACCCACTAAACACCTTTGCAGCACAATTTTCTGTACTAAAATGCACCTACAAATCCATGTTCTACAGACTCACACTCCCTCAGCTTTCTGCTACGGAAGCTTTGTACCTTTGCTCAGTTGTAGCTGTAGCTCTTTAATCGTCTTTTTTTTTTTTTTTTTTTTTTTTTTAAAAAAAAAAAAAAGCTAAATTCAAAAGCAATAAAATGCAAATTAAATGAAACTAAATTTTATACTATGCTGTTTGCCTGGCAAATCTTCTGAAAGAAATATTTGAAAGTTTACCAAATAGATCAAGTAATGATATTTTCCAGACTCTGGTTTTATCATCATGTAGTTTCAGCAAAGATAGATGGCTTTTGGCCAATATTGGTCAGATAAGTACTAGTCAAAGGGCTTGAAGACTGTGGTGGTGGTGTTGATATTGCTGTTGTTGTTTTAGTTTTAGTTTTATTCTAAATTGATCTGCGTATCTCAAGATGGTTTTCAGTTGTTGAAAAACTGCATCATTTGTCTTCCTTCTACTACTAAAAACAGATGGGTCCAATTCTTCTCCTAAACACAAAGGAATTGAAGACTGTATCTGAGGGCAAAATGAAACCCATGTGACTTTACGAATTGGCTTACACATTCCCTGACATTTTAGAGTACACATTTTTTTTCTTCATAAAAAACATTTCAAAAAATTCATTTAGATATTTTAAAGTTGCAGAAGTGCCAAATAATAATAATAATAATAATAAAAGAGTATAGTAATTTGTTTGTGTTCTTCTCACACACAGTGTAAGATTTCCCTTTGAATTTTCCCAAGTCCCACGTTAAAAAATAGAATACTCTTCAATGATACTTAATATTTTTAACATACGTTACTGATATTTGACAGTCCTCCATAGAACATATACATGCAGTTATTTTTCAGATATTTCAGTATTAATGCTATAGCTATTTGAGTTAATAATTATGAGAACAGGACTAGTACATAAGTTCTCATCCTGCTCCAAAAAGGACAAATGCCCTGGATGTGATTCCAAATATACCTCTCTCTCTCTGGCTTCTCTTCTATTAACTTAAACTACAATGAACTATAATAATACATGTTTTCTCTAGAACTTGGCTGTACCTCAGGTCTCTCCATTCTTTTCTGATTCCCTGTCCCTTAGAGATACTGAAGTCCTTTTACTCTGGCATAGTAAAGCATCAGTTAAGATTTAATTTAGCCAACACACTCAGACACTAGTCATCTTTATCACCTACTTTCAAGCAAGATCCTCTAAGCAAAGATTCTATAAATGAATATATTATTGAGATTCTGGCTCCTTCTGCAATACTATAAAAGCAAGACACACAAAAAGACCGTTGCCTAAAAGGCATTGCTTACACCTGCTCTCTGAGAAAGCGTGCTCTTACTTCTGTTTAAAGTCTAAAACAATGACATTATGTGAGATTTTTGTAGTGATTAATTCAAATTCAAATTCTCATCCTGCTTTGGTTTCATATCCGCTTAAACGTATTCCAGAAATAGAATATGCACACTTATTTTCTACAGCTATCAATGATGAATATCAATATTCTTAAAAGAAGAAATCATCTTTCCAGGAACCAGCAAGGGTATGTACAAAGATCAATTTGCTGTGTTCTAGCATCTTCAGTTATTGGCAAGGACAAGTCTCCAGATCTATGTTTGCAATGAGCTATTATGATGTATGTCAGAGTATTTCCAAGAATCTCATCCACTTAAAGGAGATTGTTTTGAAGGAGCTATTATTTGGTGCCTTTGGGAGCCAAACTAATTAACTGCCTTAGTATTCAAACTTCATTTTCAACAATCTGAGCTCATATTTATAGGAGAGAAACATTTTAACTGGTATTATGATGCCACTCCCTGGAAACATTAACTCACCCTTACAAATTAAATCTTGAAAGTATAAAACCTATTGTAACAGATGCTCAGCAGCAACGTTATTTTTTTCTCCAAGTGGAAAAAGCAAAAGTTAAAAGCATTATTAATTTATCTTTTTAAAAGAACAAGTAAACAGATTTAAGAATTTGCTTTTTGTTTTCTGTTTGCAAAATAACATTTCCTGGAGGAAAAAGGAAAAGGATCATAGAATCACAGAATCATTTAGGTTGGAAAGACCTCTAAGATCATCTAGTCCAACCTTTAACCTAGCACTGCCAAGTCCACCACTAAGCCAAACACCACATCTATAAGTTTTTGAAGACCCCCAGGGATGGTGACATAATCGCTTCCCTGTGCAGCCTGTGCAATACTTCATATCCCTTTTTAAGTGAAGGATTTTTTCCTAATATCCAACCTAAACCTCCCCTGGCACAAGTCCACTTCCTCTTATCTTATCACTTGATGCTTGGGAGAAGACATTGATTCCCACCTCACTACAGTCTCCTTTAAGTTAGTTGTGCAGAGTGCTAAGGTCTCCCCTGAGCCTCCCCTTCTCCAGGCTAAACAACCCCAGCTCCTTCAGCCACTCCTCATAAGACATTGTTCTATAGACCCTTTACCAGCTTCATTGCCCTTCTTTGGACATGCTCCAGAATCTCGATGTCCTCCTTGCAGGGAATGGCCCAAAATTGAACACATTATTTGAGGTGTGGCCTAACCAGAGCCAAGTACAATCACTTCATTAGTCCTGCTGGCTGTTGCTATTTCTGATAAAAGCCAGGATGCTTTTGGCCTTCTTGGCCATCAGAGCAACTGCTGGTTCATAATTATCCCTCTATCAACAAATACCCCCAGCTCCCTTTCCCTTGGGCAGCTTTCCAACCACTCTTCCCCTAGACTGTAGCACTGCATGGAGTTGTTGTGCCTCAGACTCATTGAACCTCATACAGGTGACCTTGGCCCATAAGTCCAGCCTATCCAGACCCCTCTGTACAGCTTTCCCACCCTCGAGCAGATCAACACTCCTGCCTAAATTGGTGTCATCTGCAGACTTACTGAAGATGTACTCTATCCCTTTGTCCAGATCATTGATAAAGATATTGAAGAGAACTGGCCCCAGTATTGAGTCCTGGGGGGCACCACTAGTGACTAGCTTCCAAATGAATTCCATCCACCATGACTCTTTGGGCCTGGGAACCCAGCAAGTTTTTAACTCATAAAAGTGTGCACCTGTCCAAGACATAAGCAGTTTCTCTAGGAGAATGCTGTGGGAAATAATGTGAAAAAGGAAAAGGGAAAAGAAAAAGGAAAGGAAAAGGAAAAGGGAAAGGGAAAAGAAAGGGAAAGGGATAGGAATAGGGAAAGGGAAAGGGATAGGAATAGGAAAAGGGAAGGGAAAGGGAAAGGGAAAGGGAAAGGGAAAGGGAAAGGGAAAGGGAAAGGGAAAGGGAAAGGGAAAGGGAAAGGGAAAGAGAAAGAAGAAAAAGAAAAGAAAAAGAAAAAGAAAAAGAAAAAGAAAAAGAAAAAGAAAAAGGAAAAAATTAGAAAAAGAAAAAGAAAAAGAAAAAGAGAAAAGAAAGAAAGAAGAAGATAAAGGATAAAAGAAAAAAGAAAAAGAAAAGAAAAAAGAGGAAAAGAAAAAAAAATCCATTAACAAGAATGATGCCTTCAATTTTAAGTATATGGGCAAAATTCTTGTTAACTTTCAAAAGATTTTTTGAGAAAATCCAACCACAAATCAGCTGAGACTCATAGCTGTCTTCAAAAATGATGTTCCTGTCAAAATATTCTCTGTCAAAATGATGTTATTATTTCTATTCTCTATTTGCTGTCTCGTAGAAGTCTAAAAAAAATCATTTATTACTAAACGTATGTCCAAGTTGTATACAACATGAGGCAAAGGAATGTTTACATTTTGCAAAGTCAATAAAAGAGCTTGGATTAAGTATTGGATCCTAATATTTGTAAAGTTGTGACATAGACACAATTAATTTGGATATACTTATCTATTTGAAGGTAGCATTAAATACTGGCATCTGTGGAAACTATTTATTTGTGCTAGGTAAATCATTAACAGTAATCACAGAGTGAACTTCTCTGTTGCATTTTTGGACCTTGTTATACATTTGCAGTGCTATGAAAAGTGATTTTACTTATGCCAGTTTAGCTTATGAAGCACTCAGGAACAGCTTGATGGAGTCAGGGAATCTAGTCCTGGCTTCAGCTGGAATTTTCCCACAGAGCAAATCTTGTAGTGCCCGTCCTGCCTTGAACCCTACTCACATGGACACCACAATTGGGCTGGCTGCACCCTGTCCCATACCCAGCTGAGAGATAAAAGCTTTGGTAGCTTGCTGTGATTGGATTCAGTTGGAGGTCTCCTTCTTCTAGTTTTGGAGATGAGCACTGCCATCCTTACAAGGACAGAATACCAAGCTGAGGGACTGTAGGTTTATTTGCATATGGCCACACAGCAAGTCAGCACTAGAGCAGTGCAGGAGTTGGGAGCACACCGTGGTGCTGTGGTGGTCAGGCCATGCGCCAGTACAAGCCGAGACATTCTAGGATAAATTGGCAGTATGCACTCTGGGAAGTTTTCCTGCATTTATTTTATTATGTAGTGAATGATACAGCAAAGTAGTATATCTTAAGAGGATACAGAATAGCTGTACATGCTTACTGAGGATTTATACCACTGAATGCCAGCCTGAAGAAATGGAAGCTGGAACAAACTGTTAGAAAAGTTAAAAGGTCAATTAAAGTTTTGAAAAACAGGTCCTGTAAGAAATCATCATAGGAAATGTGTAAATTCATAATTCTCATATTTTAGATCAAAGTGTTAAAGCATTTTTATGTGTATAGTATATCTACATTAACTATGCTTTAATGCTCAACAATATATTTAGCTAAGAGGTTAGAGAGCAAAGGAAGTGATATTTTTAAAAGTCCCTTCTAGAGAAGGAAGAGACTCAAGAAAGTTTGACATGGCCATTAGCACTTAGGATGAAAACAATTCATTGATATCTATTCCACGTGTTAGTCTCTGGCCCTCAGGGAGCCATAGGACTGTTCAACTTGAAGAAAACAAGTTTTTAAAAAAAAAAAAATGAAAAAAAAAGAATGAAGCACTTGAAAAAATTTCCCTGGAAAATCTGCTTAATGTTGGCAAAGTTAAGTCATGGGCATAGCTCTGTGGCTTGGGACTCCTGGAGAACTGTGCAAAAACTTGAAACTGGGCCTCTGGGTCCCTGGTGACAGAGTCAGTGTAATGTTACAGGAATGTTGGTGTTTTTTGAACACAGGGAAGACTTCAGCAGTTGATCCTTGCTCCTTTTCTCTCCCCATTCTTCTCTCCTGTGCAGAAATGTCATTTATTTAATTAGAATAAATGGGCTACGCTAAGTATTTGAACCAAATCTGGGATGTAGCAATATTTGGATGTGCCCTCAACCACAAACTCAGCATGCCCGTGCCTCTACAATGTTGACTTTGGACTCTTGAGAACCCAAGAACAACTAGGGCACTTGGGGCAGGAGAACAGGATAAGCAGAATAAATTTTGTGGGCCAAGGAGCTTGACTAAACATTGTGTTCCAAAAGACAGCTCTGTACACAAAGAATAAGGGGAGCAATAGTTTATTCAAGTGTCTCAACACAAAACAGATGGTAAGAATTTAACAGAGCAAGGGACTGATGGGTAGCTAAAGCCAGCAGGCACAGGCAGGCAGGAATACTCAGACGACTGAGACCCCAAAACTGATACATTTCTACTGTGATATCCTAAGAAACTTAAATTTCTAAAGCCAATATGAGTGTTTCAGTGTTCAAATGGACAAGTAGTCTTTCCTCAGACTCTTTGGAGACAGTTTATTTCAAGGGTCTTCAGGCTAGATGTTGCTAAAATTAGTTTGTTTGCTTTGTTTTGGTTTATTTTGTTTTAATATTCAAATAAATATAAAAGGTGCAGACAATCATCCTAAAAACATTCAGCTCCTTCTATGGGACCAACCCACCTCCAAGCAGGCTTTCTGTCTCAGATTTTCTGACCTTTTCCTCTGAAGTTTAGGCAATGAACATTGACTCAATGGTCTGTCATTACTGTTGTCACATTCCTGTCAAACACCTCTAAACGTCCCTTAGGTACAGAGAAGGAAAATGTAAATTATTGAGCCACAAAGAAAAAAAATCTGAGGTACAACTTTGGCTTCTGATGACAGGAGTGATGAGATATTTCATTTCGTCAAATTTAGAACAAACTCTATAATCATGTTTTTGGGAAACAGAATAGAACTCAAAACTATTGAGCCTAAATTTTCTTTTTCTTCTGGTAAAATACAAATTCTAGGGTGTAGCAGGTTTTTTTTTTTGTTTAGTTTTGCTATAATTTTATTCCCTTGGTAATCCCAGAAGCAGGACAAGGATTACAAACAAGGATCTTTATTGTTTGCATAGTTCAGTATTCTGTTTAACTGCAAAAAAAAGTTTGTTGTTTTTTTAATTCAGTTTTCTTTGAGAAAGTGATGGTTCAAATTAAGGGGGAAAATGTTTGCAAAACTCAACAGTTTTGTGAAACCTTAAACTGTTTTTCTTTATGTTTTCTAAAGTTTTGAAAAACACTAAATGCTACCAGTTTTTTAATAGTATTTTTTAAAGGATCAAAGACCTAAATTAGTCATGGATTACAGACAACTAAATCCAGACAAGTAACAGTGGGTGAAGTTCCTAATCACACTATCAAACTAATAAATACATTTTTTATTCATTGTGAGTGAAGTTGTTCTGAACATGCAGGTGAACAAATGGATTATTACTCACCAGAATTTCTCTTACAGCTCATGTTTCCTTATTGCTATGGATAGTGTGTAGATTCTCACTGAAGGAGACAACATCTGTTGAGCAGGGGAGAAAGGTAATTTTTTTTTTTCATCAAATTAAAGTGGAATCAAACTGAAAAAAATATATATATATTTCACAGTCCTTAAAGTGAGATCTTGTTCAAAATCACCAAAGATTCATCCAAAACTTAGGTGTCATATGAAGCTTGACATTCATTGGGAGAAAGATATAAGGTGCATGTTTGTTTCTATACAACCTACATTGCCTGTCTTTGCAGATCAATGGAGAATCTCCAACGGGTATCAGTGAAAAAGCTGTATTTTTAAGTACCTTGAACTTTAGCAGAAATTATCAGATTTGAAAATTCAGCCAAGATTTTTGGGGGGTGGGGGGTGATAATTTAAAATTTGGTTCTCTGCCAATAACGTAGAATTAATGGCATTTTTTTTTTGCCAGCATTTTAAAAGATCCAATAAGACTTTTCCCTGATGAAAGTGTTAATTCCATCTCTTCCAGCTGTGGTGTATTGCAGACAAAAGGACCTACATCAAAGAATTAGATTGGATTTTGCTTTTTGATGATCATCATGTTTTTTGTTAATCATTGTGAATTTTGATGATTGGCTTTTGCTTTTTGAATGTTTTCTTAGGATCCAGGATGAAAGAAAAACATTTGGAAAAAAAACTGTTATGTGGGCATGTAAGGTCTCTGTGTTTGTTTTTTGTTTGTTTGTTGGTTGGTTGTGTGTTGTGTTGTTGGGTGTTTTTTTTTTTATTTGTTTGTTTATTTTGCAAGAACAGAAATGTCCAATAAATCTCAGCTACATATTTACCTAATCTACAAAAATCCATCAATTTCATTAAACATCACAGGAGGCAGAAAATTATTAAGTTCTGATTGCTGCCATTGGGAAGCATCACGTCATTCCAAAATTTAGGTTTCATATTGTTTAACATGTTTATATATCCCAATAATAACTTTTCTCCAGGTGGGGTAGTTTGCCAGAATCCAAAGTGTAAAGTTGCCTCATTGGACACAATAAAGTACCAAAAACTCCTGTAAGCTATAGCAAGTATAATCCATCCTTTTTCTTATTTCTACTGTGATTTTCAAAAACATAATCTGTAATAAACAAAACAGAAATAAACTGAAGTAAATCTTGAAGGATATACAACACATTTAATGTGATGCAGACTTTGATAAAATATCTGCAATTGACTATATCCCAGCAAGTGATTTACAAGGCATAAATCATTCGTACTTGCAAGTATTACTGACTCTGATGAAGGGAGTTGGAGCTTTTCTTTGATTTCTAGGGGCCTGGATTTTAATCTAGGCACATTTTTGTTTCTAAAAACACAATTAATATGGAATTAATTGAATAGACAAATTACATTAAAGTGGGTTTGATGTCTGTTACTCTTTTTAGAAACCCCTTATGCATCAACTACTACATATATTGTAGACCTGAGATGGTACCAAAGAGATGCTGATTTGAATGAGGCTCTCTTGACATCAAAGAATCAGTAATGCAAGCCCAAATCTTTCATTTATACATCTTTATGATATTCATAGAATCACAGAATCAGTCACTTAGGTAACTTCACCCAGTAATGTTCTTGAACACATTTGATTTCAAAAAAAAAAAAAAAAAAAAAAATAAAAGTTAACAAATTCCTTATATGAGGATTTACATACCTTGTATGTACCAAAAAAAATTGTTTGAATTAGCATTTAGCCAAACAGCAAAGATGATTACCATCTTTCCTGCAGAACAAGTATTAACCCCTGGCTCACCTAGATGCTTAACTATATGCTTTCCTGTAAAAAAAGCAAGCTATGCCTGCCTGCAACAATAAGAGTATTTCCATCAGAATCAGCAGCAGTTCCCATGTCTTAAATTAGCTGTATCCCCAAACTCTTGCTGAATCATGAGTTCTATGATTAACTTTCCAAAACCCAGTGTTAAATGATGGAGTCTCAGATATGGACAGCATCCCTTGGTTTCTTTTATCTTCTCAGAGCAATCTGTGATTTCCTCTATGACTTTCCCTCCCCATGGTGACCTGAGATGACCCAAATTAAGTATGATGCACTGTGTGGAAAACATTCTCTCCAATCCATCCTTCCCCATTTCTCATTCTTAATTTATTGGCCACCCACCCCTCTTTTTTTCTTTTTGTTGTTGTCCAAATTTTCCTATTTCCAGCATATGTTTTAAAATTAAAAAATGCTTATTTGGCAGATGGTATAAACACTGTACCTCAACAGATGTTTTTAGTGTCAGTGCAAGAAACAGCCACACGCTGATGCAGTTCTGCTTGGCACTATTTCTTGTCTGGAGAGACTGATGCTGCGTGAATATATTCATTTTACTGGTGGTTTCTTTTTGTCATTTTTTTCCCCACTGTTCCCCTCTCATGATGCTGTGGCAAATTTGGTGTTTCTGTGACTTGTTCTGTCTTTGCTTATGACCTTGTTTTATAAGTCCTCTGTCTTGTTTCTGAAGGCACAAACTGACCTGAATTTACCTTTGAGCTTGTCTCCCTCCCCTTTAACTGTAGAATATGTTTTCAGGTTAACTTCTAGCTTTTACCAACTGTTTTTATATATCTCAATCACACTATTCCTATCCAAAATGTATTGCTATGCAGGCACATGTATCAAAATAATTAGGGCCTCAGTGAGTACTATCCACAAGTTCAACAGTTTTTTTTCTATTTACTCAGCTGGTCATGTTCTTGTACGAAGGAGGTTTTTTTTAAGGCTGTATTTGAAACAGTGGACAGGTTATATAAGGGCATAATAAAAATATGGCTTTTGTGAAGGCACAGGCAAGAACCTTACCATCTAAATCTCCTGTCTCCTAATCTGAAAGGATTTTTCTGGCTTTCTGATGGCAAGGGAGATTGTTCTGCATAAGTTTGTGCCAGGTAGCAGCTGAAGATGAGGACTGGAACAGTGGAAAAAAATAAAAAAAAAAAAAAAAAAAAAAAAGTGAAGCTAAAAGCTATGAATTTAGAGCGCACACTGCTCTTAAAAATATCTGCTGGTTAAGTGTTACCAAATGATGCCATATGAGACACCACAACATTTCCCTAAGCTTGCGAAAGGCCATAATTATGGTGCTCCAGATAATTTCATGTGGTAACAGCTTATAAAAGTTGACTCTTTAGTAGAACTCCTATGCCTGATGTCCTAGCACAGATTATCTTGTTCTTTGTTGTCCCTCTGCATGAAGAGTGAATATGGCTAACACACATTATGGAAGAAAGGAAGAAAATCAAGTGATGGTGAACTTGATTTTCAAATAGCAAGCATATCTGCCACACCCACAGCCTCACTGTGAGGGTGCTCACCTGCCTGCCATGCTTGCTCACTCTGGATCCTTTGAAAGTGCCCAGCATCCAGAAGGTCAAAATGGACAGTTTCTGCTCTCCAGGGAGCAATGAGAGTTTACATTCTTTCCCTGTCCTTTATGTAAACCACCTCCTGGAAGTGCTTATCTCCACCCCAAACACTGGCTGTGAGGTTGGGCACCTGAGTTTTAGGTATGGATATCTTTATGCTGTATTTATCCCTTTGGAATTCATTCCAGCACTCAGAGAGTACATGATGCCATCCAGAGGTGCGTGATGCATTGTCCCATTCCCCACAATGGCTTTGAGAGAAATGATGCTGCTGTCTGAAAGGAGCAGCACAGGGCACAACTCCAAGGAGTAGCCCCTCTGCTCATTTTGCATTTCACTTCTTACTGATCCTTGCTGGGCTCCCTGGACCTTTCTTCTCTCTCTACTTTTTGCAAGTGTGTGAAGACATCAGTTAAAAAGTTGGGGTGATAGAGCTCAGCTTGACCTTAGATAGCACTCGGTGGACTAGCATACCTCTACTGCAGCAGGCACAAACATACAAGCCTTTAGTGTCAGGGGTACATGTCTCATTCTTCCGGCTGCTTTTCTCACAAACAAATATTTATTTTGGAGAAAGACGGGGAAATCCAATTCTCTACTTGTGGTTTCGATTCCTTTTGTCTGCAACATGTTCTGCTAGGGAAGTGATGCACAGTGGTTTCTTTTTCGAATTTGCTTCTGGCTCAGCAAGAAGGTGGGTGGCAGGGCAGTTGGAAGTCATCAAGCATAAGTAATAATATTTAGTAATCTTTTGTGTAACTCAGTCCTCCAATATTTCCAAAGTCTTCCTTTTCCTGTTCTTTCTTCCTTTTCCTGTTCTTATTGGGGGACAGATCCTTAGAGGTCCTGAGTAACTTTAAATCTAGCTGATACATTCCAAGTCCTAAACTTAAGCCCACAAACTTTGCACAGAAGAGCATCACAAAATCTTTCTTATCCATACTGCAAAAGGGAGCCAACCATACAACTGGGGTAAAGTGAAGCAAGTCTCCCAAGAGTAGTAGAAGAAGGCAGCAACAGAACAATTAACATGAGCAGGCCACAATAACCTCCTAACACTACAAGTCAAATCCTAATCTCCTGGTCACCACTTGAGTAGATAAGGATCTTTATGGAATATTTATATTGAAGATAGAGTAGGTGTCAGATTTTTCTCAGCCCAGTGGTAAGTATAGCTGCCTTATTGCCACCCATTAAGCAAATGTTAGCATGAAAGACATGTTCAGAAAAAATAAAATAAAATCCCCTAGATCACAGTAGTTGCAATTGGTAACTTGCTAATGACAAGCAGTGATGACTGGTGATATTTATTCATGTGGTAGATTTTCAAAGCAAAAAGTAGGGTTTAGTATCCCCAGCTAAAGCTTTCCCAAGAACAACATGATGGACCATTCAATATGCTAATACTCAGTTCTAGTCATACTTTTCACATGCAGATTTTGGAAAGAGAGATTCTTACTGGAAAATTGATTTTTTTCTTCATATACTTAATGCATAAATACATTCGTGCCAGGAAGTAGGCAGCAGAAATACCTGTTTTTTGACCATGTAAGCCTTCCTTCTAAAATAGTTTCTCTCTTGTTCCTTTCTCTAGAGGATAAACTGATTCTGTCTTTCTTGATGTCCACTGTCAGGAGAAAAGGTGAATGTGGATCTATATTCACATTCTGAAAAAAGCTTTCTTAATTTTCTTAATTTTAAATAAGTTGTTCTTCTATTTAACAGTGATCCCCCAAATACATACTGACACCACATTAGCACAGAGGACACAGCAGAGAGCTCCAGGTCAATTCTCAGCAGATGATAGGAAAATTGAAGTTTCTCAGTATTACCACGCACTTAGCTGAAGTGGCATGTTCTCCAATCACAGGTGCAGCCTTGACTGCTGTATCAAAACACTCCATGACAGCTCTTATCTACATGAATAGTCTGTATGCAGAGATAACAATATCCCCACATCATTCAGCTGGTGGCAGAAAGAGCCTC
The DNA here is from genome assembly GCA_011075105.1 of Heteronetta atricapilla. Classification (NCBI taxonomy): domain Eukaryota; kingdom Metazoa; phylum Chordata; class Aves; order Anseriformes; family Anatidae; genus Heteronetta; species Heteronetta atricapilla. The sequence continues at coordinate 52,685,717 of CM021735.1, forward strand.
AGAAATCACCTGGAATTTCTGATCTTGTCAGAAATCAGAAATAAGGTAGAACTTTACAGGCATTCAGAGTGTGTATAAAACACAAATGAAAAGCAGACAAAATTTAAATTTTTGAGATAGAATTCCAAGCCAGTAATAAGAATGGGTCTCAGAAGAAACATCCCATAAGGAACTGATACAACACACAGAAAAAGACCCTCCAGGAGAAAGCAAACCAACAATAAACATATCTTACATATGGTAAATATATCAGTGAGCAAGTTGCTACAGGTTCATGGGAAAGACGTGAGAAGGGTTCTTAACACAAGTTTCAAGTCTTACAGAGGAGAAAAGTCCGTAGCAAATGGAAACAGTTTGATTAACCCTTTTAGAATATTGAGGACCAGGATCCAGAAATCCATCCAGATGAAACAGAGGATGCTGCCCATTTTGTAAGTGGACTCTTCCTAACCATCTAACCATAGCTCCAGATTAAAAAAAAAAATCATCCCCTGGGGGATGAGAAAAGAAACAGCCATAGAAATAGTACAAGCCAACATTTATGTTCTCAAAGTACAAGTATTCCTCCTGAAACTCTCCACGCATTTCTAGGAATGAATAATACTAGGCAAACATCACTAAAGACCGAGGACTCCTTTTCTTACACTCTAACTCTCTCTCTGAAGTCTATCAAAAGTTTCCCATTCCTGGAGGTGTTTAAGGCCAGACTGGATGGGCCTTTATCTAGTGAGAGGTGTCCCTTCCCATGACAGGGTGGGTGAAATTAAGTGACCTTTAAAGCCCCTACCAACCCAAGCTATTCTATTATCCTGCAACAGCTCAGAAAAGCACTGAAGAATGAGCTCTCTCTCAAGCTTCCAACAAACTTTCTGCCCACCCATGGTTATTTGCATTTATTGACTCTCATAAAATGAGCCTTTTATTCAAAGAAGAGAAATAAAGAAACTTCTGCTGGTACTGAAATCTTGGGTTTGATCTCTGGGCTAATGAAGGAAATGTGCTCCTAACACCTCAACTTCATACAGTTGGTGCTGGAAATAGTTGCCAGAAGGGTTGGGGACATTCACAGTGTTATAGATGAAGGCCCTGGGTTAGTGTCATGTCCCAGTGATCATGACAACCAAGAGATTCCCAGATGACTAGTCATGGATTTGATAGTCAACAGACTGCTTCCAACCACTTGGCCCTATGGATAAAGATCATGTTAGTCGCAGAGGATTTGCTACTACAAATGACAGAGCTAACCTCTGTGAACCCCATCTTCTGTAATAAAGCCATAGAAGATGGTTTATTTTCCTGACAGATTTACTGGGCACATGGAATCTGGGTTAAATGGCCTTAAAAACAAGGAAGAGTATAAGAAAGATTTTCAGAGCGTAGGTACATACTCTAAAGTACTTGCAAAATTTTGCGCATGAAATCTTCATTGTTGTCAAAGGAGAAAAGCACAATCTGACCTAGCACATGTGGTTTCTGATTTAAATAAATTAATTAATTAACTAAAGGTTTTTTTTTTTTTTTTAAAAAAAAAAAAGGTCAAAGAACTAGAGGGGATGTTTCTGAATAAGTGAGATGAACATGTAGAAGGTATACACAACTCCTAAGTTAGAGTTAAGGTTGCTGAAAGAATATTTGTTCTCAATGACAAAGTGTATGCATACTCTCTGTGTGAATGTATATGTTGATATTATTAAAAGCCTTAAGATCATTGAATCTTAGAGTAATCTTATACATCTAGTCTTACATAACCCATACTTTCTGAATATATTTCCAAAAAAAAATCACTGGTGGAACCTGAAGCAATACTTTGCAATAGTGTAACAAAATAAAAATAATAATAATAGTATTCTGATTTTAATCCTTAAATTGACATGACAAATTTCAATATTCACCTTATGAAAAGAGCAAACAATGGTTTTGTAAATTCTTAGTTTATATTACTGTGACTTGGAAACTATTTTTTTTAAATGATGTATTGGAGGTCATGATTTTCCAAATATTGAAGCACTTGTTTATAGTTTGGTGTTTAATAACCAACTGCATTAAACATTTAGTGCTCTAAATTTACCAGTTCTTGGATATTTACCAAATTCTCTGCAGTGTGCTGCTCCAGGAAAACACTATCCAAGTTTTGATGACAGCTTAAATTACTTTATACTTTTACAGCATTAATATTTTAATTTGCAATATTAGAAATACACTGAAATGAGGCAACTGATTGCTATCAGGAAGCAAAGCCTAAAACAAGCTTTAATTACTGTTGTCAAGCTAATCCCAGATTTATGTTTCATATTTACTTCTCTCCCTTATTATCTGCTTTTTTTTCGATTTATGGGAAGTTTATTTTTCATTAGAAATGTTTTTGATTCACACACAGATTGTCAAACCATCCTCAGTGACTGATAAATGCCAACCTGTATAGATGAAGTTTTGAAACCAGACCGCGGTTACCATACTCAACTGTGGATGTACTAAAATTAGGCACATGTATTCCCATTTAGCCACCTGAGTTATTCACATCACTAAAAAAAGGCCACTTGTTTAGGTGCCTTTAGTTAAGTGACTAAATTGAGACCCCATGTGGCATGCATATTACAAAATAACAAGAGCTTGTTCCTTAATAGGCTCCCATGAAAGCCAACGGGAATTTAGCCATAGAATTCAAAGGGGACAGACTGCACCCAACTAGTGGATTGTGTAACAGCTTTTATTTTGATGTTAGGTTTTTGGTACTTTTCCTCAGTAAAAGATTGAAAACACAAGTTAATAAATCTTCTAATTAAACCACTTACCAATATTACAACATTCGTGTTGGGATAAGAACAAGCAAAAAGAAAGGCAATTATAAAAGTGGAAAAGAAACAAAGACAAAGGAAGAAAATGGGACAAGTAGGTGGACTCTGTCTTTGGCTGTTGGTTTGGCTCTTTCACTCTCTCCAAGCAGTCCTCTGGGGATCCAGACTAGGCAGCAGATTTCAAAGGTGTTGACAAGCCTGGCAGACCAGTGATTTCAATTTGTCCCCTATCAACAATGCCAGGCAGCTGTAAATGACTCTAACATTCTCTGTTTTATGATGGTTTCAGGATTGGGGATAGGTTTTTGCTTTAAGTCCATTATGGACTCCCTGCTCAGAGGCTCAAGCTTATTAGACAGTGAATGCTTTCAGTCTATAAGCCACCAGTCTAGTTTCTTTTTCTTCAGCCAAGATAAAAGGGGCAGAAATCTTTTAAAAGGTGGATAAGCACTTGCACTTTTTTATCTTATTTGCTTCCACTTTCAGGAAATAAATAAGAAAAGTATGACAAGGCCCCACTCAACCATCTTTCTTTCAGGGGGATGGGTATGTATATTCTGAAATCTCTTCAACAGTTTGGAAATCTATCATTAATTTGAAGGGATATAAAAAATTTTGTTCTTGCATACAGGACTTACAGCACCAATTTGTTCAAAAGTAGTATTACTTAGAATTTCAGCAAAGGGTGGGCACTTTTCTCCAAATTCTTCCTTTCCAGCTTGGGCAGGTTTCTTCTGATAAAACAAAAATGGTCTATTCTTGATACCTGTGCTCAGCATCACCTTCTAAACAGAATCAGAAGGAGGGAATTATCCATTGAAACTTCACGAGCACCCATGGACATAACCTCTCTGTCCAACCCAGTAAGTGGATATAAGGCACTCACATAGCCAAGCTACTTTATAGATCAGTGGGAGCACCAGAAACATTGGACATTACTGCCTCCTTTTTCCTTATAACATGACAGGTCAGGGTTATTAAACTTTGGTTTGCAATACAATGATACAGAATGGACAAAAATGACTAAAAAACAGATGATAATTTTTTGATATCTTCCCAAAAAAAGGGGGGGGGGGGGGCTCTTCCTTTTTTTCATCTATATTTTCTGCATTGCAAACCTGAGGTTTTGGCTCAAAGACAAAATCTCTTAATTTCTGGATAGTTGTGATTATTACATGTTTCACACTGAACCACTAAAATAAATGGAGTTCTGCCATTGACTTCACTGGAAATTGGCACAAAGCCTTCATTTGGTAATTTTATGTCTGTTTTACAGCTGTAAACCAATGCACAAAGCATATGGTTTCTGATGTCTCACAAGTTAGAAGAACTGCCTAATGAACATCATCTTAGCAAATCACTCTTTTATGTATAATTTATTATGTCTTCATCAGTGAAACCAACACAAAGTACAAATGCAAAGCAATTATATTGGGGTTGAAATTAGAACTACAACAATACACAATGGTAAATGTGCAAAAAACTTTATCTTTCTTCAGTAGTTCTAATGGAAGTCTTCACAAACTTGAAGACTATACTATAAATACTGCCTTCATTCAGCAGACTTTGCAAAGTTGAAGAGCTTGAAAAAAGTGATAGGGAAGGGGAGGGGGGGAAGGGAAGGGATGGGAAGGGAAGGGAAGGGAAGGGAAGGGAATACTATAATAATAGTATTCTGATTTTAATCCTTAAATTGACATGACAAATT
>CM021735.1:52704519-52819733 GCA_011075105.1 Heteronetta atricapilla
CTTTCTTTCTTTCTTTCTTTCTTTCTTTCTTTCTTTCTTTCTTTCTTTCTTTCTTTCTTTTTTTTTTTTTTTGCCATCACTATTGACTTTTCCTGACATCATTATGTTGATTAGCTAACACTGATTAAAGCTCTTCAGTTTTTAAATACATACAAAAAATATTTTGGTACCTACATTATCACAGCATTCAACACTTTTGTAATAAAATAGTGGGTGTTTAATTGTATCTTTTTGTGGTGGTTTTACCATGTTAGACAACTGAACGCCACAACCGCTCTCTCACTCCCCCCTCCCCAGACGAGGAGGGGAAGAAGTAAGGAAAGAACTCATGGGTTCAGATAAGGATAATTTTAATAAAGAGAAATATATATATATATTATTAAGGAAATATTATTAATTAAAAAATTCAACTAAAGGGAAAAAAAGGGAAAGGGGAAGAGGGAGGGAGAAAGGGAATAACAAAACAAAACATGTAAAGGCTATGTGGAAGTGCAGAGGGAGAAAAAAATTACTCTCTACTTCCCACAAATAAGCAATGCTTGACCACATCCTTGAAGCAGGGCCTCAATGCACGTAGCCGGTGTTCGGGAGGAGGACAGACGTTTTTGCAATGAGAGCCCACCACCCCCCCTTCTTCCTTTTTCCACCTTTTATTGCTGAGTGTGACATCATATGGTATGGAATATCCCCTTGGTTGGTTTGGGTCAGCTGCCGTGATGATATTTCTCACTTTTTTGCCCACCCCCTAGGAGGGTTAGAGAAAGTCCTGATGCTGTGCCAGCACTTCTCAGCAGCAGACACAACACTAGTGTGATACCACTGCTGTTCTAGCTACAAGTGCAGAGTGTAGCACTGTATGGTCTGCTGCAGGGAAAGTTAACATCCCAGCCAGACCCAGTACACATTTACTTGAGGCAATCCCAAAAGACTACAGCTTGTCACTAAAAATGGACTTACCCTTGAAACTAGCAGGTGCCAGCCTCAAAACAAGCAAGAGGGGACAATTTTCCCATAATACATAATTATGCAGAGTATCTGTACACCAGATACTCTGAATACTAGCAGTTCACATGGGTTCAGGGGAAAAATAGACAAGTTTATGGAAGATAAATCCACTGAGACAAAGTCACCTCAGTACCACATCTTTACTCCTGGATTAGGAAACCTCCTACCTGCAAACTGAAAATATTCTTGGGAAGTATAACTGCCTCCTTCCCCACCCTCACATGCCTCTGTAGGCATAGACTTAAATGACACTGTCAGAGACAGTATACTGTATACTCTACACTGTATATATATACTCTATTCTGTAGAGTATACTCTACAGGGCTACTGTAGCTATTTCTGCAGGAAACATGCAATAGTATGTTTAGGTCAGAGACAGACTCAGTGTTGCTGGTGTTCTGTTTGCCTCAGTGAAAGCCCTGATGAATTGTTGACAGAAAGCAACGTTTTGAGATTTATTGTGGACAGTTGCTGCTAAAAGAAGTTGTAAATTAGATGACAAGCTTTCCAGGACAGGAGTCAGCTTTTTGTTATGTGTTTATATGGTGCCCACAAAGAGGTCCTCTGATGCGGACAACAGGTTTCCTGGAACAGTAGGTCCCAAACATTTCCACTCACCACCTCACTTGAAAGGTCATCATGACCTCTCCTTTTCTAACATCTCTGGGATTATGTCAAAACTCATAGCTCCTCTGCCTTTTATATTTCTGTGATTGTATCCCCAAGCAGGAATAACAAGCCCATGTTTGGGAATTAGTGACCATGACTGCTAGCATAATGCAACAAATACAAAAGGAGTATTTTGTTAGCAAACAGAAATAAACTTCAGAGAGAATGAAGCATAATTCTCTCTAGTAAAATGTTTGCAATTGTCATTGCAAACAAACTGAAACAATAGACCAAACAAAGAGAAGAGTTAACCAGAGTTTTTCTCATTCTTTAAAAGAATAAGCAGTGAAGCCATAGATTCTTGCCAGCTTTTGTTGCCATTTATATAGTACCAAAGACACAAGTGCTTCCAAGAGGGAGGTTGAATGTGATCTAGCAAAGCTGCAACAACAATACTCTTTATCTGTGGTGGTGCAATAATATGAGCAAATGGGTATGATAAAATTAGTTTATAAGGGCAAAAATAGCAACTTGCCATAACATTTAGTCTTTTTCTCCTTTTAAAAGTATCTAGTAAACAAAATACAAAGATGTTAAGAGTTATCCTTTCCCAATTTTCTTTTGTACATCTGTTATCTTCCTGAAGCCAATTTTCTCTGAAAAGTTGATGTTTTGTTGAAGCAAATCCAGTAGCTCTACAGCTGTGCTGCTGTGCAGAAAGGCAACCCATTACTCACCATCCTGAGAACCATGCAAAACTTGGGAAGGATAATTGTCTCTAAATTTCAAGACTCTTCATATTTTCTTCCCTCTTACAGTATTCCAGAGAGTTAGGAGTAAAACTCAGCAGTGATCTTAAAGCATATCAACTACTCCTTCTGTAAATGCAAGGCATTACATTATTATTCCACTTTCCATCAAAAAGTTTCTTTTCATTTAGTTTGCATTTACTGCTGGGAAACAGACTGCATATGGAAAATCACCATGCTGTAGATGACATATTGCAAGATGACATTCTAGCTTATCTCATTCACATACACTCACCTTCAGAAAATGAAAAGAGAAGGTCATCCATTTTCAAGAGCAAAAAATGGTGAAATTTTTGACTTTAAAAAAAAAAAAAAAAAAAAAAAAAAAAACACCACCTTACATACAACCCAGGAAAACCAGATGACAGCTGTTTAAGAGTAATTTTACCACTAATCATTGTATATCTGCCAAGTAAATTTGTTTTGTCATCATACAACAGGGTATTTAGATGTATCCTCTCTATTCAAAATTGAATTTTAACCAGCTTCTATGCAATTAAATCTAAAACATCACTTCCTAGCAACTCCTATTGGAGATAAGCATCTTTGCAAATTTTCACCTGTCTCTTATATTTCTGTTCAGTATTTTTTTTCTCTTTCCTGTCCAGCTTTTCTATTTACATAGAAAGTCACAGCTGTCCTGGTCCAAGCACTGTTCACTGGCAAAGAACATGGGTGTAGCTCTGAAGTGGATATTGAAACAGCTTTATTGCTTATACTGAATGCACCTCCATTCTTCTAGAATGAGAAGTGTTAAATGTCCTTAAACGTTTAGAAATGCAAATATGGACACTTGTTACTGTTCATGGAGTCTAGGAATGCAGTATCACCAGAACTATTCATAATATCTGTTGGAGAGAAGACAATGATTTTTAGTTGGAATGGTGTGGTGGTTTGACCGTATTAGGCAACTGAACACCACAACCGCTCTCTCACTCCCCCTCCTCAGATGAGGAGGGGAAGAAGTAAAGGGAAAAAAAACAACTCACGGGTTGAGATAAGGATAATTTTAATAAAGAGAGAAATATATTATCAAGGAAATATTATATTAATTAAACAATTATTAACAATATTATTATTATTAACAATATTATTATTAATTAAACAATTCAACTAAAGGGAGAAAAGGGAAAAGGGGAAGAGGAAGTGGGAAAGGGAATAACAAAACAAGTAAAGGCTATGTGGAAATGCAGAGGGGAAAAAATTACTCTCTACTTCCCACAAATAAGCGATGCTTGACCACGTCCTTGAAGCAGGGCCTCAATGCACGTAGCCGGTGTTCGGAGAGGAGGACAGACGTTTTCGCAATGAGAGCCCACCCCTCCCCTCTTCCTCCTTTTCCCACCTTTTATTGCTGAGTGTGACATCATATGGTATGGAATATCCCTTTGGTTGGTTTGGGTCAGCTGCCCTGGTGATGTTTCTCACTTTTTTTTTGCCCACCCCCTAGGAGGGCTAGAGAAAGTCCTGATGCTGTGCCAGCACTGCTCAGCAGCAGACACAACACCAGTGTGATACCACTGCTGTTTTAGCATAGTGCAGAGCATAGCACTGTATGGGCTGCTGCAGGGAAAGTTACCATCCCAGCTAGACCCAGTACAAATGGTTTCTGCTTTCTCACTTCCAAATAATCTACAAGCATTGTTTTGGAAACTTCCCTGATATGAAGTTTCAGTGCACTGCTCTGTGAGTGCTCCTTGAGTTAACTCATGCTCCTGTGTATTAAAGGAGCCCACAGATGGCTCTCAATGATTATCCTCTTTTTCTGTCTGAAACAAATGTTCTTTTCTACAAAAAAAGGAAAAAAAGAAAAAGAAAAAAAAAAGAAACTGTGAAGATGACGGATGTTCCAGTTACTCCTAAATAATGAAGTATATTCTTAGCTTTTCATTCTAAAACCAAAGTGTTCAAAACTAAGTGTTCCTGCCCTTGAGGGGCTGGCAAATGCTGTAGTATAGTTTTACAGCTTGCTCATGCTGAGTGTTCCTTTAGGAGGTGCTGTATATACCAGCATTACTTTAGGTCTTAAGGGCAATAAGAAGAACTGGTTAATGATAAATAACGATACACAGAATAGGTCCATGAAATCCCATAAGCAAATTTTTCCTCATGGAACAAAGTATTATGACTTCCAACCATCAAAAAGTTATCAGTTCTGAAGAGCAATAAACACTGAAATTCACCAGAGAAAATGTGCATGAATCAGTGTGAAGGGCATTTCCCCAGTGACATGTCCCCCTGTTACAACCTTTCTTTTATCTTCTTTCTCCTGTGGATTTCCTCATTCTTAGCATGTTATTCAATTCCACAGCAGTGGAATTATTTTCCAGTTTTATCAGTGTTCTGTCTAGTTTGCTCAATTCACTCCTTTCATCTTCATATACCATCTCTAGTGAAGTATTATTTTCACTTCTGCACCACCACCTCCTCCTCTCAACCTGGCTCCCCTTCATGCCTCTAACCTTCTTCTTTCTTGCACTGATTTCTGCTCTTTTATTTTGTATTTTCCTTTACTTCTTATTTAGCTTCATACCAAAGACATTTAGCCTCCTACCAAAGACAAGATGTCAGATCATTTTTCACAACCAGGAACAGATAGTCCACTCTACTGTGAGCACTGTATATTTGCCTTTATGCTAACCAGCATCCTATAGAAAAGGAGCCTGGCAAACTGTTCTCAGTATTTTTTTCATATACCACCACGTGTACCTTGATATCTCAATGAAAAGCCAGTCTTCTCCTGCGTATGGTTCACCAAGGAACATTAGACACGTATTTTGAAGACAGATATTGTCTGCAAAGCAGACTCTAGAGGGAGAAATACCTAAATAGTTGTTTTTGGTTGGTTGGTTGTTCATTTTTTTGTGTGTGTCTGCTAAAATGCACAGATGTAACCACACTTTTTGATACCGGCTCTGCTACTACTTATCAAGGAATTTAAGGCTAAATAATAGAGGAAAGAATTGAGGAAAAGACCTACTAATATAATTACTTTCATAAGTGAATGCTAATTTGAGGTGAGCTTGATAAAAAATAAATTATAAATATAAATTATAATATAAATAATAGCCAAATTGATGTACCTCATACCTTACACTAGAAGTTCAAATTGGAAGCAACCCTTCCCAAGGGCCACCTAAAGTTCTCATCAGACTGCCTTAACAAAATGAAGCAACCAAAGACCAGTCTGTTTGGAACTGCATAAAAACTGCTGACAATTAATACAATGTAGATGTGTTTAGGAAAATAATTACATATGTATTTCGGTATGCACAGCATTACCCCACATAAATAAATACACATGAATTTTCTTACTTCAGGCCAAAATGATCTTACATTATTTTTAAAGAAAGTGGCAATTACAGGATTGCACCAGCAAAGAAACTTATGAAACTGGTAGCAGAAAAACTCAAAAACTCCTAGTTTCTCCTCAAAATATTCATGCTTAGTCTCCAGTATTCTAGGTTCAAAACTCTGATTAATGAACAGTAAAGTTTAACTAAATCTGTTTCATGTCTTATCTCCCTTCAATACAGACATCTAAATCTGTGTGTATTTATATATAGGCATGCATACCTATATAAATGGCACAAGAGTAGAAAAAGAAAAAGCATAGGAGTTAAAATCTCCAGCTTCATTCTGGCACTTAGACGACCACAAGAAGATGCTTTAAAGACCATCTATCCTCTTTATCCCTTAGTCCTCCATCTGTAAAATAAGAACATGTGTCTATCTCAAAGGGAAGAAATTGATTTAGTAAGAGTGGTTACTAAAGCTGTGCTCCACTAGATTTTGGCAACCTATTACCAGTCAAAGGAAAATTTCTAGCAATAATGTATAGCTACAGTGAAGTACACTAGAGGAACATTTTGAATGTTAATAGGATCTGGAGAGAGAGAGAGAGAGAGAGGTGCTTTAGAAATAATTTGTTTTCAAGCACTTTAAACTTGTTTCCACTCTTATCTTCATCACAATAAATGAAATATATTGTACAAAGAATTAAGACAAAAAGTACTTCCTAATATGGTATAGATTTTTTGTACTGCTAGGTTTGAACTCGTTATAATGTAAACACCTGAACGTTGCTAAAACAGAAGGCAAATATGGCCCCTTCAGACTACATCTGTCTTGAAGTGATCTGTTGTATTCTTGATAGAAATACTTTTAAAGCAGAATTGCCTGTAACATAAATTGCATGCACCCTTATCTCCTTTCAGTGCATGGAATTGATTATATGTGATGTCACAAGGGTATTTTTACATTTTAGATAATAAAGAAACTTTAAGAGGAGAAAAGAAACTGTATCTCTTCCATATATGGCTTACCTTACAAAAGTAGGAAGAGAGTGTAGTTCCCAATGTGTGATACCCCATGTTTTTGAAATTACAGCCCTTAGAGATTTGTTTGGCATGGAATTAAAACCACCAACAAATTGCTAGTGGTAAAACATTGCATGAACATTGTTTCTTGCAAAATATTGGAAATGACTATTGTAGCATTACTCAACAGTTAAGCAACCTCTGTTTACTGTAAGTATTAGCTCCTTGAACAACGTGTCCTGCATACGTAAATTCTTCCCCTTTGGATCCAAATTCCCAGCTCCTAAGACTTGGATCATAACAGTAAAACAAAATATATGAACAAGCCTCCTTGTTCAATGGTCCAATGTCTGTAGCTGAAAGAAACTGCTTACTTCAAATAAATAAACAATAAACTATGGCTAAACAGAACCATGCTTATTTTTCAAATAATCCCATGCAAGCAGTTCTAAAAGGATACATTTCATTTACTGGAGAAATATGATTTCATTTTGCTTGTTGCATACATCTGACAATCAAATCGTTTAGTGACTCTTCTTAGGAAAAGTACGTAGAACACTCTCAACTATATATTCCAAAATCTCCTTTAGGTCCACTCAATATGTATTTGAGCAAAAGAGGGCTAACATGTTCCTATTCTCTCTCCATTCATGATGGAATAATATACTGAGAAAATAACTGAAAAATTTGAAGAATCTCCACAGGTGTGAATGAGCTCAATACACTGAGAGCAGAACATATACTCATTTAATTTCTCTCCTTCTCCTCTATATAAGACTAGATCCAACAAACTATATATTGGTTCTTCTGAGGGGGCAGATTCAAAGCTGTGTTTAATTCCATACTCTAACAGTTCTGTAGCGATGTAAAGTATACGGACACAGGCTTGACTTGTAACCTTAGGTCCAATTTCCTCATTTTCCTCTCTCAGATTTTTTAGATTGTTCTCTTTGTTTGTTGTAAAGATGGGTTGGAACATGTCTTCTGGACTGAAATCTTTCCAGCTCAAAACCAGCCTTACAATGGAGCTGGTACTGGCTCATTTTTGAGTTTGAGGTTCATTGACTCTCAGCAAGTTTGCAGATGACACCAAACAGGGTAATGAAGTCAAACAGTAGAGGAAGGGGATGTCATCCAGAGGGACCTTCAAGGTCTTGAGAGGTCCATGTGAGCCTCATTAAGTTCAGCAAGACCAAATGCAAGGTCCTGCACCTGGGTCCTCTTAGAACATGTCCAGAGGAGGGCGATGAAGATGATCAGAGAGCTGGTGTACCTGTCCTATGAAGAACAGCTGAGAGAGTTGAGACTGTTTAGCCTAGAGAAGAGGAGGCTCTGGGGAGACTTTATGGTGCCCTTACCATATATGAAGAGGGTCTACAGAAAAGACAGGGAGGAAAAATTTGTCACAGATGTAGAGGCAGGATAAGGGATAATGGCCTTAATCTAAAAGAGGGTAGATTTAGTAAAGAATTGCTTTCATATATCTAATCTATGAGGGTGGTGAGGCACTGGAACAGATTGCCCAGAGAAGCTGGGGATGCCCCATCCCTGGAGGTGTTTAAGGCCAGGTTAAGGCCAGAGCAATTTGGTCTAATAGGAGGTGTCTGTGCCCATGACAGGGGGGTTGGAATTAGATTATCTTTAATGTCCCTTCAAAACCAAACCATTTATGATTCTATGATTTCTGATGAAATTTTCCTATTTTATTCCAAACATGCATTTTGACAAACAAAGAAGTGGTGATCTTTTATACAGGTGCTTTTGCATATTTTTTTTCCATTTTTAAACCATCATTACAAGTAATGATTACAAGAATAAAAGCACAACTCTTAGAGGAGAGCTTGTTATTTAATTACTTCACTGTGGTTGACAAATAACATGCAGAAAATTAATTTAGATCCTACATTAATCCCAGAAGCTTAACTAAACTGGAATCTGGGAAAGAGCACAACCATCTTCTCTGTAAACTGAGAGGAAAGAATGTCACAACACATTTAGCACAGAGTATGCCAGCAGTAGTAAAGCAGAGATGGGAGTTAGCACCTGCTTAAGAAAGGAACAGGCAAGCTAACACGGGGAGTTGGGGGAATTTCCCACTAAACTACACCATATAGAAAGTAGGTCACGTTTACTCTTTTGAGAATGGTGAAAAGAAATAATAAAGTTCTGAATTATATATGAACCATTACATTTGATTTTCTTCAATTTCACCACCTCCCAGGAGCATTGCAGACTTAAAAATCTGGATTTTACAACTCTGGCAATTATCTACGTTAATACCATAAAGTTCTCCATAACAATTTTCATTATTGCTAAGGGTATGTCTTTCTATTTTATTTCCCTTTACACTTCTTTCTGTACCCCTTGCTCTTGATTTAGCATTTGCCTGTAGAAGTTTACTCCAGATATAATTTGGCACACAAACATCTTTAGCTTTAGCTAAAATAGATCTTAAATATTTCTGCAATTTAACTTATTTAATTCTTTTGCCAGGTGTTGCTGGCAGGAAAAATGGTCAGGTTCAAATGTCTGAGGGGTCTTCTTAGAACTAATAGATATGATTTGCTAAAGCATCCCACCCAGAAAGCTAGGAAAAGTAAATATCTTTTTTGCATGAGCTTAAGTGTGAATTCTCTTCTATTCTGAAATGTGGAGTCTGTGTACAAAACAAGCAAAACATTATGTGGGGAAAATGAGAACTTCAGCTTGATAATATACAATAAACACTAGCAAATAGGGACAGCAAAGCTATCTGATAGTAGTGTTGAACTTAGGAGTCACATTTTGTCAAGTATAGAGTAGTAGGCTAAATGTAAAACTGATTACAACACTTCCATGGAACAGATGAAACATTGAAAGTCAGCACCCAAAACAGATGCCTAGAAAAAGAACTAACCACTGCAATTTTCCTTGGGGATTAAGAGCAAATTCAGGGCAATGATCACTGTTCATTGGAGAACAGGCAAAACCACAGGCACACATAGATCAGGCAGCAGAAAAATCCCAGAGACAACTAGAGAACATGTAAGATGATTTTAAGAAAGAAGAGGTGGTTACAGTACATCATTGTCCAAGGAGAGTACTAAAACAATGAGTCTCCCATGTTTACTTATAGCATTCAAGGGAAATGGGAGTCCATAAGTATTCCTTGCACATAGAATTGTAACAAAGAACAATTTTCTCACCCTTTTGCAAAAACACTTCCCCCAGATACCAACTAATCACCTAAGGTTAGAAAGAATGAAAAAAAATAAATCAATCAAAATAATGCAGCAGTCTAGCGCCTGAGTCCATCTTCTGCCAGGACAAAGACTTTTGTAGTAGCATTTTCCTTCATGTGCTGAGCAAAAAATTACTGCCAGTTTGGTCTCAGCAAAGTAGTCTAAAAGCATTTACAGGCAAATCCATTCCTATGGAAAGTTCTTCCCTAGCTTGTTGTTGAGAGTCTACTTCACAAGTAAGCCTTGACTTACAAAGCGGGAGACACCCTCTCTGTCCTTGTCAATGGGATTCACCCCCATTTTCTCCAATCCTCACAGCATCCTGTTGAAACTTCACCACCCAGTGCAGTCTATACATTCAAAGGGTACCTTCCTGGAGCAGATGCAGCTCCTCAGAAGAGTTCATCCACCTCCACTGATGCGTGCTCTGGGTTTTGTGAAGAGCCACCTTGGCAGCAGCTCTCACAGCTATGAAAGCTGCACTTGAAGGTGTAGTCTGGAGCAGCAAAAGGTTAATAGCACCAAAGGCCCTTAAATGTAGTCTTTACCATCTGGGGACACTGACTTGTCAAGGCAGAAGTTCTGTTCCAGTTTTCTAAATCTAGAACCATTTTACTTAAGAAATCTGGTGTTTTCTTATGTTTCTACTCAGCATGTGGCATATGGAAGATGACAACAGAGGTTAATCTTGTGAGACCCAGAATAACAAAGAGAATATGATTTACAAAGAAACAAAGAATCATGGGCAAGAAACAAAGGAAATCATTAGCATGGACTGATGCCAGCTATCAGGAATGGTAAATTTTCAGACAAAATCCTTGGGCAGGCATTAAAATTGTGGAAGCAAGAACTGAGGCTCCATACAAAATTTATATTGGAAGATGACAAAAATCATTGTTATAACATGTTTTTGGTTTGTTTGTGTTTTTTGTTGTTGGTGGTGGTGGTGGTTTTTCTTTGGGGGGGAGAGATAATTAGGGCACTACTCTTGGGGGAGGGGGGAGAGGGGGAAGATCAACAGGGCACTACTCTTGGAAGAATGTCTTAAATATTGGAGCCCATCATGAAAATATTTAATGAGCCCAGAAAGAACAGTAGAAACAAAAATGTTATGTTTTGCCTTTGCCTGAGTGAATATTTGTATTTAATAGTAGGGGGAAAATGTTTATATTGCACAGTTTATACTACTGACACCCACATGTATCTTTGAAAAGGCAAAACCAAGATCTTTTTTATATTTTTAAAACCTAACCTTAGAGAAATGTCACACACTGAAAAAACAGCTATAGTGAGCATTGAAAGGAACATAACAATAATGAATTGGTGCAGAACAAATGCATAAACTCCAAACTATGCAAACAGTATGGAGAATGCAGATGTCATGTATTGTAGTTGCCATCTAATGCATGTGCTACAGATAGCAATTTGACAGAAAAATTAAGGGCCAGCCTATACACAGCAGTGACAGTAACAGAGGAAGCAGTATCTTCATATACTGCTGATATGCAAGGAAAAACACAGGCAACAGCTCTTGCTGTTTCTGAGACTATCTGCAGACCTCTACTGAAGGGAAAGCAATCTGCAGTGTGAAACAGCAGATGCATAGAATCTTCCTGTATATTTATTACAGAAAAAGGCAGACAGAAACTTAGCTGACATATTTACTGTTACACTATTAAATCAGTAATCAGTTCAAATTAAACTAGATGGCAGAGCCAGATGCATTTCAATGCCAGCTACATCAATGGAGTAGCAAGACCAGGTGCTGATGAGGTACAAAAAAAAAAAAAAAAAAAACCTGTTTGAAGACCAGTAGGCCAAAGTAAACTGTGAATAATAAGCCCATGAAATAAGTGGTAATGCCTCTCAGATTTGGTAGCAGATGAGACAATAAAATTTTACTTAAAAGGGACCACAGTCCCTTCACATTCAGTAGCTGATACCAAGAAATGCTTCACAACTGAGAACGGGCATGCCAGACATAATTAGGGAAGCACAGCTCTTGCCAGAGACAGGCTCCAGTTCTGAATGTAGATAATGCAGTGTGAGATGTGCAAAAATTACAGTAATCCTTGCAACAGAAGAAGGCTTTGCAGCTTCATTCAGTTCCAATTTCAACTAAGAACTGGTCAGAACAGAGCTACTCACTTTTATTGATGCAAACTCCATGGTCCAACCATATCACTCCAATTTCTGGGAGAAAGATCATTTGAAGGACACTCAGACAAGAAGTCTAATTTGGAAACTGAAAGTTTGGAAAAACTAGCAGACTGTGCTCAAACTGTTATTTTCTTTATTTTTTTTTCATGCTCTAGCCTTTAAAAATCATGTTTCCACATGTTGCTATGCAGCTGTTGTAGTCAGAAAGATGACTAAAAGAAAGTATGGTCCTTATATTATTGTGTATCCCCAAAAATGGGACTTTAAAGACAACAACACATATCACACAGTTCAGACTAAAGATAATGAGTTGCAGCTAAAAAGTCTTAAACTTGCTCTGCTTCTTTCTTGATTTGATGCTTTAATCTTGCATCAATTTCTGTTTATTAATATACTGTTTATATAAAAAAAAATCTTCCTGATCTTTTACTTTATTCTTGAAAAATCTCTTCATGTTTTAAGATGCTACTCTATAAGATAGGAAACAGAAGTAAATTAACTTTACTTTTCTAGAGGTACAAAAATATAGGAAAGGACCTGAAAATGAACTGTGCTGTTTTCCCCACATAACCATCTGTGGCAGATGACCACCATGTGAATAGAAACCCTAATTCACTTAAGGCTTAACTGCTGTTCAAATATTACTTAAGTAGCACTCAATTGATTTATGATACTGGCCAAGGTCCACAAGTGATAAATATTGCATATTACAAGCAGACCAGATTGGCCAGATCATGAACTGTTAAAAGAAACCCCCGTTTTAGCCCAATAGCCTCATAGGTTTGGCAGATTAGAAATCTTGCATGTTATGCAGAATATTTTCTTCTAATGAATTTCTACAGTTCCTCAGAACAGACTAAACATAAGAGCGTCAGATGTGGTGTTTCCACTCTGCAGTGATCAATTGTTTTGCTTCTCAATGCAACTCTGGCTAATATCCTACAGGAAGACAAGAGTTGCCCTCTCCTCAAGATGACAAACACATCAACCATGGCAGAACAGTGTAAAGCAAAGCGCAACACCTCTGTCCAGGTTCTTTCATCAAAATGAGATTCGTTTTGAGTGATATGCTGTACACTTCTCATGACAGGCTTTCATTAGCTTCTTATAGTGACAAAACCAAAAATACGTATTCACAGTTTCAAACTAGTAATAACAATTCTGTCTTCTCCTAATCTGTTGAATCCCATATGAAGGTCACAGCACTGCTGACACCCAGATTTTCTGTTCTCTGTTTTACACAGCTGAGTACAGATAAAGGGGCTCTTGGCTGCCAGATTCTGAGATCAGGCCCTAAGCACCTATGACATCAGAAGCTGCCAAAAGACGTTTGGTTCCTCTATTGTGAAATGTCAGGTTGGTTCTGGGACATGGTGAAAAACCAACTCGAGTTTAGAAAATTCTATAGTGAGCTACTGTTTGATAGCAAATAACAATTATCTCACCTGATGCTGCTGCAAATCACAGGGTATCCAAGGACATCTAACACTATCACCGCTTTCTACTGCTTTTGCAAAATACTGCTACAGAGCTACATGTAGCCAGACTACAGAAATTGCCTGTGAAAGAATGGAGACCCAGGCAACTCATTGTCAGGAATATGAATTAAGAAGCTGAATCTCATGAATAAAAGGAGCCATTAGATAGTTTTAACATGAGTTTTGTGCTCTCCTGTCTTCCACACCTACAATAGTTCCCTCAAAGCAAGTAATAATCATCATGTCTCCAAAGTATTTTCTCCTGAAAACTTTTGATATTTAGAAAAGCCAACAGACATTATAATTTGAAGGTCTCACTTTCAAGAAATACTAGTGCAAAGATAATTTTATTTGCTTGAAAGAGCATGCAGTAGAAGATACAATGGCTTTGTATATTGCCAGTGGCTGCAGACACTAAAGAAATATCAAAGTTATCGGAAGTAAAAAGGTGACAGTGAATACAATATGGGATTCAGTGGAACAATAAGCTGCTCAGATTCTTTTTTCTACTTTTGACCTCAGTCTTGTGGCTTTCCAAAATTCAGACTTTGATTATTTCTGGACCACAGATGAAGCTGCCTTCCACAAGTAGAGGTAGAGGTCTGGATCAAGTTAAATTGGCCATGGTATAATGAAGATAGGGGAATCATGATGCATTGAACATTTTCTTACCTGTATGAAGTGGTACCCCTACAGCTATGCCTTTCATGGAAGAGGAAAAACAGAGTTAGAGTCTTACAAGGTATTTTACTGGAGGTAGATTACCAGGAATAGCCTGCAGGATTCTGTTTATGATATAGATAGATATTTCTGGTGCTGATACATTGAATAATCTCCCATTTGTCTCCAGATTAATTCTGATGAGCAATATTCTTGCAACGCAAAATTTCCAATAAATATTGAATGACTGGCCTATGTCCTCAGTATCTATAATTGATTGCAGTCTAATATTTAGCAAATTTTTGCATTGTTCCTGAGCAATACAGTATTTCTGTCAGGTTCTCCATGCAATTTAAATGACTAAATCTTTCCTCCTGGCTTTCTGACACTATTTTAAATATTTAAATGCCTAAATGAAACTACTGCTCATTTCAGTCTGTGAGGGTCCTCATCAAAAATGTGAGTGATGACACTATGACCAACTCACTACCTTCCAATCAAAAGCAGTAAAAGGTAACTGAGAGCAGTTTCTCAAACCTCAGCAGTCTGTGCTTATTAGAAGCAAGGATTGCTTGATTGGCAACTTAAATTCTGTGCTGCATGTACTCATGATGCCTAACATATATGCTTTTAATTAACTTCATCTCTCTCAGCTATGACTTTGGGAAAGCAGACCATTGTGCAAAAGGAAAAAAAAAATAATTTATTTCCATTCTCTGTCATTTGATACCTACTTTGTCTGATTATAGATACTATGGAAAGCACTCATGAACTCCACAAAGGTGTGTGGAAAGGTACTCAGAATGCAGAGTACCAGAGTAATCTTACTAAAGGGGTTGTCTTCTCTTTTAATCATGTAGTAAGATGATAAGGGCAACAATATTGTGAAATTTCCAATGACATCTACGTTTATTCAAATATGCCGAATACTTGGTCCTTTTTTATATCAGATGAATTTATAAAGACCCTCCCATACTATATTTGATCAGTTCAAGCATCTAATTAGCCCAGGACCTATTTCTGGTGGTGTTCAGAAGTGAATTTCCAGGGAAGACTGTGATAACAGTATAATATACATCAATAATTCCCTAGAAAATTTTTATAACCTCCAGTGATTTGTGGCCAAGCAGTTCCTGAAACAGAAGGAGCATCTCTATCTTTAATAGCTCTGGATGTTTCTTTCATTTCATCCAAGGACTTTGTGCATCTGAGCGTTTTAATAACCACAACATCTTGTGGCAGAGATCACAGTTTAACAACACAATGAGAGGCAAAAATAACTTCTTTTGCCCATTTTGAAATTGCCACTTCCTGATTTCATTTTATATACCCTACTTCTTCCTATAATTCTTTGAAGACAAATCTTATTTTGACTATTTTGACTTAGTATTGCCAGCAAACTAAGATACCTCAAGATTTTCTCCTTCTCATTTCCTGGCTGTTTAGTAATGTCAGGAACAGTGCAGGCCACAGGACAAATCCCATGGATACCTCACTGGTAGCTTCCTTCCTCTGTTTGAACTGGTCATTTATTGCTGACTTCTGCTTTATGTCTTTTAACCAGCCTTTACCTATGCGAAGTCTTTTTTTTTTTCCATCCTGAGTTCTTAGTTTTTTAAAAAAGCTTTAAGTAAATCACAAACCAAGTATGTTATATCAACTGTAATTTCCTTATCCACAAGTTTTCTGGGTTCTCTAAAGGATGATACTAGATTTGTGAGGCATGTTGTCCTTTACAAATCCATGTTGATTCACTGCCAACATGTAATATTCACCCGTTTCCACTGATTGTTCCAAACAGTTTCTAATGGTTTTACATGAAACAGTAATTTATCTCCTTTCTCTAGAATCCTTGGGTGAACACCATATACTGCTATTCTTTACTGTCAATTTATTCTTTAAGTACTTCTACCAAAACTAGCTATATGGAATCTAATAGCATCCTGGAAACAACAAGCTTTGCATTCCTGAGTCCTTACACAATCACAGAGTTATGATTATAGCTGGGTAACCAATAGCTAGAGCAAAACCTAAGACAAATTAATGGGATTTGATGAAGTAGGCTTTTCTTATCCCTAATGATCACGTGGAATCCAACAGGACACAGGCTTCTTCGAGCCTTATTTTCTGCACTCAAAAGTCAATTCTAATCTAGCCTGAAATGTAATTGTAGGACTAATCCCTACAGGAAAATGTGAACTTGAAATATCAGTCACTGACATCATCCCTGTCCTAAGCTTTCAGGTCAAGCCCTTTCCTCCCTCAAACTTGAGATAAACTCCAGCCATCTTGCTACTTAATAAATGGGCAGTGAACTAATTCTTGCAGCTAAAACACATTGAAGGCACTAGTTGTATCATCACTAATAGTCTTTCCCAATCTCTGCCCTTCCTAAATTCACTCCGTTTGTTTTCATAAGAAATCTGAATAACAGCCTTTACCTTTCATGACACTAATCTGCTTCCTTATCCCTAAAGCCATTCCAGACTCAGTGACAAGCTGGGCTCAAGAAGCCTTTTCTTCTTAACTCTGCTCCTGTTTTCAACCAAAAACTGAAATGCAGCCAAGTGACTAATTCATGAAGAAAAACCAATTGAGTCATTAACAACCAACCTTATTTCTAAGCTCTGTTGGTCCTAAGCAATCAAACTGTGAGTTTGGCTGATACAGCCTCCCTCTTTTGGGCCATAATGCCAGCCTAAAGCTAAGCCTAAAATTTATCAATTCAAAGTGACCTATCTGTATAGTAAATCTGAATATAAAGTATTTGTTCCTGGTTATGCAAACTTTAATACTGTCTCTGCCAGTCTGGCAGAATGCAAGAATAAAAAGGCTTTCTACCTTCTTTTCTGAAAACACGATTCTAGCCCTAGCCCTAAAATTAACATGTACTGTAGACAGAGGATGAAACTGTACTGGAAAACCTAATATGAAGCATATGCTCCTGCCTACACCATAATACTTCTACCTCTGAAGACCCCACAAAAAGCTCTTATAGACATGTTTTTTTCCAGTTCCCTAGCTTTATCCCAAACCTTCCTTAAATGGAAAATGTGTCCAGGAATACTGAAAATAAAATATTTGCTTATGACTTTGCCAGCCTTCTCCCAAACCCTTACAAATCCAGCAGTAAATCAGATTTGATATAGCCCTCCATTCCAGAACCCTATCTTCTACCAATTCCTACAGGAAAATAAAAGATTTAATCCCCAATTATATCAGCATTCTTATTCTTGCCAGTTATGTGGATCTAAAGAGGTTCTAACAGAAGAGGTTCTCAAGACTTTTTTTTTTTTTTTTTTTTTTTTTTTAATCCAGATCTAACCATAAGGTTACCTATACCCAAGAGCTCTACCAGAAAGCAAATTATGCATTCCCTCTTCCATTCCCAATGTCTGGGCAAGAATCCCAATTTTAGATGAGATTTTCAAACCATTGTTTGCAAATTCTAATGCAAACCCACTATTTGGAAATCAGTACTCCAGAATAAAGTTCAAGAACTGGTGAATTAAACTGCAGTTGGTATTAAAATGTTTCTTCCAAAAGATTAAAGAGAAGTTAAAGAACACTATTAAGGCCCTGGGTCAGGCAAAGCTGTTTTTATAAGTACATTGGACTATGTTTATGATGAATCTTTTGAACACCGAAATAGCATTTAGCACTAAACAAGCCATAAATAAAGATAAGGTTTGCCCTATGAAACTCATTGTCTAAACGATAGCCTTGGAGAAAACAAGATTCTGTAGAAAGCTTAAAAGAGGACACTGGCAATGTGATTTCATTGCAGGTCTGCCTGACCCACTTGGTTAACTACATGTTGGGAGTAAAGAGGACATTTGACTGATATTGCTGACTATTAATGTGCCTTACAAAGACATGAATGAGATAGCAGGATCCTGTATATCAAATTCAGAGGTTAGTTTGCACTTGGAGTGCTTGGCAGGCAATCCAAAGATGGAATGAGAGATAGAAGAGATGTGAGAACCTCCATGTATTGTTTGTGCCTTCACTTATTAAATAGAAAAAAAGGTACATTCCATACAGCAAGAGATTTGTGGTTCTGGCAGACATACAACCAAAGCCAGCTATGTTGCCACATCATTCAGCCTTACACATCCCAAAGTGATGAAAGAAACAACTGCCAATGTGGCTGTAAAATACTGGTCAGTATTTTACTTTGATTGTATCTCCACTGCAAACATCTGGCAACCCAGAAAGACCTGTTTTAAAAAGGGTTTTAAACAGCACCAAAGATTGCACTACCCATTATGTGCATGTAAAACTGAAAGCAGAATTTTGGAAATTTCTTGTTGTATCTTTATCAAGTTGCCATCTAACAATTACTCCAAGCTACATCAGCTGACAATTGAACTTTAAAATGTGGATGATTTTTTTTTAAAAAAAGTATTAAACTAATCTTTGCAAAATAATCTTTCTCTGTAGAAATAACATATTTCACCAACTGTGTGTGCACTGTACCACACACACAATGACATAACACTACAATAAAGTAAAGCCAGATTCCACTGGAAAGACAAAAATTCATTCAAACCACCTGCACTGAAATGCTGAACGTGCCCTGCAAGAATAGCTTCCATGACCCTGTGAGAAGGGGAAGCAAGTTATCATTGAATCCAACTCCACGATATCTGAACATAACTTTGCATTTCAGACATGTGCTCTGTGACTTTCTTTCACAGGTTAAAATACTTGTTAAAGACATGTATACCGTTGCTAAGAGAAATGACAAGTTTGGCAAGGATATGTGAGTGATAACTGGAGATTCTTGAAAATAAAGTAGATTTGGCTTACAGGTTGTTGTTGTTTTGTTGTTTGTTTTATCTTTTTTAAAAATTTTCTCCTGAATCTTTAGTAATAGTTACCAATAAAATGCAAAGAATTAAGTAGCACAAACTCAGTATACATACACCCAAAAGCTTTATGTCTTCTTTAAAATCTTCCTAGGAAGTGCCATCACCTGAGATAGAAATATGCAATTTAGATAAACCAATTTTGAACCTTTATATAATGTAAATTAAATATCTTCCATTTCATATATGAATTTATATACAACTTTTCTTCTGCAGTAGGGAACACTGGTTCACATTCTCAGCTCTTCACAGCTCATTTTGCCAGCGTGCCTTGTCTGTTAGTCATCCCGATTGCTCTTAGCATACACTGGAAAAAGTGAGCTGGGATTTAGGTTTTATCAGGCTCAGACTGGAAATCAATTCCACAGGTTATAGACTTCTACAAAATCCTTAAAAAAAATAAATAAAATAAAATAAAAAAAAGCCTACTTTCCATGCAGTACTTGGAATAGAAATATGATGTTACTGAACTATTTTGCGTCTAGTTAAATGGTACTATAGAAATATGCAGACAATGACTTAATAGAAATGAAGTTGTTACTTCAAAACTCTAAGCTCTGCAAACAGTACAATTCTAAACCATTCCTTAACTAGAAGCACATGACTATTCCCATCAGCTTCCTTTGGTTTCCTACATGGTTTATGAGATGACTGTTAGACTAGACCAGTCATGTACTCTGAAGATCAAGGGCAGTTCTTTAACTAGGTTCTTAGCGCTAACATCTTGGACAGTCCTTTGCATTCTTTAAGCATTTTGTGTATTTTTAAGTAAAAACAAAATGAAACAAATAAACAAAAAAAACAATAAAGCCTCATTGTTGTTCTGCAGACATTGCTTTCAGAGCAAAACAGCTACAAAACTTTTGATAGAAAGAGTCAAATATTACTTGGGATTTTCACACATTCAGATGCCAAAATTATTTAAGAACCTGTGCATTAGTTGTAGACATGACCTTAGCTAACCCAAAGAAAGCCACAGGCACGTCTCCTTTTCCTACTGGCAGCTACTTTAATTGGCAGGTTCACAATGAGCACTTCTGTTTGCATCCTAAACATGCAGAACACAATTAAAATGTTTGATATTTTCATCCTGAAAGAGAAGCGATGAATGTTTTGTTTTGTTTTGTTTTTTATAGGCCAAGTCATTACACATTTAAATAGCATCAGTCAAACACTTAAGGAACTTGTTTTACAAGGACTCAAAAGATTCCCCACTTAAAATTATATGGATGTAGCTTGGTTTAAAAATAGACATTTTTGTTTATTTTCCACTCAGTCGCTCTGCTATTAGGTTCTCTTTCCTTGCAAAATGTCTCTGAATATTTTACTACCCTCTACTGTATGGAAAGAAAACTGTGCAATATTTTGTAGTGGACTGTATGCTACTAGCACCCCTTGAGAGCTCCTAGTCAGTTAGAACACTGAGTGGATGGCTTCAGAGTCATTGGAGCTATGGGATCCAGTTTGGTTTGTCACATGAGGTTCCTAGTGGCTATGGTGTGGATAGCAGAGAGCAAAGCTTCCTCCACAACTCTGAGGTAGTAGACTGTTACTGGAGTAACATAGTTACTGGGTTTGTATAGTGCACATCAACATGTTTCCAAAGCAACTAAAAGTGCTTTGTGAAGCAATGAGTCAGATCCTGGTTGTGCAGTAACCACACACAGGGATTTATGTTTTCAGGAACTATCTGTCCAAGAGAAGCATACTGCTATATAGGTCTTTGGCACTAAATATATTAGGAAGCCACTGAATCAGACTGAACACCTCTAAAGCCGTGTAAGCAACACTTGGTGTACTACTGTGTACCAGTACAATCCACATAATATTTACTCACTTGGGCTGCTATGCAATGTGATGAAACTCTCCACTCTCTGCTGAGCCTCATAGCCTCTCTTGGTAAAGAGCAAACTTCAAATTGCCCACACACTTGCACAAGATTATGCACATTCCACATGCAGGTTGTAGGTCAGAAAAAGTGCACAATGAAATCTTGCTCACTGACCATCAGAAGTCAGAGCTGATCATTTCTCTCCTATCTTCTTCACAAGGTGATTTGCCAGCAAATCTCCTTGTTTTTTCCATGCTGGAAGAAAAGGGAATGCCCAGTGCATTTCCTCTCCTACTGCAGTTCACCCTGGGTTAGTTAACTTTAACTAATTCAAACTGAGCTTTCCCTGATGTCAAGGCTGGTTGCTGGCTGGTTCACCACAGTCCAGCCCCACCTGCCTTGTTGAGTAGCAAGGCAATCTTCTCCCTGAACTCCCCAGCTATATGTCCTAGCCACACTGCCTGGGAGATAAACCTGGCTTCTTGAGTGTTTCCAAATTCAATGAGTCTCTCCCAAAATGTTTTTTGTTTTGTTTTGTTTTGTTGTTTGTTTGTTTTTTAAATTCATTTCTTGTTTAAAATATCACACACCTGTCTTCTTTTCTGATTTCGAATGCAAAATGTAATAATTAGAAATTTCAAGATCTTCTTTGAAAGAGGAAGTACATTTCCCACATAGCTATTTCCCAAAGACTGCAAGGGTAGTTTGTACAGCTTGGCCAGTAGGCTTGAGAATAATATTTTAGGTATGTTTTTCCCACATTGAACTACAATGCCCTCGACAAACTTTTTGTTTGTTTGTTTGTTTTTGTCTTATTTTAATCTGTACAGGTTGGACTGTGACCTACTCTCCAGTTGTAATAATGGTAATTTTATGTGTATTGCACAGCAGCAGAACATGTCCTAAATGGGACCTCCTGGAGTCTCAATCCAATCCCTTGGTCCACTGGGTAAATGATCTGCTCCAATGCTTTTGCTGGCACCAGTCATTTCCTGCTCAGTACCAATGATGATGCATGGGCCAACATTTTGGAGAGATGGATAAAAACTCTGCCAGATCCTCAGCCCTGTTTACAGTCTAACACTTGTCTACACACAAGGGAGCCAGCAGTTTGGCATTGCCTGTTCTTCCCCTCCAACTTTGACAATAAGCTTAGGCAAAAACAGAAGGAGCCCCTTACAAACACTTCTTCCTTCTGGGTGAGCATTGACCTCACTCCATAAATCGTTTCTAATGCTTTGGCACAGCGCACCTGTCTCTGAGCAAGCCACCACTCTACCACCCTCTATTCAGAAGGAGCCATTTGTAAAGGGTACACAGCAGCACTAGCATGTGATTTCAACCACTGCAGAAAAATGAGCTCAGCAGGTAAAGACAGACATCAGTTCAAATTCCACTTTGGTACCTAAAACAGAACTGTTAACCCCCTTATCTTAGCTCTTCTGATGATATTCAGCACTCATTGATACCAGTGGATGATAAAGGTGCAACAAGTAGAGATCTTATAACATATACTATGAAAGAGATAGATTAGCTAGACTGTTTTATACAGCCAGCTCTTTGTAAATCTAGTCATTTCCACCACAATCTACTTCTCTGCATTTTTATTTAATAGTCCTTATAAAAATTAATGCATTTGCCTATATTTTGCCATGATGTCAAATAAATTGACAAATTCTTTTTTAATTTATTTTTTTTCAGACTGTTCAGTTAGCTTTAATAATAAAACTGCCTTATTCTGTCTTCACTTCATTTAATTCACTTCCCATTTCAGGAAAAAAAAAGTCAAGACTAAACATCTACCAAATGTTATTCCTCTCCAACTGAATGTGACGGATGGTCTGAGGAGCACATAAAAATTAAACAAAAAGTGCATTGTTCCCTTCCAGATTTTTCAGCTGGTGTAAATCAGCATAGTTTCACTGATGCCAAGTTACAGAGATGTACATCAATTGAGAATCTAGCCCTTCATCTTTATGAGAGAGAGATATTTTCCCTACAGTTTAGGTTCTCTGATTTTTCAGACTCACAAAAACTCCAGCCCAATTTCCATGCTCCGTGTATCACCATAAATTATCTTCACTTTGGTTAAGTTCATTACTGCTCCTAACCTGTGAAGAGACCCTGTAAAGAGAGCACAGGACAGATGTGACTGGACAACCATTCTGTCTCAGACTGTCTGAGATCAAGGCATCTTAATTACACAGCATTTCAATTTCTGATTGGTGAAATATGTCCTTAGCAAAGAGACATATGTATAGACTTTGTTCACACCTGCTTCTCATTTGACCAGATCTCATAATGCTGAATGCTATACAACTTATAAAAACATTACATCAAAACTAATGAATTTTAATTTAATTTAAAATGCAGTCTTGAGGGGACCACTATTTTCCACTGAGTCTGATCTTTCTGGTGCTCATTTATTTATCTCCCCAAAATCCAGAGGAGCCCACCTATGGAAGGCACCTGGTACCCTCTTTCTATCGCCTGGGAAACAGCAAGTGTGAAAGATAAGGAACTTTTAGTGTTAAACCCCAGAACTCCCAGGCTCTTAGAGCCTGTTGCTCATACTAGCTAGCATCACACAAAGGCAGAAAGGTACCTGCAGCTCATACTCAGGAACACATCTGGATCACTAGTCCACTTCTTGATTTCTCCAAGGAAGCTGGGAGAGACCCAGCTCTTAACCACTCATCTCTCAAATGCTCTCTTCAGAAGTTTTCCCCTCACTTGCTGTAGCACCATTGGTTGTTTGTCTGCCTTCATTCTACCCTGCCTCCCTCCCCATGATCATTTACTGTCATTCCTCTCCCCCTGGCTTCAACCACAGCCCTTCCCAAACCAGACTAATGAAAGCTTTGTTTTCATTATATAAGCCCAGTGTATAATCAAATACATTTAAAAAATAACAAAACCGTGGAACTGACAAGACATGTGTCTACCATCACCCCATATCCAAACACTGAGGTTTGAGCTTGGCTCAGGCATCCCTGAAAATGCCAAATGTGGATTTCCACAAACACAGAGAAATAGATCCATAGCTGCTGTAAACAGAATAAAGGTGCATTGTTTAAAGTTGCCTAGCAAATGCACACAGTAAATTGTAGATGTTTTGAGAAGAAAGTTGCAAACAGTCTGACAAACACTTATGCACATGTTTAACATTAAGCAATTGAGAGTCCCACCTTCAAGCAGGACATTCACAGGCTTAAAGTATCTGAAGGACAGAAGTCTCAGTCTTGCAGGCAATTTCTGTTCTGAAAAGTGGTCCACATTTAGACCATATATATCTCTGTAGTAATTCAAATTGGGCACTTTCTTCCTTTTTTCTTTAAAAAAAAAAAATCATTTTTAAGGGTAACATTAAAAACACATTACACTCTCCTACAACCAAAATCAACTAAATTGCTGAGGTCTAGCAGTGCAAGTGAAAACAGAATAGAACTTAAGGAATCATCCAGGTTAGATTACAGGAGAAAAACATATATATAAAATTCATAATTTCTCAGGGTTTCAAAATGGACGGTCAGCATTATACAGTAAGCACTGAGGCCTGCTCCAGGGTGCTTTACCACACACAAAACAAATGCAATCACCTCCTGTCCTGAGAACCTGACAGAGTTGGACAGCAAAACACACTGGCAGACCCCCAGGAAGCCTCCTTCTCAGATGTTCTCACACCACAGAGATGTTGCATCTACCTTAGACATCCACATGGAAGTCACATTCCCACCTCCAGAGGTGTCCGGCATATGCTGAGCTCTGACTTGGCACAGCTGCATTGCTCATGGGAAGTGAGTTGGCTAGCTGCAACAGCATGTTTTTGTCAGAGCAAAGGACTGAACTGCAGACATGTCAGGAGGAGAAAAAGCAAAACCAAATAAAACAAAAAAAAAAAAGAATTGTGGTGGTGGGAAAATTAATAGGAAGTTAAGGAAGCAAATGAATGGAGAATAGGAGAAGATCAAAACATCAGCTTTCTCCATCTTCCTAATTAACTCAATTCTCTTTGCTTTTAGGGTCTCATTGTTGGTTTTGTTTGTTTTTGTGTGCATATATTTTTGTTGTTGTGTTGTGCTTTTTTTTTTTAACTGTTCTTACATCTAACTTTATTTCCAGAAAATATATATATATATATATTTGGAAATAAAACACTTCTGAATTGTTCCTTCCTCAAAACTTTAACTTGATTTTTATGCAAGGAAGGGGACTGCAAGAAGCATAACTCTTATTTCACAATAAGTAAAACTCTCCTGCTGGGTCTTTGTTCATGATAATATATTATGAGAAAAAAAGAACTACAAACATATTACTAGCAGTATAATAAATAGCATGTGCAAAATGTACAGTATAATAAATACACTACAGGGACTACTTACCGAGTCTCTTCCACTCCATAACCATCATCAACTGTCTTCTGTGGTTTGGCACATCAAATGTTTGCTATGTACTTTACCATTTTAACAGCACTGCAAATCCTTGGGTGGACACCAAACAAATGCTGTACATTATTTTGTCAATTGTTGCCTTGTGTATTCAACATCTGACCTTACCTCCCCCTACAGTTCAACATGTAGAAATGCCAATAAAATACATTACGTTTATTTCCAGTGGCTTTTATTATTTAATAGGTCTGTCTCACTGACAAACCAAAGGAATTCTCTTCTAGGGGAGGTCTCTGAGGAAATCTACACCATTAGGAGACAAGGACTGTGGACGTATTTTTGAGAATCATTTCTGTTAAAGAACTGTTTTTCAAGTTGCATTAGCACATACAGCTCCATTATCTCAAGAATAACATAGTACTTTCTGTAGTACTGTGGAAGAGCAGAAATACAAATGATCCACCTTAAATATATCACTGAGGAAAAACATAACACCAGCTAATTAGTGAATGTGACATTAACACACACACACACCCCAGACAGAGCCATCTACACAGGTAAGGGAGTAAATAGAGGAGAAGGTGCAGGGAGGCAAGATGGAGACACTTATCCTTGCCATATGCTTGGCTGGACCACAGAATCTCAGTAGCTGAATTCCAGAGCAACTTTCAATACTGAAGGTGGATCAGTCCATCTCCTAATAGGCTGGTCACCCTGTAAGAGCTTTGCCATACAGATCTGCCTCAAACCTATCAAAGGAATCAGACCCATTACAAATTACAGGATACTATGTCTTATCCAAGAATGAGTAGAGAAATAACGAAACAAATGAAATGAGTCCAAGTGAATGGAAATACAGAAGAAAGAGAATGAGGTCCCTCTTGTACAGGGACTATAAGAAGTGAGACTGCTAAGAAGGCTTAAAATTGTGATATCATGCAGATGCTGGCAGAAGGGGAAGTGATTGCCAGCTTGTTGAGTATAGCATAGTCAGGAGCAATCCATAATGAGTAGGAACCAGATCATGAGATGATGTCAAGTGGCCCTGGCTCTGATCAGTAACAGGTGATTAGAAAATGTACTAGAGGGAGAATAGAGTTCCATCCAATTTCTTATCAGCAGATATGGCATTTTCTCACCAGCTCTAAGGAGCTTCCTCTACTTGCCTGGCATGTATTCAAGCTGGAATCCACAACAAGAATACTTGGTGGTACAAGCAAAGCCCAAACTTCTCAGTCCATACATGTTTTTAAGTAAATTTCCTGCAGTAAATAATAATGAACTCACAGAAACATAAGGTTCAGGTAAAAAGAAGCATGTTTGAAATAATAATAATAATAATAATAAAACAGTCCATGTTTTATTCTGAAAAATTAAATCAGAAATCAAAACACACATAACATGCATAAGCTATATGTGTAACACAATAACTATTATTATTGTTATTATACGCCAGTCATAATGTCCCTAAAAAACCTTGTCAGTTCTCATGGATCTGAGTTCCTATGGAAACAGCTTTTATTAAGTACTGGTTTTAAAACTGTTGTTTAGCATATTCCAGTTCCTTCTAGGTCACTGTTTTTTTCTGAGATACATTAACATCTAGTAATAACAGCTCCCGTAGTTCAGCACAAACATTTAGGGTTTTGCTCTCTCTTATGAAAGAGAGAGCTTCTAAGTATTACATCAGCAAAGCTTTTACCTCAGCATTCTGAAATTATGTTGGTGAAAATACATACTCCATGGCATCTAGCTGTCTATTTGTACTCAATTCCAATCTTTCAACAGAAAGCGCATTCATAGCTAGTGCATTTCTGTAGCATTTAAATTATCACTATTCAATGTGATATAACCTCTTTCCTAAAGGTCAGCTGAAATTTAAAGTCTTTCCTTTCCTTCTCTCCCCTTCAGATTGTATTTAGATCTGAACAGCCAACTGTATATTATTGAAAAACTCCTTGTAAAAATTTGGTCAATTCTGTTTACAGATGTGATAACCATGCACCAAAGTGAACTCAAGGCTTGCTTTCAGTTATTTAACTCAAGTAAAGTACCCACTCTGTCACTCTTCTGTTAGCAGATTGATTGTAAATGGACTCTTGCCAATGCTAAACTAATCCAGTTTAAGGATGGATGTTAAGTCCAGACATTTCTTTGAAGAGACTGTTTTCTTCTGTGCCAGCAGCTAGGCTTTCATCTCCAAAAAAATATGTGAATGTCCAGAGTTCAGTGTTGTGAGGATAAGTTCTAAATACAGAAGCAAATACTATCTGATACTGAAATGTGTGACTCAAATTGGGAAAGAAAAAAAAAAAGGAAAAAAAAAAGTTCAAATAATACCTTTTATGATGTAGAACCTGAAAGTCACCTATGTCAGCACCAAACCAGAATGATAGTCCAGAACTTAAGACAAGTAAATATGTCTTAAGCATATTACAAAGTTTTCAACATTCTTTCGAGAATGATTTTCTGATTTCAGTGCCTTAATATGTCAACAGCTATTCAGCATTACTGTCAGCAGGAAGGTACCCCTCAACCACTTACTACAGTCCTTTTGCAGGAAAATTTACAGAAATGCTTTTGGCTCCCCAGAAGTCTACAGTCTTAGTTAAGAAGCAATGAATATAACCAACAGGAGACTGCATTAAAGAAGACAGAAAACTTCGAAGACCCCTAGATTTTGAAGTCCAAAAAGACATCTGACTGTACAATACAGGCCATGGAGTTTCATCCAGGTAGTTTTGCACTGAGCCATATATTTTCTGTTTGAATAAAATATATCTTCCATAAAGGCATTTAGTCTTATTTAGAAATGTCAAGAGAGAGAATTCACTTCTCTCCTGGGTAGTTTGTTCCAGTGGTTTAAGCCAACAACATTTCCAAAGCCTACAGAATGAAGAGATGCTTTCTGCACTTATATAATTCAAACCCTCATCTATGCAGACATAAGTCAACAGACCTAAGTCTTCACTGAATTAAGCCAAACATTTTAAGTTCCATTGACTGACATTACAGAACATTTTTTTTCAAGCCAAGAACCCCCCAAGATATTTACTTGTTTGACAGGGAAGAGGAAGATGTGTACCAATTTCTCACAGAGCACTGGCTCCAGTAGATAAGAACTGAAAAGATTTGGGTTTTCAATCAGCATGGTAAGTGTGGCTCTTCAAAAAATCACCCAAAGAGACATGGCTATACTGCACTGGCAAGAAAACTCATGATGGGTCTGGTACAGATTGGAAAGAAAGTCAAACATTTGTTAAAGAACTAGATGATCTAGCTGTGGAGGTTAGCATGGAACAGAGAACACAGTGGATGCTTGTTCTCAGTGCAAAATTATCCTTTCTCCCTGCTTTGCAAATCTCTTAATATCTACTCACTTTTCTAGTGATTTTGCATTGTCTTTCTTCAATATTTTCCTACTACCACTGTCTTCATTCATTACATTGTAAATCTGGGTGTCAGAGTCTCTTCAGATGTTTCCAATAAACATCTGTTTAAGTACAAGGATGTGTGGGGTGGGTTCCTCATAATCACAGTCATCAGTAAGCATTTAGTAAAAAGTCAGAGCTAGCCTACTGCAAACACCTCCTGCCACAAGAAGTGTTACAGTTGCATTCAACTCCTGTTTGTCTTAAGACAGCTGGCCTTCAGAAGGCAAATGGAAATTACAACATTTTCTTGCAAAGAAGCCCAGAGTAACAGCCTCCTCCATCAGCCAAAGGTTATAGTTCAGCTGAGAAGAGCAAGAGTTAAAGATTGTTTGGTACTTGCTAGGTATAAAAAAGGAGCACAGGAAAGCAAAGGCTCATGAGCAAAAACAGGTGGAATAAAGAAGAGTATAATGAGGGAAATTAACCTAAAAATTCATGTAACAGATTTTGTCATCTCTGTCTCAGTTAGATCACGCTGAAAAGTACCTAATTGCAGGCCACATCTTTTTTTTCCTATTAAGTTCTATACAATGGGGCAACAGTCCTTTTCAGTCTTTCTAGAGCATAGTACAACACTGTTAGAACATGTACAATGGCTGGGTTCACGGAGAAAATTAATAGGGTGACCAATATTGCAAATCCAGGTTCTGCCCAGTCTACTATGGAAGTAAGGATTATTAAGCATTTCTTCTCATACCTCATAAAATGATTCTGCTGGGAATAGGCATGGGGAGAGCAACTTTTAACAGCTTAACTGTCACTGTACTTAGTGTTTCTCTGAAAATTCACAAAAATCTCTTACACAAGCTTAATTACACTTCTACATGCTTCTTAAGGGTAAACCTTAAAAACTTTTCTATTAGGACTGGTCTTTGTCTACACTTGGGACATTAAGAGGAATATGAGGAATATCCTCACATTGAACATAAAATCGGTACTTGGAACTCTAGAAATTTCCTTGTCATTTTGCCTTTCGACACAAGATGGCAGCAAGAAATTCATTTCAAGCATATGCTTCCATTAACTCAAGTGTTACCTGGCAGTTAAGCATGTGGGTTTGGTTATTATGACTATTATGACTATTTATTTGATGGAAGTCTCCACAAAAAAATTAACACCCTCACACTGTTCTTGATTCACCTGTGACCCTGAATTCTACTTTTAAGTTTGGTCACAATGACCAAGTACCTATTGCATGGGGTGTGCAGCCATACACAGGATATACACACATAGGATATACCTATGGAAAATGCAGATGTCTAAGGAGTGCCAAGCATAGTCTCTATCCTAGTGGCCATCAAACAGGACAGAAATCATTCATCAAGTCTTACTTTATTATTAGCCTTAGTGATTGTCCCGCTCTACTCTGCGCTGGTGCGGCCTCACCTCGAGTACTGTGTGCAGTTCTGGGCACCACAGTATAAAAAGGACATGAAACTGCTGGAGAGTGTCCAGAGGAGGGCTACGAAGATGGTGAAAGGCCTGGAGGGGAAGACGTATGAGGAACGGCTGAGGGCACTGGGCCTGTTCAGCCTGGAGAAGAGGAGGCTGAGGGGAGACCTCATCGCAGTCTACAACTTCCTCGTAAGGGGGTGTCGAGAGGCAGGAGACCTTTTCTCCATTAACACCAGCGACAGGACCCGCGGGAACGGGGTTAAGCTGAGGCAGGGGAAGTTTAGGCTTGACATCAGGAGGGGGTTCTTCACAGAGAGAGTGGTTGCACACTGGAACAGGCTCCCCAGGGAAGTGGTCACTGCACCGAGCCTGACTGAGTTTAAGAAGAGATTGGACTGTGCACTTAGTCACATGGTCTGAACTTTTGGGTAGACCTGTGCGGTGTCAAGAGTTGGACTTGATGATCCTTAAGGGTCCCTTCCAACTCAGGATATTCTATGATTCTATGATTCTATGACTTTTCCTTTATTCTTCCCTAGTGTGATGTTTTCTTTCCCATAGTTTTAGCCTTTAGGATCTATAGTCCTTAGAGGCCCTGGATAATT
The DNA here is from genome assembly GCA_011075105.1 of Heteronetta atricapilla. NCBI lineage: Eukaryota > Metazoa > Chordata > Aves > Anseriformes > Anatidae > Heteronetta > Heteronetta atricapilla. Next base: position 52,735,305 of record CM021735.1, read on the forward strand.
TATTTCTAATCTTCATTTCCCCAACCTACAATATTCTAGTATTTTTCTGATCCAAAGTACCAAGCTTAGAGTTATTCAAGAAAGAAAGACTTTTCAAGTTCCTGAATTTCTTTGTCAGAAGGAGTTTCTTTCCTTTAAATTTAAGTCAAAAGTGGTTTTCACAATTACAGAGAAACACTATCTAATTTTATTCTACTGGTAAGTGAATACATGAAAAATTAAGATCTTTAGCCTACTTCTCCACAGTTCATCGGTATTTGTGGGATATTCACAATTTTTTGCTGATAAGAGAAACTGCTCCAAGATCCCCTAAGACATTGCTCTGTAACTAAAGAACCAATCTTGCCACCTACAAACTATGACAGAAACACATACTCTATGGATCAAAGGAGAACACATATAATAGACCACAGTACCATATTTGAATTTAAAGGATAAAGCAAGCTAAAGTTTTGAAGACTATCTCAAAATTCTTGGATGGACAAGCTCTTACAAGCAAGCTTGTGCTATACATGGAAGACATGAAACAAAGTGAGGAACAGAAAAGACAGAATCACAGAATCACAGAATCGTCTAGGTTGGAAGAGACCTCCAAGATCACTGAGTCCAGCCTCTGACCTAATACTAACAAGTCCTCCACTAAACCATATTCCTAAGCTCTACATCTAAACATCTTTTAGAGACCTCCAGGGATGATGACTCAACCACTTTCCTGGGCAGCCTATTTCAGTGCCTAACAACCCTTTCAGTAAAGAAGTTCTTCCTAATATCCAACCTAAACCTCCCCTGGTGCAACTTTAGCCCATTCCCCCTCGTCCTGTCACCAGGCACGTGAGAGAATAGACCAACCCCCACCTCGTTTAAGGTACCTGTAGAGTGTGATAAAGTCACCCCTGAGCCTCCTTTTCTCCAGGCTGAACAGTACCAGCTCCCTCAGCTGCTCCTCCTAAGACTTTTCTCCACACCCTTCACCAGCTTTGTAGCCCTTCTCTGGACTTGCTTGAACACCTCCATGTCCTTCTTGTAGGGAGGGGCCCAAAACTGAACACAGTACTTGTGGTGCAGCCTCACCAAAGCTGAGAAGACATTTCCTTAGTCCATTGGACAGAATCACCCACATGCTTAGCCTCTGAGCAGAGGCATGACAAACCAGCCTGGGGCTCCTTGGAAGTGATGCATCGCTACAGGCAGTGGCAAGAGTTGACTCTGTCCAAGAAGCATCAAATAGATGAGCCAGAGTACACCACCAAAGCTGCTAAGCAGGAGCAGCACACCTCATACTCCAAGTAAGACAGTGCTGCAATCATTCTCACCACATCTAATGCTGAAGTAACACAACTAAATTACACTGATTTCAAAATCTAAGAAATTGTAATAAAGGTACACATATACTCATCTATTTTTAACCATCTGCCTCCTATATGGATTAAACTTCCTGATAAAGAACGTATATTTTAATTATACAACCCTTAAAGTGATGTATATCTGTCTACTTTATTGCATATTTCCATTGTCTTTCTTTAAATCATTTCATTTGAACTGCTAGTATCTATTTTTTAAGTGTCTTGTTAAAACAAAATTGTTTGGGTCAGTCCAAAAATACTTATTTAGTGCTTTAACTTCTCAAAGCAAATATTCTGTCTTCATTGTAGCCAAACATCTCACTTGACATTACAAGGACACTCAGCTATTATAATATCTTTTTTGGGACACATGCGATATACAAGTATACAGAAAATTTGGCCTTATATCTAAAGCTCGTTAGTGCTTTTCCCCTCATATGTCTTCCAAAAAAAACATCTCACAAGATTAATGAATATTCTCTTTGTTAAAAACTTTCATTTTCTCTGTTCAAGAGGAACAATTTCCAGCTAGTAATTAATCTGCACTATGGTTCAAGGACAGAATTATTTACTTTCAATCTTGGAATGCCGGAGATTGAAAACACATTTTCATCAGATACTAACAATAATGAGAGCGGTGGTAAGGTCTGAAGACCTCAGGTGAAATTCTTTAAAATAGTCACCAAAAATTGAGTTTGACTTTTTTCCCTTTTTAATGTTAGAATTTTCACCGGGCTTTAGTATATCTGTCTCACCCTAAATAAACCTTCAATGACCCCAAGGTTTACCCTTTTCTTGGAAGCAGTCCTAATGTTCCCATTAATACTAAGAGAAGGTGAAGTATGAAATTATGTGGTTGGATGGAAATCTATTCTTTTTTCCTCATGAATATTATTTCCAGCATAACGTTTTAGCGATCTTGCACTTACTGTTTTCTATTCACTAAGTTCTGGAGAGTTTCTCATTTGACCTATGTCTGAAAAGCTAAAGACTGAATTGCACTTATAACTTTTCCAGATAGAAATTTCTATTTTTAGAACATTTGTTTTTATACCCTATACACAGTATTCACTTAGGAAAGCTAACATCAGAGGAGTAAAAATCCCTCTCAGCAATCTAATTACTGCAAACAAATTCCTGGTGCCTGGAATTCACACCACTTTTTTTCTTCCTTGAAGGTCATGCAAATGTTGTCATGACGTTCACACCTTCTTCTGGTACAGGCAAAAGACAGAACTACAGGTGTCATTCCTATCTGTAATCATGGGAGAAAATTCCTAGCAGTCACAATAAATTGCTTCTCATTTCTGAGGACAGCAAGATTTTTGATTGACCATCTTAAGCTACATACCGTGGAAGGAAAAGTATGAACATGCTACAGGGATACCTCACCTGGGATAAGTCTCAGACAGCCAATTTTCCACTGATGCAACACAAAGCTGCAGGAGGAGAAGAGCCAAGGCCAAGGTTCAATCAGCGTTGCATCTGCTTGGAGAACAGAAAGCTGTGTCAGAATGTTCCATATGCCCAAACAGCTCTGTACTTGGTACAAAGCCTTCATCCACTGAGGTGAGTAAATATGAATCGGAATAGGATTAAGCCATAAATCACACAATTTATAAGCTAAGCCAAATAATGTAAACCTGATTTTCTCTTCACAGGTACTTTTAAACAAATTCACTTTGACTGCTCAGATATTATTTATATGTGCTTTCCATGAATGCTCAACCAATCATATGGTACAAATAAGTGAGCTTTTGAATCAATGCACAAATATTCACAGGAACCATATTTTAAAATACATGATGAACAACAGTACCAGGTGCTCAAAAATTTATCCAATTTGGTAGCAGAAACTGTTTACCGTCTACGAGAAATTTACTAATTAGATAAACTTCACCACTCCAGTTTCAGATCTTAGTGAGTCAGTGATCCCAGGGAAATTATCAATATCAATCAAATTTAGAGTAATTTTCTGATTACAAAAATTGGTTAAATCAGAATAATGAATAATTCAAAGTAACTGCTTTGTTCATATAACATATTTAAGTGAGAATCTACATTTATCAGATAAATTATTCATTGCAAAATTACTCATTCTGTTCTGCCAATACATATCATATACACAGACTCAGTTACTAGAATTATGGCTTAGGAAGAAAAACTCTTCTGATCTTAGCTTCCTCTTTCAGCACAAAATCACTTAGTCAAACACAGGACCTTGAGGCTATCATTAGGATAGTGTCAGATAACAAAGAAAGTAAATGTAGTCTGAAAAAAAAAAAAAAATAAAATAAAAAAAAATCCTATCAATACATCTTAAATTAAAAACAATTAAAATCAATTAGAAAATCAAGTGAAATAACATTATTGAAATAATAGTCTATTCTGGACAGAAAAGGGTATTATAAGTTATTGAAGAAGGAGATATTTATTGCAGAGTATAAATAGTGTAGGCACAATATTTTTGAAAACTGATATGAGATGTTGCAAGAGTGTAGGAATCTCTAATTTTGATTACACCCTGAGATTGATTTACTTTAAAAACTATGACAAAAAGAATGTTGAAATATTGGCTCTTTCAACTCCTTTGTCTTATTCAAGTATATCTAGTGAATCAGATTCATTAGTACAGATTACAAGTAACAGAGATGATAAAACACTTCTGTTGGAAAACAGCTCAATTCAATAAATATTGAATATGGAAAAAAGAATAATTTTCCAAATAAGATATCATTAAAATGATATTTTAAACAGGAGAGGGCTCTTATTTAGTGCCTGACAACTCACAACTGTAGTTCATATTACTTTGCCTAGACCTTTTTATATTCAGGGAATATAAAAACTATTCAAAATCAAGTGAAGACTGATTTGCAAGCACAAAAGTAAAGCACAAAGACAAAACGTATTAATTTCAGAAAATGCAAAAATTCCCTACAAGGATACTTGACAATAAGATAATAATTAAAGAAACTGTTATGGCTATGGAATGATTCACACAAGAATTCATGTTTTCCTTCAACCTCTATCTCCTAGGGTCCTGTGATTATTAAAGTACAGAAAATTCATTTAAAATAAAAGAATAATTAAATATCTAGCATTTGCAGCTGTGAAAGAGTCTTAGTAATATGAAGATTTTTTTAAAAGAATTACAAACTAGAAAGCAAGAAAAATGAAACAATAATATATTATTAAGATAAACACCCTCGTATTTGTATTGAGACTAACTTGATTCATGATTTTTAATGTCTGTTAAGCAGGTTGATTTCAATTGACCGGACAACTCACATATTATATCACAAATACATTTCTTTAAAGCCATAATTTAACAAAAAGTAGGAAACATATTAGTCAGTGGTTTTGGTTTCACCACGGTATGAAGGTTTTTCTGATTAAATCTTCTTATTTGAGAAAGACATGATATAGGACAAAAATACCCAGTAGACAATACTCTCTCTTGTCCAAGTGCATTTGCAGTGAGTCCATGGAAGTATTTTTCTATGTATCAGAAAAGCTTAATTATAATTAGGAGCTGAAAAAAAAAAAAAACTCTGTATTGGAGCATCTGTGCATAGTTTTATTTATATTAATGGCCCTATCCTGTTATTCAAACTACTATATAGTAATGCTTTGTTCTACAGAAGTCCCGCAAATAAATAAATAAATAAATAAATAAATAAATAAAAAGATTTCTAGACTTAGGTACAAAAATGTAAAATATTCTAGCACTACTGAAGTCAACAGCTGTTTATCCCATAGCTTAAATGGAACTAGGAAAAGTAAGACTTGCAGAAATTAGTAATAGGTAGATCCTTCTGTCTTAAGCATATCTTAATACCATGCTTTTTTCATGGAACTTTCTAAAATCTTAAAGTTTGCTGTTGCTAAGAAAGAAATACAAGATCAGCTCCATCTTATCTGCTGTGACTAAACTAATTAAGTAGATAGAAAAATAAATCCATCCATATATATATACATACATACTGAAATATTTCAAGCCAGCATATATCAGGAAAATAAATACAAAGGCTATTCTCTTAAACATGTAAGTTGAAATGTTTTATTCTGCAGTGACCATTTTAAAAATAAGTAGTTCAAGTGCTAGTCTTGAAAATAAAGTAAACAATTAAAAACATCAGATGAAGGAAATGCAATTAAAAATATTGTAAACCAGCCAAAATTATATACCCCTAATTGAATAAGCAAGATAATGTGACAGACAGGCATGTACTATTAGAAGCAACACACTTCACTTTGTACAAAGTGTTCCTTCAGCTTGTCAGCGAGTAAAGAACAAACACCAACCAGGAGTCTGAAATGGCTTATTCACTACATAAGGAAATCTGTTGAACGGGATTAACCACCAATTGAAGAATTTTATCCAGGAAGCTAAAGACGCTTGGAAACCGGATGAGTAAAATGAAAAGAAGAATTTTTAAATATTTTAGAACACTTGTACTTAAGGGAAAATAAATAAATAAACAAGGAAAAACTTACAAAAATTACAAATATTCTATCAAAAACAATTCATTCACTAAGACAACTGGTGGAATATAATCTAGATATTATTGTTATAAGATCAGTGTACAACTGCATGAAAAAAGTGACTCCCAATGGCTCATTTTCAAACTGGAAGAATATGCTTGAAAAGATCTCAGCACAGTTAAAGTCATTAATAGCTAAGTGGAATGGGAAACACTCCTAAAACCTGGGCAGAGCACAGAAGTGAAATAGACTGCAAGCAATTTGCAAGAGAAGATTTAGAGTAAGGGTGATAAATTGGGGAAGGAGACAGGCAAAATCATTTAAATTAAATTTTACAAAGTACAAAGTTCTGTATTAGAAGAGAAACTCAAATATACAGTATCAAACAGGGAAGGCTGAAAAAAAAAAAAAAAAAAGGACTGGGTATGTTGGATTCTGGACTGAATATGAGTCAACTGCTGATGAAGGTTTCAAAACAGAAGAATATAATTCTGTGTTTATTAAAAAGAAAGCTCTACATAAAACATGGAAAGAAATTATTCCACTCTACTAATGACTGGTAAAACCTTAGCTACATCTATTTTTGTCTCTCATCTTTAAAAAGATGTGGTAAACTGGAAAGAGTCCTGAGGAGAACAAAGAACAATGGGAAATTTATAAAATATGATCTATCATGAAAAACAGAAGATTGAAGACAGGATGATAAACATCAACCAATGTTTACTTTACAAATTTTGAAGTCATCACTTATCCTGTTTCCATCAAAGGATGGCAAGAAGTAATCAGCTTCATGTGTGACAGAAGACTTAGATTAGCTGTTAGGAAAAACCTTCTTAGCTGTTACAATAAAACCTACAGAGGGAGAAAAGCAGCTCCAAGAAGTACCCATACGGTAGGTTCAGGAAGGCTGGTAGGAGAAGTAACCACACCATTGCTGTTTCATGAAACAAAACCTTTTCAGCTGAAAATGAGGTAACTAAAATATTCATTTTAGTTACCTCATTTTCCATTTCCATATCCATCTTCATAGAAGATGGAGATGCTGGCTTTCCATCAAATAGCTTCTTTCACTCACAGTCTGAATTTATAACCTTCAAGTACTTGTGGCCAGTACCTTTACTGAATAAAATCAGTACAGCTTGAATGGCTCAAATATTTTTTTGGTTGGTGACAGACCTTGTCCTTTGTCTATAAAATGAACAGTGGGAAATGCCTTTGAAAAGAGATGTCTGTGGACAGCCTTGGGTGATAGCCCTGTACCAGTGGCTGATCTTCTCCATCTTAACAAAGTGTCATGACAGAGAGTGCTTCTACATCAGGGAAGTACCCTGTTAGGTTTCAAAATACCTTTTACTCTCAGCTACAGCTATGGTGACATCTGGCAGTCATCCTCTTATCTTTCCCTTTTACAGACCATTCAGGTTTATGGTCTGACCACAGTAGGTAAATGCAGCGGACAGGAAGATACCAGTAGCAGCAAAAGACACACAACATTCACCAAATGAGGCATAAGCATATTAAATCTGTAAACCTGTAGCTGCATTAGAAATATTTATTTGCCTCCATCTTGGTATTCTGGCCAAGCAGATCCATTTGGATTTGTAAATAGTCTGGTTAAATTGAGCTATTTTTCTTAGTAGTTGATTTTAAAGTTTCCTCTTGTGAGGAAATTTTCTTGTTGTTTTGCAGATAAAAATCAAATGCATTTTGAAAAGACTGTCTACATGCGTGGGGGCAGAATAATATTTTGACAGATGAAATGTTAATGTTTCTCTGCTTCATGCTCAGCCAAAGTCACTCAACAAGGTATGGGAGGTGGGAGGGAAGGGCAGGCCTTTGGATTTATACACAGTTTGGTTATGATTTTTCCTGACTTGAGAAGGTTATTTGGGAAGTATTGGCTTCAATGAATACATGTATTATCTATGTTTCTCTTTGGTTAATCAGTTTGATTGGTGCTCTGACAAATGTGGAAAGCCTTATTTTTTAAGAGATAATGCTTGACAACCTGTCCAATGCTCACCTCTTTAATATCCTATTCTGGGCTACAGTCACTGCTTGAGTGTGCTATAATGAGTAGACTGCAGTGCAGGATGCTCTTTAGGTGACAGCAGATGTCTCCTCGAGTCCAGGATCTAGTCAGAAGGAGTTAAGGTATTATACAGTCTACCAGTCCATTCTAAATAATGTCATCATGGGATGGCTCACATTTGACAGAAGATCTGTTGATAAGATTGATTTTCATGTTGTTGTTATGCTCTTAGACAGTTAAGAGTATGGTTTTGGCCATTTGTTTCTTGGTCTCAAACCTGAGGTTCCCCAGGGTGGTAGCTTGCTAGTTGTCCTGACGTATTACCGGATCTGTGTGGCCAAACTGCTGGACTTTAAATACCTTACTCAAAAGCTCAGCTGCTCAGCTTGCAGTCCCACCCTACATAAAACCTCTCTCTGTCCCCATTTGACCTAGAACATTAGAGAGGATGAGAGGGTTTGTCAGATGCCTCACCAGATGCTGCCAGATGTCAGATGCCTTGCCAGAGTTTACCCTGCAGCTGTTGGGCTGTCACAGCTCTTTCTTTAACCTGTTCCCAACACGACACAATTACATCCCACCCCTCTCTCAGAGCAGCTTCTCCAGTTCCAGCCAAACCTGAAGCTTTAAGAAACAGACAGTAAAACTTTGGGCATCAAAGTGCAATGCAGGCACAGCAGCAACAGACAAAACAGACAATTTCTTAAAGCATTTTACCTAAAAGCAGGAAATGACTATGAAAAAGCACTGAAGCACTGCATCAGCAAAATGCTCAGAGATAAAATAAACACTGTAAACATAATACAGCCTTTCATAGTAGGAGAAAGACTGAGGGAGGAGGAACAGTACAGCCTTTGCTGTTTTGACTGGCATCACTGCTTGTCTCACTCTGACAGGTTGCCAGGTTAAGGTTTTGTTTTGAATCAGTCATTTCCCTTTGAACAGTGGCAACTGTTACCATTGTTACCCTGTTACACTGAATATAAAACAAAATTTCCACCAGCTTTCTTGCCATATGTTTATTCTAGGAGGCAGCAGGCATCTAGGATTTGGTAACAATCATAGTGAGGAAATATTTGCAGGACCTGTCTCAACAAAATAATTACCTCCATCACAGTAATATCATGCAGAATGCGACACTGAATTCACAACTGTTATCCATGAAACCTAACCTGAGAAACCTAATTAAAGGTATTGTGTTTCTTTGTTTGTTTTAATTGATTGGTTATTGCTTCAAGGAATGTCTCTCTAAAGCATAAAACACACACCTGAGGGATTACACTTTAAAATCTGTTGAGTGTGTTTTAACTGCAAAAGCATTTAACAGATATTTTTGAAATTTTTTTGCTTTGTCTCCACAATAAATCTAGCCACTTCCTGGTGAAATCATTTTCCCTTAGAAAAATGATACAAGGGGCTTAAAACAGGGCTTCATAAGGATTTCATATTAGCACAGATTTAATTATGAAGGCATTTGAATGTCTCCAAACTATCATGATTTCCTAATTACTTGTGGAAAATATTTTATAATAAGGTGATGTGTTTCTTATTTATTTGCAGTGCAGTTTGTTCTTCCTAATCCTTTAGATCTGAAGAACTAGATATAATGAAATCAATGCAATCTCTCTTTATAAGAATTTTTACACTTAAATCAGATTATCACTATAGTGCTTAGTCATTTAATAAAGTAGTTCAATCATTAATGAGTGCTCCCTCTTTTTGAGTTTCTAGAATGAATGGCCAGCATCAGTGAGGCCTCACCCCTAGGAAAAAAAAAAAAATAGAAATTACTAGAAGTGATTGAGAACACAGTACCCATATGGTCTTCTGGACTTAAAAAAAATTGAAGTCTGATGTAACATTACAAGAATTGGATTATAATTTATTAATAACAGCTTGTATTTTTGAAAGAATTTAGAGGAAGTAAACTCCCAAATTCAAATGCCTTTTAAAGGCATTTATTGCTAAATCTCATAGGTTCATTTGAAATTCCAGCAAATCATTAAAAAGTAGGAGAGAAGAAAGATATATCATTTTGACCTTAAAAAGAACCTACTCTCAATAATATTGATATTATTACACTGCTTAATATTACATGGATTAAGTACATGTTTATGAATGAGAATGAGTAGTCTTCTTTAACCTTAGAATTTAGTCAACCTTCATACTCACCTTTTGTAAGGTAAAGTAATCTTCTTATATCAAAGTACTGCAGTTTGTTTATTATTCTGCAGGTAGTTAGATAATCACCTTCATCTTGTTTAGTTGCATTTAATTCTTTGAGCATTAACAGGAACAATTTATGTGTGAGATTTATGTCATGCTGAGAAAATTTTTACAAGATAAAGACACCAGAATGTGAAGAAAGCAAAGATTTTAGGAGGTAATCTAAAAAAGGCAAGGACAGCAGAGTTGAGCATTTAATGAAATGGGGTGCATTCAGAAGAATGTTGCCAGCAGGTCAATGGAGGTGATCCTCACTCTTTGCTCAGACCTGTAGTATTGTGTCCAGTTCTGGGCTCCCCAGTGCAAGAGGGACATAGAAATACTGGAGAGAGCCCAGAGGAGGGCTACAAAAATTCTTAGAGGACTGGAGCACCAGTCATAGAAGGACAGGATGAGAGAATTGGGCCTGTTTAGCCCAGAAAAGAGTGAGGGGAGACCTTATCAATATGTATAAATATCTGAGAGGAAAGTGTCAAGAGGATGGAGACAGTCTCTTTTCAGTGGTGCCCAGAAAGAGGACAAGAGGTAACAGGCACAAACTGAAGCACAGGAGGTTCCTGCTGAGTATGAGAGGGCATTTCTTTACTGTGAGGGTGACAGAGCACTGGGACAGGTTCCCCAGACAGTTTGTGAAGTATCCTCTGGAGATATTCAAAACCCGCCTGGATGCCATCCTGCGCAACGTGCTCTAGGTGATCCTGCTCGGTAAGGGGGTTGGACAAAGTGATCTTCAGATATCCCTTACAACCGCAGGCGTTCTGTGATCCTGTGAAATTCTGATGTAGAGTATCATTAGAAAAAATAAACACACACACACACACACAAAAAAAAATAATAATAATAATAATAAAAGTATAACCTGGCAAAATTCCTCATTATGGCAATGGAGGCAATGGATCTGCCCCGGTAGGATTTACCTGTTTTTGTTTTAACAATTGGTCTTGTCTCTCTGACAAGTGATTTCTCTGGGCATGGAAGCTTGCCTTCAGTGTTTCAGTTGGAAGGAATCAGTTTTTAAGAAAAATTACTAGGAAATAAATAAATAAATAAATAAATGAACATATCAGAAAGGGGCCAGTCTCCTCTTTTCACAGGAAACAATACAAAATAAGAAACCTTTTTACCTGATCACCTATTTGTTTTCAAGTTCCCAAGGTACATCAGGAAAAGCACCACAGGAAAGAAATAAGAGGAGGTAAAAGAGGAAGAACATATAGCAGATGTTAAGATATGCACAGAAAAACACAAGTGTAAAACACACAAATTATATTCAAGTTTTTTTAGTTGTTTTATTTTATTGACTAGTGCTGATGACTAACAAGCTCTTAATTCTATCACATTATGTGCAAGTAAAGTGCATTACATTTGCAGATTCTGAAGAATTGATGTGGTAAAGTAAGTTATGGCAAAATATGTATAAAAACCTTTGTATTGAAATATCTGTATCTTCTCAGTAAATACTTTTCAGTTAAAAAATAAATAAATAAATAAATATGACAGCCTCCTTATTAAAACCATGAAGTGATGTAGGACATCCTGACTCAAGAACTCCTTAAATGTAAAATAAACAGTATGTAAAGAGGACACACTTTGCTCTCTCAACAAAATGTTCCCATCTTTTGGATGGAACAAGGAAGCCGTATAAAGTTAGCTAAATGTCCCAGTAATCTAGGGAAGGAATTGGAAAATAACCCTGCCAATTGAAACTGCAGGAGTTCTTTTGGCCAACGTAGTGTCAACACAGAGTCACTTTGGCCAACAAAGTGGGCTATTGGAACAACAACAAAAAATATGTAGTGTTGTCAAAAGTGCCCAAGAATATATAGGGCTACATTTTCCAAAGGTAGAAACCCTTTTCAAGCAGACAAAAGGATCAGCATGAATTATACAATTTTATTTGCCAAAATGGCATATGCAAATGTCCAAGGGCAAGTGGAAAAAAAAAAGAAAAAAAAAAAAAAAAAAAAAAAATTTCCGGTCCCCCGGTTTTTTTTTTTCTTTATCTTTTTTTTTTTTTTCCACGGAAGTACAAGAGGAATTTCAGTTCCCCAGTGTTCTGGGGATACAAAGTTCAAAATATACAAGTAAAAATCTATGTTTGTGTATAAATCTAAATGTCATTAATGACATTGGCTCTCAGCTTGGCTCTGCACTGGAACTTTGAACGTAATATATATTGCTCTCACATGAATCAAAAATGACCTTTCCTGGCAAAAAGACAGGTAGCCAACATGAGAGGGTTGCTAGTTGAAGATTGCATATCTCTCTGAAAGCATTTCCTTAGGGACATTTCTTTGAATTGAGGTGATGGGAAGGAGATTTGTCAGCATAAACTCCACAAGCAGCTTTCTGAGAAGTGGAAGTCAAAATGGCTTTGTGGCTTGCATGAGATTTACACTGAATATCTCTGCTGTCAAATCAAGATTCTTAACTGTGAATAATTTTTACACAGCCTGTGTCTCTTGAACTGGAAGGAATCAGTTTTTTACTTCTATATATATCCTTTTATGGTAAGTGGTAGTAGTATTTCTACAAATAAATTGATCTCTTGCCCACCCCAAAATATAAAAATATAATAAATAAAATAAAATAAAATAAAAATGCTATGATTCAGACCTGATAAATACACTTAAGAAAACAAATATATATATATATTTAATAAAATAAATATACAGGCAAGCATTCAGAGAAAATGGCCACTTAACATGGCCTCTACCTGAGACCAATTTGTAAGATTCGAACTTGCATTCAGAAGAGCATTTAAAGAAGAAGTTCGGAAAAGAGTTTTGTCCAACTCTCCAAACCTGATTTTATCACACAGTAAAAAAGAAAAGCAGTTTAAACAAGGTCTGAGTTAAAAAAATTATTATTATTATTATTATTATTATTATTATTATTATTATTATTATAAATCAGCAGAAGCAGCAAAGAGAAACATATAAGCAGAGAATACAGGAATAATCATGGTAATCATGGATACAGTTCAGTTACTGAAAGTATTATACATAATCTAGTCAAAAAGGGTGAGGTAACAAAAAGGCAACTTAGCCACCAAGAAAACAGTGAAAGGTGGCAAGGTTACAAACCAGAGGAAGTGGAACCAATAGAAAAGGACATGAAATCAGATAGTAGGGATATACCAATACATGGTGGAGTGGCTGTCATCATTGGAATGTTGGTATCAAAATACATACCATTCTAACAGCTAGAAATAAAACTAAGAGTACTGGCTCAGTTTAATAAAGACAAATTCTGCAAGTAAAAAATTTCAGCAACATGGATAAAACTGAAATTTTAAGGTCAAAATCAATTTGAAAGAAGTAATTTGAATTAGGGTCTGAATTTGGTCATTCCCTCACTTGGGTCAAATTTAAACCTGGATGAAGACCTCATCAACATTTTGCTGCATCATTATATAGACACATTAATTTCCCACACACAGACTGGAAAAAAAACATGCTACCAAATATGATAGTACCCTTTTATTCCTGAATGTCCTAGCCAACATATTTTGTCACCAAGTGTACTGTGACTAATAAGTCCCATTATTTAAAAAAATAAAAATAAAAATAAAAAATAAAAAATAAAGTGGAGGGGGAGTTCTGGTCAGCTAGAAATGAGCTGGGCATAGAACTTAATCACAAGATTACTATGAGTCACCAGTATAATGATAAAATGTAATGTGATACTAGACCACAGAAAAAGCAAAATATTTCCAACAGAAATATTTCCAACAGAAATAAAGCCATATTAAAATAGTGATGCAAGGTAACAATAAACAGCAGCCTCTCTATCTTAAGATGAGAAGAGGTAGAAAGAAGGACCAGTCATCCTTGTTGGGGACTGACAATCTTCTTTGGTAGGAGAGAAAAAAAAATGAGAGCACAGACAAAATGTGGTTGTTCTCTGACTTATGTAAGCTCAAAGTAATAACTGGATTGATAATGCTGGGAAGCAAACAAAGTCACCTGAGTTAATTTAGGAAAGAAGAAAGAACAAGTTTCCTTACAATCCACTGAGTAAAGTCTCAAAACAGCTTAATGAAAGGAGTGGAGGAGCAAAAGTTAATTCATTAAAGGATTAAGAAATTAGGGATTATCTCTTCTTCAGTGTCTACCCTTTATCATTAAACCTATGTGAGAGAACTACTCACAGAGAACAATTATTCTAAGTAAAATTTAGCATTTACTTAGTGCTTAGTTTGTTGTACTCTGTATAAAACTTTAATAATTTATATCAGTGTAAGACATTGTTTAATAAATTGGGTTGAGGGGCTGCACTGTAATAAGATTCACAAGACCTATGCTATGGAAAATGTGGGAAAAATACAAACCAAATCTAGTAGCACCAAATACTACTAAAGCCAGATTAGCATTGGCTTTTTACAATGAAAAAGACTTTTCAATCCTTCCTTCCTCCCTATTAACCTCAGTTTAAAGCATGACCATATAATAAAACAAAAGGGTCACATCTGGAAAACAGAAATGAAAACAGGTGTTTGATTTATCATATATAGTTTAAGCTGTGTTTAAGAGGTAATAGAAAACTACACAATATGTGTTTCTTTCTCCTCTATCTCAAAGCCAAGTCCAATGCTGTATGCAACTCTGCCTGCAGGTAAAGTTTTCTTTTGGATTTTGTTGTGACAAAATGTTATGAAATTTAAAAAAAACAAAGACTTCTATGTGTTATCTATGGTAGACCTATGAAATGTACTGCTGTTAGTTGTCACTGAGTCAGTGGACATTTAAAATGAACGAACCATTTTATGATCACTAATATTTTCTTTAGCTATGCAAGATAGAACAATGAGTTGAGCATTAAAATTGCATATTTATTTTTTTCAGGAAATCGTTTGGGAGTATGGGGTAAGAAAAGAATTTATTCTCAATTTCAGCTATTCATTTTGGCAGATGGACTTGGGGATATTTCAGCTTTTCCTGACTGTAGGGGTTGTAGCTGTCGCTGTATCAGGACAAGAGATGAGATACTGATTAAAACTCCAGTACAATATAGTTCTACATCCCTTCATTGAGTATTCTTCCTTTATACTGCATATATGAGGACTAAAATCAGTAATCTCATCAAGAGTCAGCAATACAGAACTTTCACATTACATGTGCATTTCTGCATTTGTACTAAACTGAATAGGAATGAAAGAGGGGAAAATGCATAAACTGATTACACTTTGCAGTTCTCGATATCTACACTTTTAAGATCCACTCTAGAGACTTTAAATATCTGTAAACCACATCTCTCAAACCACATATAGAGCTACAGCAGTCATACTTCACTTTGAAGTAGATAAAATCACAAAGAGGCCATCTAGAGGGCATATATAACTTTTCCTGAAAAAAAAAACAAGTTTTGGGCATTCAGGCTGCTTGCTTAATGTA
Organism: Heteronetta atricapilla; assembly: GCA_011075105.1. NCBI lineage: Eukaryota > Metazoa > Chordata > Aves > Anseriformes > Anatidae > Heteronetta > Heteronetta atricapilla. The sequence goes on from CM021735.1 coordinate 52,750,787, forward strand.
CTACAGAAAAGTATTAAAGTGCTCAGAAGACAAGCTACAGAAAATGGACTCATCAGCTTTCTTCTCCATTGTGCCAGAGCTTGAATACATCAGATTGCTGTGGACAGTTTGGGTCGTTTTGGTCTATCTGCCTGTGTTGGGCTTCTCAGGAAACATTTTGTACTTTTTCCATCTAACAGGGCACCTAAGACAATGTGGAGGACTATATCAAACCAGATGCACCAAAATCAAAGTACCTAGCCAATCTGACTAGACACTAGAAACTAGAAACTAGAGTTTTCTTTCATGATTACAGCAAGTATACTGTGATTCAAGTACTAATATATTGAATCAGGTGTTTGTATTTTAACAAGTGATTTAAAGCATTTTAAACTAGAATCATGGGTAGATTGTCTGCAGTAGAGCCATCCATCTGGAAATTTCAGGTTTTGTTTATCTATATTCACAGGAATTTTGACACATCAAATACTTGGGGTTGCAGAAAATGACAATGTTCATTTTGACTACATGCTGTCTAGGTAAACACTTGTCAAATGAGATATACTGAAATCCAAACAAGCTTTTGTGTGTGTCACCCCATAAGTTACAGTTTTCTGTCTATTGGACCAGATTTTAGGTACTGTTCCAATAGTTACCAATAAGAAAGGCAGCACTCTGAAGATTGCTGGTCCTATAGCACGGAGAGTTGCATTTTGGATGGTATTACAAGTATATAATAATAGTAATCTTTCCACCATATCCAAAAATGGAAGGAGAAACTGTTGATGACACTTCATGGGTACTCATCACATAAGGGATGTCAGTAAACCAGCCTCACTGTAAAATGATCAAAGCAAACATTTGAAAAGAGGCATGTTTTTGTATGACAGTGGAAAAGTTAGTAGAATTGAACTTGCCCTAGCTGGAGGAGTGTGCTAAGAAGAAAGCCTTTGGGAGTGGCAGAAGCATGCAACAAGGACTACATATTTCAGTGGAAGTATAAATTTATATTATTTTGAAATTGCAATGCAGTGGTGTTATGTGCATGAGATTATGCAGTCTTGGTGCCACCGTGAATTACAGATGTTTGGTTGTATGGGGCAGTTCTGTATGAAAACATGGCTAGGACTAGAACTGCTGAACAGTCTGCTTTGTGGGATGTTTTGGCAGGTCAGCCAAAAATGGCCACCTTGATCCTGAATCTTACTCTTCCGTGAATGAAATATGTGAAGTTGAAAGTACACGTGTGCAGCCCATATAGATTTCTGCCTTCTAATGTCCTCCACTTCTTAAGACACTGCCTGGGCTTATTTTTGCCAGTCTGTATTACACTTCCTAGACAGAGAGAGGTGATGCTCAGGTGTTTCTTCTTCCCTAGTCTTTTCTAAATAGATTGTGGGGATACTTTTACAGACCCTGAAACTGCTTTTCTGAAGGTTATAGTACAATATTGTTGCTATTCTGCCTACTCTTTATTTTAAGCAAAAGGATTGAATCTAATTTCCCTAAATCAGAGTTGGAAGCTTCATCTATGACTGAAATTAAGATCAAGGCTTAAATACAGGGATTAGATAGTTAAGCTGTGGGTTTAGAAAATACCCATATTTGCCATCAGATAATTTTGTGATATTTCTGTAAAGAAGGTTCTTCAACAAAAACTGGAAGGAATTCAGCAGTGAGGAATTCCAGCAGTGAGAATTTGAGATGTTTGGGAAATCAGGAGCAAACTGAAACTGAGGTCTTAGAAATGGTGGTATTTTTTTTTCTGGTGCCAATAAGCAAGCCAAGTTATTTTGTCCTGAATAATCTGTAGATTTAATCTCTGTTGAAGTGCCCAAGGGATTCTCTGACAGAGTTTTGGAATCTGTAGTCCCACTTGGTGCTCTTTTTTACAGCTTCATAACAAAATTCTGAAGCTGATTTCTGCAATGGATAAAGTGGAGTTCAGTATATATTTGATCTCTTCTAATAAGTAGAAACCTTAACTGTTCTGTAAATAAAGACTCGGCCTAGTGTGACTATACCTAAAAAAACTTTCTTGGACTGTGGAAGTAGTGTATCTTGTATCTTCTTCACTTACTAAAACATAAGGCCTTAATTTCAGAGCTAAGAATAAGAAAGATGACAAAGACTGGACTGGAAACTGCAGCATGCGCCTTAACTCCAGTGAAAATAGTTATGGTTGAGTCATTTTGATGAAAGCATGTACAGCAAGAGATCTACAATTCAATAAGTTTTTGTATTTAAACATATGGAGTCAATGATTACCTGAGGAATATTTAAAGCAATATTTTAAGCTGCATAATTTTTTCATCATTTACCATGAAAATGTATACTATTCTATAGATTTCCTTCCTATTTCTCATAGTCTAAGAAATGTTGGGGCAAGAAGCAGCTTGTTTTCTAACTTGTTTCAGAAGAACTGTTTCTAACTGTTTCTAACTTGTTTCAAGAAGCAGCTTATTTCCTATTGGAGACTCAATATGCCATGTCTTTCTTCAAAACATTTCAATTTTCAGGTACATCTGCCAGGAGGGGATACTGAGCTCTTTCCTGCTGTGGGTAGACATCATTCAGTTAAGGAAAAATCAGACAGATGACACAGAATTGTCTTAGCACAGCAACAATGACCCTACAAGGTATAGCCTTGAAGATCTTACCATCCCATACTGAACTCAAGATCTTTATTTGGATGTTTCCATTCCATAGAATCTTTGGGTTGGTTAGCAAGGTTAGGGATAATTTAATCTTTGCACTTCCGTTCTCTTTCATCTAGGCATGGATACGGATAACGAATGTATATACATATATAAGTATGTATATATATTTTTTGAAAGATAATTTTGAACTTTTGATGTCTTTGAGGTACTTAGGTAAATGGATTGCTCTGAACAAAGGTAAGGCAAAAACTTTTATAGAGAAGTAACGCCTTTTTACTAGGATAAATTATAGAATTGGAAAGAAACAGAAGCTCTTATGCTGATGAAAGCTTCTCACTTTTTTCCAAATTTAATGTCAGTTGTTCTGATTTCTGTGGCAAAGTAAATTCACTTTTTTATTGCTGTCAGTGTTAATATTAATGAATTCTTAAGTTTAAAGTGTATGTTCACTCCAGACAGAACATAACATAATCTACTTGACTTACATGGAAGTTGCCATATGAGGCTCTCCTGAGGGATATGCTTTTCCGAAATCTGACGTTGTGTTTCACTTTATGTGTCTAACTTAAAAAGTACTTGGAATAAACAGTAAAAATTTTGGTACAGTGGTATTTTAATAGCAATGTGTATAACTATGTGATCCTCTGGTGAGAATGAAATGTGAAAACTGTGAAATATGCATTAGGTATCCTTGTTTTAGGAACTACCTGAAATTACATATCTGAACCCCCACTGCCATGTGCCATCATAGAATGCCTGATTTACTGAAGTGTTAAGCTCACTGCTATTCAGGAAATTGTTTCTTTGGATTCCATTTTATCTGTTTTTAACAAATCTTGGTTTTGGCTAGGATTGATTTTGCCTAGGTAATTTTACAAAAATGCCTGTAGAATGTTGAGAAACTCATCCGCTTTATGAAGAAGACCTTAAGAGCTTCCAGAACTTAAAAGTTCCTCTCAGTACCAGTGACTGGACAGGAAAGAGATTAGTCTGTTATGTTTTGTAATTTCTGCCTGCTATACAGCTACAATGAAAAAAAAAAAAAAAAAAAAAAGGCGCAAGCCCACATACTAAGAAAAGGGAGAACGTTGTTGTCAGTGAGTGTCAATGTAATATAAAACAACATGAAAAATGTCTAATTTCTACTTGGCTGAGCACCAGTCTACGTGCAGCACATGAGGAATGCCACCCCTTAGCCATCATGTTAGATGGAGCATTAGTCACAAAAGGAGCTCTGCAACTTGCTGATATTTCCCTGCATAGGGGAAATTATCAGAGGATTTGTTAGGTTAAGTCCATGGCTGCCTGGACTTGCCAGATCTGTGTGGAGCTGCCAAGTATCTTAGAAGGGCAGCTCTTCATCTGCATTTCTGGCCTCTGAAAAATACATATGAAAAATCAAATATGAGATGGACTCCTGTGCTGCAGGTGACATTTACAATGCTGCAAATTTGGGTAACTTAGCACTTAGAAATATTTTTATAAGTTTTACCCAGTAATCTGGATTTGCCAGTTACTGATAGAAATAAGGTATTTCAGCATTTGTTCTAAGAACCCTCTTGACAGTGGCTAAGACAAAAATTAATGGCTTCAGAAGATGAATATAAAAGCATTCTTACTCCTTCTTTTATATAAAAGACAGTATGCCTTATTTCCTATGTGTTAAAAAAAAAATCTATATCTTTAATATTTCAGCCCCATTGCATAGTTGATAAGCAGCTGATAAGCAGGACTGCATAGTGTCCTTGAAAATGAAGTTTAATGCATGGGAGCATGTTCTAGTGACTACTTCGAGCCTTTTTGACAGACATTTATATGGGATGGAATGCACAACATAGTTTCTGGAATATATTTCGGTAATAAAATTTAACATTTAATTCATTACATTATTAAAACTTTTGTTCTTGTGTGATGTGACCCTGACAGGTTCAGGTAAGGTTCTAAGGTTCATAGATTCATAGAATATACAGGCAAATTGATATTCATATGCACTATTTATTACATGTGATATATGTGAACTGGAATATATGTGTGAAGGGAGAGTCACACTTCCTAATATACATATCAATTAGAAAAAAGTCAGGAGGCAGTCTCAGTTCTTTTATTCTATGTATCAACTTGAACTTACTTACTGAATTTTAGTCTAATTTAAATGAAAAAGAATTTGTTTCTACTTGGTAGAAAGTTCCAGCCTTTTTTTCCCTGTGAAAACTTTGTCATTAGGCCTGTGGGAATAATTAATTTTTCACTTTACTTGCTGGACTAAAAAAAATAAAGAAATATTCCAAATTGAATCAAAGTGATTTTTTTGTTTATCCTACTGTAATGAAAAAAAAACAAATGTAATGCAAATAAAATACTGTTACCACTTAGACATTTTAGCATCAAAATACTTACTTTCATATAATTTTCAATCCTCTTTGAGTTATTAAATATAGGTACATCTTTAAAAATAATTATTTTCAAGGTAAAAAAAGAACATTTTGTTCAAGAAAATATTCAGACAAAATATTTTAACATTTTCAAGTCTCTTACATCCCTCTCTGCCATCACCCAACTGTATTTTCCAGCAAAATAATATACTGAGTATTTAGGTTGATTTACAGCTGGTTCCTTTAACTGGGCTTGTCATTTTCTGACAACTGCTTATTGTGGTTTGATCTGTTTAGCAAAATTTTTGGAGAATTGTGATGCAAGCATTTTATGCACCTGAAAATAAATATGGATGTAAACATGTAAAGGCCCTTCCTTACTTACCCGTGGTTGGTATAGGCTGCTGTTTAGGCTTATTTTAATCTTGAAAATCTTTAGTTTCCATAGGGTAAATGAACCTTTAGGCTTGGTTTTAAGGGCTTGGAAGGGAATCAGACCAGTGTTCCCTTGTCCTGTCTCCACCACACTGCAGGTCTCTGCTTATGTTAGAATCACAGAATTGTTTAATTTGGAAATTACCCTTAAGATCATCAAGTCCAGCCACCACCTAACACTACCAGGTCCATCACTAAACCACGTCCCTAAGTGCCTCATCCACATGCTTCTTAAATGTCTCCAGGGAAGATAACTCCACTACTGCACTCAGCAGCCTGTCCCAATACCTAACCACGTTTTCCATGAAGAAATTCTTTCTGACATCTAATCTAACCCTCCTCTGGGTTGCAACTTCCACATGTCCTAGTACTTGTCACCTGAGAAAAGAGACCGACCCCTGACTGGCTTCAGGAAGCTGTACAGAGCATTGAGGTGTCCCTCAGCCTCCTTTTCTCCAGACTAAACACCATTTCCCTCAGCCACCCCTCATGTTTTGTTTTCTAGTCACTTCATCAGCTTTGCTGCTCTTCTCTGAATGTTTTCCAACAATTCAGTATCTTTCTTATATTGAGGGACCCAAAAATGGACATAGGACACAAAGTGCAGCCTCACTAGATCTGAGTACACAGGTACAATCACTTTTCTATTCCTGCTGGCCACACTATTTCTGATGCAAACCAGGATGCCATTGGCCTTCTTGGCCACCTGAGCACACTGCTGGCTAATGTTCAGACAGCTGTCAACCAACACTCCCAGGTCCTCTACTGCTATGCAACTTTCCAGCCATCCTTCCCCCAACCTATATCACTGCATGGGGTTATGACTCCAGTGTAGCACCTGCCATTTAACCTTGTTGAATGCCATACAATGGGATGCAGCCTATCAATCTAGGCTATCCAGATCACTCTGCATAGTGACCCTACCCTTGAAAAGATCAACATTCCCACCCAACTTCATGTCATTTGCAACCTAACTGGGGGTGCACATGATTCCCTCATCAAGATCATAGATAAAAATAAAATACAAGTAAAATAAATTTGTTTCCATTACTGAGTCCTGGGGAGTACCACTTGAAACCAGCTGCCAGTTGGATTTAACTCCATTCACAATGGCCCTTTGGGCCCAGCTATCCATCCAGTCTTTTTAACCAGTGAACAATACATCCATCCAAGCCAGGAGCAGACAGTTTCTCCAGGAGAATGTTGTAGGAAACATTATCAAAAGGGCAGCTGCTCCCTTTTGGCAACAGTACAGATTTTTGGGGTCAACCACAGCTTCTATACTTCAGTAACAGGTATCATCTGGAAATAAGCCATAAAGGCATTTGCCATGATGCTGTGGCAGAAATCCTAATATATGTTTGCATTTAAGTAAAAATGTGAGCCTAATACATTGGCACTGATTGGCACTCCATCAAAAACTTTAAAATTGTAAGTCTTATTTTTACTTTCAAACTTTGTAATACAACAGTTATACTTCCAGGTACATTTCTACTCTTTTGCTTGTCAGAAATGTGAAAAAGTTGAGCTAGAAAGAAAATGGGAACTTTTCTTTATGGAAAGTATTGCATTTCCTTCAGAAAAGCCAACTATTCAACCTTTTTGAAATTTGGTAAGAGAAAACCAAATATTTTTGGCCAAAGTCACACAAAAATAGTTTGGGGGTTTCCCACAAAAAGCCCTGCAAATTTCTAAGAAATGTAGATACTATCTGGAACAAGTACATTAAAAAAAAAAAAAAAATCTTTTCCCATTCAAATAAAGATTCAGGCTAAAAGGTTATTTTGGGTAATCTTCTCCTTATTTCATCAGTTATGCCATTGACTCTAATTTCATCGGGAGGAAGTATCTTATCAACTACTATATTAAAAAAAAAAAAAATCTTAGACTGGCATGGGGGGGAAATAAACACATCCATTTTTATTGGTATCCATTGTAGCAGAAATCTTTGAAAAACAAATCAACACAGTACCACTGGTAAGTGTTGTTGCATATAAGACCAGCTGCTGATTACAAGTTGATTACAAGTTCAGACAATGCCAAAATATTCAGCTCAATCACAGAAGAAGCTAAATCTAGGTAGAGGTACTGAAGAGAAAGACAGCAACAAATTTCAACTAAGTATCAGAACATCTTACACTGGTCAAAAGGAATTATGAGCCTGAAATCATGTGACTTCAATTTGAAGAACCTGATTAAAATTTTATGTTGATCTGTTTAGCAGTATTTGAGGAAGCAAGAATAAAATACATAGTCACCCATTACCTATGCATGAGAACACATCTAAACCACTAAATACATAAGTAAGGGATATTCTAAAATGGTATAGGAGCATTTTCCACTTAATTGTTCTGCATAGCTTTAATAGGCTTTAAATTCGCATAAAGATATAAGATTCATATTCAGAGAAACATGAAGAAGAAGAAAGAGAAAGGTGGAGATAAAAAAAAAAAAAAGAGGGAAAAAAAACAACTGCACATACCCTTTTCAATAAAGGTATATACAGATAACAAAAAGCAAAGAAATTTCAGGAACAGAGCCCCCAGAACCTATTTTTCAATTCCCAAGACCATAGATATAGGCAAAATCAGAGCATGGGAACTAGTTTACTTAAGTCAAAGATTCCTGATATTTTTCCAGTGAATATTTCAGACCCATTTTGAAAAACACACCCGAGACATATTTTCTTCTAGTGTCTGCCTAAATAGCACTTTTGCCTCTGCATAAAAATTCTGCACTGTTTTCAAATCCATTCCAATACTTTTCCCAGTGTTTCACTTTGAACTGAAGAAAATGAGAATTCTGAAGGCGCACCCTTTTAAAAAACTGAGTCACATCAGGTCACAATGATTTGGCTTAAATGGCTACATAAAACAGTGCAGTTGGCACAGATCTATCATAAACAGCTTGCTAGTGATTTTGAATGAAAATGAGTATGCTTGGAAGCTTGCTGAAAGATGAACATGGAGATGTAGATTTCCAGTTCTCAATCCTATTCTTCATGCTGGCAAAGCACCTGCATGTTGTTACAGGCAAATGCCAAACTCTTTGTTTTGAGGCAAGAGTTTACTCCCTCACTCATTTATAGCCACTTTCATGGCATTCTCATGCAGGCTTTCTTCTCTGTTTATTCTCAGTTTAGTGGTGTGACAGCCTCTGGTGTTCCATCGCAACAGTAAATCCTATTTTCCAAGTGCCTTGCTTCCCAAGAACCACAGTGTAAGATTCATGTAACTTCATCACAAATTATTTTTAAAGATGAGCTGGCAAATTTAGGGTTCAGAAACTCCTTCCAGTACCAAGATAATACCCCATCTCCTCCAAGCAACCCTAAAAGGCCTCCAGCTCCCACCTTGTCACAGCCAGGTCCTGAAGAGGACAGAACTGAAAGTATAATTGTGGCTCTGTGGAAGCAATACATGCAAAAAGCAAGAGAGATGAGGCACTGTTTTTCTCCAATTTTACCCTAGGACAAATTCACTGACTGGAATGAAGTCACCCTGGAGTAGAATTAATATAATACAGTGATAAATCAAGCCTATTGATTCACTGACAGTGCCCCTGTAGAACCTTCTTGAGCAGCCAGCCTACTGAACATTGCTTGCAGCATTGTCTTCCCCAGGACCGTGCCATGCCATTTCCACAGACAAATTGTTTCCTGACACAGCATAGGCTGATCGCCATGCTTCCTGCTTAGTTAATGCATTATAACCACATTGTTTTGCACTGGTTGCCCTCTAATTTGTGTGCAAAGGGTTTTTTTGAATCAAACACACAGCCCTCAGCTGTGACAAATCCATGTGGAGTTTTGACTCCTGAAGCATTCAAAGATCACAGGGGATACAGATGCAAAATGTATTTCCCAAACTACTTTTATGATTTGATTATTTGAGAAGCAAGGAGAGAAAAGATGTATCAGACCATTGGAGCCAAGAATGCTTTCTAAGGAGGCAGTGATAGCCAAACTTTTGGCCTTAAATTCAAGGTAGCAAAAGATGCCTGAGGAAATATTTATACATCTCTTGGCCTTTTCTGAACTCTTCAAATTTTTCCACCTTTTGTTTTCAGTCAGATATTAAACCCAAGAGGCAGCTTTAAACACTGAAAAAAATTATGTCTGGCCATAATTGCTTGAAAATTAGCACAGCAAGCCAACTAATAAACCTTTCTTCCAAGTATATCTAGTCATTGTTTTGATGACACCTTTTCAACTCAAGGCTTCTCGTTTCTGTCCAATGTCAAAAATGCCACAGGGGTGGGACAACATGAAATGAAAATCTGACTCCTCTTTGGAAATCAGATAGGAAGAAAAATACCTTAAGAAAAGAAAGTGCAAGAACCACTGTTCTATTCTTCATTCAACAACTTCAGGAGACCTTTGCTGTTGGAAATGTTCTGTTTTTCTCCTGGAGTTCCAAAACGTCAGCAGATTGTGTGGTGTCCCAAGCAAAGCTACAATGAAAAACATAAAAATTTATATTCAACAAACAGATATAATTCATGTCTGTTCTGAAAAATCCTGCCAATATTTAGTGGAGAGGAGAAAGGCAATCTGAGAAGGAAGATGAAATACAAAAGAGCACCTCTGTAAAATGACCCACCACTGTGAGAGAACAAGGCAAAGAATGTTGGGGCTCTCATCTTTTCTCATCTCCTGTCTAGTCAATAAAGCTGTACCAGCACTGTTATAACAGAGTCCATCTGACATTTTAGACATCTTTAGGATAAGTTGGTAGCTGCAATCCATTGACTATATCGAATGCATACCCTCATATCATAAAAGGTTGCTCAGTGACTTGCATAACTGCAGACTTTTACATTTCATATACACTTATATGTAGTTAGATAAATTCCACCCCATCTCTAATCACATAGTCCTACTGCTATTGTAGGCTCAGATAGCAAAATCTCCTTTAGAAAATAATGCCTTCCAATAGATGAAAACAATATGTTTCATTGTCAGCAATCTTCAGGAAACAATCATGGATGTCAGATGTAGAGAACTATTGGTCAAACACCTGTAAGATACCCTACCCCAAGAGGCAGGATAATATAGACAGCTCTATGACAAAATGATAAAAATGGTTAATTCCAACATATATACAACTGTTATCATCCAGACATCTGTCCCAACTATTCTAACAGGAGGAGTATATCTCTCTTCCTTCTCTCTGTCTTGCTGAGAAAAGGACACTTGATCCAATTGTGAAATAGCTCCTGAATTACCTGGGTTCAGTCCAGATGGCCCTCCTCAGGGCTAGGAAACTCCATCAAGAGAAAGAGGAATACAGTTAAGGAATGGGGGAGGTACCTATTTTTAAGCATTTCCAGACTCCACAGAACCACTCTCCCAGTGCCCTCTACAAACCTGAACACGGTGTTCTGAAGGTTGCATTCATCTTCTGGTATACACTTCCAATCATTTCTAAAACAAAAACAACATCCAAAAAGAAGGAAAGACAGAAGACAGGGAGAAAGAAAGCACAAATTAACTAGAGATCTCATACATTCACTTTAGACTTAAGTGCTAGTCATGGTCTCTATGTGAATAAAGCAAACTAGCACAATGACAGATTAACCAAGCTTGAAGGGATAACAAGAGCTGAAATTATTGTAATTATACAGTGTTCACAGAAATTTAAACTGAATTACTCTGAATTGTAAATGAGACCTGAGGGTCAGGTTCGGTCCCAGAAAACATGTCAAAAACTTCACCTGAATAAGTGAAGTAGTGGTGACCAAGTAATTCAGTGCAGGAGCGTGTGTGTGTGTACGTGCCTGTGTGTGTACATGCACCTACCCTTCCCTGGGGACTTCCTCCCTCCCTTTGGGTTCTGAGTCTTTGACTTCAGGATTAAAAGCACCGTCTTCTTGTATACTTAGTCATTAAACCTTCTCGCTCCTCTACTATTTGCTTCCTGGTAGAAAAAATTGAGCTTCAGCCATCACAACACATCTTAGATTTCCTGACTTGCATTTGTTGAACTCCCTGACTTCTCCACACAGTGACACGTTCCTAATGCTCTGGATGCTTTGCTTTAATAACTACAGTCTTTCTGAAATAGCCTGAAAAGAATGTCCCTCAAATTTCAGTCTACAGTTTAGGCCCACAGTTTAAGCTCACTTTTGCTCTAACAGCAGATACAGTAAAAGGAAAAAAAAATAAAAAAATAAAAAATTAGAATCTCCCTAAATCTAAGACTATAATTAGTCAGACTAATGGCACAACATACCATTTCAGACACAATTCCTTGCAGTTGTCACAATTTAAAATACCTTAGGGATGCTTTGAATTGCCCCCCAGTTCAGGATAACTAGCAGGCCCTTCACATACTCCACTGCTTGCTCTCAGCCTGCTGCTACACTTTGACCACTGGGCCTTTCTGAGCTTAATCACCTTCATAAGCATGTTGGAGAGGGCTTGTTCCATCTACTTCCCATTTCCATTTGATATGGAAATTGGTACAAATTATGGACTTGGTACAAATTACAAATACTTTTCACAAACTCTCTGTTGGCAGAGTTTACCTGGTGATCTTCCAGAATGGCCTCTTTTACTCCTGAGCATCACATTAGGTGATAAATCCTGTTTCTTTAACACCTTTCATGTAACTTATTTTCGTTGATTAAATCAGTGCTGATGATATCCTATAGATTTGCAGAGGGACTTCACCTATTTATACATAACCCTGGAAGCCTTTTTAATGGGATGTCATGGAGTATACTTTGGCAGACCACTGAAAACAAGTTTATTTTACTTGTAAGATCACATAGCCAGCTCAGCAGTGCTGAAATGTGGCAATGAATTCCTCTCATCGCGTAGAGATGATGATCAGCAATACTACCAATAGATAGGAAAAACTAACCCAGTTGTCCTAGTCAGTGGATCTTACTTGCATTTAAGACTGACACATACATAGCAATTTGCCTGTGTTCTGCAGCAGCTGCAAACTATTAACTATGACAATGAAGTTGATTTTTAAACCAACAAATATGACAGCTATTATGAAAGTTCTACCATTGTCACATGGTGTGCAGTCTTTAAATTCATCCCTTGCTGTGTGGCTGAACTTTTATTGATTTTTTTTTTTTTAAATTAAAAGAAGGTCATGTGAGGACAGAAAAACTCTTTGTCAGTCAGACTGTGTAGTGCACAAAACTCTTTCAGAACTCTCACAAAAGCCAAAACCAGCATACTGCACTTAAAGTACAGTGTTGCAGAGATACTATGACTGTATTTGACAGATGAAAAGATATTCCCCCTCATTATCCATTGTTTTCTTCCACCTCCAAAATGCCATCATCTTTGCTGGGTTCCCAGAAAACCTAGCACTGAATGACCTATTTGCTGACTGGGTCAATAGTTTTCAACATAAGAAACCTTCAAAATGATACCCATGACCCAAAACATGCACCTTTGCTATAATACACTGATAGAAACAAAATGTAGGAGAACCGTCTGCCAATCCAAGAACTACAAAGAGAAGAAAAGTATTTTAGCTTCTTGTAATAGCAAGGAGGTGCATTTGAAGAATTCTTACAGTGAGGTATAATATAAAATATCTCTTATTACACACAATTAAATCCTGGCCAAATCATTCCCTAAAAATCAATGCCTAGCCTTTAAATAATGTTCCTTTTTCCTCTATGGTCCCAGTGACACAGGCCAAAACATATTTGAATGCTAGAAGCCCTTAAAGCATTCAGCTGAAGATCTGATTCCTCCTGGTTTCTATTTCCATTCATCTTCTTTCTCACCTCATCATATGAGCTACCCTTCTCCTTCAAAGGAACTGCACAGAAACCCACAAGAGGGCACGATCAGGCAGAGAAGGGGGTGAGCCTCACTATTTTACATAACACAATCATATGCATCAAAACACACACACACACAACTTCCCAAATGTCTGAGGTTAGTTATCCTTCATGTCCTGACAAGTTACACCCACCTTTCCCAGAGGAACTAACTCACTCAATAACAAGTACCAGACTTCTGTTAAAACAGCAAATAAAGTAGGACCACCTACTGTCCAATCCTGCAAACATTTACTGGTAGACAATCCTGCATGCCTACCACCATGCACAACCTCTGAGTTTCAGCTGCTCTGCCCATGTTACTAAGTGCCGTATCTCCAGAAAATGTTCACAGAGTTATGCTCTATTGCTAGGTCAAAATCAGGCCAATTCTGCAACCCCTGTTTACAGTAGGCCTCAGGCACTAACATTTGATGGAATAACTCAAAAGAATGGAACACTCATTTGGATTTCAGGATTAGGCCCCCCCAGTCAACATGTGGCAGCATTTATGCTCTGTGAGACCTACGTTAAAAAATAACTTAAAAACAGACAGTGTTTCCCTATGAGCAGCCTGTTTTCCCATGTTCCAGTTTGCTCTTTCAAAAAGGCTGGTACGCTGAGATATCAGTCACTATGTGAAAATGACAACATTCAATTAAAACAATAGCAATTTTCAAGTGCCACTTTTTTTCAATAGATGTATGACATTCCTAGACATTCTATTAATTAGCAGGCCCCAGGCAACACATTTGGTAAAACAGAACAATCTGGCCTTTGATTTTTATCCAGGCCTTACCCAAGATCACACAGAGGTAGTCAGGCTGCTGATAGATCCCCCACACAGAGAACACACCCCCAGCAAGCAGCTGTGCTAAGAACTGTATGTACCCCACTTTGAAGAATTTTCAATCTGCATGGAAAGAGAGAATGATTGATTAATTAATAAAAAAACTGCTTGTGTTGGACTGGGCAAGCAGAATCTGTTAAATGGACTTTACTATTCAGTCCCAAATTTGTTTCTGTTTTCTTTTTTTCCAATTATCTGTCTCAGCTTCACTTTAAAAGCTATTCTGATTGAAAAACATATCCTGAGTGTTTCTTGTATTTCAGGACCAGGAATTCAAACAAGCCCATTACTTCCAAAGTAAGCAGTCTATTAATAACCCAATGAGCATCTGAAATTAACAACATCTCAGGTTGTACACCTACATGATGCTTATCTAGGAACCTAGCATCCTTGTTACATCTTTTCTGGGCAGCTACAGTTACAGTCTATCAGAACACAGGATGAAAAACATGGTCTCAGTAGATGTTGTAAGGTTCCAGCTGAAACACTCAAGCTTTTGATACTCCCACCTGCATTAATAATTTCTGGTTGCATTGGATAGAGATCTATGAGTTCCTTCACGTTTAGGAATTTATTAAGATAACCAAAACTTTGGAATTTTTCTTACTTGTTGTATTATTTATTTCATCTGTAGACGATAATGGTTCTGTTACATTAAGGATAATTAGGACCTTAGATGGGCTTTCAAAGATATTTCCACATTTTTCAGTGATGTAGCTGTAACCAAAACAGCATCCAAAGGCAAAAGAGGAGGAGTATTCAATCTTGAAAGTAACCAGACTGTCTGGTGAAGATATATTTTGAAGGTTTTATTGGTGGCCTTCTGAGAAAGGCAGCTATGACCTAAGCTTGAAGGCTAGCAAGGACTATGTGGGTTTGTGTGGGAGGGGGTTAAATCTAATTTGTAAATGGTGAGTTATTAGCCCTGACATTTGAGAATAGACATTGCATTGTTTCAATGATGAGAGCAACACTAGTTTTCTTTTTAATGGCAGTGATTCATTCTTTCCCACTCCACTATTGTTCCCATTTACCTGGCAAAGAGAATTACTTCTTATGTGTTCCCAATTGCTGATTTCTGGAGAGACGATTCAGATGAACACAGGAGAAGAAATGCGACCAGACAAGCAAAGTCTTGAGAACAGTACTAGTGGATCTCAGAATGGGTGTGTTATTACTAAGTGGCCTTTTCCCCCTTCTCTTCTCCTCTTTATCCATGAGAAAACCGTGGCTTTCTTCTGTTTTACTCAGAGCTTTTGATCACCCTTTTTTCAATTCAGGTTTATTCCCTTAAATTTTCAAAACTATTTTAAATATCTTCACATAGGTAAAGGATTTGGAAGCCTTAACTGGCTTGGTGAGGTCCTTCTCCTTCAAATGTATGTGCAGCCATACATCTGGTATCAGAGAGCAACCAGCCTTGGATCCTCCACTACTGCCTTACCCAACTGCACAAAAGCAGCTATGTCACAAGCAGCTTCCCATGACACATGAGACCACCCAGAAACCATGGAAGGGGTCTCAGCCAATTATCTTAACAGAAGTCCATATATTAAGTTTTTTAAAAATTGTCTCAAAGACATAGAATATCAGGACAATGACCAGGAGTAAATCAAGACTCAAGTCTCCACAAAGAGCTGTCTCTCCAACAGCCTGTTTTATAAATGTGTCTGGCTACTGCACTCAGACTCTGTTTGTCACTTTGCAAAGTGCAAACCCAACACTTCTCAGGCTGCCTCCCTTCCCCCCCAGCAGACTGTCCCCCTGGTAGACGGGCCTGATCCCTGCAAATGTGAAGTGGCAGAGCCGCATTGACGTCAGCGATGATGCTTCCCTTTATTACAACTACCAGTCTGGCCCTCCTACTTTTACAGATGCCCCTGAGGGGACTACATGAAAAACAAAGCTTGGAAAAGTACAGAGCTATGACTTGGGAACAGCCCATGGCACAGATTAGGGGACAGTAGCCATAAAGAGTTTGAATCCAGATGTGAAATTCCCCAAGGCCAGGACTATTCAAACCCTATCTAGTATGTGAAGCAAATTAACTATTGGGTCAAACTTGCCCATAAGACTCAGCTTTCTGAGAGCAACTCCACCCTAACCTCTGTAGGAACTATTTACTCTGAGGTATGCAAACAGCTGTATATCTAACAAAAGATTGAAGCACATTCCACCATTTGTGCAGCTATCCAGGGCCACTGCAGCAGGCAGGGCAGGCAAGCTGACTGAAAACCTGGGGCCTGTGCAAATAGTTCTTGTGCCCAGTGAGCATGGAAACCACAGCTGCAGTTGCACCCATGGAGCAGAAAGTGTCACATCCAGAGATGGCAGAGGGCACACAACTGACCTCAAACAAACAAAGCTTAAGTGGAATGTGGTAAGCTCAATTCCATCATGGGATTCAAGTGACTAAGTGAAGAGATTTATAAAACTTATATTGAGTCCCCAAGCTATTAAGTGCCTACTGCATAGAGCTACATCCTTCTCTGAGCTGCCACAGCCTGCCATAAAGGTAGCTGGGCTTTGGCCATGCAGAATTCCCACAGATTTCAATGGGAAATTCTGTGTTCCAGTATGGACTCCAAGAATGCAGTTTTGGACCCAGAGCTCTAAGGGCTGGAGCCGCATTCAATATCAACGTCTGGCAACACCCATTTGTAAAACAGTGACTCATTCACAGGCACAACTTTAGAGGGACAGACAGGATGAATTTAATCATACATTTCCATTTTGTTAACAAAACTCAGTAAAACCAGATGAGCATCATGGATGATAATAGTTGGTATTAATCTAATGACTGTATAGTGAGCCATTGCCATAGTTAAGAATAGTTTTATATCACACAGAATGCATTGCTTTAGTTTGGTTCAAGAACATGTCAATTAATGAACTCCTGGGGCTAAGGACAAAATAATTGTTTAAATAGCCACCATTTTTATTAAGAAAAGTTTTGTTTTTTTTTTTTTCTTCTGAAAATAAGAGACATGAATGAAATACAGGAAGTAATTTGAATGAGACACATCTTACAGAAGTACCTAAGTGACCTATGAGCCTAGGACACCACTTAAATAAGCTGCCATTAGCACTTTCCATTCATTCTACGCAAGGAAGAAAGTTGCTTGTGTGATGGTCTGTACAGTAAGTGACATACAATTTAGGCAGATATTACTTCAAGGTCTTCACTTGTCATGGTTGCACAGTCCTTCCCATTGACCAGCTGGGTTTCCATTCAAATACAGTTTGAGTAGCAAGTAAATTTTTAAGTCTTTCCCTCTAACATTAGCATACTTCAAGCTTCAGAGCCAACAGAAGGCATCTGAAAGCAGATTGTTTGTTAAAGCTGGAGTTTGGCACTAGATTTTTACTGCAGGTTTTTTGTGTTTGTTGTTGTTGTTGTTTGTTGTTGATGTTTAATAAAATGGGTGGTGTTTTGGGAACTATTTTTCCAGATCACCATGTTTGGCTAACTCTTCTAACATATTCAGGGTACACTTCCTTGGGAGATTGCAAGCAGATGCCAGTTCCCTCTGTAAATGCTCCAAGATACCCAGATAGAAGCTACCTCTAATCCTAAAGTCATGTAATTGCAACCCTGTAATGCTGATCCCAAGCTAGTACGTTCTGCTTCCCAGCAGGACTTGTTAGTTCAGGCTCAGCCACATGCTAATCATGGCTACACAGTATTCAGAGCCAGCTTTCACCCAGCCAGTTTGGAGCGTGGACAGAGTTCATATCTGACTGCCAAACTCTGGGTAGAGATACCTTTAGTGACTCAAGCACTTAGTAGTAGAAATGCAGGATGAGTCTTATGTAATATTCTTACAGTCCAGTAAAAGGCTGGCCTTGATTACTAGTATGAAGAGCAAGTCAGAGCATGGCAGTTTGCTTTGCTTTCTTGATATGATTACTCCTTCTTCCTCACAGAGGTTTCCCCAACTTCACACTAAGTCCTGTTCCACTAAGAAGGCTAAGTGCCCTCCTGCTAAGAGACATGTTCCTTCAGAATTTGACTCCACATAAAAAATGAAAACAAAATATGAGAGGCCAACTCCTCTTGCTAATTTAATTTCCCAGACTCTGTAGGATGACAAGAGTTTATCTAGATCCCCAAGGAAAACCAGGACGTCACAAGATATTTCTGACCTGATGAGATAGATTTAAATTCAGTATTGCAACCTGAAAGCCCTGTGGTTAAGTTCATGGCAATCAGCTGATGCATGATATTTCCTACAGCTGCAGCATCATATTTCCTAGAGCTAAACATCAGATGCTTTGATAGAAATATTTTTTCTACAATGCCCACAAATCTTATTGTTTTATCTTTCTAAAGTACAAAGCACAAAGAACTAAAAACTGTTTAACTTCTGAAACTTGTCCCCTTTAACTACTAGCCCCAGCCTGATGTGCAGTTCCACCATGTCTCTTAGTTACTTTTCTAGATGTTGGGCTACTTTCTCACCCATCCTTTTTATAGTAAAACACCTAATAGGAAGTTTGTCTGCCACCTCCACCCAGTGGCAAGTGACGTTAATGCACTAGATTAAGTGGAAACTACCCACTTGAAAAACTGCAGTGCTTCTGATCTCAGTTTGCACCCGGACTTAACTGTAAAACAGAAAATTCATACAACACAAGAGTTCCCGCCCCTACTACCCCTTCCAAACAAGTTTTTTTGTTTGTTTGTTTGTTTTTTTTTTTTACTTTTTTCTGTTTTCTCCTCCACTGTCCACACACATGCAGGAAAAAAAAAAAAAAAAAAAAAAAAAAAAAAGTTTCCCATCATAATGTAACTTTATCATTGTTGTAATTCACCTAACCTGGACCCCAGAAGGCCATTCATTTACCAAATAATATCATATCTTAGTAAGCAAACATTGGTTTTCCAGTAGTATAGTTGTCCATATTTGTAAGCGTCCACATTATAACTGCTCTTTATTCATTTTTTAAAGTCATATGGATAATTTCTCTAGGCTTATACAACACTTCTAGTCAGTTCTAGTCAGCAACATCCTCTCCTTTGCACCTTCCATCGTAACTGCAGCTAACACAAATTCCAAATTTTGCATAACTTTTTCCACTAAGTCTCTAACAGTCACCTAAATTTGAATTTTAAGTTTCCACTTTAGACAGAACCTGCAGCAATTCATCCAATTCGGCAAAATCTTAGTAACCTTTGGGACTGGCAATGGAGTTAAGACACTGTAATTTCCATCCCTTGCATAATGTGTTTCCTTTTGTGTCTCCTGATTTCAACCAGTTCCTGATAATACTTTCCTAGCAACCTGTCCATGTCTTGCTGCAGTAGCATAAAATATAACTCATTCAATTTCACATTGTGACAGTATGCTTGGAGGAAAATCTAGGTTTACATACTCTTCAAATACATTTTACTTGTACTTATTTTCCAAATTCTCTGAGAAAGTCATCTACAATCCCTAATGAAAAAATGTGCAAAAATGTAAAACAGCAACAACAAACAAGATGCGAATATCCTACAAATACATGCTTCCTGGTTGGGGAAAATAAGAATACTCCCTTCTTCCTTTACTCTCCTCTTTAGCTCCTTCCTTTCTTCTGCCTCATTTAATACTAAAAGACCCAAGATGAACAAAGCATGAAGTCTGTGACACTCTCAATTGTGTTTCAGGTGCAATACACATTGATTTCCTTCATGGGATCATACCTTCCTCCATTGTACAGTCTGAGAAGTCATCCTGCCTATTACTGCTTTGCCAAAGGAACTATCTCTATACTCATCTCCTGGCTTAATAACCACAGTGTTGCTCAGCATCTGCAATTGCAGTTTGTTGTATGTAGCACGTTGTTTATGTACAGCACTATAAGGTAGGTAAAGCACACTGCTTCCCACTTATTTTTATAAGCTGAACCTAATTAATGTCATTTCATATGCCAGGGATAAGAGGACAGCTGGAAACCATCAAGGGAAAATGGGAGCAGTGCATGAGCTGTTTTTTTCAGTCAGCTGTTTCACTGCCCAAGGTACACACACACCCTCTGCTTCATCTCTCAGGTCCAGTTCTGCTTTCTGTAGTACTGCTGCCACTCAGAAGTCAATAGAATTATTCCAGATTTACAACGGTGTAACAGAGATCAGGATTGGCCTGTATCCTACTGGCACTTGAAGCATTCCTGTTTTATCAAAATTTGATACTTAAAACATTCTGGGGGTATCAGGATAGAATAACAATTAATACAACACAAAATTGCCTTAGATTATGCTCAGAAATCTCAGCCAGCTCAAAATAAAAGTCCACACAGTCAAGCCACAAGTCTCAGCCTACAGAGTCCATCACATATCTTTGTCATATCTCCTGGAGACCAAACATGAGATTTACCCTAACCATAATGAACAGAAGCAGCAAACTGAGGTTCACTGAAAATACCATCTTACTGGTCTACTACTCAGCCCTGGGAACAGTTAGCCAGAATGCTTCTGCTGACCTCAGCTTCTAGGATAGTTCCTCGCTTAACCCTGAACCTTTCACATACACATGAAGATAAACACCCAAAGTTCTACATACTTAGACTTAGACAAACACATTTTATGCCAAAGGGCATAGGCCAATAACCTGCAAAGATCCACACCCACACAGTATTGCACAATGGACCACACGTATTTTGGAGTGTGGCATTTGCCTATCACTAAGAATTATCAAGCACCGGTCATTTCCAGAAATGGTTTGCTGGTCTCAGCGGATCAGTTACACTGCATTTATTTTTGCTCTAAGCAATACCTTCTATGCCAGTCATTCATACCAATTTGGGAGCTCACCCAGATCCTTTCCTCACCCTTTTCCAGGTCCTCAAACTCAAGAACATTTAATTCACCAAGTGGAATTCTTCTGGCTCCTCTGCAATCCTGATTTCAACTTTATCCTGAAGAGCTGCCAGAGGCATAGAGAGCCTACTCCACAGGGATCCCAAATTCCACAGTCCACTGCAGCTCAACACTACATGGCAGCAAATCTTTCAAAAGAAAGAGACTTCATAAAACACCATCAGAGATCTAACATTTCAAACAAGAATTCATGCATCACTTGTAACCTGTTCAAGCCTGGACACTCAGCTGATGCACAGTTCTCTTCTGATCCTCAAAAGCCAAGCACCAGGTACCTCACTGGTGCCTTGGGTCTAAGCTCTGATCCAATGAATGGCAAGTGGATGAAGCCCAGCAAGACCAGTACTCCTTTCAAAAGTGGCAGAACTTTCCTCCTAGTTCCACCACTTGCAGAGTAAGCAATACACCATTTAATTGGCATCCTAAGTGACTCTTTCAGAACAGATACAAAGAATAGAAGCTGAAGAAGCAGCTCTTGAACTCATCCAGAAAGCTAAATTTAAAGATATTTTGTAGATTTTCAACTGCTGTTCAAAAGGCCTAACTAACAATCCGATTAACCTCAAAATAATAAAAGCCCTTAATCTAACATATATCAGCAAATTCCTGTTTCTCCCTTTTCTAACAAAAATAACAACACTTTAGTTGCCAGTGCATTAATAAGATCCTATTTCTGCTCCAGAGACTGAATCAAACCTTTGTTCTTCACAGCAAAGGATTAAGAAGGTTGCTATTTTGGTAATGAGATGTGGTAGAGGTACTTACTTCGTAGCTGAGATCCAGGCTGAATGCCTGAGAAAGGAATAAACTCTGTTACCTCAAATGAACTTTATTCTTATAATTATTATATCAAACTCTGCTAGTATGATGTGTATCATTAGCAATAAAAGACAGACTGTTCTTGAATAATTACAATTTTATAGTGTTTAAGCTCATTCACAAAATGTTCCCTATGTTGTACAGAAAGTCATGAATGTAGATTATAACATAGCAAAACATACACCCGTAATAAATTAGAAAAAAATTACTTACTTTCTAGGTAGGCTATTGGTCAGCTGCTTCTTTTTTCCACTTTTTTTTTTTTTTTTCTGGATATCTCACCTCTTATCACATCATGGAGAAAAGCTGTCATAAAGAGGCACAAGAAAAAAGTGTCAGAAAAACAGCACATGGACAGGGACAAATGAGAGAACACTCTGAAAAGATCAAATCATAGGACACAGATCCAAGTGCTGAGGCACCAACTTGGTGCCCAGATGATTGAGAAAACTGTTTGTGAAACTGGAAAAGGAAGCAGTGACCTGTGAAAATGAAAGCAACTTCATGAAAACATTAGTCATGTCACAAATATGTTGTTTATAGTTATCATAACAACATTTTTATTAAACAAACATGTTTAGTATATAATGTTGTTGCAAGCAAAACATTTCCAAAGGACTGGAGTAGGTAAGACAGTGTGGTTAGAAGCTGGCACCACTTTATAATTACATAGGCATTAACTTATTGCACTTAGAAATAGAAGTGTTTGGGCCTCACATCAGGGGAGGTCCAAATTTCTGAATGAAAAGTGTTATTGTAACAAAATCTAGGAGCATCTTCATATATAGCAAATGGAAACAGAAGTGAAGATAAACAGAGCCTCAATATCTCACTTGCATCCTGCCTATTGGCTGATGACATGAAAAAGGACTTTGAAAAAATGACAAAAATGAAACAATTTATTCGCATTTCTCATCTGGCAGGGCAGTTGTATGTATGCACATTTTTTTTTTTTAAGACCACCATGACAAAATGCAATCCCAGAAATGGGCAGAATGTCAGAAGGAAATTAGTCCATTGGTAATTGCTAATATCCTCTAGGAATGCTGTTTTACATCAAATGAACCTGTCTTATCTCTCCTTCTCTACCGAACAGGAGGAATAGAACAATAAAAATCCACAGGGGTTCAGATATCTCTGGCAGTACAGGTGCCAGATTTCCTATGGAAAAAACTCTTACATAGTCAAGTGTTACTTACATGACTGATCTTAAATAATTTTTGGACACGATCATCAATTCCCACCATATCTGATAAAAGCAGACACCTCATACTTAATTACATTCCTACCAAGATGTAGGAAAATAGTTGAGTGGGTAAACAGGCTGACCTTAATACTGTTTTCAATAAATGAAAGGCTTCAGTGTGAACATACCCTACTAGGCCTTCAGAGAATCCACCAGTAGTGAGCAGTTATGAATTTCCCAGGTACTGGAAAAGCTCCAATTGGAGCTTGTGCCTTGTTAGAAAACCAGAAAATCCAAAGCCATAGCAAAAAAGACTTTAGTCATTCTGAGCTCGGGGAACCACAGTTTTTCAAAACAAAGACTGGAAAATAAATTGTGCTCACAAGTTTGCATTTGCAGGTAACACTTTAATCAAACATAAAAGGAATTGGGCTCAATACAACTGTAAAAGAGCAGTATTTTTGACTATAATATTCAGGAGGTCAGAATGCACAAATAAACAGTCCCGTCTCTTTGAGTATACAGAATATGCTGATTCCCTCAGCAGATTGAACTGAATCCTTCAGCAGGTTAACAAAACAAAATATCTATCTGCAGCATAAAAAAGGATGAAGATCTTCAAATATTACCATCTGAATATCAGTGCAAAGTTGTGACAGGAGGATCTACACACTGAGCTTTCCATGTTTATTCTCTCCAAAAACACCAGTATAGAAGATAATTGCAGCTAATAAACTAACCCCCTTTTTGAATACTTTAAGAATTTGCAGCATGGTTTAATTTTCATATTATAGTAGAAATGCTTTGAACCTCAAATGACAACTTTCCTGCTGAAGTCTTAAAGGCCCTGACCATGCAGTTTGACCCACATTGGTGCAACTCTGACAAATCTCCAAGCTACATAATGCTTACAGAAAAAAGGATCCCATCCATTCAAGACTGGGGACTGAAATTTTATTCCAACATATCGGTATGTACCAGATGCTGTAGATTTTGCATATGCATCCCTGACATTTAGGTATCCAGCCACTGAGCTGAACTGGTCTCTAGGAGGAAAAGGTTTTGTGGCTGAACAAGAAATACTGGATGTGGTAGTTTAATTTTTTTAAAAAAAGAAATCTTTCAAAAGTAAATGATACCATTTTAGTGTTGGGAACTCAAATGGAAAATAGTGTCTTCCATGTTTTAGCTGAGTTCTTTTTGATAGCTGACCAGCGCTGGCACATGCATAATGACCCGTGACCATGGACAATGAACAGACTGAAAGGAAAACTGCTGGAACATAGGTATGTTGAGCTGGATGAAGCCTATAACATCTGTTTCTAAAAATACAGTCTGAGTTCAGACGGATGGATGGATAGATAAACACATCCACTTTTTTCTCAATTTACAATACACAAGTGTTTTACAATCACCTGAAATGCTCTCTCACTGCACATAATGTATCTACAGAATCAGGTATTTCCGTGGCAATAGTCTTCTATTTTTTAACTACATATTATCTCAGACTTGAAGATTTAGAAGTAAAAAAAAATAAAAAATAAAATAAAAAATGCACTAAAATGAAACACTTTGGTAAATGGCAGTTCTTTCTACTGCATATTTAGAAAGATGTCTGCAGTCTCTATTTCCCTAATATGTAGGATAATGTCCATTATTAAGTCAAGAGTTAGAGAATATGCCTGGCGTGACACACTAGGTAATGGAGAAAGGTCCCAGACACCAGTTAGAGGTGATACTACTTTAAGAGCAAGAAAATGCAAGTTAGTCATACAACAACCATGGCTTTCCTCTGGCTTTGTGACCTTTCTGTGAGGCTGCAGAGCAGATGCAGTTGTGTTTATATGGTCACAAAGTTGACGGAGGGAAAGGCCAAGGCACTGGGTGCTTCCCTCCCTGTCCTCCAAGTGCACTTGCAGTAGGATGGGAGGCTGGCAGGAGGCATCCTAAGTCCTTCCCTTGAACAGTCACAGCAAAAACAGGTGTTGAGAGTGCCCAGACTTGCTGAAAATGAAGCCATGGTTGTCTTGACTTGGGTAACCACTTAGAAACAATTTTTGAAAACCAGTGCCTGCAGGGAAACAAGGGTTAGAGTGAAGCTGTCCTAGCTCTCAGGCCTCACACAGAGGCAGCTCTTTTGACTGTAGGACTCCTTTTTCCTCTCACTTCCCCTAGCCCTTTGCAGTGAGGTGGAGCAAGAGGGAGGCATTTTCAGCCTTCAGAGGACCTTTATACTGTATTAAAAATATGGTTTCTTTAATGTTTCCTCTTTCAAAAGTAGTAATATAAACTAACTGAGTATGCTCTTAGGAGAGCTTTTGGCAAGGGTATAGGACAATCCTCTGCCAAACCTCATCTTTGGCATGAAGAAATAAACAGACTGTGGTTCTGCATAAAGACAAAACTTTTGGAAAGCCTTTAGAATATTTCTCATAATGAAACAGTGGGGGGGGGTAGTTTTCTTGAAATTCAGAATACTCTCCAGAAGACAAATCCAACCTTTAAATCTTTGGTGTCTTCAATTATGTACTGAGTTCCTTCACTGAAATAAATAAAAATAAAAATAATATAAAATAAAAAAGTAAAAATAAACATAAAAATGAAGATAAAATCATAAATAAATAAATAAATAAGCAAATAATGAATGATGGGTATGTTCTGATTTTGAACAGTCTGTAGTAAGGCTATTTCCATAACATTTCATCTGCCTATAGCAAATACATATGTTGTGTCAAATAGGAATGAAATTTCCTATTTTCCATCACTCTATGTTACAGAAAGAAACACTGAGATGATGTACTATGCCTAACACCACAAAGGATCCACTGCTCAGAACAGCAGTGCCAGATTAGCTTGCTCTAGACTCTGGCTGTTGAGCTCTGTGCTTCTTGATCATGTTCCACAGTCAAGATATCTGAACAAGAATATTGTCAAATATGGGCAAGAAAGGCCTAACCTTGGATTTTATTTCTGTGTGCTCTCACTAGTGTCCCATAGTAAACTGAACGGCAGTGCAGATTATATAGAGGATTTAAAAGAAAAGCAATTACAGTGTTTTAGAAATATTTCAGTAAAAAGGTTCTGATACCGAAATTTCTCATTAACATCACACTTTAGAGAAAAATGGAGCAAGTCAACCAAGAGACAGGAAACCTGATACCGTTACATCATTTTGGTTTATTATATGAAACACAACTGTTGGGTTATAGAGTAGATCAATCTCCCATATTTAACAAATGAGGTTTATCACACATGGATCTGAAACACACTTAGATGAAGATTAAGTATCCAAAAGGCTACTATGCTTTGCCAACACACACAGAATCATGTAGGACTGCCCAATGTATCATGAGTGTTATTAAAAGAAACTAAATACTTTAAGAACATTTTAATAGTGTTCTTTTTTGATTTTGGGTGGGAGATTGTTCTTTTCCTTTTCAGGATTATTTTTCCTAAGTACATTTCTAAATCCTACTTCATTTTAACTACAGCCTTGTAAACCCTTTGTGTGTTTCTGTCTCTCTCAAGTCTGTGTAAGCACTTTTATATCTCTCCTTCCAACAAGGATTTTGCTGTATTGTTCCTTTTTGTTCTTTCAGAAATCAAGCCTCCTTGCCCACAATTTGGTGAACTTCTGTCCAGACCCAAGTCCACTGCTGCAGGCAGCACAAAGACTTCAGAATTAATAACCTATGAAAAAATGAATGAGGCAATTCCCAACTCACAAAGCTTTAAAGTTCTTTGCTTACTCCAGCAGATATCTCAGTACTAGATTCATTCATGCCAAATCTTCAGCTTTTCTCTGTAATAATGATAATAACAAAAAACATTTAAATCCACATGCCAAAATTCTGACATCACCATGGGACTGTTCAAGCTGGAGCCAGGACCTTGCCTTGGTCTGGACCTTGACACCCGTCAGTCACTCTGAGAAAAAGGACATACCTCATCTGCACAGCCCTCCAGTCAGTACAGCTACATACTTGACATGTTTTCAAGCACCTCAGTGCAAGAAGTAGTGGTTAAGCCCCAAGCTTCAAGAATTTCACTAAAGAATGTACCAGTATCTGGTTATGCAAAGGCCTTTGGTTAAAGAATACATAAACTCCAAATACCACTGGGGCTTGTGGGTTGAATTTTTGGGGGTTTTGAGTTTAGGAATTTAAGTTGCATCTTACTGTGAGAAAAGAGAAAGCAAAAACAACTGAGAAATGGTATTAGTCCACTAAAAACTCAGAGCCATATGCTGTTATGCCACAATAATAAATAAGAGTCTTGCAAAGGACAGAAAGACACACTGTGACCTCCTTTCCACTAATTATATCAAAGCCATTTTGCTGAATTTTTACACTTTCCTATCTTCACACTTAGTACACTCTGTACCAGTATAGTTCCCCTCATTATCTAGGCTCAAGGTTGATAACTGATCACTCCAAGTTCTGATGTGTGTCCAGGTGTTTCCAGTCAAAGTTAGTAGTCACATGCCAGAAGATGAGAGATTTTTCTTTAAAAAAATCCTTTTTAATTTTATCACAAGTCAATGCATTGTCTATATATTCTGTGATGTTACTACACAGAATAGGGCAAGATGGGATCCTTTAAGCCTGAGATGCGTATAGCAACATTTTAGGCTGTAAATGATTCAGAGGTGTTACAGGAAAGGCATTTCCTGTAAGTAGCACTATAAAAAAGTGTTTCTATAAAAGGCATTAACAAAACAACAGAGTGGAAGCAGTTGACCTACTAGGCAATGTAACATGAAGATGGCATGACGCCAAGAGCACGAGACAGCATGTAGCATATTAGAAAGCAGGACATTGAGCACCAAGCTGGGTTTATACAATAAAACCCAGGCAGAGGTTCGGTTGTGAAGAACTTCAACTGCATAGGTGACAAAGCTAAATGTAGTATTGTCAACTGAGTAAGCACTAGCTGATGGAGAGGAATTCCAAGGCCTGATCTAACACCCAGTAAAGCTGAGGAAGTGGCTATACTGACCAGGCTCCACATTTAGAGGATGAAGACTGAGCCCTGCAGTGAAATCTGACACCAAGAGAGTCAAGTAAACTCTATTCCTATCAATAGAAGTGTTGTTGTTCAATGGAAATGAAAGCATGCTGTGGATGTTTCTTACACAAGTGCTTGTTACAAAAAGCTTGATGGTCTATCGTGCACATGCACTGAAATATGAAGGCAAAAACAGACAGTCATTACATAAACATCTTTAAGATAATGTGCATGCATGTTTAGCTCTGAAGGGTACAGCCTGTATTTTCTCTACTGACCTAATTCTGATCCATCTATGTTTAATGTAGCCCACCAAAGCAATTCATTTCTTTAGTTGCTAAATACATGGATAAATGTTGGCTTTTCCTAAATTGCTGCAGAAGGTAAAATCACAATTTTTCAGGAGGAAAAGAGGCTTCGTTTATGTAAACTTATTTTCTTAGCAGGCAATTGAAAACACATTTTAAATATCTTTGTCTTCTTTTAAAAAACTAAACAAACAAAAAAAAAACAGCAGCTGTTTTTTGGATGAGCTGCATTGTTTATTATTTTCTTAAAATGCTCAAGCCATGAAACTCATTTAACCCCTTGAAGAGTGACACAGAAATGACATGATGTGCATCATACATCAAATAAATGGTCACTCCTGCTGTTCCTTAGACATCTGGGGCTTAATTTGCAATTATTTGCATTCATAGAGCAAAGCTATACAATAGAAATGGGAACACATCTCCTATGTTGATTCAGAATTAATTTTCAAAGGGTGACATGCACCATAAATCCTATTGCATGATTACTATAAACATGCAAACAAAAGAATGAGGAACAGCGTTGTCTGTTAATGGATGTTTGGTTATGAATTTCAATTGTTACAACATGTGATTAATTTACATGTTCAAATTAAGTCTCCATTTATGCATATTTAATTATGAGGTATTTAAAAGCATGGATGGGTGTGTTTGATCATAAGCAGCATTTAGGAAAAAGCTTGGCACTTGTAATTTGTTTGTCCTGGTTTAAAATGTTCTCATTACATCATGGAATGAAAAAGTTAGAGAAAGGAATGTCTCTGTTCCCAGCTAACAATGTACACAAGTCAAGAACTCTCCTCTTTCTAATATTTCCCATAAAGATATTCATCAGAGGTATCTTTTAGTCAAGCAAGTGACAGATGGAATCTATGAAAACAATAGTGTCTTTGGAAAGTCCAGTAGTATACATACTGTGGATACCATCTTTTAATCCTACTTTAGAGCTCCTGCATTTTCAAAAGCTTCAGACACTCCTGACTTTTAGTGGGACTTCCATTTCATGATTCTATGCCATAGATGAACAGCTCCAGGGACTATGCTACAATTTTCCTAGTAAAACACAGGGGTCCAACTGCAAAGGAGGGCTTAGAGCTGTGCAAATAACTAGTTTTTCAGTTCAGCTGCCAAGCTAAACAGTTGAAAAAGAATGTTGGTTCAAACTGAACCGAATTCACAATTTTTCCAGGTTTCCACACCAAAACCACTACCATCCCCACCCAGCCCACTGTACTTCCTTTAACATGAAATGTTCCATATGTCTCAAGAGGAAACATTTTTGGCAAATGTAAATATTTGGCATATGCAAACATAAAAGGCAAGGAAATGCAGAGCAACATTTTACAAAGGATTTTTCTCTGTGACTTAATATACATTTCACTCCTTTTTTATACTTAAGAAGTTTATTCCACACAATGTTTACTATAACAGGGTTTGTCCCAGCTTCCCAAGTGAATGCCATTAACATCAGGTTGGAGAGTCATTCTTACTCTACTGTTCATTGACTCTCACCAATTATTGAAGTAGTTTATATGAAGTGGCTTATTGGACTTGGTTCCATTTTAGAGCGATCTGAAGAATAATTGCTAGGACATTTATATGTGGAGTTAAGGACTCAAACTCCTGCCTTGATCAGACAAGAGCATTGACTTGAACTCTGATCAAACTTTGTTTAGGTACTGGAGGATTTTGAGGTAGGTTTCCACCTCTTGCACTGGAACTAGTTTCCTTCAAATGCAGTGGTTAAGGGTTCACCACCAAGACTGAGAACATCGTTAAAGCCTAGAAATTATCACACTGAGCTAGCAGAGAGGGTATGAGCCCCACAGGCAGTTCCTTGGAGGTGAAAAATGTGAAGAGGAACAACTGAGATCACATTGTGGTAGACCTCACTGCTGTTAATTTCTCATGTACTATTCTAAGAGATGTAAATCTTCAGAGCAGAGAAATTTTCTGTTATATAAGGATCAAGTTGTGCCAAATGAATTTCATAATGCCAGAAATGACCTTCTTTGGACACTACAGATTTTTCTCTCATTGTCTAGGCACTATAAGATTTGCACTTACCTGTGAGACAGAAAACCATCAATATCCTGACATTGAGCAATGCAAAAAAATAAAATAAAATAAAATAATCTGGTAAATGTAATGCCAAACTTTTCTAGATAAAAATTCTTAGATGCTATCATATATATGCTCAAGGAGATATACAAATTATTAGATACTATCACATACATACTCATGGTAATGTACACACTTAACAATGCTTATATATGTGAAGCTTCAAGGCATCTTAGATTGGGAGACCAGCTGTCTGATTAACAGAAAAGCCCTGGAGAAAATCTTAGTATACAGCAGCCTTCAGGCCATTCCTCTTTTTTCCACAATATATGCCTTTTTCTGCATGTTGCCACTAGTAGCACAAAGTTGCTGTAAGACAAACCAAAATGTGATTTCTAGTGTCTGAATTAATGATGGTTTGTGAAGGAGTGGCTCTTTTGTTTAGCAACCATTATACATCTACAGAGGTGTAATAATAACAGTGAGAGCAGCAGGAAAATATATTGTTAATATATTTAGCAGAAGCAATGATTTCTAATGTGACATAAAAGCATTGCCTAACGTTGTCAGGTAATACTTACCCTCAGGTAATACTAGTCACTCACAAGTAACTGGATGAATCAGAGCAGTCCTTGCCCCAAAAGACATATATTCTAATTTAATGAATGTAGGTATATACCTGAGCTGGTTGAAGTTTTAATTCCAAATCATGTTTTATATATTTTGAGTGTCAGAAGAGAAAAAGGACAAGCCTAGAGAAGAGGAGGCTGCAGGAAGACCTTACAGCAGTCTTCCAATACGCAAAATGGTACTACAGGAAAGCTGGGGAGAAACTCTTCGTCAGGGACCATAATGACAGGACAAGGGTTTTAAACTAAAAGCAGATTTAGATTAGATGTTAGGAGGAAATACATCACTCAAAGGTGGTGAGGCACTGGAGCAGGTTGCCCAGAGAAGTCATGTATGCCTCATCCCTGAAAGTGTTTAAGGCCAGGCTGGATGGGGCTTTGAGCAACCTGATCTAGTGGGTGGTATCCCTGCCCATGGCAGGGGTGTTGGAATTAGATGATCTTTAAAGTTCCTTCCAACCTTAGCCATTCTGTGATTCTATGAAAATTGATCATATGCAAAGTACTTGCCCAACTTTTCCTATCTTTCTTCTTCATGAAAGAGGAACACAAAATTCAAAAATATTTGGTTAGTTGGAATTGGGATCATGATTCCAAAATATCTCCAAATTTTAGGAAAAGAAGAACCAGCCTAAAGCCAGCACAAACAGCCCAAACATGTATTTTGACAACATCATCTTTGAATGTAATAACTAGGAGGTGACAGCCTACATTCAGCATCACAGGTTGGAAGTACAACTGATAGGAATTTTACAAATTAAAAAAGTTTTCTTCACAAAATACCTTTTAAAAATAGGGATAACTAAGAAATAACCTTTCTACTTGCTTTCCTCTTGGTTTGGCTTGAAGCATGCTTTCCTTCCCCTTTTTGCTTTTTTAAGCAATGCTATCAAGCAGTAGAAAATAAAGAAAAAATGAAAATTGTGTTATTTTTTTAAATAGTGAAGACATTTTAATTTCTCTTTTTTTTTTTTTTTTTTTTTTTTTTTTTTTGTCTGGGAGTCTTGGATTAACTGATAATGTCCTGCAGTTATTGTAGTGTTGAAGCCTTTAAAATCTGTTGCTCTAGGGCAAGTAGATATTTGCAGAAGCTTATTAGGTTTATTATTAAACAGCAACTAAATGAAATAAAAATAAATAAATAAATAAACACTATGGCTTTGAAAGAAGACCTGGCATACAGATAACATTTATGACTGCATAAATTCCACTAATATTTCTCATATTTCTCTAAGTCATTGTTTTTCTTTTCTTCTTCCATGTTTTTGTGACTTTCAACGTATCTTCCACTTCACTTTAAGTATTCAAGACTTATTAGTTAGCTTCTTGACTGATGATGAATTTCAATTTCCAAATTTCTTATGTGCAACTGGTATTCTCACCACTGCTTTGCCTACCACAGGAACTCAACTATGGCTAGGGGCATAGTTTACAGCAGGAAATATAAGAACAGGAATGCACAGAATTTCAACTATTGGCCATGTGTCACAAACAGCTTCACTCATTGAGCTACACCAAATAAAGATAGACAAGCTATTAGTGTAATCAGCAACAGCAATTAGGCTAGTTACAATACCAGGCAATAATATTTCTTGATCAGGGCTACCTTGTTCAGCACCATCTAAAGACTCTGAGACACTGTACTTCTCACTGAACTATGGCACGCTGACCTCCAATAATAATAATAATAATAATAATAAATAAATAAAAACAGAACATGAAAATGGCTTAAAATGCAGCTGGATCACTCAAAGGCAGAGTAATACATTCAGTGAGCATTACAAGAGCTCTAGCTTGCACAGCATTACTGTGGGAGGGCATTGGTAGTATCTTTTAAATATTAACTAAGGAAAAAGGTTGTTTATATAATTTCAGCACAACTCTTCATTCATTCTGTTTGGATTTTTAATAGTTGCATTGCTCTTGTTCAATTAGGAGATCATCAGAAAATTGCAATATTATGGACATTTTCAAACATTTCACATATTTTTGTGTCAGAACTGTGGTGGGTCACATGACATGCAGCTGTGTTAACATATTTAGGGTTTGGATACTTATAAGCTCTTGCTTTCTGGAGTATTATTTTTCTACTTGTTTACATTCGAGAATTACTTGATTTTTATTTTTTTTTAACCACAAGGTTAGAATTTATGGGAAAAAATTAAGCAATAAATAGGTACAGTGTCTTAACTTCATTTTTCATGTCCTGCCTGCCAGCAGAAGGATTAGGGAGACAAAGCTGGTTTTCTTCTGTGAAACTGCAACTAGTCCAGGCACAAGCTCACAAACACTCCCTTCCATGTCAGCTATACTTTGACCACACAAGTGTGGTTTAGAGATTATGGAAGTTACAGAAACACAGAGCAAAGAGCTTTCAGCAGCCTCACTAATGTATCAGCAGGAAGAGCTTCCAAGGGACCTCTCCATCCCTGCAGTGCTGAAAAACTTCCAGGGAAATATTCCTGGATACTGAAGATCTTGTTTAATGCTGGGAAAACTGTATTGTTCTCAGCCAGCTACCTGTTCACAGAAAAATCAGTCATAAACACAAAGCTTTACCTTCAAAACACAAAACTTTACCTGCATAAATTCTGGTAACAAATACAAGTCTGTACAAGCAGATCACAGACACAGTTCATCACTTTATCATACAGACAGATGAACAGACCTCACAATTCTTTTTAAAGGTGCATGACAGCAATCATAAATAAACTAAAAGTTGCAGTATCTTACTCAAGGCTCCATTCCTTTTTAACTCTACAGCTTTTTAAAAATGCCAACAGCCTCAGTAGTGGAATATCAAGCAAGATTGATACTGTATGGAAGCTGGTAACATGACTTTTAAATATAAATTTGCAGTTAGATATATAAAGACAATGGTTACACTGTCTTTGAGGAAAATATCTGAAATTATCTATGATAACACTTCATAATTGAGAAATTTTCAATAGAATTTGTTCATAAAGATTATTAAAAGTGATCTAATAAAAACAAGATGAGTCAGTCAGCTGGCTGCAGATGGGTCAATGGACCTCAAAATCAGTACTGAAAAGTTTGTAGAACTCAAAGTACTGGCTCTTTAGGTTCAAAACAGTGATAGAAGATTCTACTGTTAGAGGACTAAAATGGGTAAGTAGGTCACTTCCAGTATCATAGCAGAGTCTTCAGCACAGACTTAAGGAATATATTCGGCCTGTCCTGTAGTTGCTACAGATTTACAGGTATAGCTTATACGGCCCGTCCAGATTTCAGATACATTTCAGCATACAAAAATCACAGTTAAATGCCATCCCCTACAACTGCAGAGAATAAACAATTATTGCCAAAAACATTCAGATCACTACCTAAAGCCTTCTCTGAGCTTACGGGGAGGTACACATCATTGTTCGTAAAATCATTTTCACTGACAATTAGAAGCATACTTCTATTATAGAATAAACTACTTGCATTAGTTAATCTATTGCAGAACACTTAGAATTACATTAGAGGAAGTCAACTCAATACTAAAGAATAATTCTGACCACCTATCTACTTGCATATATTTCAGCTACCTCATTTCTGCTTAAATACAAGGTAACTATTGTATACTCACTAACTTGCTTTAGGAAAGGAAATAAAAATTACAAATAGTACAAAAATTTTACAAATTGTCGAAGAAGACCAAGCCTACAGGAGAGGCTCTGAGATTGTATTTTTAAGTAACTTTATGATGCGTTTCTCTTGTCTTTAACATATTGATCTGGCACAAAGTTTCCATTGTGCCACAGTTCTCCAAAAGCTGATAAAAACTCAGACATTCTGTTCTGTATGGAGGAAATGTCTATGATTACAAGTTAGTCTTCATTCTAAACAAGAGTTAAAACATGGCATCTCAAATTTTCCTGGAAGAAGGAAATTTCAACACACCCAATTAAAAAAAAATAATAATAATAATTTCATTGTTTAGTTGGTTGGATTTTTTCCCAAAATGAAATTGGGTAACAAGATGCTCCAGGGGAATCCTGAGATTGCCCCAAGACCTAGAAGTGCTTGAGGAGTACCCCTTGGGACTTTGCCATGCCCAATAAGAGCAGATTTTCAACATCTTCTGAAGTAGAACTGTTTCTGCTACAAACCCATCTGGTTTCACACACAGGAAGTTTTATGCACTATAGATTCTCAATATTGCTTGGGTTTTGCTCATACATATAAAATAGAACATGCATTTGGGCTCTACTTTTTGCCATATACCATCTTGTTTATGATTTTGTTTCTCATCTCCGAGACAGTACTGTCTGTCTGCACAAAACCTTGTAAAGAAATGATTGTTGACCAGATATAACCAACAGAAATGTTTGGTATTTTTTTCTCAGCCAATGTAAAGATCAGTGTAGTCTTCCCTTCAGTTTCAGTATTAACTGATAACTTGATCTAGAAAAAAAAAAAAAAAAAAAAAAAAAAAAGAAAGAAACATAATTTCACATGAATGTAGGCTGAACTGGTTCCCTGACAAATACAAAATCTCCATCGGGTTCAAAATTTTGCTATCAGATATCATCTTGGCACAGAAATGTGTGCATAAGCTCCTGTACTTTTTTCCTATGTAGTCTGTCTCCTCCTATTCCTGGTGAAACTTCTATTTATATTTAAATGTGTTGTTGGGTTCTTTTTGTTGTTGTTTTTAAAGAGAATCCTATACAATCAAAGCTATAATACCTCAAGACCATGTAATAGTGGCTTGTAGCTGCACCTCTCATCCCAGTCCAAGGGGATGACCGACAATACAAAAGGATAAAACCCTTTAAACCTATTTTCTGATTGTGTATCCTCAAGGTGTAGCCTTTATTGCAATTACAACAACCATGTATCACTGATCAGGTTCTGATGGTTCTGTACTGGCAGAATTCCTATTACACACTGAGTTGTGTGGTTAAATTGACTTTGTTTCTGCTTTGCACTTCTGCTTCTGCTTATTGCCTGATAAAGGTCCAGATGCCTGTTCTGAATCTGGGCAGACAGGAAAACAACACCTTCCCCTAATACCAGGACACTAATTAATGACAGGAAAAGAGCCAGGAGCTGTCACAGGAACTGGAGTCATAAGCAGGAGCAAGGAACCCAGACAAACATAGAGGAAACAAGGAGCAGAGAAGCATGAACAGGAAGAACGTGATGAAATTAGAGGAAGGCTAAATGAAATGTAGCATTATCCACAATGACCAGTTTCTGTTCAGAAAGAATATATACTTGTCACAGTAAAGAGTGATGGAAGACACCTGAAATATTTGCTTTCCTGATAGTCCTACCGAGCATTCACCATAGAATAGGGAGAGTGAAGCAATGTGACTTCAAACAGACAACATGACCACAGATAGGAAGCAAAGAAGGAAGCAGCTGTAAACAGAAGGGATAAGGGATGTGTGCAAAAGGAAGTTTTTTTATTCAGAAACGGGTCTTTCTCAGAAAGTGTTTGAAAACCTTGCAGCACATTGAAATGATTTAACCCATCCCAGGAATGTCTAATGGTCTACACAAACCAGGGGACTTCCTGGGGCTATGGAAGGTCATAAAATCTCAGTCCCATTCACTTTGAATGAAGCAAATTACAGAAAGCAGCCTGTCTGATGCAGGTGCCAGAAATATACCCTCTGAATGCCAAGTGCCAAAACAAATATCAGGGTGAGTGTCCAAACTCATTCTTTTCTGTCCTATATTAAATCAATATGCAACATTCTTTTCTATACTATCTACTAGCCAACTTGAAGTCAATTCAGTGTCAATATAGGTGAAAAGCTTTGGAAAAACTACCTATCTAGAGACTGCAAGATGAGCCATGGCTTACAAAGTCTGTGTACATTTTGGTTTACTTTCAGGAATACAGCCTACTAGAGTCAGTCACCAGAAACAAATTAGTCTGGGTTTTGCAAGCCATTATCTTTACTGAAGATTAAAGTGTTTACAATGTAGTTAAGTCTGCCAGTCAATATTCTCCTCTGTGATATACCTACAGGGAATTGCATAATTCTCACCTAGATTCACCATCTCCTGGAAAGCAAGGATTCCTGTTTCACCTGAAAGGCTTACACCTATTAATGTATCATCTACAATGGGAGAATAAAGGCAAGCCGGAAACCATAAAGTACTGTCTTGTAGCAACAGGCAGTCTACACTGGTTCAGAGACCAAGTACTGAGAATTCCCATTGCATGAAATGAATCAAATGCTCCCAAGTCACAACAGATGCACAGAAAATCAGCCAACACACTAGCAAACACACAGTTGGCAATGCATCCTGCCTCAACCTATCTGGAAGCTAATGTACTGCAGATTCCTGCCTTCCTACCTATGCCTCTAGGAGGCACTATCGAACTACAGTCTAGGGCACCTAAGGCATTTAGAAAAGCAGCCACAGCCATAAATCCTCTTTTCACATGTTGTTGTTCATCTGCTCTCTATGAGGAGATGATTTATTTCTGTGGTAGAGAGCTACTCAAAGGAAAGCCTCAAAACATCCGAACAAGGATAAGTGTGACATATGTGTTATGTCAGCCACTACCCATTAGAAGGCTTATTTCCTAGAACTGACATAGATGCAAGTATTTTCTGTAAAACAGTCAAAGTGCTGAAACCTTCTCTGATATTATGAAGGTCATTGTGAACTAGGAAATGCAACTTCCACAGATCTTTTTGTTTAGTCTAATTTTTCAGAACATTCTTCCTGAAACATGTCAAGTCATGTCAGGACACATCACATCATGTACACGATACACATCTCTTGTCATATACATGCTCTATCTCAGTACACTGGGCCAAGATTTTCTATACTGTCTTGATTCTTCATGACATTCAGCCAATATAGCCATTAAAAAAAGATTCCCACGGACAGTAATTCTCTTTCCACAATGAATCAGCAGTGCTTATTTTCTGCAAACCAGAATCCTCCGGTGTAATTGGAAGGATTCTGTAGAAGAGCAGTATGAGACCTCTTCCCTTCAAATAGTATGGGTAGCAAAGATCCATCTTTGTTCAGTTGAACTGATTTGGTGCAGAATTGGAGTAACATAGTGGTGAGTCAAGATCACTATGCTTGCCCATGGAGCATTTCATTGTGTTCTTTTTGTTTGCAGTTCATGCACATAATCTAAAAGGTCATTCTACACAGAAAGCAGTTGTTTTGCTTTTTCTAATGGAAAAACAATTCCCCATCTCTCAATCCATAACAATAAAAATAAGAACAACAAAACCCCACCCACATGTAAGAACCAGAAGAAGATCCCATTGCACAACATCTCCCCATCTCATAGAGGCCAACACTTCCCAACTTTCCCTCGATATCTGTTCAAGAAGTTGGGCTGTAAAACATGCCCTGAAGGTGAATAACTCTAAGAGTTCTTGGTCCTCTGCTTGATCCAAGCAATTACTATGACTCATTGTTCTTATTTCTTGAATGACTTTAGTTTAAGGTCAATATGACAAGGAGGTTGTCATGCTTGGACAGTAAATGATACACTGAAAACAGATGTTAACAGGTGCCCATATACTACTCCCAATTGCCACTGGACTTACTGCAAGTTATGGTGCAGATAAAATTGTATTCTGGCCTAAGTAATTTGCCTTTAGCAATTCCTTTTCAAAGTTGTTCTGTTGGATTTTTATTTTTTATTGAAACTGGTGATAGTCAGTATTACATTATGGCTTTTTTGTAAAAAGATCAAATATGCATAAAACATCTTCAATTGAAAAATGAAAATCTCTTAATTGAGAAAAAAAAATCTCAATATCTTTTAACAAGAATGTTTATTTGACAGTTTTATTGTGTGTTTTTTCTTCTGTTCTGCTTATGTTTTTAACACAAAGTTAGTCCAAGGTCTTTCAAAAGAGAAAGGACAGTATTATCTGGAGATGAGATGGGGAGTGGAAAAAAAAAAAAAAAAAAGGTCTGATTTCAGGAGTAAAATTTGTATGTTTTCACTTCTTCCCCCCAGGCCTTCCATTTTTGACACTAATAGAGCTGAGATACAGCACTAGCAGTCAAGCTTTAATCTCTTTGATACAACAACTTGAGTCTTCTTCAAAACGCTGTCAAAGCCAGCACTATGCCTCCTGTGAGGGAGCTCACAGAAGACAGACTCCAAGGCAAAACCCAAACACGGCATGGAGATGGCTCTGTACTAGAAGGTTGAATTACTGCTTGTTCAAACAGAATTCTGCAGTCCATTCATTTCATGTCTGTCTCACTTTCCTCCATCAGGGAATTGCTTTGCAGTGACACAAATAAAGCTCCTGAACTCTTCACTGCAAATCAAAAATGGAGACAGCTTAAGGCATATAATTTGGGTTATGATTTGCAATATTCATTAAGAGATCAGCCGATTTTGGCAAAGAAAAAAATGCCCTGAGCTACAATAATGAATACATGGTTTGTTAAGGCAACAAGACTGATGGTGTCATCCATAATGATCTGACAGTGGCTGCCTTTATATGGTACCTTGTTTTGATTTTCATATCAATAATTACATTATGCACCTCAAAACATCTGGCTGGCTGGCTGACTTGATGTATGTTAAAACCATCCTGTCTGTGGATATGCATTGGAATAGGAGCTATTACAGGATCACATAACAGATGTGGGAAGCAGTAATGATTCTTCAAAATTCTGTGCAACACTAGGGCCACAGAGCACTGTGGTCCCTTCTGCCCTTTGAAGATATGACTTGAATATGTGAACTGAGTTTTCCAACTCCTCTGCAAAAACTCCTCTTTATGTTTTTGTTTTTTCCAAAAGCTTTCCTAAGGCAGAGAGTCAACACTTGAGTTAGCACTCAAATCACTGTCTTGCAGAATGACAGGACGCTGTCACCTTGTCACACAATGCAAACTAGAGAAAGAATTTCTGCTGAAAATTATCCTGCTAATTCCTGGCTAGTATGGACATGCTGTGTTTTAACTTTCAGATAAATTGCTTGTCTGTTGGCTCTAAAGTTGTGCATCACTGCCCATTCTCAGGAATGTTGTGCTTACTGTTTCATATGGGGCCTCAAACACATGTCATACAGTCCTTATCTAGGTCAGCCGGACTAGAAACACTACCATTGTTATAGGTGGGTTATTTTTCACCTATTTGTATTAATTCAAACAGGTTGGGGGACTAATGGATATTTTTCTAATTTGATCTGAAATTATGATAAAATTTTTCTTCATACTCAGAGCTACAAATCCTCACTACTAGGTAATGTGCAAGGTAACTTTTAAGCCAGAATTATAAAGAAGTCTGTCCTTCCTTCTTCTCCCCTCTCTCTACTTCCTAGAATCCAACTGACATCCTCAAGAGAGCTTCCTCAGTTTGGTGTTTCATTATTTAACATGTATGTTATTTGCTCGTTCTAGGACCAAAGCACCTTTCTATGTAACAAGAGTGCAAAATAATAACTTGCAAAATTTGCAAAGGGGCCATAAGTAATATTGTTATTAACTGGCAAGAACTTTTTCTTCTTAAGATTCTCAAATTTGGAAGACCAACAACTCTAATTCTCATCATATTTCACAGAGGAGCTAGAAAATGAATGGGGAGGACAGGAAAGCTTCCCTGCCTACTTTAGAAGATGTCTTCTAAAATATTTAAGTATATATATATATATATCTTCATTTACAACAGAATTACTTAAAATATGCAGCCACGTGCTCCTTCTGTCATCTCCATTAAAAACAATATAATTACACCACTCAGTATAGTTTATAGGGTCATTTATGTTTGACCCAGTTTGTTATCAGAAGACATGTAGGTGGTTTGCATTCCACAGCATCTGAGTTACCTTGTACAAGACAGGGGGGTTGGAGTTAGATGATCTTTAAAGTCCCTTCCAACCCAAGCCATTCTATGATTCTATGATTCCAAGACACTACCTCAGAGCAGGCAGTGGCTGATATGCTTCCCCCTGCCTCCCTGAGCACATCATCTACTCCCCAGGACGTAGGCATGGGGAACACACTTTGAGCTCACAGAGGTGGTTTAGAAGGGATTGAGCAAAAGTTAGGTTTGAGTTTGAACCACTAAGACCTGAAGCACTAAGATGATATAGTGGAGGAAGAGATCATTTGGCTGGCATGTATCTCACTCCCCTCTAGAGCAAGAATAAAAGACAGGGAAGAAAGTAAAAATCTCAGGATCATAACTGAATGCATATTCTGGCACCAGAGTAAACAAATACTTGGGGCACAATGCAAAGTAACACAGGAGCTCTAAAGGGAAGCATTGTATTTTCTGTAGAGGCTTCTCTAGATAATTCATTCAGTTGGTGGGCCAACACTCAGGTGTCTTTTAATATAAACTCATGCTCATTGCATGTTCCAAAGTTAACTCTTTGCCTGAGGTCTGATGGTCTGATTTCTTGTTATTTCCCTAAAGGACAGTATGGAAGAGAAGACAGGAGAGGAGAGGAGAGGAGAGGAGAGGAGAGGAGAGGAGAGGAGATAACCTCTCTCTCCACTTCCCCTCCTCAGGAAGTTGTAGACAGAAGTTTGTAGCTCACAGATTTAAAAATGGTTTATAGCCATCCGAGTAAAGATTCTTTCCACGTTTTTTTAAAAACCAGATACTTTTTTTTCCAAATTCACAAGCTTCTGCAATAGTCTCTCTGATCCAAAGCTCTACTACCCTTGCAGTGTGTTCTCCACTGTCCATCCCCCACCTCTCCCTGTTCCCTAAGGCCAAATTATACAAATGAATGTGTTGGGTTTTATGACATGGACAGTGTTGAGAAATGTTAACAACAAAACCCAAAATCACATTCTTTGCCTTGCTTCAAATTCCCTTACAAACTTAAAACAGACTAAACTTTTCAAAACCTTCATTAAGATACAAATATCTCCCCCAAAAAATCTAACATCTAATTAAGCAAAACCAAAGCAGTATATGATTTTGTACATAGAACTATGGATGTCATGACTTTACAGTGATTGTTTCACTTTCTATTTTATCTTTAATCCTGGAAGGATCTGGTTGAGCAGGTGGAAACAATTAAAGTTTTAATTTCAGCTAAATGTACAGAAATTTTCAGTTGTCACAGATGAAGTCCTGGGACCCTGATTCACTTGGTCTTAATGTTCAAAGGAAAATGAAATCCCTGAACTCAGAAGGATTAAAAGCAAAGAAAATCCTAATCCAGCACCTTCCTGTGAAACTGTAGGAGACTAAAGGACATATAATTTTGTCAATATTTACAGGGCTATGTGTGCCCACCTGACTTTGTTGTTAAAATCACTTTTATAAATTCACAATCCCTAGCAGACAACTACATGATAAGAAGTGTTTGCACAAGTACCTATATATATATCTGCTCAATACATAAATAAATAACTAATCAGGCTAGCAGATCTACCAGGCATTTGGGTATACAGTTTGACAGAAAACAAGTGGCATACACAAGTTATAACTGAACCTTGGCTTCATCAGAGGCACAATGCTGCTGAATTGAGCACTTGTGCTGCCTACTGTAGCTCACTTATTACTATGTTTTTAAATGTGGTTTTCTTTAAAAGGTCATTTAACTTCCTGGAAGGACTTTCCATTCCAGCCCTTCAGTGAGGAGCTCCACTGAAATCCACTTGATCTATACTTGCAAAACATAGTGCAAAACCATACTTCAGTATTTAAATTAACAGGCACCTGCACAGAAAACCTGATCTTGCTTGCCTCCCATATGCAAACAGTTTACTTAGTAGCAATGAAACCACTAATACAGCAGAGGCAAGAAGTTCTCACCTGAGAGGGATTAGTAGGAAATCACGGAAGGAAAAAAAATAAAAATAAAAAAAAGTAAGAAAAGGTAAAAAAAAATCCATTCCTAATACCCAAGATATGACAAATTTGTATGAAGATGTCATTGGGACCTTTAAGAGTAGCACCGAAAGACACTTGATATGATCTAATTCAAATTCAAATTCAGATTACCAGATTCCATTGGCAGTCTGCTATACAAATTAGGAAAGAAGGCCATAGAAATTCTCTCTGCTCTTAAATATAACTTAAATTTGTTATGTGTTGTGCCCAGTTTTCTTTCATATAGTCTATACTAGCAGTGGAAAATACACTTCATGTTACCTCTATCAATCCTCAACGATTTGTGTCAATTCCTACCTGTCTACTTCACAGAAGCTGCCTCGTCCCTCCACTTCTCAGACTATACAAGTAAATAGGGTAAACAGTAGC
The DNA here is from genome assembly GCA_011075105.1 of Heteronetta atricapilla. Taxonomy (NCBI): domain Eukaryota; kingdom Metazoa; phylum Chordata; class Aves; order Anseriformes; family Anatidae; genus Heteronetta; species Heteronetta atricapilla. The sequence continues at coordinate 52,793,935 of CM021735.1, forward strand.
TGGCTACAGGCAAGGTATCTTCCAGGTTGCAGAAGGACTGCCACAGGACTGTAGTAATGGACTTAATACTGAAGGAAGTTTTAACAGCTAAATTGGTCGTATCATTCTGCAGTGATCAGTATTACTTTAATATTGCGTTCTGGAGTGACTGGTCACTGTTAGTTAGGGTAGCTCAACTAACAGCACTGCTGTTACGGTGAAGATAAAAGACGTATCATTCTTACAGGACAAAGGTCCTGACAATTTGTTTTTTGTTGTTGTTGTTTTCTGGCATTTTCCACATAAACAAATTTGACCCATGATATAAACACAGTAAGTCAATAATAAGTAATAACAATTCTTTATTAGTTCTTCACTGTATTTTCCGGGATACTCCACTTAGCTACATTAGGGTAATTTCATTGTTTTTCCAGTTCCAAAGCAGAACAATAATGACAGTAGCATCCAAAAAAGTTTCTTGTAATTGCCTAAATTGTATAACACCTTACCAGGATGTCAGGAAAATGGCCAAAGAATTTCACATTATAAAACTGGGCATATCATCTGATATAGCAAGTTTGAACACATTTTCAGACTATCCAGAGTTTACAAGCTTTCTCAATTCTAGTTTAGCCAAAAGTCTTTCATGGGCCATCTGGTTCTAATGATACAAAACTAGAATATTTGGTGTCCTTTTCACTATGCTACATTAAATTACAGCTTAAAACATCAGTAAAGCAAAATCCATTCTTTTTATATTATGTTTTTTAAATTAAACATTAAGTATTTTGGCTTAGCAAATGTGTTTATTTTTGTAAAACTGTACAGCATATACTATATGTTACAGTCAGCAGAATCCTCAGTTCAGTTACTCTTGCATGTTCCTTGGTCCACAGCCCACCAAGGCAAAGGGAAGTGTTTCCATTGACATCAATGGGCTCTAAATGAGGCTCCTACTGTGAGTAACACCAGATCCTTACTCATCCTAAAACATGTATGAGGTTTCAGTACTTCTCCCAAGAGAAAAGGTTCAAATTATGCTTACAGTAGCTCTTCCTAAATTAAGTATTCCATGCACACTTGGTAATCCAACTGAAATTCAGTGAAATCAAAATATTAAGGATGTGATATGAGGTTTTATACTTGAAAGGCACTATGAATTATATAGTCTATATCAGTATGCAAATAGACTCTCTGGAAGCAACTTTCACAAGTGTTGCTAAGACTTCAACTGTTGAAAAGCTGTTGAAGCTGTTGAAAAACAATGGAGTTTTGAAAATTCCTCACCAAATGTAACTCATCACTTCTGTCACAACTCAGTCACAACAGGTTAAAGTTCCCTACACTTCACCACCATTCTTAGAAGCTTGTTCTGGAAGTGAAAACACAGACCAGTATTTTAGAAGATGTGTAGAAAGAATGTCCATTCATAATAATAAAAGTGCCAAGCATCTGTAGGTCGAAGAAGATCAAACCAATCTGGAGGTCAGAGCAACCAAGAACGTCAACAAATCAATGTCTCAGGGAACTAATATCTTTCATGCACCAGCTAAGGTCAACCAACATCAAAAAATGATTTCTTACTTATGAAGCCAGTTTATAGTTTAGTGTAGTAAATGGCCATCATTTTTTCTGTACATTTTGTTTTTCTTTGAAGTTTCTATCACTATTATCCTCATTGTGAAGTTACATTGTGAAGTTGAGATGCAGGTATTGTCCAAAGAGGACATCACATCCTGCTCTCTTCTATACTGTTCCTGAATCCAAACATGCTAGTAGGATAGATTTCATTTCATTGCTTTCTCTCAGCTTTTTTCTTCTTACCCCATGGTAGCTTCCATGTTAATATTACAAAATAGTTAGAACATATAGTTCCAACCCCAACTCCATTATAAAGCACTCTAAACAGGAGTTCTGGAGTAAGAAAGGGCTGAGAGATGACTGCATGAATCGGCCCATACAGAGTTACATGCTAACTGTTGTTATTGTTCTCAGAGAGTGCATTTAAGGTTTTGGGAACAAACAATAAAATGAACAGCTGAACAATTTTAATCATGGCCCAGTTCCTAGTTACAATTATTTTTAAGCTGTCTCACCATTAGAGTCTGATTTTTTCCCCAATGAAAAAAAAAAAAAAAAGAAAAAGAAAAAAAAAAAAAGTATATTATGTAAAACATAAAGAAGTACTGTTATAAAATGACAGCAAAACTAAAAATTAGGAAAAAAAAAAAAGGTTCTCACATGTGACATTCTATGACTTCTGCTCCTAGCCCAATATTTGTGTATGAGTTACACATAATTTTTAAAATGTTCCATTCTCTGTATACTTCATGTACAAGCCAATTCTCTAGGAAAATATGCTTTACTAGATAAGTTAAAAGTGTGGCCTCTGAATTCTATGACTAGACAGAGAATATCAGTTTTTGACCACAGACATGTCTGAGCAAAACTAGAATGCACACTCATATGAAAGACATATTTCATGCATTCTTTATTTCAGAATGCTACAGCAGGGACACATCAAATCAGAATAAGATGACAGCTTACACAAGCAAATAAGAATGGCAGAATAAGATGGCAGAAGGATGCCAAGATATTTGGATAGACTACTGCCCAAGAATATCCTTTTAAGATCCCTTCATTCATTCAGGGCCTGATTCAATTACTTCCACTGGAGTCAACAGAAAGACTTGTGGTGTTCAGTGTCTGTTATTGTGGCTTGTTACTTGTGTTACAGTAGCACACTGAAGACTCAATTAAGTTCAAGCACAATAATGCCAGGTGCCACAAAAACACCCAGCATGTAATAATCCCTTCTTACCCAAGCTTGCATGAAGCAGGACCTTGAATCATGCAGGGCAAAAAGATATTGCAAACAAAACACAGGAAAGAATCCAAAGGGAGCCCAAGGGATTTAAGCTGGGTTACAAAACAGCCAGTGGTAGAGCAAGAAAGACTTTGCATGTCTGACTGTACCCAGTGACCCACCTATTAAACCAAGCTGCCTAATGATGGACTTTGGGCCAAACCTGCACTGCACTACAGTAATTGAGCGAATGAAGTAAAAAAACCTACCTGCTAAATACAATGAACAGCTGTTGCACTGTTTCTACTTCATGCAGACTACATGCACTGCAGTAATATTAACGTGTGCGCAGAAGGCTGGAATCACTAGTGCTCTTCTTGTAACTCTTGTTTTTAATAACAGTTCTGCAGGAAAATGTCATAAACAGAAACACAGAATCACTCCAGAGGTTACCCATTTCCACTCCCCCCACACCATGGCAGGCTCAGTTATAACCATGTCATTCCTAACAGATGTTTGTCTAATCTGTTGATGGATGCTCCAAGCTATCATTAGGCAATCTCTTACAGCACTTCAACCCCCCCTTGCCTATTAGAACTGTTTTCCTTCCTTCTAATCAGAACCTTTCTTCCAGCAGCTTATACTATTATTTAGTCTCCTAAGTTGTTCTCTCTTCAGACTTTTCTTTAGACTCCTCAACTCCTACACATTCAAATAACTCCTTTTAAATCACCTTGTTGGCTAACATTCATTTTGAGATATACTGTAACCTTAGCACTTTTTCTGCAGTATTGGGTTCTCCATCCCTCATCTACACAGCTTATTATTCTTGTCTAAATGCAACAACTTGCACTTGCCTGTCAAAAAGCCCTTGAACTTTATGGGTAAATATAATTTTGAATTATATTAATTTTCTTCTATGTATATTGAGTTTAAGTGTCAACTGCAAATTTTAAAAGCCTGTTCTATACCACCATAAAAGGACACTACTGAAAATCTTGAATACTGGATACTCAATAGATACTTTTTCAACATATCAAACGACTCAAAAGTACCACTTAGATACAATCAGTACGCCACTTTGCACCCACTCTGTGGTAGTTTCATTGAGAGCATTTGTCTTGATTTCGTATTAGAATGTCACATAAAACAATGTCAAAGATCTAAAATCAGGATAGACTTACTAATTCTTCTGTAACCAGAGTCTGCTGTTCTGTTGTACATTGACTTGACACAACTTGACCATTAAAGTGTTTTTTCCTGACTGTTATTCATAAGTTGGGTGTTACTCAACTCTTCATTTTCTACGTGTTCAAAATGAGATTGTTTATCATTTGTTCTAGAATTGGTGGAAGGAGGGGATTAAATTGATAAGTCTCTTCTTTCTAGCTACTCTTTTCCTCATTTCCAATAGTAGTAGACACTACCTTTTTCCCATTACCTACCTGCCTTCAGTGAGTTCTCAATTACTAATTATTCTGAGACTGTTTCTCTTTTAAATATCTCTAAATATGGTACTTAAGTTTCAGACAGTCTGAAACAATTCAATTAAGTACCATGCAGTTAAAATCTGTACCTTAATGAAACTGCATAGGAAAGTACAGAGGTTTATTTTGCAACTTCCCGGGTTCTTGCAGTGTTTTATTTTTCAATGTTAATTTCTCTTTCAATAAAATTCTTCCTTTCTTTTTAACAACTGGGGGAACTGAATGGTTGGTTTTGGCAATAATGTGTTTTTACCTAGGATCATGGGTCTCTTCACATGCATATTTGGTCATATGGCTACAAGGAATAAATTTCCCATTTGGATTGTCTGATGACTAAAAAGAGATGAGTTCACATCATCTCTTTCCAAATAGTATAGCACTGTGCATAAATAGCTTCTGAGTTCTAGAAACAGTGTAGTGGTACCCGTGAAACCCTGCACCTGAACTAATTAGACCTGTTGTTCTGCAGAACTAGTTTTCCCAGGCACAAAACAATGTTAAAAACATCATTGCTTTCAAATGGGGAATAAAGTTCTTCAAAGATAGCTCTTTTTTATATTATTTTATTTTTCTTTTTTTTTTTTTTTAAGAAAAGTGATGTATCATTAATTCCAGTCAGAGCCAGATCAGATTCAAAAATGGCAATTCCTTCAATCTACTGTCCTTCCCCATGAAGATAAGATAATGTAAAGCTTAGGTTCATCTAGGTACATTCCTGAAGACATGAAAATGTTGTTTACATACTTTTTTACACTGCTTTAACATCAGATTAATACTAAATTCCATAACTGTGCAATTGTAAGGGTCAAAGACTCCTATCTACCTTGTTAACAAAGCACATATAGTTAAACTTGAAAAAGGAATGGTAGAAATAGATGTAGTCTTCCTGATCTTTACCTTGCATTCAGTTAGTTCCTTTATTACCTTACATTCAATGTGAGGAGAATAATTTCCCATATCACTTCTTACTTCTTTGTGGCTTTACAATTCCAAGAATATTAAGAAACAAAAATAGATTTTGTTGTGAAAACATAAACTACTGTCATACTGCACAGAAAGAATACTGAACAGGAATATTTAGGTGAAATTGCCTCATTTGCTTTATTCTTTTTTGACTGTTGATAAACACGTGTCTAATGATTCTAAATTCTATGAATCTTCAGCCCACTAACCATAGTCTTTCAATGCAAGGCCCAAACTACCTAATAACATCTCCCTAAATGCAGTTGTTTTCAAAATAAGAGATCATGGACTAAACTCTGGGCAGGAGGACAAACCTATAAACAATTCAGACAGTTCTTTATACAAAGATTGGTTGGAATATCAAATAAACTGCCAAAAGTTATGCAGCCAGCAGTTAAAGTGACTTGCGTACATTAATTCAAGAAAAAGTTGGATTACACTTTGGAAAAGAAGGAAATAACTATGGTACAGCAGCCACTAACTTTTTACTTTTTTTCTTCTTTCCTTTTCTTTTTTCTTTCTTTTTTGGAGTTTGGGATTATGGTTAAACTGTTTCACATAGCTAACAAATATACTAAAATTAGCAAACTTTCTCCTTTCACTTGCTGCATTCTGTAAGAAAGTTTCCCATGGTTACATGAGACTGACCATTGGGTTCTCTTTGCAAGGCTGCATTTATATCTTTAGTTGCTGAAGTAAACATGTCTTTTCTTGGCGTAAGGATGCCTAGCAGCACTTTAAAAAGAAATTAAAGCCTCAAAAAACAGATGAGGAAGATGAAATAAAATAAGACAAGTGCATAGATGACTAGACAATTCAATAGATATCTGGAAAACAAATAACAAAACAAAACAAAAAAAATCTGCCATGACCCTTTTGTGGTCATCTGATTACACAGCAGAAAATCAGATACAGGAGAGAGAGTTCAGGGAAAAGGAAAACATAAAAAGTCAATTGCAAATGCATTCTTCACTGAACTTTTTCTTCACTGAACTTTTCTGTCTTGAGAAAACTGATATAAAATTGTTTTTGTTGGGGGAAAAGTAACTGTTAGACTTGCCAGAAAATTAAAACACCAAGATAATCACCAAGACAGAACACAGGAAGGAGTAAAAGGGAAAAAAAATAATAATAAATGAAGCATATAAAGCTTCAAACATTTCATTATAAAAGCAAAAGATAAGAAAGTTTAAAGATTGTTGATATTAGTTAAGTCCCCTTGTTCACCTAAGCTGTCATCCTGGCATCTGGTGCCACAAGCAGAAGCATTAACAATGATGAACATTGCTGTTGCAACAGAAGAGACGAAAGTGGGAAGGAAAAAAAAAAAAAAAAAAAAAAAAAAAAAAAAAAAACAGTATTATCGTATTATCCAGTCCTTTCACTTTCCAATGTATTCTTGTTTCCTGTGGCACATCTTCTAATCATCTTTCCAGTAAATTTTTAAATTTCTGAGATGATCAAGTTTTTACTGCCTCCCTTTAGAGATGCTTTTGAGCACCTAGAAATGATACAACTATGAGCTAACAAGTAATGTAACTGGAACAACCAACATGGGTAACATCACTAACTGCTGTTGATCACCTCATCACAAAGAAGTAAATAAGGTCTTCTTCAGAGGACTTGGCCTTTCTCATCGTTGGAAATTATCCTTACCCAGCACAGTATTTGTGGAGGGAAGATACAGCAGGGCACAAGCAATTTTCAAATATCACCTCCTCTGTGTTCAAGAACAGTTCATCTCCATGTGCAGGAACTCAAGCAAAGGTAGCAGCAGGAGGTCTGAATGGATCAAGATGCTCCTGACAAAGTTCGAACACAAGATGTGAAAGGAGAAATAGGTGCAACCAGGAAGAATACAAGCACACAGTCTGAGATGGGTTTAGGAAAGATAAAGCCAACCTGCAGTTGAATCAGGCAAGGGATGTGAACTACAAAAAGAATGTCTTCTATAAGTACATCAGCAAAAAAGGAAGACATAGGAAAATTTGGACCAGCTGCTGAACAGGACAGGGGACCTGGTGACAAAGTACTAACAAAATACCAATATATTCAGTGCCTTCTTCACCTCAGTCTTTACTATGAAAGCCTTTTGGACTCAATGATCCTTACAGGTCCCTTCCAACTCGGAAATATTCTATAATTCTATGATTCTATGATTTTTGCCTTCAGGAATCCCAGGCTCCAGACACCAGTGGGGAAGTCTGAAGCAAGGAAGGAGGACTTTCTTTAGTGGAAGAGAATCAGGTCAGGGAATATTTAAACAAACTGAATACCCACAAATCCACAAGACTAAATAGGATGCACCCATGAGTGCTGGCCAATGTCACTGTGAGAGCATTTTCAATTATCTTTTAAAGGTTATGGCAGTCAGAGGAGGTTCCTGAGTGGGAGTAAGCAAATGCTACAACTGTCTTCCAGAAGGGCAGAAAAGAGGATTTGGAGAATTAGCACATTCTAGGCTCTTTTCAGTGATGCCCAGGGACAGGCCAAGATGCAATAGGCACAAACTGAAACACAGAATAATCCCTCTGACCACCAGAAAACACTTCTTTGCTGTGCAGGTGGCCCTCCTGGGAGATATCCAAAACCAAACTGCTCTAGGTGGCCCTGCTTGACAAGGTAGGTGGACCAAATGACCTCCAAAGGTCCCTTCCAACCTAAACCAATCTGTGGTTCTGTGATTGCTTCAGTGAACCAACAGAGGATATTATTTATCTTGACTTCAGAAGGGTTTTTGACACTGTCTCCCAAAATGTTCTTATGGGAAAAAATATATGATTAGGCACAAATTGAAATACATGACAATCCAATTAAATACAAGAAAAAACCCTCTCACAGTGATGGTGGTCAAACACTGGTTGTCTAGAGGGCTAGGTGTCTTCACTTTTTGGAAATATTCAAAACCCAGCTGGACATAGCCCTAAACAACCTGCTATAGTTGACTCTGCTTTGAGCAGGAGGTTGACTTCCATAGGTTTTTAACTTCAACCATTCTGTGACATTGTTCTTCAGGTAAAGCTGTCATGAAATTTAAAATATCTTATGTCTTTCAAAGATACTTAGCTTTCCTTCCAAGTCCAGAAAATCTGAACCCTTTTTACTATACTCACACCAGTTAGTAAATAACCCAGAAGCAGAACATGACAAATGTAATGTGGCTGTAGTGTTATATCATCAGATGATGTTCTGCATACTGGAGGTAAAATCCATGAGGGTTAAATTAAGACACAGAATAGATTTACTAGAAAGCTTTTGTTTCCTTGATCCAAGCATTTATCATCATTTTAGACTAACAGCTGAAATTCATCTTTTGTAATGATAAATTATAGCTGGATGAAACTTGTCTGGGCCTGCCCTTTATTTCATTCTTAGTTGTATTCCCATGGTCTTTGAGGAACAAGTAGTCAGATTAGGAAGTCCTCTTACAAAATGGTTTGCAAGAAAGCAGGGCTATTTCTGTAAACAATGGAACAGTCCTGTTGCTGAATCTCTATTTGTGAGAGAGGAAAAGAAAATGTGGTTATTTGACAAAAAAAAAAAAAAAAAAAAAGGCCATACTAAACGGTCATGATAGTGATAGAGATGCCACAGGTGGCAGTTGGATCTACCTTGGCATGAGGTAAAAACTCATACATTGAAGTGCCAGGGAGTAAAAGATTCACAGTTATTCAGAAAGTTACTAGACACAAAATTCGGGAAGAAAGTAAAAATTAAATAGTTAAGGACAAGCTAAGGTCATAAAGAGAAAGTGTTTCTATAAGAAAAAGACTGAAATAGTATGTGTAAGCAGTGCTAGTAACAAGAGAAAAAGGGAGGAGAACTGTGCTGGCATGTATTTTTTATTGCCAAATGGGCTGAAAAAAAAATCCAACATCACTGCTATGGTATTTTCTTCACTAGATCTGAAGGACAGCAGCAGTGGAATCTGTTGTTTGTGTTAAAGTGTCAAGAGGGGAAAGAACAAAGACATGGAAACATCTGCTTTATGAAGCCACTTGAAAAATAATTATGCAATACCCTGTCAAAAACATCTGTTAAAAATGCTGTTGTCCACCCATCACATAGAAAGAAGACATTTAAGGAAAATATAAGCAAGACCAGGAGAAGACCATGGCACATTTTTCTCTTGCAACACCCATTACCAAAAATCTAAACTGTAACCCAAGCATAAGTTCAGTAACAGAAATATGTGCTAGAAGAAAGCAGGATGATATACCACTGCTGAACAGATGGTACAACCTGCTGTTACATAATCAATACAAATTGAACCAGAAACCATGCTTAGAATGTGCACTCTTTCTGAATACAAACAAATTGTTTCCTGAGAAGTTGCAGCCCTTCCATTCACAGAATTCAATGCCTTGCAAGCAGTCATGGAGCTCATTCCACCAGAGCGGTAATATTCCAGTGCAGAGTCTTCCTACCCATCACATAGAGGAACTCAAGTTTTCTGTGAATCATTACACCACAGGATCCAAAGCTTTCAAGATTTCTGAGACTTGGAATATAAACTTAAATACCAACATGGATAAACCAGGTGTGAAATGGTAGTCCATTGAAATCAATGGCAAAATAGATACCTAGGGGATATGATAGAAAGATTAAATTTTACTCAGTGCTGGAGAGTCAACTAAGAAAACTGCTGAACTTTATCTGCCAGAGACTCCAAATCAAAGTGGCTCCACTTCTTAAATCCTCTTAGAACTAGGTATCCTCTAACAGTAGGAAACAGATCACTACACTGTTTATGGACGTTGCCATAAAGGTGAGTGGGCATGTAATAGCATATCCACACTTGAAGTGCTGTGCAAAGGTTAAACATGAAACAACAGGATTAACATCCAAACCTTTCAAGCAGGCCTATGAGCCCAGTGCAATGTTGTGCTGGCATGATGCTACCTGAATCCTAAAGACCACCCTCTCTTCTTGACATTTTGATTTGCTGTACACACTTAACAGCTCATTCATATTTTAAAGCCTACACCTTCAGCCAAAGTAAAGAGTACATGTATGAATTCTTAAGAGAGCTTATGTGAGCAAAGGCACAATACCCAATGCTTTCTAGTTTCTGTATTAACTACTTAGCATAGTTAACGTCACCCACAGTTCAGAAGACATATTATTGATGAGATTCTATATGGTGTCTGACAAAAAGAGGCTGGATATGAGACCCCCTGCCTCTCCTGTATGCTCAAGTTCATTGTCAGATTCAGTTACATAAGAAATTCTAAGTTCATAAGAAATTCTTTCTGCCAAAAGATCAGGCTGCTCAAGTTAATGGGAAACTCACCTTGGGCCTCAGAACAGACCCCTAAAATTCACCACCGTAAGTGGCTGCATTAGCCTCAGAAGTGGGTATTTGTCAGTAGGAAGCAAAGTAATTTGTATAAACACAATATGGTTTATAAAATGCTTTGAGATCCTTTGTGGTGAGCGACAAGCTGGTGTCATGTAAGAGGATATTACTGATGTATCAATAAAACAATGACTCCAAAATATAGTCACCTTGTTGCTTAAGTTGTCAAAAGAATACATAATAAAGGGCAAGGAGAGGGAAATTAAACGTGCCCAAAGTAACTGTAAACCAAATTTTAGCCTCACTAAAATTTTCAGAAATTTTCTTCTCAAAACAGTGGCTTGTAATAAGCATCATCTCAATGTTTCCTCTGTTTAGTTTTTTTTAATGAATTTTTTAAATCTCTGTTAGTCTCTGTTCTTTCCTGAACAGTGATTAATTCCAACGATTAAATGAATGTGTTTTTTTTCTTTGTAATTTTTTAAGGAGTATCAAATGAGTTCAAAAACTCAGCCCCAATATTCAGGGTTTCGTAAAAGCCACCCATGATTTACTGCCCACAAAGATTTGCAGATGAGGAGTAAAACTTACTGTGTGTGACAGATTTAAGTATTTGTTAAAGAGTGGGAGGGCAGGTGGGAGAAATCTATGAGTATGTGCTGCTGTCCTCAAGTGTTTCTTTGAAATATTGTTCCATAATGAGATCAGTGAGCCAAATCTTAAACCTATCTTGCATATAGAAGATCTGTCACCTAATTCCCATGGAACAATGCATGCTTTGGATATCTGGGAAGGGAATTTATGAAAATGAAGCCACACAGCGAGAGCTTTACAATATTCCCCAGATTAAAATGACACAAAGGAAGACCTCTGCCTACCACTGCACTTCAAATTCAGTGGCAAGAACAGAAGATAGTGAACTATATTGCTGTCTGAATATTTTGCTCAATTAAAGACTGCAAAATTTGGCTTAAGTAATCCATGTTCAAATTTCTGTCTCCTGCAGCTGGAATGCAGTAAAGCCACCAGAATGAAGACCAAGCTAAATATTTTAACTAAGCAAGATACATTCTCATTTTGTGCTCCAAACTACATGGAAGTCTATATTATGAAATGGGATTATAGGATTAGAGCAGGTTTGCCTTTGGCATCTGGAAAGTGTTGCAATTGGCTTCAATATAGAATTTCCCCAGCTAACATAGGTCACGTGGGTCAGAGTAATTTCCATGTCAGTGCAGGACCAGCATACACATGTAAATGCCATATGCTTACTGCCTGACTGTAAATGATCTGCTGCCATTAACTTCTATTGCCAGCTAGTTTAACATTAACATTCAATGTAATATAATCAAAACTGTGGGCACCATATAATGTGTGACTATTTCCAATTGCATTTGATGGGGGCGAGAGAAGAAAGACAGACTTCAGCTACTCACCACTATGTTTACTAAAGCCTTTTTTTTTTCTATTTTTTTTTTTTGTCAAAGGGAATGCAAACTAGAAAAATAAATTCAAGGGACTTGGAAGGCATGAAGGCTCACCTATACAAGTGAAGTTAATTTGGGTTAATGTGGGGTATGAATTTAAATGTTTATCTTCCCAATTAACCCCTGATGAGACAGCAACTTCTGGTATCATTTGTCTTGCAGAGTCTTATCTGAGAATCTGAGCAGGAAATTAATCAGCAACAATCTCTCAGGAGGAGCCACTCTGAAATAATTTCCTATTAGACAATCCCTCAGACTGATTGCTCAAATACTGTCAGGATGTATGCTGAAGTCCTCTTTTACACCTGACCAGGTTGCCACTTACAACAATCGCTCAGCTTCACTGGACTCAGCTCCACTGGACTGCTGAAAGCAGCACCTGTTTGTTGGTTAAGTGTACATAGGAGAAATGAAATCAGAAATATCTGATTTGTGTCAGCTTTCTTATAAATCACCTAGTCCTATCACCTACCAATCTTATGAGTGTCCAAAAAGGATTTTGAAGGTAACCAGCCTTCAATTGCTATTAGGTCCATTTCCACTCAGAAATCTTTATTTGAATTTATTTGTACGTCATTAACTGAGTCTTGCCAATGAGAAGATAAAAATATTAAAGCAATAAACAGAAGTCAGTAGTATTGTTCCTCAAAATTCTCCATCTGTCCTTTTTTCTTCTTCATTAATGCTGAAATAGAGCTTACAACAACAAAAGCACAAGCCTCTGCAATTCAATATGAAGCAGTAGCTGCATTCAGTTGCGTACATTCTCTAGCATCACGAGTCTCTGAGAGCAAAATTATTGTGAGCTAGAGGTATCAGATCTTCTGTACTTCAATAACTATAACAGTTCATTTTGTAATACTTTTGTTATTCCTATACCTGAACACTAATATCATCTGTGCTACAGACTTCTTTTAGGAAGAAACTCACTCTTGAATTAAAGGTAGAAAATGAAACACAAATCTAGGTAAATTGTTCCTGCTTTATTAATCACTATTGACATTAGCACTCTAGGCTGAATTTCTCTAATGGACAGAGGAAATAACACCTTTAACAGCTGTGTATCTGTTACAAAAATAATAATAATAATAATAATAGTAATAATAATAATAATCTGCCGGAGACCTATATTTTAGAAACTCCAAGAGCATTTTATGTATGATAATTCAACCTTTTCCAACTTTATTAGGAAAATAATGATTATACAACTGGACACAGTACTCCAGTAATGGTCTTCCTGCTGCAACACCAAAGGCAACATAATCTTACTCTATTTGATAAACATCTTTACATCTATCCAAGCAACATCTTCAGCCCTTTCAGTAACACCTCTGTAGGGGATGCTCAAGTTCTATTAGTTTTATATTACTTATTATAAATGCTATTCAAGAATATTTAATAGAGAGTTCCACTTTCTAAGTGTAGTTATATTTTTATTTTTACACATATGACCCTTAATTTACCTATATTAATTTGTATTGTTCAGAGGGCTGCATTTACCAAGCCTTCAGGTTGTGCATATATGTAAACCATTTCCATCACATTTCCTCAGACAAATGGCAGCACGAGGTGACCAGATCCACACTCCTCAGACATGCACAATGGATCAGCCAGCATTTTAAAGTCAGAATCTGGAGGGAAATCTTAGACAACTGCAATTATAAATCATATTTCCTTCTCTGCCTTTTTTTATTCCATCTCCAAATTCTACAAGCTGTAACATATTTCATTCTAGAGCCTCAATTAAAAAAATAATAAAATAAAAATTGAAAGCCAACACTGTCCTCAGAGTAGAATTCCACCTATGACTTATGAGCTAACCAGTTTTTAATTCATACAATATGTACTACACTGATTTTTCATAGTGATATTGTTTTTTAAATCATAATGTCATGTGGAACTTAGTCAAGAGCCTCACAGAGGCCTGAGTACATCATAGCAACCACCTGTTAAATCCACTGTTTCTCATTGAATTTGTCAAAGGAAAACCAGTCTGTGTGACTGAACACTATATAAATTCAAACTGTATTGAAACTTTCTCTTTCAAGCAAGCACCAACCCATAGTGTGAAGAACAGAGGATTTATGAACATTCATTTCCACACCCTGCCCTCTGAGCTGAGGGACAAGCCACAACACTTTTTTTTTTTTTTTTTTTTTTCCTGTACAGCAGCTCTTCTCACTTCTACATAGCTACAGACAGTTGTCATAACCAATCTGATTATCAAGGATGTGGCTGGGCTGCAATGGATACTTTCAGAAGCTGCAATGGATTACCTTCATGCTATTTACTGTCACAGCCATTTTTAGATCTGGTGAATACTATATACTAGGAACAGCAGCAGCACGCCTGATAATGTTATACACTGGTAATATGTTGAAGAACGGTTCCATTACTAAATGTAAGCACTGCTGTTATCTTCCTAGTACTAGTGGTTAAATCTCAGTAATATCCTGCCTCCTTCACAACTGCCTTTTTTGGTTTTGTAATAACTAAAACCTCAGTAAGTTCATAGATTGCATAAATAACGCTTGCAAAAGAAAAATATATATATATTTCTTATGTACATAAAAAATTCATATAGGGATGAAACTCCAGCATGCTACCCTTTAAACTTTGTGGTATCTGCCCACTTTTCTGCAAGTATATCTACTGTTTGCGAAAGAAAGTCAGGCACCAAAGCAGATATTTTTATGAAGGATTTATTTCCCAGATATACTCATGCCAGCTTCTCCCCTAAACCACTGAAAATAGGCTCAATTTCTGTAAAATAGCAGCATTCACAGCAGTGAAAATACAGTAAGCTGAGGCTGCCCATAATACTGCAGAGCAGACTGAGCAGGCACTTTGTCCCAAGGCACATTTGTAAAGTTCTGGTTTTAAAAATTAAAGTCTGACAGCAGCCTATATCTCCCAATTTATTCTAGCTCTATGATCTCCTACAGAACTACTTGAGCCGCCCCTGCAAAATTGTGCATGCCAAGCACTATGTGTTCCATTGAGTCCCTCTCTTTTGAAAAGCAGAAGATGGGAACACAACATATTCAAGAATCTGGACATGGATATTATTGCATACCACTGCGCCTTCAAGAATGGATCATTTCACCCCATTTTAAAAGACCAGAAGAAGTGGCTGAAGAGAAGGGATTCACTATGTATCTTTTTTTAGTGATTTGTGTTTTTTTTTCTTAATTTTGATGTTATTTTTTGTTTTGATTTTTGTTGTTGTTTGTTTGTTTGAAAACCAATTGAACACTGCAAGATAAATACAGTCCTTTAACGTAAGAGTGTTCATAGGAGATTTCCAAACCTTAATCAGGGAATCTGTTCCTTCATCTGGCTGGTGGAGCAAAATACTTCATCAAAACATTTGATCATGGTGTGCACCAGGTTCTTCTTCAACCATCTCATGTCTACAGCAGAAAGAAGACATAAAAAGAGGAGACCTCTTTGCAGAGATTTGTAAATTAAATGAGAATAACAAAAGATGGAAATGGAAGAGGTGATGGGTTTGTAATTTTTTTACCAACTTCAAAATCGGTATATCTGGTGGGATCCAGTTCCAGTCTGACTCGATTTAGGTTAGAATTAAAGAAAAGTAATTCAACAACTTCCAATAAAAATACCTCATTATAACCTGCGGGATCAAGACAAACTCAGGGAAAGTCATCATGATAAAAAAAATCTCTTACAACTGCTTTTAATTGGTTAAATTATTCAGCTCCATATGGATAGAAAATGTGGCAGTTATTCTTGTTACAAAGATACAATACATATCTCCAACCAATAATAAATGAAGTTGGCAATCCTGTTACACTGTTTAGCATCTCATTTGAAATTATTTGTTAAGCTTACTCTGCAGCAGGTAGAATTCCTGAACCAAGACTGGACCAGTTCAAATAGCAGAATTTAGAACACCAAGTGAGAGACTTCCATTTTGAATGAAACTGAAGACTGTGTTTTGTGAATTCCATACTGACAACACATAGTTGACCCAATTGATGTGTAGCAACTAGATTTAAACTCCAAAAAAAGGTGTGTAGATAGCAGGACAATTAGTATATGTCTACCACATTTTCTTAGAAAGGGAAAAGGCAGTTCAGTGTTTAGCTCCAGGAAAGCAACAGCACTGCTGAGCACATGCATTAACAGAACACTGGGTTCTCAGCAGCCTAAGAAGTCTCAACAGTGCAGTGCCTCTGTGTCTACACACAGGGGAATCAGATCACTTCCTTGGATTTAGGTACCTAATTTCTGCCTAAGTTTTTCTTTAGGCATCTAAGTGCTTTTTTGGATCTCACTCTAAATTCTTACTTACTTATCATAGAACGTTTTCCAAAAACTCCATTAATTTCTCTAGCAATTACCAGAAGACCGTGAGATGATTGCACTAATATACAAAATAAAGAAAGTATTAGATTGCTTTTCTGTTTTTAAATGAACTACAAAAGAAAATACATCTTCAAAGTAAACCTAAAACATTGAGTTGTATGACTAAACCACTTTATAATAAAATATGTGGTGACTTCCGAGACCCTACTGCTGCAGACCATAAAAACTATTGCATAATTATTATTAATAAATGTGTAAATACACATCATTAACCAGTTATTATGCACACACCTCTCTTGTCCACACCAAGAAACAGAACCATTTCACAAAACTCCACAACTTTGCAATGTCCTCCACACTACTGGGAAATTATTCAGTATCTGCATGAAAAATTTCTCTGCAAAAGAACACATTAAATAAAGATTTCATGTTCTAGAAACAACAGAACATCTAATCCAGGCAAGTCTAATGACTTCGTAGTGTTTTCTTGGGGAAGACAAATATTCTCTTTCTTCCTTTCAGAATTTCAGGATGGAGATAACCAGTATCATTTCACGGGACTGGTGTAAAGGTCATAGAATGAACTAAAAATATTAAGACTTCATGCTAATTTTAAATAAATCTGCATGTTAGAACAAGAAGGAATCCATATGATTTAATCAGGACATTCTCTCATTTTCTTTACTATGTAAAACAAAAGAAGTCAAAAAGAAATTGCAACTCATCACCCTTACAGGAGGTAAATTTTGTTCTTCTTGGCAGACTTTTAGTATTCAAGCTGAAAGATGTGGGCTCTACTTTCAACTTCTTTTGATTTATATAATGATCCTCTTTGTTTGTGTTGCAACCAGATTCTTTATGAGCTCAGTATATTGTCAACAACAATGGGACTCAGCTAGGTTTTGTGGATGTTGATGCTGAGTTGCAATTGAATTTATATGGATCTGAGGTTTGTCTGAACCACAACCTTCAGATTCGTGACCAAACTTCTGATGGAATCAGGCCCGTGTTCTGTACCAGAGCCATTCTTCTTCTACATGGTTGTTTAAGGCACTCCAAGGATAATGTCCCACAAGAGAGATGGAGGTTTCACTTCTCTCAACAAAGTAAAAAAAATATAATACTGAGATATTCCTCTTCGAGTTCAAGAGGGGTAGATATAAGAGCAGTAACAGACCATGTTTTTGGCCTTTTCAAGAAAGTAACAGAGATATCTGAGCATATCAAATCACAAACCACAAAAGTAAATTTCAATGTTAGTATTTTGCATCAGTATTATAATTAAAAGGATGCATAGAAACATAAATGAAATGGGAAAAAATGACGGTCACATACAGTGTCTTGAAATGTGTCTTAGAGACAAATATCCATTAACTTTTCATCTATCATGGTTCATGATCGCTTTTCAAGATAAAGTATTGAAAAGATAAAGTCCAGCAAATGCCATATGAGAAAATGCTATGAATTATGGAAGTGCATGAAGCAGCTCTTGAAAATATGCAACATTCAGACACAGACCTCAGGAACTATGGCCATAACAAAACTCCTTAGCTAATACAACTAAACTATTGCCTGTAGTAACTATGGCAGAAGACTTTTCAAAGAGCCCTTTGCTCTCAGAACACTTGCAGTCCCATTAGGAGACTCTACTATCATTCTAAATGAAATTACCATGTAATTTAACCTAGTGATATAAAGTCATGGCAAATATCACTGTGATTATATTAATGGCTGTAGTTAGATTTCTTAAAGGAGGAGTGCAAAATATCTTTCAAGAGCAGGTGCAATATCAGCAAATGGAGTTCTGTGCTCTTATAGATCATGGCACCTGAATACAAAAAAAAAAAAAAAAAAAAAAAAGTTGTTTTTTTCTCTTTTGCTAAAGAACATTACCAGTATAAGTTCAACTTAAATATGCTTTTCTCTAAATTAGGGACCACTTCCCATAGAATCCAGTAGCACCAAGAGCTGGACCTCCAAAATCAAAATGTTATTTTTTACATTACATTTTTTTTCTATTACCATAAGTTTGTGTCCACAGAAAATATGGATTGCAGTACCCCAGAGGTTTTATCTCCATTCCACATCCAGCTCTGGCATATCTCCTATATCCTGTTTTACCTTAGTTTCTAAAATCTATTATTTTTTAAGTTGGGGGGCATCAGGGAAGTAGATAAATAGGGCAGGCCAGGATAAATTATGATCACAAAGCCATACTACATTTCCAGTAACTATCTGATCTCCCACAAAACAGGATTTCAAACTTTCTTTGGATTCCTTAATAAACAAATTCCCAGAAGCTTTCTGTGTATGATGATAGCCCACTTTCCCTTTTTTTTTTTTTTATAATGGTTCTTCAGAAAGGGCACAAACCGATTCCTTGGAGTGATAATGCTTTTTATCTACAGGGATTTTGTAAACAAATTGATACAGCTGTTTTGCTTTAGAACTCTCCAGACATAGTAAATTATTCCTTACGACATCAACACTTCATTTCCTCTATTCGCAGTTAAAATCTCAAAACAGACTACTCTTCAAAAGACAAATAACTGAAATGTATTAGCATTAATAAGATCATTCAGACACTTTCTTAAATGAAATCTTTCTTCTATATATGGATATATTTGGTGCCATAGAATAGTTTCCAGAAAGGACCAAGATCAAATGTGTTTGGTTCTTTTCCTAAGCCACTAAAAATTTATCAAAGAAATCTTAAGAATTTCATTTTTCCTTTCCTTTGTTACGTGATTAGCTCTGTTTGTGTTAAAAAAAAAAAAAAAAAAAAAAAAAAAAGACGTGGAATGATAATGGATTCCAAAGTCTCAGTTCAGTTAAAACTCAGACAAAAAACAGTTTATCTCCTTAGGATGAAAATAAGAAAAAATAAGAAAGAGAAGGAACAGATCTATGGAGTAGGCAAAATGAAATTTAACAATATTTGATAATATATGCACATATAGCCTCAAAAATTAACAAAGAAGAATGAAAACTGTTCCCTGTGTTTCTTAGTGGCATGCCCAATAGGCCACTCATCAGAAATGCATATAGAGATTTTATTATTTTTTTAAATAATAGTAAAAAGTACTAATTGGCTTTAAAGATATAAGGGACTTTTAGAGATAATAACAAGACAAAAATAATATCTGTAAAATAAAAAACAGTTCCTGAGCATTATCCCAGGTGAACACACTGTATCAAAACATATTTTGCTGAGTTCACTAATCTTCTTTAGATATTTTTCTTCCATTTTACAATGATGTGACCAGTTTTTCCATAATCTTTCCTAATTAAGGCTTTCTGAAGGTCACACACCAACAAACATAGCAACCAGCTTTCCATTCTGTACTTCCTGAATTAGAATATTTGCTTTAAAATGAAATCATTGGTAGCTTTCCAGTTACTATAAGGACAGCAGGATCAAATGAGTGCACAGCAACAGATTACGAAGCAGGTGGCTTGGGGATAAATCTAAACAGTTTCCTCACATAGCTTTGTAAAGTGTGGTCCTGTTAACTCCTAATGTGTGTTAAGGGCTGTCTGGTCACTTGGTTGTACACAAGGTCTAGACAGGTCAAGGTCTAAGGATCAGAGCTTCTAATTGCATTCTATTAAATACTCAGTTGTCACCAGAAGACCCACTAGAGGTACACTAACTGACTATTAAACAGTAGTGCCCTTAAAAGACACTCAGGACTTAAAAAATTGAAAGATATTGAAAGAGAAAAAGAGACAGCCAAAAAAGAGGTGAATCTGAGGACACAGCAGAAAATTGAGGTCATTGTTCTATATCACATTCCCCATGTAAAAGAGGAATTTGAAACTCATCATCTATTGAAGCAGTTGGTATTTGGCAGCATGAAGTCTAATGTTGAGTTAAACCATTTAGGAGGCAGATTTGGAGAGCCTTTCATTGCAAAATGAACAAATAATGAAATACACTTATTTCATAACCTGTATTTGTTACAAACACATCTCACTGAGCTGTTGTTCATTCCCTAAAAGCTAATAAAAAGAAGAAATTAATATGTCTAAAGCCAGCATTTTTTACTTCCTTTAAATAAGAGCCTCATATAAAAGCTCTTGTGGTTTGGTGATACTGTGCTGTTGCTGACTGGCAGGGCAGGATCTGGCGATGCATCCCCTTAAAGGTTGTTGTATGCTGTTTTTCTCCCAGTATAAGTACTGGGAGGACACACCAAATCAGACCACTCCAAGGGGAGAGCACCTCATAAGTATGAATTATTCAGTGACAGGTTTTGAACCAGCCACAACACAAGCAGGTAGTAAAGAGACATCAGGCTCAGGCTTTGGCTAATGAAGAGGGCCACCCACATGCATACAGCCAAGAATGCTAGGACTCAGCTGGGTCATAAGAAAAAAGGTAACACTTTATGTTTCAGGACAAGGAATCCTAATATGTAATGCTAAGGACTGATATTGCCCAGTTGAGAGGATGGTCATAGGAGCCAGAAATATGGTACCCAGGGTTAGGAGACAAATTCCTGAGGTTCCTTTTGAGGCAGTACAGCAGTGCTGGAGTAACTTCAAAGTATTATGACATTTCCCATCTTTTCTTTCTTTCTATTTGAGCACCCCAAAACATGGCACTGTTCAGAGTTTCTGGACATGCAAAACATTATGCGGAATGATAGACTCCGCATTTTATGAACTTTCTGGTGAAACTTTCAGCCTTCTGACAACCCTCACATTACCTGGACTGCAGCCTTCCTTGCAATATCTTGGCTCTACTGTTCCCAGTCTGCCTGGAACCAATTAATGCATTAGCACAAAAAATGAAAAAGGAATTAATCATACACTTCTGAACCTCAAATGATTTAAATTTTGGACAGACCTTTGTGGAGATGGGGTAAGATGTGAACTGTGTTACCCCTTCCTAGCTGACAGAAGTCTTGCTATTTATTTCCCTTCTTACCAGCTGGCACCTACAGTAAGTAGTGTGGCTGCACATATCAGACTTGCTTCCCTTGCCCCTATCCTATATAGCACATGGGTAAAAGCTGAAAAAGGGCATCATCTTCTACCTACACTCTCCATTTTGCCCTTGCAGGATGAAAACTTTCCAGTATAAGGTGGCAGGACATGCCTCCACTTCATCATCTGATTGACTTATTTGTCCTCAGAATGCAACATACCAGTACTAACAGGAACCCTCAAACTTTTTTTACCTTCCTTCTGCCACCCAGTGGAATCTCAAAACCTCACAAATCTCTTCAGTTCCCTATAATCACATATATCCAGAGAAACACATTTTATTACAAGTTCCCTACCCAGCCATGGTTAATGTACTCATTCTCTCACATGTGGTACTCTTCCTGCCTTGCCACCCTCCACCAACTCTTCCCACATGCTCAAAGCACGTCTAAGTACATACTAAGGCTGACAGAGTCCTTAAACATGGAATCTGAGGGTACTCTCACTCCTGACAAGCCTCTGCCTCTTCCTCCAGTTCCTCCTTATTCTGCCTTCTGTTTCTGGCCTTGATAAGCAGAAACTGAGGGAAAGCCCGTAAGGGCAGTGCACATCACCAGTGCACCAATTACTGCCTTGGCTCTATGCAATTAATCTAAAGATGCTCCACAGGAGCACTATTCAATAAATTCCCTCTGTGCCCATGGCAAGCAGATGGTAACATGAGCATAGCAGGATAGGGTTCAGTCCCTCCTGGTGTCAGGAGAAGGCAGCTCAGCCTAAAGCAGTGCAGCCTTCCTGCAGGCCTCCGTGCCATGCAACCTCAGAATGACCAGATGGCCCTAAGCCCAACTGCATCTTCTTCACATTTTTCCTCCCTTTACAAGTTTTCCATTTCTCTCCCAAAACACTCCTGTATTTCTTTTTTTACACTTAGAAACACAAGGGTTTGCTTTTCAAAATGCCAATTAAGCATGAACGGGGGGAAATCATACATCAGGAGTAAAATGGAATGCTCAATCCTCTGGCTCACTAATTAGGATTTATGTACTGGAAAAATCCAATTCCTGGCACTGGCGAGTTAATAAAGAAATGAAAAAGTGTCTGGAAAATTGGAAAAACTGATATAATTATCTAAGAAAACTAGCACATCTGGTCATTTCCTCACACATTGTTATTAGCACCACAATTATTTCAGCAGGAGGGAAGCTGGGGAAGAAGTAATACAGGACCAATGAAGGAAAGCAATAGCAGGATAACCTACCACTCAGACAGCGACTCCTGAGAGAAAGCAGACCTGCTGTTAAATAGGCAAGTCGACTTTAAAATGAACTTCTTTAAGCTGTGATTTATACTGTTTAAACTGCAGATAATTATTTCCACTAGGGGTATCACAACTGCAAAACTACCTAGTTCCTTCTGTGCAGTCATTTACATTGGTAAATAAATCACTAATATTCTGATTTTTACATGCTTTTTCTAGTGGTCGAAAATGAAATATGAGGTGCAAGGCAAGAGAAAACAGATCTCTACACAGCAACTCATAGAGCATGCGAGTATGATGAGGATTCACTTGTATGCTCTTGAAACTCAAATGCTTACCATATAGATCTCCCAGAGCATAACAATGAATCTGGTATGCTACTTGTCCTTCTTTCATAATTGTTTTTATGAGGAAGACAAGAAAAACTATCCGAGGAAGAATGCCAGTAACAGTTGTGCTTTGTTGATTTTGCTTTGAGTTTTTTTGCTTTTATACTTCTGTGTAGTGATATTTCATTATATGAACGTTTTGACAGTTTAATGGGGTTCTCTTGCTTCTCCTGCAGTGTAATCCTTCAGGAATCTGATACAGAATGAGCCTCTCACTATCATATTGATTTTTAAGACCTTTTTTCTCTTTTAAAACTGCATAAAAAACTATCAACTGTGCTTCATAATTAAAATATGATAATTTGCATTGCTGCTAAATTGGATGAGATCCAGTAAGAGATTTAGATTCTTTGATGTTATCCAATATAGCAGCTATCCTTTGGTCACTCAGTTCCTACAGGAAAATTAAAAAAAAAAAAAAATGGAGTGCCATTCAATGCACAGGGTAAGTTAGTGCCTCAGAATGCAATCCAAAGCAGCCAACACACCACACAAGCACATGACAGCAATATGTTCAGGAGGCAACTACCTAGAACTAGCCAAAGGTAAATGCCTTAAATCTTGCTCATCCAGGGAGACAGTTTGATTTACAGGATATCTTGAGTCCAGAAGCCTCAACTCATGTTACATATCTGTCTGCCCCCAAAAAAATAATAATAAAATAGCATAGTTCATGCTTTTCTCTTAAAAACAGGTTGTAAAAACAGATGGATTCTTGTCTTCACATAATCACCTAGTGGTTGCCCAGGCAGTAAAGGATCTTAGTTCTTCCCTTAGCTCAACAGACCTCAAAGTCCTCCAAAGGTGTCCTACTTAAAAGTTTGCTCAATGCCTCAAGCACAATCAAGAAGATCTGGACCTAAAACAGACACCAAAAACTGAAGCACAGCAAGATCAATAGGTGACTTACTAGGATATAAAGAGGCATCCTTTTTTTCCCTTCTATAAGTACTTTTTCTGTACTGTATCAAGCAGCAATTTAATGTAAAATGCACCATACATCCTGGGAAAAGAGAGAACACTGGTCTCTTTGTGTAATCTGAGTGTCCAAGGAATCCCTATTCTTTACTTGTGCTCTCTTCCTCTAACAAAGTGAAGACTGCTGTCTGCACAGAAGCAAAGATTCATGGAGCAAAATGAAAAATGTCTTGCCACACAAACCAAGATCACTGCATAGATTAGAAGCTCAGTATAACAGCCAGTGGACAATGCAACATTTCATTCCATTAGACAGAGGGGACTGAACTTCTCTCACTTTTCCTACTCAAAGTACCCCAACCAGCAAGCTGGATGGAACCATCTGTGGTGGCTTTTAGAAATAAATCAGCAGATACAACTCCATTATTTTGTGAAATGCTTGATTGTCTCAACATGTGAACATCCATAACAAAGTCCCTCCTCAAATTCCCATACCTGCTAACTTTGCCCTTTACCACACTGATCCATCATCTACCACTTTAATTTAAATATCTTCTTCTATGTCTTCTGGCATTATTTAAATACCCACTACTTTATTTCAAATTATGCTGCTTTAACACATTTGGTTTTATGACTTGAAATTAGCAAAGCATCCTTCCCATCCTAAGGAAGCGGTCAA
Organism: Heteronetta atricapilla; assembly: GCA_011075105.1. Taxonomy (NCBI): domain Eukaryota; kingdom Metazoa; phylum Chordata; class Aves; order Anseriformes; family Anatidae; genus Heteronetta; species Heteronetta atricapilla. Next base: position 52,818,467 of record CM021735.1, read on the forward strand.
CAAAATCCAACTATATTCATCTTAACCATCTCAAAAGTTAAGCATACCAAAGTGGCACATTGAGGGGGGTGAGGGGAAGGAATTTGGACTTGTGAGCTTGCTGTGCTTCAATTTGGAATGCAAAAGAGCATCTCAGCAAGTCTATACATAACATGTATCTGCTATTTACATTTACAAGATAATGTTTTCATGTACATATATGTTTCTCTGAATATACTTTTTTTTTCTATATTAGGATGTGGAGGCATAAACATAGGAATCTCTATACCTAGATCCCTTTTAGGTCAGTGTGTGAATTGGATACTGAGTTGCTTTGCCTTGTCCAGATTAAGGTGCATGTACAAAAGTGAACCTTCAGGCTCCTGGGGAATGTACTGACAAAACAGTGAGTCACTGTTGGTCACTGGATGGTAGTGTGTTAAGTGAGATGGCAGAAGCCCCTTGTTATTACTGGTCCCTTCTTAGTCACTGCCCATAGTGGTGGGGATGATCAAATTGTCCATGAATCAGCTCCTCAGTTAACATCATCTACAGCCTGGCATGTTCAGCTAACCAGAAATTTTTGATTGCTTGCTTTGCCAATGACCTCTGGCTTCTCATCAAAAGTTACCTATGCACTTCAGCCATTCCTTCCAGATGGACAGTTACTTCCATGAGAAAAGGAGAGCACAGGGGACAGCTGGAGGGGTCTACCATTTCAATAGTTTGGTTTAATCTTTCATGGTTCATAAATCATTGCCTGTAAATTGTAGGAACCTCCAGCTTCAGCTGGGGACAGAGGAGAGAAACAAGTTCAAGATCTCACTTGCCCAGTATCATCCATGACTGATTATTGGACAAGATTTCCAAAACTGATTAAGTAATATCCTCTCCTCGGTAAGTAAAGGTGCAGCTGTGCAACTGAAAATACTTTTTTGCCACTCCTTTGCCCCTTTGGTAACCCAAGAGATGCTTTAAAGGGACAAGATACTGTTATCTGTGATTTATTTATTTTTTTTATTTGTTATCACTAAAAACAAATTACCTAGTGGACAGTATTTTAAATTACCAAATTTGCTTTTCATCATTGATTTCATTTGCTCTGTGTACTTCAGGTGCCAATGAAGGCTAATTTGACAGTGTTACTTTCAGATAAAAACATGATTAAATATCACTTCTCTGACACACAGGAAGAATAATTTGTGAGCATTTTACATCTTTGCATCTCAGTGTACTTTAAAAAAGAAAGAAAGAAAGAAAGAAAGAAAGAAAGAAAGAAAGAAAGAAA